>JAZFAV010000005.1:7252500-8452500 GCA_037954035.1 Rosalia funebris | reverse complement strand
TCAAATAAAAAATTTAAAAAAGGCTCGTTTATATTTGATTCACCCTCATATCAATATTAGTTCTGAATATGACAACATATTTTTATAAAAGTGGTTAATTTTTATTCCTTTATTTTTAAAAAGCCAAAAATAAATCATAAACACTGTGTTACAGGGTTATTCAGAAATAGCACATGGCCACTTTAATTGTCAAAATATGACTTAGAGAATGTTTTAAATAAACATTTAAGGAATAAAGGAAAGCACTCTTTAAACCATCGTGTCAATATACAGGGCGTTGTAATAAGTGTCATATACTGAATTTACATGTTTTAAACGTAACAACCTGCATATGCCTTGGCCTTTCAATTTGGAATATGTTGTGAATATGAAATCCCATTGTGGTCTTGCCAAGTAATTAATTTATTTCATATAACAGCTTTTAATTCAAAATAATCTAAAAAACTATCAAATGCCCAAAATCTTAATTCCAATAATAAATATCTCAGTTAATATAAATTAAATATTCAAGATGCAGCTTGGCAGTAACCGAGCCTGTGTCAAAAATTATGTATAATTTAATATCTAATTCTAGCTTTCACAAGTGCTAAAAGCCAGGAAAAATATGGGGTTTTACTTTTATTACTACCTAACAATAAATCATCACTTAATACCCATCACACTTTGTATCCACATTTTTTCTGACATTCATTATTGATTTTAAACGTCTATAGACAACGCTAAATGAATTTTAATAGTTGCACCTTAAATTATGAGGATTCTATTACGTTTTCCTTCTTGAATTAATTAAAAAAATATCCCTCTCTTTTATGTATTTTAACTTCACTCACTTTCTATTAATACAACACTTCACACGACAACTTTTACAGATAATAGATATTAGTAAGGTAAAATAGCTTACAGGATCATTAGATTGAGCGTGTGGTGGTACCTTCACATCCTCCTCTTTCACGTTCACGTCGTTCTTTAGATTGACAGGGCTTCCACCGTCGGCACGTGCAGGTAATTTTCCCGAACTTCCATTCCCCTTGCCTTTACCATCCTTCTCCGGCTTGGGCGAGCTATTTGGACTTTCGCCTCCGTCTTCCTTTTCATCTGAAAATTTTGCAAACGTTAATTAGCTTATATTTTGCTGTTTATGTAGCTGTGAAGACTTACCGTCTTCTTCACATTCATCATCGCTGAGCTGTTGCCTCGGGTGGAAGAACAGGTCTGGCAGAAATTGACGCAATAGATATTTGATTCTTCTTTTTTCACCTTTCTGTATGCCAGTTTGCCTTTTAATGTGATGGATAAGAAGATTGGTAGCGTCATCTAAAATTGTCCGATCTCTGTATGAGAGAACTAAATGTGGCCCCGAAGCAGGTTCGGCACCTTCTTCATTTTGTTCATGTCGCTGTAACAATATTTTCATATATTCAGGTAATGTTTTAGTTGCAAATACAATCATATTACAAGAATTTCCTATGCTAAGAAATAAGTATTTTATAGTGGTTTGTAAATTTTGATGGTAACTGTAGAAACAATTACAGTGTGGCTATGATGACAAATGATGCAATTTTAATGTTAAAAAAATTGTGAGCTTGACATTTTACATTATGTAATTAATTGATGTTTTATGAATAATTTTACGATGGAAAATAAGACAATATACCATTGGAAACATATGCTATTATTGTAGCAAAATGACAGAAAATTTCATTAAAAAATATCCCAACAAGGGAGCTCCATCAACATAAATTTATAAGAATAGAAAAGGGATTTAAGAGCCGAATCAATTATTAAGCCAAAAAGATGGTATCCAAATTTAATTTAGGATCGGAATGAAATACATTAAGAGTAGAGAGTACTGAAGAAGAAAATACTACATTTACTGCATGAAAGAGTACAAAATTCAAACTAATCTGTTATTAATTATGATGCTTCAAATACTGGAAGAACATAAATTAAGAGCCAATGACGCCCACTTAGTATATTCGAACAAAAATTATCTCATATATACAGTTGGCAACTTTGGTTGCGAATGAAAAACAAGACGATTATATTCCATAAAAAAAATATATTTGGATGTGTACAATTAGAAATGGCGGCATATTAAATAGAAACTTTCATTATCATTGGCCAAGAAGTAATCCATGGATCATAAGACAAAAAAAAAAAAAAAAAAAATCAAGAATAATTTAAGGCAAATGTTTGGGGCGGAATCTTCCCGTAGGGTTACCTGATCTAAGTCTGTGGAATTTTACTTAACCACCTAATTTAAAGTTTGTTTTTATTTAAGAATTTGGGAGACTTTATAAATCAAATACCAAATGAAATAGCTAATATTGAAATAAAATGAAAGTGTCACAAGTTGTAAAAATAAAATCAATATTTTGTTATTTACTTTCAAGTTAGTTATTTATTATATTGGTTTATCCAATTTTATGATAATTGGGTGTTATTGGTATTATGTATTACTGGTTAATAAAATATTGTATGTATTCCATATTTACTTGCTTTCATTCAGGTAATCTATTTTACAATAACTGTCAAAAAAATTTAAGAACTTTACTGTAAGATTATCTTTTATCAAATAGTTCCAAAAAAACCAATATCAAAAAATATACCAGGTGTTGATCATATAACATTTGAACATCAAAGGTTATCTGAAAAATAGTCTTGAAAGCACCATAAAAATGTACAGTTTTTACAATCAATGGAAAAGATATTTACGGGTTCAAAAAAACACCCAATAAATGTTCAGTAGAAATTTGTTTTATACTTGTTGATTTCTGTTATCTACTTTGAATGAAAATTGAATAATGTATCGCAATTTTAGACTACATAAATAGGATATATGAAAATTAAAAAACAGATACACAGTCGAATAATATAAAATATTAAAACATACATCACACAAAAATTAAAACCTCGAAACGAATGATATATGATATGTATAAAGGTTATTGTCCAATTGTGTAAATTATACTACATAACTATCAACTTACCTCATCAAAGATAGTCTCGATTTCATTGAATAGGCTCTTTGATCGCAACGCCTTAACATCAGTCTGCTTGAAGTTGATCCCCTGATGATCGAGACTCTTTAAGTAGTATTTCTCATTCTGTTCCCTCCATATTTTATTGAATCCCTTTTGCGCCTCTCGCCATTCCTCCTCTTTGGCTTTGAGTCTGCGAAGGACGACAGGCACGGCTACGGCAGGATTTCTCTTCAAACCCTCAATGATATCAGGCGCCTTGTCACCATATATCCTCTTGAGGGCTCGCTGATGTAATGTGGGTGAAAACCCACCTAAACTATCATCCAGTTTAAATTTTGTCACTTCGTCCTGACTCATCCTACTTAATTTTTTTTGCACCCCTTCGAGAACCCTTATAGTGGAAGCGTTTACCTCAATAACCACATCTAACTCAAATCTTTCATCCTCACACCTATACATATACTCCTCGTATTGCGTCTTACGGGAACTTACGAACGTACTGTCTTCCGACCACGTGGGAAACGACACCCACTGGTCATTCAATACTTCTTTACATAGCTGCGTTCTACCGGAACATTTTAGACCTTCCTGCGCTTTGGGGATTATGCAATAGCTGGCGCCCAGCCTCTTGGCAGTGGCGAGGTCGATTTCCAAGGCGTGGTCCCCTTGAGGTCTTTCAGATCGTGTAACGTTGAACGGTACAGTTTCGGTTTCATTTTGGCCCATGAACTCGCGGAACCACCTTAATAATTCGGGGAACTTACCGAGGAATGGAGTGACAATTTGGATGAGTTCGCTCTTCGATACAATTTCCTGGTTGAATAAGGTCAGGCACCTTAAGAAATTGTTGTAGACCTCTTGAGAACGAACAGCCTTCCTGACCTGTAACAAATATATTACATTGATATGTACTTTATGTACAATTCTTTTTTATGGAAGTTCTTATATAGGTCTTAGAAGTTTTTTTAAAGTATACCTTCTGGTATATAAATACAACAAAGGTTAAATTGAAGACATTTAATGTAAATTAAAAGTAATGGCATAATATTAATTGGTTGTATAGAAAATTTTCCGCAAACTCTTGCTTCCCAGCAAGATGTTTTTCTTAATTTTCCATTATTTGTAACCTAATTATTAATGTAAAAACGCAATTGTTTTCAGTGTGTAGATTTAGCAATTGTAAACTGTCTGAAATAATGTATTATTAGGGGTAGTTATTTTATGAATGCTACCAGGAACCCTATGATTTATATCCATCGTGGCTATGGACAAATAATAACAAATCAACAAATATTAAATTAGTACTTTTTTGTTTGTTGTACTATAGAAATTTAATATGGATTCTGTGATTAAGAAATTTATTAGAAGGATTTCTGTATTTGAATTATTACTGATGTTCACGGTTAGAAACAGTAGTAAATTTAAAATTGTGGAAAATTAAAAGTATTTTCAGGAAAAAAGAGACTTGGAAAAATTATAATCTTCAGCTATTCAAAATAATTACAAAGGTAACCTTTTATAGCTTTTATTACAAAATCAAAATGTAAGAAATTGAATGATTATGTTAATCTAAAAAAGAACTTTGTCCACAAAAAATACCCTAAAACTTTGTAAGAAAATACTATGAGCTATGGGAAAATTAGTGTTAACTAGTTCACTGATATTGACCGAGTATCAACGAAACTCATTTGAAATAATTAATTTCTTGTATTTTGTCGAGAAAAGTACTATACTGCTGCAAAATGTAACCCTGTAAGATGTTAAATATATCACAGCGATATAATGTTAATAACCAAAGTATAAAATAAATTTCCTTTAATGATGTTAAATAAATCATAGTACTAATTTGTGACTTAGTTATGGCTTTATTAATTACTGTTTATAAACACTAATGCCAGACAGTTTTTGTCAAAAAAAAAAAAAAAAAGACCAGGACAACTCTGACAACACATTGATGTTACCAGATCCTAATAAAAAATGTTACCTACTTGAATCCTGTGGGAGTTACATGAACTACAAACAGAATCACAAAAGTAGAATCTTGTGATATAAAAAATAAAAAAATAACTGACTGAATAAAAGCCAAGTAAAAAGAAATGGCGATTAAGCAAACAGACAGGCGATCCAAAGGTCTTAAATGATATAAAATATATAAGATTATACAAGAATCGAAGGCATTAATCGATTTTTTATATAAAATAAAAGCATGTCATCACTGTTTGAGATGAGGAACCAAGTGGTAAATGCTTGCATTGGTTGTAAAAATGACAAAAAGGGAAATTCTATTAGACTTCCAAAAATAAATGGATTTAAGTGAATACGAGTAAAGATGAAGAAAATAATCATATGCAAGATATTAGTGTTCTATTTGAAAAAAAAAAACAATACAAATGTAAATTCAAAATGCAATTACATACCAGATGTAACAAAGACACCATGTAGATATATATATATATATATATATATATATATATATATATATATATATATATATATATATATATATATTTTATTTCATAATAGTGCAAGTATACATGCCTACTTCTAGCCATAGTGAGGAAGAGTTAGAAGCCGTTTATTCGGACATAGAGCAGGTAATAGGATTTGTGAAGGGTCATGAAAATTTAATAATAGTAGGAGATTTTAACGCAGTCGTAGGTGAGGGGAAAGAAGGAGAATTTGTAGGTCCTTATGGATTAGGAAGCAGAAACGAGAGAGGTAGCAGACTGATAGAATTCTGTGAGAAGCACAAGATGGTAGTCGCGAACACATTGTTCAAGAATCACGTTAGGAGGCGGTACACATGGAAAATGCCAGGAGGGATAGACAGGTATCAGATAGACTACATTCTGGTTAGGAAGAGATTTAGAAATCAAGTAAAAGACTGTAAGAGTTATCCAGGAGCAGATGTAGACAGCGACCACAACTTGGTAGTCATGAAAGCTAGATTAAAGTTCAAAAATCTGAAAATCCGGAAGGATAAGAAACGTATAAATGTAGACATATTGAGGGATCAGAATATGAAAGATAAGTTCCAGGAGAAAACAGATCAATTAATAAATAAAACGAGTAAGGACGAAATCAAGAACGCAGAAACTGAGTGGGAGGGTATCAAGAATAGTCTAGATTCCGCGGCTACGGACGTTTTAGGACACAAAAAAGGGGAAGCTAGGAAACCCTGGATAACGGACGAAATCTTAAACTTAATGCAAAAGAGACGAGGCTACAAAAACAGACGAGACGAAGAAGGACTGAAAACGTATAAGGTAATAAAGTGGGAAATCATTAGAAAATGTAGAAAAGCGAAAGAACAATGGATAGAGGATAAATGCAAAGAAGTAGAAGATAAGTTGCAAGTAGGTAAGACCGATGAGGCTTACAAAATAATTAAGAGGAACTTCGGGGATATAGGAACAATAAGTAGAAACGTTAGGAGTCAATCGGGGGACATACTGATCGGAAGAGAGGAGAAAGCGGATAGATGGAAGCAGTACTTAGGAAATTTTTACGAGGGTCAGGAATTAGGAGAGATATTTGAGGAAGAATCTAGCATCGATAGGGAAGATGTAGGAAAACCTATATTGAGAGAGGAATTTGAAATAGCACTAAGGGGGCTAAAGAATAATAGAGCGCCGGGTGTAGATAAAATACAGGCGGAAATTTTGAAATGTGCGGGACAGAAAGTAGTAAATAGGATGTTTGAACTGGTAAAATACATATACGAAACGGGCGAGATGCCGGAGGATTATAAGAGGAACATTATCGTTACTATACCGAAAAAGAGAGGAGCCGACAAATGCGAGAACTTTAGAACGATTAGCCTAACTTCCCATGCGTCAAAAATCTTAACTAGAATAGCGCAGAAGAGGATGGAAAATAGAGCAGAGGAAATACTAGGAGAAGACCAATTCGGCTTTAGGCGAAATAGGGGAACTCGCGAAGCTATTCTGGCGCTAAGAGTAATGTTAGAGAAAACAATAGAAAAAGGAAAGAACGCTTATATAGGATTTGTAGATTTAGAAAAAGCTTTTGATAACGTAAGATGGGAAAAAATGTTCGAGATACTAAAGAGCGCGGGAATGAAGTATAGAGATAGGAGAGTAGTACACAATCTATACAAAGAGCAAACTGCTGTTATAGAAGTAGAAGGGGAAAAAAGGGAAGTAGGTATTAGGAAAGGAGTAAGACAAGGATGTACGCTATCACCACTAATTTTTAATCTGTACATCGAAGAGGCGATTAATGTGGTAAAAGATAGAGTGGATTTCGGGATTAAAGTACAGGGACAGAAACTAAAAATGCTGAGATTCGCGGATGATATAGCAATATTAGCATCTAATAAAGAGGAATTAGAATCAGCATTGAACGAAATGGAGGCAGTGTTGACAGAGGAATACGGAATGAGGGTGAATAAAAACAAAACCAAAGTGTTAGTGTGCAGAGGGCGCGAGAGCAGAGCAAAAACGAAAGTACAAATTAATAATGAAAGGTTGGAGGAAGTTAAAGACTTCACTTATTTAGGAAGTAAAATAAATTGGGATGGAAGAAGCGATAAAGACATAAAACAAAGAATAGCGCGGGGTCGAGTAGCTTTTAACAAAAAGAAAGCACTTTTATGCTCGGGGGTAATAAACTTAGAAACAAGGAAGAGATTTTTGAAAACATATGTATGGAGCACGGCACTTTACGGCTGCGAAACCTGGACGGTAGGGGAAGCAAGTAGGAAGAAATTAGAAGCTTTTAAGATGTGGTGTTATCGAAGAATGATGAAAATACCATGGACTGATAGGGTTAGAAACGAAGAAGTATTGGAGAAAGTCGGCGAGAAAAGGAGTATGTGGAAAAACTTAAAGAAGAGAAGAGATAGAATGGTAGGCCACTTGCTGAGACATGGGGGAATAGTCCGCGATATTTTGGAGGCAGAAATAGGAGTGAAGGAAGGCAGAGGTAGGCCTAGATTAGACTACTGCTCGCAAATAGTAAGGGATGTAGGTTGTAGCACAATTAGCGAAATGCGTAGGTTAGCACAAGATAGGAGAAGCTGGAGGTTAGCGTCCAACCAGTCTTAGGACTGATGACCTAATGATGATGATGATGATGATGATTTTATTTCATTTGGGTGACATTGTTAATTGGTGTAAAATTTTTTCGACAAAATTGAATTTTCCAGTTTTCCAAAGCCAAAAAAGTTTCGAAAATGTAATTATACTATTTGATATTAAATATCCCTCTTAATAGTATTTTTCGTTCTGCACATGTATTTACAGTAACTACAGTAATAGTTCTGTTATTTATGTAACAGGTGAATGAGAAGGACTGCCTATGGATAGAGAACAACCTCCACTTTACCCTGCATTAATATTGCATCGTTTCTTATGCAAAGACCATATGAACAGGCCTTTGTTTAGATCACGGTGCACAGACAAGAAAAAGCAAAAAATAAAAAACGTACCTTATCAAAGAACGCATAATCGTTCAGGGTGCCATATTTCCCTGCTTCGCTGAGGCTCACATCACGGCAAGATGAGGATATCTTATGTTTTTTCGGAGGAGGAGCATCTCTATGTTGATAACTGGAATATGGCGGAGACCTCTTGACCGGTCCAGAAATATGGCTCGGCTTGTGCGATATATTATGCCTGTCCAACATATTATCTCTGTGATATGGCTTGCTAGGCGGCTTTTTCACCGAATTGGCATGTTCTGATATGGGTGCTTGATTGATGTGACTCGTCGCGTCGGGCAGGAATTGACCGAATTCGGCAAGCAGATCACTTTGATTTTCAAACAGTTTAGCCACTTGACTGTAAACTTCTTGTTCCGTCAAATGTTTGCCGCTTGATCCTAGGCTCGATGATTCCTTCAATGTACGCTGCTCTTTCTGATAGGTGTGGAGTATTTCGAGAAATCTTTTGTACTTCTCCGGCTGGCCTTGGAAGCGGTTCTGCAAAAATAACTCTTTAAAACATTTGTACATGCATAGTTTCATTGTACAGCTTTTACTATTACTTTAAAACTGTATTGCCAAGAATTGATAACTGTTTTACTTAATTTTCTTTATAGTATATCACATCTTTTTATGGTTACAAGGTCTTTATAAATCAAATAATTTGGGATTTTGTAAACATGAGTTATAATCATGATGACACATTATCAACACTACTCTCAGTATGTTATTTACAATAAAAGAAATTGAAACAGTTTATCTGCAATAGCATTTTGTTTTGCTTAAAACGCTATTAATAATTCTCTCTACATTGATTCTCTACATTATTCGTAGCAAAATAGAACTGGCATATAGTCATCATAAAATTTATTTCAATATGTTTTCAATCTATTTTAAAACTTCCAGTTTTAAGGTGAGACAACAATCACATCAAAACAAAATAATGTATTTACATAATGCAAAAGTTATATAATAATCGTAATGTTATAATTACATTTATGTTCTAACGTTACCCAGTTAATGAATATAATTTGTGTATCATGATGAATTCCGTGACACAATTGGCAGTTAACTTATTGTTTATAAATAAATAAGTTTAATTTGAAATTTAACTATAAATTAAAATAAAATCAGATAAAAGCTTTAAAGACACTGTCAAAAGAATGATAATATTGAAAATGTATTACCGTAATTGTATTACCATATTTTGAAAATTAATAATTTATATAAAAATGTGAACCACTTTATATCAGTAATATTATCTCACAAACTTCATCGTGATAAAGAACAACTACTGGGTTAGAATTTTAATTAACGGTAAGTTATAATAGTAATGTCAAAGATATTTAAATTTTTGTGCCATAAAACTTCTTCAAATATTTACTTTACTTTTTTTTTTTAATGTATAATGGATTGACATAATTTGAATTAGAATGTTTATATTTTATAAAAACAAACACATTTTCTTTACTGCATTCACAATGTGTATGTACAATTTTTTTAGCACACAAGGAAAAAAAGTTAATTTTTACCGAACGACAATATAAAAGTACATATACAAGTTTTTAAGATATTTCAACCACATTTAGCATACTTAAATTTTTTCTGACATTTTAGTGAAATATTCTTAGAACAAGTAAAAATATTTCCAAATGTAATGTGCAACCCTAAAGAGTAATTAACACAATTATAACTAGACTAGAAAGTTATTTTTAATGCTAGATAAAATTAATTTAACTTTATCTCTATTTTGACTAAATCGATTTAGATATTAATATTTACTATTTTAATACATTTTTCTAAACAGTACAAGGGATGTCAAAAGAAATAAATTACCATGGGTCTTAAAAAAAACTTACCATTCTGATCAAAGAGCAAGGCACAACTGACTTGAAATGCTGAATTGTATTGTTATCGAACAGATAAAATGCAAGAGATGTGACATTGCTTAGATTTTTATGTATAGTTATCATAGTTATAAATGATAAATTTTCCAATTTGTGAATAATAATTATGGGACAGTACAAAAACGCACACTACAATACACAAAACAATTTTTAATAAGACAAGTTTACCTTTATTTTGTTGACATAGTTGATGGCATGGTTGAACTCTACTGGTTGGTTCTGCGGTGTGTCAGTGTGTCCTTGTAATGCATGTGTGACTGCAGCTTGAGCAGCAGACAATGAGAGGGAGCCGTAAGTAGGAGCACTGTTGCCATAACTGGATGGATGATGCACTACTGGAGCTGTGGGAGGTGCTTGTGGGGCAACTGGGGGGATATGCGAAGTTAAAGGCAAAGGCTGAGAAGGAGGTTGGCTAGGAGGAGGTTGATTTTGACCGGACATATTTATAGTGCCCGAGCCTTTCAGTATCATGGCAGACCTTTGTTGTTGGGGATCGGAGTTCATGGTACCTGTGGGACTTGGCATACTAACAGATACTTGAAAGGCATAGCCTTGATCACTTCGTTGAACTTCAATTTTATATCCCGGGGGCAAAAATGTATTGAAACCGACAATTAACTCAGGAAATCCTTTAAATAAATTAGAAACTCTTTGAATAACACCTGGTGTATCGATGCTTTGACTTTTAAATTCTTTCATAATGTCCAAAAAGTCATTGTACACTTGAGGTTTCGAACCGAACTTATACTTCACAAGATCCAAGTACGACAACGCATCTTCTACCTTTAATCGCTGGAAATTGCTGCTTGGAGACTGTTGCTGCTGAGGAGGATCCTGGAGATTGGCACCTGGTGGTGATCCACCAGCTGTGCGCAGCTGAGAATGACCACTTACGGATAGCGGCATGACTTGCGGTTTAACCGTATGAGGAGCTGCTGCAGTTGGCATGGCACCGTAACTAACAGGGGCTGGAGGAGGATAAATTCCAGACTGCATACCTTCACTAACTACCTTCACAGTACTCGTACTGGAGTACGATAGGGCTGGTGTAGTATTAGGCAATGATTGACGATATAGAGCACTGGATAGAGGGGGTCCACTTCCTTCCTTCACAGGCTCATCTACACGCAAACGTTTCATTTCAAATCACATCGAGGCGGCTATAAAATAATAAAAAAAAACATAAAAAACATGTGCATATTTGGTTTGTTAAACAATTTGTTTAATTAATCAACATTATATATTAAAAACGAGGTGGCCATATAACTCAGTAATGTATATGACAGACACCTCATGAACTGTTGTAAATTTCATAATTTTTTTCCTGTATTTAACATGCTTATAATGTTTTCTTTTATATTAATTATCTAAGGCTCTTCACAGCTATTCCACTATTTACTCTATTCCAAGATATTCACAGTAAGTGCAGTTGAAAATAGACTTTATGAACTATACAAATTTTCAAATTGTACACGACTTTTTGGAAATGATGATTCTATTTTGCTCCAGGTATTTCTATTTACCTGTCTCTGAAAGTATTTAAACTAAATAGTGATTAGTTAATCACAGCTAATTAATTGATGATTAGATCACATTATGATTAAGGTAACATTTAGAGTGATAACATATTTTAAGGTGCTTTTTTTATTACTATAAAACTTATACTTACTAATTTTTATAGTATCAACATGATGGTTTCTGCGTCGCCAAACTTAGTAAAATCAAGGCCAAAACTTGGTGAGCATTCTGACATTAGAGATTACAATTATTTCTCATGTATTTTGTTGTGTTTGAAGAGGTTATTTTGGAAAAACTAAATATCTATACAATTATTTATATTTTGTTCTAAATATTAGAACATTACAGATGCAATATTCTAAACAGATCTGTTCCTATTACTGTACGCCTTGAAACTGCTATTAAAATTATTTTTTGTATGTTTTGTTGAATGAATCCATGAGTGCACATTAAAACGGTAACATACATATGATATAATATTCATTTTAGTCTATTTCTTATAAAATTTATACTTACAAGTTGAAGTGGTAATAAGGTAAATAATTTTAGTCATCATGAGATTCATATTGCCAAACAAGTAATATGTAGCCACTGTAAACCAGCAACTCAAGTCAGGACATGCATTATTTTGTTACTATAGGCGTATTGACGACTAATACGATATATTTTAGTAAGTTTAAAGTATTTATTCCGAAGATTAACAGCAATCAAATAAACGTGTTTTGTTAAGGACGTGCTTTCCATTTATTCTCCCTGCACATCTAATAACTTTAAATTTAAACCAAGGTCTGTCACAGTTCAATGATTTAAGGTAAGCAAAAACGTTATTGGTAAATCATAAGACTTTTTAAAGTAGAAATTAAACTTTTAACTTTATTATACACCTACTATTCCAATGGAATAGTTTATAAATAAAAAATCTACATATAGTTACAAAGCCTGTATTTTTTAGTTGTTATTTTCATGTATTGCGTCCTAAATTAAAGAGTGGTTAGCTGAAGGATACAAACAATTTGCAGTCTTCAAAAATACTTGTATGTAAGAGATTAAATTATGAATACGCGCGCTTGTATTAGTCGCATGAATTATCCAATAGCATACAATTGTCTTTGCCAGTGGCGTACTCGATGGAATGGATTCTACATACAAGGCTAAGAAAACTACGCATTTAAATAATCGGAAATGGAAAGATTATACTGATTAGAAATTTACTTTCTACTCAAAACTTATACTACCGAATCGAATCCAGTTTGTCTGATTGTGTACTTCCGGAAATACTGTTTGCATATGTCGCATGTTTAGTTTGGTAGTATACATTCTTTTTATTAGTACAAAGTATAAAGATTTTGTCGATTGCACGAATGATCAACTGTCAAAAATCTAAAAATCTAGTAAGATAACGAGGTCAGCTGGAACCTATGGTATACCTAATCTGACCTAGTTATTTTTCTAGTTTATAGTCTATTTTTCTATAGGTTGATTATTTATTAAAAAATAAATGCCAGTCCTTCAATAACTGACAAGAAGTACCACGATATTCTTATTTTGGAAACAACGTTGGAGGGCCGTATAAATCAATGATTGTTATAAAGGGTCGTGAATGGAAATCGCGATTGGTTTTAAATTATTTCATTGAAAAAAAAAAATGGATGAAGCTAAATAAAAAATAAACTAAGAAATTCATTTTACGAAATAGTTTCATGTTTTTTTCTGGCCTTTAATTAACACTTGCAGGCGAACGACACTAGTCGAAATGTGACAAATAAATTAGAAACAACAAATTATAAAGTGAAATTTAACCTTTCAAGTTCTTCACTGTAATATTTACAAAACTCAAAATAAACTAACTAACGAATATTTCACAATACACTGATCTACGCGACAAGGGTTTCGCGAACCAAATTATCATCATCGGAAACTCATTACAAATATAACATTACATATAATGCAAGATTGCGAAAACTGTGATATAAGGAAATTTTGCTTTTGCATGAATTTAAAAAAGATTTCGGGAAGATGGTTACTAGATAGCAAAATATATACACTAGGTAGATTCGAGGTTAAATCTATGAAGAATACAATGTACCATCCCTTAACTTAATAGTTTGTTTTGTATGGTAACTGTTTCCTTCTCGAATGCTGAAGATGCCTTTTACAGTTCGTAAGTTATTTTGTATAATTTATGTATTATTAAACAATTAATTCGTCATTCTATAATTACATAGATGCAGATTTTCATCTCTTATCGTTTCACAGTAATTTGCTTCCCGTTATACAATACATATGTATGTACACATTAGCAAAATTGTTATTCAAATACTTAAAACCTCTTAAGAGATCGGAAAACACCTGCCCATATCATAATAATCATAGGATGTAATTTAATTTCATCATAGAGGGATTAAACGGCAGACGTCCATTGCCGATATATGTGTATAGCGTCAATAATTAAGCGTGTACAATAGGTGTATTCAGTCCCACCCTGTTGTGACGTTTCATGGTTAGGGAATTCTCTAAATGAAGATCCTACAGTACACATTGTGTCTTTCAAACTACGAACTATTGAAAAAATAAATTTTTTATTGGAATACAGTTCCGATAGTAACGATTAAATTATTTTTATGGTTGCCTAGGTGGATTTCTAAGGGAGGTTGCTCTCTAAATTTTGTTTTATATTATAATGCATCATTGCGTACTTTCAGAGTACGCAATGATGCAATTCTTTTATAAATGAAAATTTGTTAAAATAAATAAATGTGTGAAATATATTATATGTACCATATTTTGTAATAACTTTGATATATTTATATTGTTATTACTTGTTATAGAACAAAATTAGAAATAATTTTTTTTAGAAAATAAAATATTTCTCCATAATCCTTGCAATTTCAAAATCTCAAAATTATGTTGTGCATAGTGCAAAAGGGAATTAAATCACTTCCAAATGATTACACCGAAAAAATCGATCAAACACTAATATAGATAACTTAACACAATTAACATATATGTACATTGCAGTATTATACCGGTGGTGGTAATTATTTTTAATAAATTCATGAAAATCACGGAAGTTCTAAAATTTCTTTGCAGTTTTTAAAATTCTAGCAGGCGGTTTAACATTTCTCAAGTAGGTATAAAAAAAATCTTAATTGGATTCTAGAATATTATTAAAGTATACTATTTGGTCTAAAAATATAGTAGTTGCACCATGCAATTTTATCATGATATATCAATATCATAAAACAATTACGATTTTGCGAGGATTGAAAATGATTTTCTAAAAATTGTATACATGTACATAATTATACGTATGTATTATGGTTATCTCGTAGACTACTTATGCCAAAATACACTTTGAGGATAATTTTCATGTAGACAAACAGTTTTTGTAATTCTCCACGTTATAATAAGAATAACATTTACTGAATATCACATCTTAACACATAATGCTGGGCATTACAAAATATGGAATGACAAGACACAACTTACATATATTAACAAACAATATTTTCATAATAAACAACCTTATAACTTACATTATGAATAATATATTGAAAAATTATTATGCATTTGTTTCATATATCTACAGCAAATAACATATTGAATGTTATTTGCTGTAGACTTAGAAATATTTTTATTTGTACCCTTTCTAATAGTAAGTAGTTAGTAGTGTATACTAAGAATTCAATTTTTTACAAAAAATGTCCATCATGTTTCCCGATATTTTATTTATTTGTACATATGTACTATATAAGAAATAAGGAAATAAGTCACGGTTTTAAGGTAAGCATTGTTAGGTTAAGAACAGGTAATGTAGTCTAATAAAACTGTGGATAATTCTATTAACTACATTAAATATCACGTTTCCCGCCAGATGCTATTTTTATACAAATTCCTACATCACTTGATCTGTAATTCATTATTTGTTGGTTCTAAATTTTAATCAAAAACAAATATACGTATTTCTGTAAATTTATTACTTTACATACTTTTGAAATTTATGATATTTTAGAGACACAATGAAAAATGTTTTTTTTATAACTAAGGAGTAAAAGACAATATAAAAGATCAAAGCACAAACATAATATGCACTCACTCATTTCTACATTTGATTGTGATCTGTTTTCTGGAGTGGTAGTGGGACCTTGTCAAATGGACACAGGAACAATTATGTCACTGACACCCACCACGATGCCCTGTTCCACGATCACAGTATCACTGAAATAAAATTCGTTTAAATACTGGCACTTACATAACTCAAATGACATTAATTAAATATTATTTATTATATGAACATACTACGACAAAATGGATACTAAGCACATATACCCAAAATATATATATTTATCGAGCTGTCAAATTATAATTTTTCATTGTCTCACTATTGTCACTATCATTGCACTACAATGTTCCTAAATTTCCAAATAACTTCAACTCAAAGGCAAATGGAAAAGAGAATATATTGCCAATATTAAATAAAAGAAAAATTTAAATAATACCCAAATATCTAAACGTAATAAATGCAAAATAAAACATACAGGTTGAAACTTCAACGTCAGCTAATATACATGCATATACCGAGTGATATTGGGCATTAGTGAGCGACTGCGTAATTTCGGATGTTCTTATACTTCTATATTATGGCCTATAATTCTGAAGTAGAAATGTGTTATTATAATTAACATGTCATTAAACAACATAGGGGGGATTATCAAACAGTGAACTTCTTTAATTAACGTTTCTATTCTTTTCCTTTAATATATACATTCCTATATAGAGTATTTTTCTAAATGATCGAGTCAGTATATATAGACCAATTACCCACAAGCAATTCAGCTTTATTTAAGTACTGGTAACCAATAGTACCTTAAGTTGCATTCACTTGAAACAATTCCAAAGTAAAATATTGAAGATAGTACTTGATATTACCAAGTTATTGCCTCCATATATGAATTTAACTTATGTAACAATGTATAATAAAGAGAACTCAATAATTAATTTAACATGTATAATAGATAATTCTACCTAACTCAGATTTTTTATACTATATATCGAGAGTGATCGTTTGTAATATAAAAAAATATGTATAAGTAGGGCCTATTTCTACAACAAAATTTATTTTGCAGTTTCATATAATACTAATCAAACGTTTGGTGGTACTACTCACGTAATGATATTAAATCTTCCAAATTCATTTTTTACAACCTGAATTACTTTTAAATTCTAAAGGAACAGAAGTATTAAAGTAATTGCGTATCTTGTGTAATAAAAATATTTGATTGGCAATTGGTTGTCCTTTTACTGTAATTACTATTTTCATAAAAACAATACGAAGGATGGCTTTGATGTACTAGCTAAGATATACCTATTTTAAGTCAAAATAAGAAATAGCGGATAAGAATTAAACAGGTTTGTACCTATTTAATACAGCAACATACGGATCCTATTTAAAAGTTAATTATTGATTATAATCTGCAGAACTCCCGAATGTTTCAGCTTCAGATAAGTAGTGTATTTTATAAGATATTTCAAAAATGTGACAAAAAATATGGTCTGTAATGAATACTATGCAACAATCATAATGCGTTAAATTAATGTTTTTTCAAAACTAACGATTTTGTCCTGAATACGTAAATGTGAAGAAAATGTCAAACTTCAAACCAAGTCATGATGACATATATCTATGTAATGTTAACCAAGAGGGTATGTCAAATCAAAGTACAGGCTTATAAAAACTTACAGTTACATAATTGTCGAAATCGCATGGAAATATTTTATACACCGACAATATTAACATGTTGGGATATTTAAGGAGCATACATATATATAGTCCAAGAGAAACTCACAAAACGTTTAAATTACGCGACAACTGCCATGTTGAACTGGCGGAGTTCAGCTGATTGGTAAAGACACGCCCACTTATTTATTTCTGGCATAAACAAAACCGGTACCATTTCCAGCAACATGATCGCGTTGTTCTTTCTGCGTGTCTGTTTTTATATCGCACGAAATTTTAAACAAGACAAGAACGTAATGATAAAAAATGTGGTGAAGTACCTTGCATGGCAGGTATTTACTCTCTGATTATTATTTTAAGATGAGAATTCAAAATTAATGAAAGGAGAAGAGAAAATCATAGGATATCTAGGTTTAGTCAATAATATGCAGTTATTTCGTTCCAATTTAATGTTGTGATCCTTATATATTAAAATATACTGTTACGTAATACAAATAAAACAAAGTACTCGAGTCATATTCATGCATAAAGAGCTAGCGCGCGCATCCTGAACCCTATTGGCGGTAAACCCTAATATTACCCCAGTTGCGCAATTTGACAATGTTGCAATCTGCATTTTCAGGAACAGCAGGACATTGAAGCTTGAAAGCGTGCACCTGAGACACCTGCATTATTGAAATTGTACGCTCGCGTTTGGTAAATCATGAAAGAAAGTAAGATCGTAGCTAGTTTTTATGAATTCTATTGGCATCTGTGAACTTTCACGATTGACCTTGAGTAGAAAAATCAAAAAGTTCATAGGTACGATTTTGAAAGATCGAATTCAACCCATTATAATGACTAAAAATAATTTAATTATTTTGCAAGACAGAGGTATTTATGAAATAAGATTGTCATTCTCTGTTGATATTTTTAGATAAATTATACGGTCACAAGTTTTTTTATAAGTCGGGCGGCAGTGATACATGACATGATTATCCGACGTTATTAGCGAGGTGAGATTTTCTCAGCTCGGTCCACTCCAACTCCTTGGAATAAAGACTTACATGGTCATCATCAGTCACCTCATGTTCCAGTCAAGTGATACAAAACAAATTTTATCATGAGAAAGGTTTCCAAGCACTTTAAAATAAACCACAAATAAATACTCATCTCGTCAGGTTACTATGCTTGTAGCACAAAGTTTACGGTATTACAATACGTATTTATATATATATATGTATATCTCTTGATTGGCAACGTTGCTTGCCCTCCAATATTGCGGCCATGTTGCCAGTGCCATAGAGACAGGAATTAAAACGTCTGTGACACCCTTATGTGAGTAATAAGCTCAATGGCAACGCCGCATAATAGGTTCGCTCCCGCGAGCAAGAAAACTAGCTCTCCATTGGACAGCCGCAGAATCGATAAGAAAGTGGAAGGGCAGGGAACCGGACGTACAAAGCGCTATTGCCAGTGATTACCTCTAAACAATAAGTTCTTAAAGGTGAAAATCGCGTGCGCATCTTTGTCAGTAAACAAATACAAAATGTTACATAGAAATTTCGTAATTCATCCAGAATTTACTTTTACTTTATGGAAATACAATAAAGTACGTCTGAACTTTATAAATACACTTAATACAACGTAATTTTAAGCAGTATGGTCAAAACTTCCAACGTAAAAAATCATGTTGCTTACTAATCTTTTATAACACGCTTTCCGCGGTTGCCAGGTCAAGTGTTCGCAACGTCGCCAACAACAAACACCTAAATTTGGTATTAAGTATTAATATTTACAAAAGTTTGTAACTAAAATCATTATAGAAAAAACTTGATTTATGCCACCTCCTACACCGAATAATGTACTGCTAATTTTGGAACACCCAAATACATGATATAGTAATCGCTCAGTACTTAAACAAAGAAATATTTTTCATGTAAAACTAAATATAACAAGAATATAATTTATATAAAAAACGAGTTTGAAGTCTATCAATAAATAGAGAAGTCAAAAATATGTCACTCACCTTAAAAAAGCCTCTCTAATATGGAAATTTCCTATTTTTAGTTTTTCCAGTAACACAATTTCGTCTTTTAATAAGAATACTGGTTTTGCACGATGAAAATATAACTTTACACTTGAATTCATGAAAAGAAAATTATGACACATTCTGTTACAACTTCTCAAAGCGATGACCGATTGGCGACTGGCTGCTTTAAAATCTTCGAAGCTTGTTTGGACGAGTTCACTATATTGGTACGACCCGCCAGGCAGGAGGTGTCGTATAAAGATTTGAATTATATATTAGTTGCCATTAACGTTTCAGAAAAAATAAATTATTTTAAAGTTAAAATTTACATTTTTCTGTGACATATTTCTAAATTGTTTTTAAGTTTCAAATTAAAACTTGACACCTTATGCAGACACCCCTATAGTAACATAGGCTTGTCCGCTACTTTAGTTCAAATACTGACCTATTGAGTCCGCCACTATAGAAGTGTCAGGGACTTGAAATTTAAAAACAGGCGGTATACAAATTTTCTCTTACTTCCACAGTTTAGCACATATGCATGTTTAAAATCTACTACATATTTTTATTTTATATTCAATTATCTAAGTCCTGGTTCATAGGTATATTTACAGAAAATTAGACAAAATTGTTACTACATGATTTGTATCAGTCTTCACTTTATATTGACATAACTGGCAAATGACAGAAATAAGCTTAACGCAATAACCATTATGAATTTTTATTTTAAAATAAAATAAGAAAACGAAATCAATGCTAAACATATATGTTTTGGTATACTTGCTACTAGCACTAATATTAGATACCTATTCGAGATAACAGATAACAATAAGCCTCTAAAAAAGCCTCTATATATACCTACATAGGTATCCCTATGAACAGGTGAATTTTTGTAATTAACATGGTTGATTTTGATTGGTGTAATGACTACTATCTCATGGCTAATTTATCCAATAGCGATTCAGATACGTGTCAACAGAAATGAATGACAACTACTTACAAGTTTCAAAGCATAGTAGTGTCTATATCTATTTAGAAAAAGTAATTTGTTGTAGCATAATGGAATATATCACTTTATTTTTGTTTATTTTCAGTTTTCATTTTGTAAATCCTCAGACACTTGTTACAGATGCAAAAATTAATGTTAAAGAATTGAGATGTTTAGGTAAGTAGGTATAGGAAATCCTCTTTGCATTTTAAAATTAACTTATTACCGCAGTGTGCCAAAAAAGTATAGATGAATTAAACCAAGAAATAAGTAAAATTGATCCACATAAGACTGTCGATGTCGGTGGCCATCGATTAGATGCTGATGGAAATTTTAAACATAAAGCGGTTCCTCAGGCAAAGTCTGAGTTACACCTTTCTGATTTAATTGAAGCTGTTTGTAATAAAATGGATAATTATGTTCGTGCCATTTGGAAGTCAAATGGAACATTGACATTATTTTCTATGGTTTTGGAATCCGGCATGATGAATCCACATTTCGATGATGTTAGTCTTGTTCAGGACGATGATTTAAATAAAAGTCTAAAGTATTATGTACGTAAACATTATGTCAATTGTATGTAGTGATTGTATTTCTTAAATCATTGTAATGTTAAATTAAGTTGCTCAATTTTTAAATTATTTTAGTGCGAAGGAATTATGGAAGAATATGAAGAGAATATTATCAAACTGTACCAAGAGGATGCTGTGGATATAGAAACACAATTTTGTTTTAAACAAACTCAGATTTGTTCACCAAGGAAAAGAGTTAGTGAAGAATTGTGATATGTGTCAGTTATTTACAAGTCTATTTGAGCATTAATTATAGGAAATAAAGTAAAAATGCCTAAAAAAAAATTATTTTTGTTATTCATTCACTTTCTAGTTGAGCCATCATTACCAAGTTCGGAACACAAAATTTAAAACTACATTTTCACTATCAAGACTCAAAGTTATGTCAATAGTACCATAATTATGTCGTCGTTCTGTTCGTAACATAACCAAACAATTCTATAATAGAATGTCACAGTGTGTTCCCTAAATAATCATTTACAATTCTATTTTGATTCCTAATATACCAGAAACATTAATTTTATTTTGTAACAGATATAAACGTTTCTGCCAATAAGTAATGTTGATTTTATGAATTATAAAGTTTAAGGTTATGTAGCGTCAGTGATATTTTAAATAATCAAGTATAGGTATATACGTATAATAAAAACATGCCGAATTTCGAAGGAGATATATCTGCATATAAAACTATTTCTATTCTTGGACATTGTTTTGAAAGTACAACTGTTGTACATCTAGCCAAACACATTGTATCTGGAACAATGGTGGCAATAAAAAAATTTGATATGGACAAAATAAAACAAGGAGCTCATTTGGTGCAGGTAACGTTTATTATCCATATATAAGTTATATTACTTGCCATTATATTTGTCTTGTATATAAAATGTATTAGAATTTAGTTTACCCAGTTTTGTAGAATTTGTTATGGAATTTGACCAGTACCACAAATCAAGCTTGTTTAAATTTCATGTTATCAAACTGACTTTAATTTTATTAAGACAGAAACTGATCCTGAATAGTAATTTTATAGGTACTGAGATTAAGATAATATCAGGGCATTATAGAAGCATTAAATATTACAAATCTTATCACAACTACAGATTAACTGTATTCCAAATGTCTTGCTTTATTTCAAGTTTTAATACATATTACTAAACAGCACACCTATCTTTTATAGGAATTTTAAATTGTCTATTTGACTTTAAAAATGGTGTAGAATCTCTAATTCTTAAATTTTTAAATATCAACTTTAAAAAAATATATTAAAAATATTGGAAAAAATACAAACTATGACCTTGTATTTACCTCCTGATCACTAAACAAATCGTTTACATTTTACAAACGCTTTTGGATATCTCTGATCACTTTTTTCAACCTTATTTTTTCCTCAAACCTCATTTTTAATGCCGTTGATCCTATTCATATGAGCTTAACAGGTAACTCCTAAAATTAAGATTGGGTTACTATATCTCATTATTGAGATATAGTAACCCAAGTGTTCGATCTCGTTATCGAGATATTTCGTTTCGAGATATCGAGTATAGTGTTCATATCCCATGAACACCTTAAATTTTACACATTGCCATTAAAGTAAAGGTAAGCAATATATCTAATAAGAGGTCTTGAGTAATTAAATTCTTACTTGGCTTATGGAGAAACATTTTCATTTGTTAATTAAATAACTTAATGGATATTACTAATTAGTGTCTAAATAATTGATCTAATAATGATTTACTTATGTAATTTTTTTATAACTAACATATTTTTATTTAACATAAACTTTGGACTGGAAGTGACTGGAAGCATCTATAAATCTGTAGCTCTTTTTATAATATCTTATTTTTTTTTTCAGCGGGAAATAATTTTAACTAAACAGCTACATCATCCTAATGTGATAACATATCATACAGCATTCGTTTCAGGACAAGAAGTATGTGTAGTCAGTCCACTAATGGCATATGGTTCTTGCAGAGATTTGTTAACAAGGCATTTTAATGAAGGTAAAGAATTTAGAGATTGTGGTCTGTTATATTTTGTAGTTTTGAACTTTTTGTAGGTTTGCCTGAACAAGCAATTGTTACAATTACAAGGGACATATTGAATGGCTTAGACTACATTCATAAGAAAGGATATATTCATAGGTAGGACAAACAAAACTAAGATTTAAATTATACTTTCCTGCTTATGTCTGAAATCAGTATTTTCCATCTATTGCACATCATTTGGTAAAATGTCCGAGATGGATATTAATATACCAATTAAAAAAATAGAAATTGAGAATTGTACAACTAAATTTACTGTACCTTCAGATTGCCCATTTTTAGTCATTGATCCAAAAGTAAGCAACACAAAAACATACTATAGCTGTTAATAAACAAAATAAGTTACATTTCTTGTCATAAAATATTTTAATAGAATCTGAATCTAATAAAATGCTGTAAAAAATCATAGTCAAACTAAAAGCATTTTGTTCTGGCTTTAACCTATAACTTGACTTTTGTCTATAGGAATTGACCAATTGTTACATTGTAGGGCAATACGTGCCAGTCATATACTAATCTCAGCAACTGGTCGGGCATGTATAGCAGGTTTAAGGTACGCCTGTCCCATAGTTATAAATGGAAAATGGCAAAGGAGTATTCATTCATTTCCCTCAAGTACAGAGAGAAATTTAAATTGGTTAAGTCCTGAATTACTGGAACAAAATTTGCAAGGTAATTTCATATTTACTAATATTATTTCACCATTTTATAAATAGTGTTCTGTTTATAAAATTTACTAATCCATGTTGAAATCACTAAATGTAACATATTTGTAAATATTCCATTAACTAAACTAGGTGTTCTCGTTAAAATGGATATAGTGAAGAATAAGATTCAAATTGTAAAATTGAATCAGTAATTAGCGGAAAATAAAATAACTAAAAGAAAACTCCATTTTTTATAATTTCATACAATTGTGATAAAAATAATCATAATAAATATATACTATTGTAAATATTGTGGTTAATTTTTCTCTTAAATTGTTATCTGATATTGCGTGTTGTTAAATATTTAAATTCTCAGTTGCAGGTTATGTTTAATTTTTCAGGATATAATGAAAAATCTGATATATACAGTGTGGGAATGGTAATTTGTGAATTAGCGAATGGTTCAGAACCATTTGCGGGTATGTCTAAAACCTTAATGTTAACCGAGAAAGTTCGTGGTTGTGCTCCTCAACTGCTAGATAGCACAACCGTTCCTAGAGATGAAAATATGGAAAGTGATGGTATGTTAGTTAAACATATTAGTTTAAAGAATTTATGTATTGAATATATCTTTATGCATATGTCTTATGAGGCATATTGACAGTGTTATATATTAATTTCTTCCTACTTTATATAAATACTATGCTATGAAATATAAAAGACAATAGTTTTGTGAAACAAAATGCATTGACTCTTATTATTTATTAATTAAGACACATAAATACTGGTTTTTTAAATTTTATCCTCAGTTCTATATGCAACCAAATATAAAGATACCTGTAAAATATCAATTTGTGATTCATATTAACAAGGTACAATATGTACAGTTGAAAAAGTAATAGTAAAAGTAGGAAATATTGCTAAGGTTTAATTCATTTATTAGAACAAATAACATGAAATGAAGTTGGAGATGTGAATAAATCATATACTCGTATATGCTGATAGTGGTAACATAAGTTCTCTTATACAAAATGAAATATCGTCCAGTATGCCATCATCATCATCATGAGGTCATCAGTCCTAAGACTGGTTGGACGCTAACCTCCAGCTTCTCCTATCTTGTGCTAACCTACGCATTTTGCTAATTGTGCTACAACCTACATCCCTTACTATTTGCGAGCAGTAGTCTAATCTAGGCCTACCTCTGCCTTTCTTCACTCCTATTTCTGCCTCCAGAATATCGCAGACTATTCCCCCATATCTCAGCAAGTGGCATGCCATTCTATCTCTTCTCTTCTTTAAGTTTTTCCACATACTTCTTTTCTCGCCGACTTTCTCCAATACTTCTTCGTTTCTAACCCTATCAGTCCATGGTATTTTCATCATTCTTCGGTAACACCACATCTCAAAAGCTTCTAATTTCTTCCTACTTGCTTCCCCTACCGTCCAGGTTTCGCAGCCGTAAAGTGCCGTGCTCCATACATACGTTTTCAAAAATCTCTTACTTGTTTCTAAGTTTATTACCCCCGAGCATAAAAGTGCTTTCTTTTTGTTAAAAGCTACTCGACCCTGCGCTATTCTTTGTTTTATCTCTTTATCGCTTCTTCCACCCAATTTATTTTACTTCCTAAATAAGTGAAGTCTTTAACTTCCTCCAATCTTTCATTATTAATTTGTACTTTCGTTTTTGCTCTGCTCTCGCGCCCTCTGCACACTAACACTTTAGTTTTTGTTTTTATTCACCCTCATTTCGTATTCCTCTGTCAACACTGCCTCCATTTCGTTCAATGCTGATTCTAGTTCCTCCTTACTAGATGCTAATACTGCTATATCATCCGCGAATCTCAGAATTTTTAGTTTCTGTCTCTGTACTTTAATCCTGAAATCCACTCTATCTTTTACCACATTAATCGCCTCTTCGATGTACAGATTAGTATGCCATCGATGTACAGACAGTATGGCATCAACTACAGAAAATAAAATAAATGTCAAGTATCCTGCATAAAAGCTCCAATATATAGAACTGCGGTTTATAGTCTTGCTCTCATTGTAGGTTGCTCATTGAATATCTGAGAAACGTCAGTTATATTCAAATAGTTATAATTAGCGGTTAGAGATCTGTTCAGAAACAAATCTGTGATATGAATCTTTGTTTTTATTACGTTTTGAAAGACCATACTTTTAATATAGCATATAACATTTCATCTTATATTGATTTAGGAAAGACCAAAAATTTAATACAAATTTTGTACAATTTTAAATTATGAACAAAAGAATGATGTTATATTAATTAATTTTGTTTTTCATTAGACAGAATTCTTTTCTGACAGGGTCATTTTAGGATCATCAAATTTTTGTATAAATCAATAGTATCACAAATTTATTTCAACATAATTATAATACAATTCAAGTAGTAGCCGAAATATTAAATATACCATTTCATTATACCATAATATATACAATATACAATACAATGTACAATAATATAATATACAATAATTATAACAAAAGGTTTTTAATAAAGGCAGAAATATTTCTAAAATGATCATTTCACTGTGACTAAGTAAGCTTTATTAAAATGAATATATGCTAAAATTATACATTTTGTGTCCAATATCATAAAATTTAAATGGCATGAACAAAAACTTTTCTCATATCAGTTAAGAGGAGTGTTTTGAATATGCCAAAATGTAGATCTACTTTTGGAAACAATGTAATTTTTAGAAATGTACTGTTAATTTACTGGATCAAATTTAGAATAGATGAAGTTCCAGATCATACATTATATACATTACATTATTAATTAAATAAGTTGGATAATAAAGTAAATATTCTGTTTTCAAACCTAATATGTGATTTTAGATTATTTCATTACCTAATCTAAACCTTTATGTCACCAGGTAAATTAACACGGGATTTTTAAAAATTATTTTAACGATGAAAACTATCGTCAAAAATTTATTGCATTTACAGAATTCCCCTTCCTTTTGTTGAGCTTGAACTTGATGATATTCATATACCGAACAAAAATATTAGAGTTTAGATTATTACTTTTTTTTTCCATATGATTATTTCCTCCATAGAGATGTCAGATGAATATACACAAATTATACATACATTTTTCTGTAAAAGTATCGCAATTAAAAGGAACAACCACCTTCCACGGAAACTCCACTACGAATGAGTTTTAATCAAAAGATTGAGGGCTGATTGAAGCGTGTATCAATGGATTGACTCAATTGCTTGATAAAAAAATTGATCGTCTAGGGCCTCTTTAAAAACAACTTAATGTTCATGAAAAGTTATGGGTCCTGTATCTTCTAATTTGTGGAGTAATAGTTTACATAGACATTCTTATTGACCCAAAACACAATATTACACATATGCAGACTATTATGAAATACTTCTTATCAACAGAGAAGCTGTCTATTCAAAACAAATAAAAGGGTAGAATTCGGTTTATTTATATCGCTACTTTAATGTTGGACATTTTATTATGATGTGCTGCCTCGTCCACTGTATACTTCTACTATTGATGTGTTTGCAGCCATGAAAAGCTAAAGGCACAGGATATAAGTTGTCGTTATTGGCAATTAAGAAAAAACATTCCTTGCAAAATCTCTTCCGAAATCTCCAGAACGTTGGCATAAGTGCATCAAAAAATATCATAAACATTTTTTATGGGCCTTTATATGGATTTGTAAATTTTAGATGTTCCAGTTTTGTTTTGTTTTTTTTGTACAAAAATCTATTGCATGCTGAATCCAGTATAAGAGCAATGGATTTTTTTTTTGGTTTTATGAATAGCTTCATTATATATGTTCTTAAGGCAAAACCTGACCTATCATTGACAAGATAATGTGAAAAAAACTTTAAAATTTGAATTAAAATTGTTTCATATGATAATATTTTTTGTTTCTTATTACAGACATTATTAAAACATATTAATAAACGGGTAGTATTATACAAATCCCAATATTGAATTTAAATTTGTTTTATACTCCCTCTGTCCCAAAATTAGTTGTCACATTTGATGTCTAAATTTTGTCCCAAATCAGTTCACATTTCGAAAAAATTACAAAAAAAAATTAGACACACAAAAGCGGGTAAATAGAAACTGGAATTATTATTTTTTAACTAATTTCACAAAAATATTGATTTCGTACTCGTAGTTATGGATAATAATACTCGTAAATGTGGATAATAATTCTTATACTCCTATATGAAGATAATTCTAAGCTTCTTGAGTTTTTCATTTTCACGTTGCAGCAAAAACTGAAGAATTGCATTTCGGATAATGTCGTCCATTTCCCTTTCTTTAATTAATCTTCTTGACAAATCACTCATTTTTGGCACTTTTCACAATGAATTAAAGCGACAGCGGGTGCACTTTCAAAACTGATATTTGCCCATTTGTCACCAGCCTACTTGTAACTACAACCTTCAAACAAATGTTATGAATGATGTGATTTTAAACTTCTCTTTTGAGTATTTAATTTTTTAGTATATTACTTCCTGGATTAAATTGTATTTGACAATAATCAGCAGAAAAATAGTCAAATGTGACAACTAATTTGGGACAGAGGGAGTATAAAATATATTCTCAAGTATGTATTTATTAGTTGTAGGGGACTGTGAAGTCAGCCAGAATGTAATAAATAGGAGGTTCAGTGAATACTTACATGAACTTGCTGGTTTATGTCTACATAAAGAAGCATATGATAGGCCCACAGCTGGACAGTTACTTACTCATCCGATTTTTAAGACCCATAAAAAAAGTCTTCCTTTACCAGAACTCCTTAAGCCAGCATTGCCTTTAAGTGATCGAGTAGCATACGATACAGGTATTTATCCTTTTTTTTTCTTTTTAATATGTGATAGTTCTACACCACTTATATGCATGTATTTTTATTATAAGTGGATTTAAAAACTAGTCATTTGTGTTGTATTGCAACATTTATCCATATTACTTGATGAAATCTGCGGTACTAGGGAAAAGTACAACTTATTTTTGATTACTGCAGTAATTATATTCCCTGATTATACATATGTCCCCAACATATGTGGGGGCAACATAAACTCACTGAGATTTCTTCGATATATTAAACAAGCTATAAATATGTATTTTATTACTCTAACAGCATTTAAACTAGTTTTAACTATTTGTTTCAATAATATGGGCATCAATTAATTAAAGATGGTCAGCCTTAGGAACTGCAGATCGAAAAGAAATTAGGCAAACAAATTACTTTTAAATGATGGTAACCTGAAGGCTCAATTCATATTTAAATATGCCATCATTCAAAGTCATAAGGCAAATAAACTGAATAGAGTTGTCTCTTAATCTATTCCTAGATGACAACTAAATAAGAGTATAGATATTATAATAAAAAGTTGAAATAACATTTCCTCAAATTTTTAGTTGCAGGCTGTATTTTCCTTTATCCTTATTTATATATCAATAGCAGTATTTATAATCTATACATTTAATGTGTAGGTAGATAATTTAATATCGTATAATATTCTTTATAATTTAATCACGTGGCATCTAACAAATCTTTGCGATTTGATCACAAAAATTTTCAACTGTATAACTTACAATTTTCGTTGCTAGTTACTAGGTGACAGCACTTTACAGATAAGTTGTAATTGCATTAGGCTGCATCACTACATCTTTCCTAAACAATGATGTGGGTATAAGAAAAAGAGATTTCTATGATGCAAGCATATTAAGGGGGCTACACACCTTCCGTTTATCTATGCAGTTATCTATCGTAAATAACTGTGTGAAAATCTGTACATTCATCTGGACTGAAGGTGTGTTTTTCACCTGTTTAGTTTTCACCTCAATTCCGTCCGATTTTTCTTCAGTTCTCTTCTCACTTTCGACAGGTTTGAATCAAAAAGCTTTAAAAATATATAAAGTTCAGTGGGTGACAGAAAAGAAGAGCCGCAGTTTGTTGTATAATTGCAGCTGTGTTGCTAGAAGAAGGAAAAAACGCCGTGAACGTTGATATAAAGATTGGTATAAACGCCAAAAGCGCATCAGTTTTTAAAACCGTGGTCATGTACATAAATATGACGTCAACTGAACAAACTGTACAATAAACTGCACAGATTATCGTTGCAAAAGAGGGTCCAAATGCACAAATTTTTCATCTGCGTAAATACCGGTCTAAACTGCGCAGTTTATTGTTCAGACATGACGTCACACCTGATAAACTGCGTAGATAAACGGAAGGTGTGTAGCCTCCTTTCTTGCTTTTTAGTTATTATTTTTTCACACTTCTAGTTCTGCTGCACTCCTACTGGTCTATGATAACTTGGTCATTAACCAAAACATAAATTTCACCGAGTAAATGTTGTTTTAATAATACATACCTGAAGTGAGACATGATAACTCTTTACCTTTATAATGAAAATACTAAAGTATATTACTTTAGGGATAATTTTACAAAACCAAGTTATTTTCCTAGAATGATTAAAATAAAAAATATTCAGTTCTTATATTCTTTTTTTTTTGCAGTTAAATATGCAACTTCAAGGTTTCCAAAAATTTCATTTTATGATTTGGAATATGTATAAATCTGTTGATTATAACGGATTTAAGAAAAAAAGTTCTCAAGGTCTTTATTTTTAAATTTGATGCAATATATTAGATATTTTATTGACTTAATGTTAAGAGTAACTTGGATAATTTGTGTTTGTATATTCATCTTCTCTTATAAATCATATAATGTACAACTTTTGTGCAAATACTATGGTGAATTTTTATTTTAACTTGATAATTAAGTTACATATATTACCTAACACGGATTAATGTACTGGTTTTAGGTATTTTGTTACATGCTTAGTTCTGCTAACGTTTATTTCTCAGAACAGCTCTCGAATTGTCTCATAAATGATTAATTATGTTATCCTGATTCAATTCTTTCTATCTAGTAAAATTTTTTCTTTACTAATTTTTGTAACTAGTCAGAAATTAGTGGACAAATAAGGCAAATGTGAGGGTTACTATTTTTTTTTTGTATTGTTGCGTATACTTAATGTAAGACATTATTTTTCAAACCTTCCACATTCAATAACTTTACTTATTTCAGAGACATGAGAGGTAAAGGAACAAATAAAATTCTTGTCACAATTTTTTCTATATCCAAAAAATGATGGACTCTCGAGTCACGAATTTTTAATTAAAAAGTGTACTGGAAGTTTTGGTTTGTGAACGCTAATCTTGGACAATAAGTATAAGCCTTTCATATAATTATTAGGGCTAAAGTAAAATAGTTTGATTATTCTAACAAAATTAACATACTTTCAGAATAAATTCGACAGTTACTTGTTTACTTACTTTTCTTTATCATGTCTAATTTATTTTAATTAAAATCAAATACATGTTTAGATAACATTTATAGAATTGGCATTTTGCAATATTTTTCTAAATATTTCGTGTCAATTACTTTCATTTTGAATTAAGGATGTTAATGAAATTTGGTGATAGGCCTATGACAAACCAGTTAAAACACTGAAGAAAAATTAAACGCATCAATAAGTTGTTTTATACGGCAGTCTCTTGGGAAATATATCACAGAATTTGTTTTACAGTAGTGAAAAAGAAAGTATACTTTTATTATAATGTAACATTTAATATTCGAGGAAAATTTTTTTCAAATAGACCACATATTTTAATAATATTTTGGTTTATTATACCTACCCTAGTAATTTATTTATTATTTTCCAGATGGATTGGAGAATCTAGAAACTATAAATCAAATGTCACAGTTGGAATTATATTCATGTGAATGGGATTTTTAGGGAAACACAAAAATAAGTGGATTAGGCACATTTATTATTAATTTGCAGTATTTGTAATTATCACAAATTTCTCTCATCTGTACACATAAGAAAAATAGTTGTATATAAGAGTTATGTTTATATTTAATATAATTTTAAATCTCTCTAGAATCATAAGAGCGTTATGTATGTGCATAAATACATTTGCAAATGAAAATATCGTCACACTTAAAAAACCCTACATAGGATACATTTGAAAATTTTTAATTTCTTCTGAAGCTCAAAATCTCTAAATGTTGTACACTATCGCTGCATGTAGAGTTTCTTTTTTTTTACAAGAAATTAAGGGACTTGTAAAGTATGCAAGTTTTAATTATAAATGTTTACATACAGGATGTCCCTGGATAAAAAAAAAACAATTGTACAATTTGCCATGACATCATATCTACAGTTGAAGGTAAATTATGTATGTTGAAAATTATTTAAAAATGATTAAGACCAAAGTACAAAATAAAAGTTTATAACAAGTTTCACATTTTGTTTTTTTATTCTGATAGATGTCATATTAGTTAAATTCCAATAAAGCAAAATATTATGGTATTTATATACTATGAGATAATTTTTATTTTGTCAATACAAACTTTAAATTATATTTTAATCTTTGAATATGATTTTTTAAACTTAGGCAAGTCCATATCTGCAAATACGAAACAAGTGAAGCTTTTGAAGAAATATATTTATAGGGACATACTGTATATACATATATCTCAGTGTAAAATGTGGAACAAGGAAAAATCCTGTATATTAAGGTTTTATTAAAGCTGAAAAAAAAATACACAAAAAACTTGAGTTCTTCGAATAACTGAAAATTCAGTTTTTTTCAATATCATTGATTTACAGTAAACAGTACAGTTGCAAAACATGAATATAAATAATAAATGAATAATGCAAAATAAAGCATTCTGCAAAAGCATTTTAGTACGAATCGCAGATTTCCTAATATAATTTCAATATTTAAATAAATTTACATTTCTTTAGGAAATTTAGGTTCTTAGTTATACAATAATATTTTGATAACCAGTATTTCGGAAGATGGTAATATCTATGACAGAAAAATAAGAATCGGTTTGTTAAATTTGATTACTAATTTAAATTATTCCCAAAAATAATATTTAATTACTAATTGAAAATTTTATCATAATTATGGTAAAATTTTTCCAAGCCAAAAAAAACCAATATAGCATTTTATATCTGTTAATACAGGTTTTAACAGATATAAAATGCTATATTGGTTTTTTTCAAGTGGATTTAAAAACTAGTCATTTGTATTGTATTGCAACATTTATCCATATGAATATACTTAATGAAATCTGCGGTACTAGGGAAAAATACAATTTATTTTTGATTACTGCAGCAATTATATTCCCTGATTATACATATGTCCCCAATATATGTATGTGGGGGCAACATAAATCCTGAGATTTCTTCAATATATTAAGCAAACTATAAATATTGTAATGTTCAAAACGTTTATCCTTACATCAAATCAGTCAACAATGGGTGTATGAATTAAGGTTTTCTACCCCTTTTCACATTCTATGATCGGTTTAAATAGTACCCCATATTAAAATTTGGTGAATTAGCTTCTTTTTATGAGTATATTGTAGTAATTCGGTGAAATGTCAGAATTATTTGGACTACTCTTGATATAAGCAGGAAAAGTAGTGATAAACATTAAGAATTAATTTTTTATACTGTAAGATAACGTTTTTTCAAGCGACTGATATGTATTACAAGGTGAAACCATGAACAGATTGAAACGTGTGGAGCTAATTTAATTTTTTTATCATAATTTATCGGTGGAGGTTTGCCTCTATTTCAAGCACATAATGCTATTTTAATATAACTTTAAACGTTTAATTTCAATTAAAAATTATATGACAGTGTGTGACCGTTTGTATATAAGGCTGCAGAACAAAAAAAAAACCGTTAATTATATAGAATATGTTCCAGATTATTCCCCAAACATAACAAATGTGTACTGGGTGTCAGTTCTATATTAAAAGCTTTCAGACATACATTGCACACAAAAAATTCTCTCACTGGGCACGTTCAGCTGAGACAGTTGTGTACGTGTGTTGTTTTCATTGATCAAGGGCTTGTTGGGTTTTGATCAGTTGTAACTGCTGATTTACATTCACTCCCGAAAAACTCTGCGTGACACACAAACGTTAAAGTTGAACATTTATCAATATAGCTTAGACACTTTTACCATGTTGACCTCCACCAAATCAAAAATATGTTTGTGGTTTAAATAAACTGCTGTGTCAACTGAACATACCCAATAAGTAAAGGAAGTAGTCTATTTTTACAACGAAATAAATTTCGCCCTTATCTTAGGGAGATGAATAAATTCTATATAAGCATTTACGAGTATGCATACTAAGGGAGAGTAGTTATGCGGGTGCAACGTAAGAATGCACTTTAATAATTAGAAATTTGAAGATGTATCTTAAACCAGAATTGAAGCATATCCAATTTAAGGTAAACATAATAGGGAATTCTTTAAATTGCTGAAGAAAATAACTACTCCGATAGCAAAGATAGCACATTTTCCAAATTTCAAATATGAAAACTTGATAAGCAAAGGAAGTGATTTCTATGCTGTTTACTAAAAATCATTTAATTGAACTCGATATAATCTTAATAAAATAGTAACTAAAATGTTAACTTATGCCAAAAAAGCGCTATATAAGAGGTAGTTTGCAGAATACATAAATATCCAATCAATGTTGACTGCAGCTGTTTACAAATAATAGCGTTTGAAACAATTACTCAATACCATCCCAAAGGCTTGCCGAGAATATACATACTGCAGTAATATTTCTTTAATAATAGTAAATATCCACCACAAATTTGTGTAGAACTCGTGCTATAGTTGACTAAAACAACAAATATTTAACACAATAATACTTTAATCGAGATCACAATCATGATAGCCTCTTTAGTACTTAAAATTGAATTACAAAATAAAGTGATGTAATACAAATAATCTTAAAACAGATTATACGGTACCATAAAGTTGGTACATAATCTAAATTCATAAAAATTATTTTAAATATTATATAATCAAAATAAAATATTTAAGAAAATACTGAAAAATAATGGTCACACCAAGCTTTTCACTTTAAAGCTATTATCATATCAGCACTGTAGACTTTGGCACTGCTGGCATGCAGTAGTTATTTCAGAATTATAAGGCTCTATTTGTACCGTACAACTTACAAAATTAATTTGACTTTGGATTATGGAAGTTGCTTTTTCCAGTAAAAGATCTCTATCACAGTAACGATCTGTAAAGAAATAAAATATTATTACACAATGCATTTTTGGAATACACAAATTATTTATTAACAAGAATAGAAAATAGGCTAAAAAATAATTTTTCTATGGAAAAATAGAATTTGCTAGGATTTTCCTATAAACTTGGTCTTGTTGAGTTTTCTGTATGCAATAATTGAATTGCTATATTACTTTATTAAAAATAAAGTTTTGAAAGTAAAGTTCATGATATAATTAAATAGAGGGCTATCATTTTTTATTTAAAAGATTTATTCAACTTAATATTAGAATTACAATATCAACAGATTTTATTATTTCAACCCAGTAGCGGCTGGTAATAACTGGTACAGGAGCATGTGCTCACTTAAATTTTTTAGGAAAATAATTTTGCAATACTATTATAAACTTTCAAAAAATATGTATTTTATATATAACTTAACCTTTATATAAATCTACGAGCAAAGCTGTCTTTTTGCTCGTAGATATAAATATATAAAGGAATTTTATAATCAATGCTATATGCTAGATTCTTCATTGTGCCACTGTAGTCTGAAATTTGAGACTAGGCTTGTGTATAGGGACACAGCGGCTATGGGTACACGTTTAGATAGGTCTAAATCAGAATATTAGTCAGCAGTAAAGGCGTTTAACCAAACTTGATAAGGTTATATAGGAAATGGTCACATTTTAGTAGGTGACCAACCCTCATGGTTAATTGTTGTGTTTGCCACGTAATGTGTCAATCGTAACTTTAAACGTTCAAAAATGAATTCAGTTGATTTTATATTGAGTAATAAAGCAATAACTTATGAACAAAAAATATATTTAAAAAATTGATGTTGGAAAACATCGTAAGAAAATTTAATAGTAGTGTGTATGATAAATTGGTGGTTATGTGGATGTTCTAAAGGAAACAAACTGGTTTGCTTTGATTGCTTGGCAAAATCATTAAACAAATGCGGAGGTTATTAACATTTTTGTAATGCTAAAGATAAAGGAGATGATTTCCTCTACAAGTAAGAGTAAGATATTTTTTTATCAGTTTGCCACCATCATATGTCATGTCACTATTGTGCCTACCCACGTAAAACACCTACAAACCGCCACTGATTCAACCAGTAACCTCAATTGCATTATAATGCCTTGTAACGAGGATATGTCACAATTATCTTCACAAAAATACAAAATTTATTGATTTTATCAATGAAATATGTTCAGAATTTAGACAAAAACAGACAAAAAATTAGTTTGTAATAAAACTTGTAATATGAAGTATAATTAAAATGGGTTATCTTTTATTAGTATGATTTTTATGAAAAGTCATGTAAGATCATAATCCATTTTGCACCTGATTTATACTAACTTGTAATATGAAGTATAATTAAAGTGAGTTTCTAGTAGTTATCTTTTATTAGTATGATTTTTATGAAAAGTCATGTATGATCATAATCCATTTTGCACCTGATTTATACTGTACTGTATGTATGTATAAATAATAATGTATTTCCTTAAAGAAATCTCAAATGGAAAAACCTATTTTTTACGAATACTGAAAAAAAAAGGAAAGGTATTTATTATAGGTTATTATAAAATATGAAACCTATGGTCCTTATAAGTTACTAGTAAAAAGTGAATATGCCGGTAGAGACATTTTTAACAGTAGTTAATCAAGTGCAGTATATTTTATAATATATAGTAAAAAAAACAACATAATAAGGTTGTGTCTGATAGAAATAGTTTATTGTATATAGTGTTGTATATACCAGTGGTTTTGTGGTTACCAGTTAACAATTAATCCTATTTAACTGATTTGTTTAAAAATATTTTGAAAGTTTATTGCAAATTATTATGGAAAATATACTGTTCATTTTATATTCTTACCTAATTTTATCAAATTAGTAGCAATGATAAATTGGTACTTGAAACTGATAATGCAAGTATTGTATCGAAACTATTGTATTACAATGATACAACTTTGAATGAAAACGGTATTATTAATTTCAAATTTAGTGTGTTATGTTTAACAGCAACAAGTCTTTTTAGACACTAAATAAAAAACAACTCCTTAATTTTTGCTGAGATCTGCTGAGAGTCTCTCAAATATTTGTTGCATGCTTACTCATGTCTTACAATTTCTCAGGATATCAAGCATTGAATATGTTGCACCGATGATTCCCAATAGGCTGAAATTTTGTTTACTATTATAAATAGTTTTTGTGTATGTTCAACAGACACCATAAGGTGAATTGCATTTTTGATACCCTGCGCAAAGTTGCTTCGCTATTTAGTAGGTAAATGGCCATAGTGCTATTCTGTAATAGCTTCATAACTTACGTTAATCAGAATATGGATCATCATCATTAGGTCATCAGTCCTAAGACTGGTTGGGCGCTAACCTCCAGCTTCTCCTATCTTGTGCTAACCTACGCATTTCGCTAATTGTGCTACAACCTACATCCCTTACTATTTGCGAGCAGTAGTCTAATCTAGGCCTACCTCTGCCTTTCTTCACTCCTATTTCTGCCTCCAAAATATCGCGGACTATTCCCCCATGTCTCAGCAAGTGGCCTACCATTCTATCTCTTCTCTTCTTTAAGTTTTTCCACATACTCCTTTTCTCGCCGACTTTCTCCAATACTTCTTCGTTTCTAACCCTATCAGTCCATGGTATTTTCATCATTCTTCGGTAACACCACATCTCAAAAGCTTCTAATTTCTTCCTACTTGCTTCCCCTACCGTCCAGGTTTCGCAGCCGTAAAGTGCCGTGCTCCATACATATGTTTTCAAAAATCTCTTCCTTGTTTCTAAGTTTATTACCCCCGAGCATAAAAGTGCTTTCTTTTTGTTAAAAGCTACTCGACCCTGCGCTATTCTTTGTTTTATGTCTTTATCGCTTCTTCCATCCCAATTTATTTTACTTCCTAAATAAGTGAAGTCTTTAACTTCCTCCAACCTTTCATTATTAATTTGTACTTTCGTTTTTGCTCTGCTCTCGCGCCCTCTGCACACTAACACTTTGGTTTTGTTTTTATTCACCCTCATTCCGTATTCCTCTGTCAACACTGCCTCCATTTCGTTAAATGCTGATTCTAGTTCCTCCTTACTAGATGCTAATACTGCTATATCATCCGCGAATCTCAGCATTTTTAGTTTCTGTCCCTGTACTTTAATCCCGAAATCCACTCTATCTTTTACCACATTAATCGCCTCTTCGATGTACAGATTAAAAATTAGTGGTGATAGCGTACATCCTTGTCTTACTCCTTTCCTAATACCTACTTCCCTTTCTTCCCCTTCTACTTCTATAACAGCAGTTTGCTCTATGTATAGATTGTGTACTACTCTCCTATCTCTATACTTCATTCCCGCGCTCTTTAGTATCTCGAACATTTTTTCCCATCTTACGTTATCAAAAGCTTTTTCTAAATCTACAAATCCTATATAAGCGTTCTTTCCTTTTTCTATTGTTTTCTCTAACATTACTCTTAGCGCCAGAATAGCTTCGCGAGTTCCTCTATTTCGCCTAAAGCCGAATTGGTCTTCTCCTAGTATTTCCTCCGCTCTATTTTCCATTCTCTTCTGCACTATTCTAGTTAAGATTTTTGACGCATGGGAAGTTAGGCTAATCGTTCTAAAGTTCTCGCATTTGTCGGCTCCTCTCTTTTTCGGTATAGTAACGATAATGTTCCTCTTATAATCCTCCGGCATCTCGCCCGTTTCGTATATGTATTTTACCAGTTCAAACATCCTATTTACTACTTTCTGTCCCGCAAATTTCAAAATTTCCGCCTGTATTTTATCTACACCCGGCGCTCTATTATTCTTTAGCCCCCTTAGTGCTATTTCAAATTCCTCTCTCAATATAGGTTTTCCTACATCTTCCCTATCGATGCTAGATTCTTCCTCTAATATCTCTCCTAATTCCTGACCCTCGTATAAATTTCCTAAGTACTGCTTCCATCTATCCGCTTTCTCCTCTCTTCCTATCAGTATGTCCCCCGATTGACTCCTAACATTTCTACTTATTGTTCCTACATCCCTGAAGTTCCTCTTAATTATTTTGTAAGCCTCATCGGTCTTACCTACTTGCAACTTATCTTCTACTTCTTTGCATTTCTCCTCTATCCATTGTTCTTTCGCTTTTCTACATTTTCTAATGATTTCCCACTTTATTGCCTTATACGTTTTCAGTCCTTCTTCGTCTCGTCTGTTTTTGTAGCCTCGTCTCTTTTGCATTAAGTTTAAGATTTCGTCCGTTATCCAGGGCTTCCTAGCTTCCCTTTTATCGTGTCCTAAAACGTCCGTTCCGTAAGCCGCGGAAGCTAGACTATTCTTGATACCCTCCCACTCAGTTTCTGCGTTCTTGATTTCGTCCTTACTCGTTTTATTTATTAATTGATCTGTTTTCTCCTGGAACTTATCTTTCATATTCTGATCCCTCAATATGTCTACATGGATATATTAAATAAACTTAATATAAACATATTTATGTTAATAACTCGATACAACTTTATGTGGTATCCAAATATCTTTATAAATAAAAATTTTTAGACACTTTGTTTTAAATATTAAAATTGTATGTTGACCATCTGTTGCAATTGTAAAAAAGAAATAATTTATATACATCATGTTTTAATAGATAATAAATTTATATGAAATATTGAAACTCACCAACAGCAAGATGAACGGCCACAGCATCCTTTCCGGGCGCCAGGGACCAGATATGTGTATTATGAACATGCTTTACACTATTAAGTCTTCCTAATTCAGTCACTAATTTAATGCTATTTATTGGACTTCCCTCGATAAGGAACCAGATAGAATCCTTTGCTATTCTCACTGTTGTGAAGACAACAATTACCGAAAAGAGAAGTGTGCAAATGGGATCCGCTATTTTGGCTTCTGGGAAAAATTTGATGACCAAGGCCGCAATCAACACACCGAAACTTTGTAATAGATCACCCAAAACGTGAATGGCTGCTGCTCTCACATTTATATTATCATTAGAAGAATCGTGGCTATGTTGACCGGAACCATGGCTGTGATTCTTGGAACATGATCCATGCAAAACTACACCCAGTCTGGAAAATAAACATCAGAATAGAGTTTTATACAGTGAAACTATAATGATCAGATATCACTATAAAATATAACTTACATGACATTCACGATGAGTCCTAGAGTAGCAACTATTATCATAGTGTCAGCATTTATTTCATAATCGTCATTGTATAGCCTGTTGATTGCAAGAACACAGAATACACCGCCAAGTACCCATATTGTCAGAACACTGAAATAAAATTGCTTCTTTGAGCTTTATGAATTTATATAGTGTGGTATTCTTATAAAAGACGGAAAGTTTGTTTAGAATCCTGTGCTGTTTTTTAAATTTATGATAGACGTTTTTTTTTTATCCACAGCGGCACCAACAATTATGGTTATTAGCTAGTCTTCCCATTTGGGTCATTTATGTGGATTTGATTAATATAGGGACACATGCTTGAAGCCACAGGCCGTCCTTTTTGTTTTACCGACCTTAGGAATATCTTTAAAGACAAATTGGATAATATAGAAGGAATTAACATATGGGTAAAGTAGGAGTTGTGTCATCAAGTATATTTTTATTTTTGAATTCTATTATTGCTACGAGGGTTGTCTTTTAAGTTTTTACAATCGACCAATAGATGGCGTTACTGAGATGTGGCATCACTGTATTCGTGAACCTTGACGTTTGTTATTGCGAAGCCAGTGGCAATTTAGAAATTGCCCGAGTAGTGTGTTGATAGTGAACTTTTGAAAGAAGCAAGTTGTGCAAAAATGGAAATCACCCGTGAAGGTTTGCGTTGGATGATTTTTTATGATTTCAAGAAAGGCCTTACTCAACAACAATGCATAGAATCGCTTTGTGCAACTTTTGGTAATGAAGCACCATCAGAGAAGACTGTTTACAATTGGTTTGCAGAATTTCGTCGTGGTCGTGCGTCCCTCAGTGACGAATGTCGTGAGGGTCGACCAAAATCGGTTGTCATTCCAAAAACCATCGATGTTGTGCGCAACATAATTAAAGAAGTTCTGCATGTGACTTACAGACAGATAGAGGCATCTCTTGGCATATCGCAGACTGCAATACAATCGATTTTGCATGAACATTTAGCTGTGAGAAAAATCTGATCCAGATGGATTCCGCATAATTTGACCGAAGCGCAGAAAAAGGCTCGTATTGATTGGTATCAGGAAATGCTGAAAAAATTCAACCAAGGACTTGCAAAATCCATATACAACATTGTTACAGGAGATGAAAAATCTTCTGAAACGATGAAAGCAAACAATAGTCTACTGTTTGGGTATTTGAAAATGAATCGAAACCCACTAAAGTGGTTCGTTCACGGAGCATTTCCAAGAAAATCATCGCTTGTTTCTTCGGATGTATTGGACACGTCACAACCATTTTTTTTAAAGGATCGAAGAACTGTTAATGCTGAATGGTATACAACAATTTGTTTACCAACGGTCTTCGATGAAATACGGAAAAACAACAAAAAACGGCGCATCATTCTTCATCACGACAATGCCAACTCCCATACAGCATGTCAAACAACTGAATATTTGAAAGAGAAAAATATCGAATTAATGTCTCATTGCCTGCATTCACCTGATTTATCATCTAATGACTTTTATTTGTTCCCCACTGTCAAACAAAAGATGCGTGGGCAGCAACTTTCATCACCTCAAGAATCTGTTGAAGCCTTCCAAAACCATCTTTTTACAATATCAACTTCAGAGTGGAGAAAATGTTTCCAGAATTGGTTTGAGCATTTGCAAAAATGTATTTCGAAAAGCAATAAAACACATTGTTTCGAACTTGTTCGTTTCTTTTTCACTTTTTGTAAAAACTTAAACGGCAGCCCTCGTATATGTAAACATTGTATTTCATCTCATCATATATTATTCTGTAATGATTAATATTTTTGCAAATATATCAATTGTTTTTAGAAAGTCAATGTACTTCTGTAAATTTCGTCTTTGTATGTCATTTAAGTGAACTTTGCGGTATCATTTGCATTTCTCCTATGAGCATACACGAGGAAGTAAGGCACTTGTGCTTTATGCTTATTCTCATATTGACTACTTGCTCACATTTCTCAAAAGTAGTTTTTTGTCGCCAAGATAATATTTCATGTTTCATTAATTTTAAGCGAGTTTCACAAATATTTCACTCCACACTTTCCAAACTCGTTCTGTTAGGTGTATCGTAAGATCATTTGATCTTGTTGAAGTAGTAGCTATATGATCTGATTGTGCTACTTAAATTGAACAATTTTTGCAAAATGTATTGCTGTAACTATGAATTAAAAATATATTAAAACATTCAATGGAAAATAAGGTGGCTTACCTCAAGAGAGCTCCTATAACTTCTGCTCTATGATAGCCAAATGTCATCCTCTTTGTTGGGGGCTTTCTTCCTACCCATATGGCTAAAAGTGATATCATGAAGCCTACAAAATCGGAAAATAAATGGGCTGCATCTGTCATAATTGCCAGGCTTCCAGCAAAGTAACCCCCCAAAACTTCTGCTGCCTATAAAGAAGAAACATTGCTATTTAGTTTAGAGAAAATATAAGAAGATCCACATCCCCATCCACAATATATACCCCATATAGCTTTTGACATATCATCTGTAGAACTTTTATTTTCACATATAACGATTTAAATATGTCCGTGTGAAGTTCTTGCTTGATTATACATTTTTATATGAAGCTATTTGTAAGAACATGTTTTTACAGTGATTTCACTTCATATTACCACTTGTAATATGAAGAACACATTACACATGGTAAATTTAAAATATACATAAAATATTATGTATATTATCTTAGACTTTGTATTTTTTAAATTACATACAAAATTTCAAAGCAAACAACAAAATTAAATAACAAAAAAAAACAGTTGGTATCTAAGGAAAAAAATGGGTATTTAAATTTAAAATATAGATAATCTTATAATAAGACATAGCATTAAATAACTCCGCCTAGGGCAGTCGAGAGGGGGATTGAGTACCTTCAAGATTGTCACTGCCGGTCCCAAGCCCGGGTAAAGGAAGAGGGTTGCAGCGGTAGACTAGCTCTCTGCCATGCGTAAAAAAATTACTGCTAAAAATCCAAAAGCGCAGCCGAACAAGGACGGATTAAACGCAAAACGACTTAGGCAAAGGAAAAGGAATATGAATATAGCATGTTGGAATATTCAGGGTCTAAGCACAAAAGAACATTTAGTGTTTAGAGAGCTTTACTCGTACAATGTCGATATTGCTGTACTTACAGAGACAAAAAAGAAAGGACAAGGAAATAAATATATAGATGAATATATATATATATATATACTTTTGGAGTGGGGTAGAAAAAGCAAAAAGAGCTAAATCTGGCGTGATAGTAGCTATAAAAAAGAAATTTGAAACAAACATAATAAGCTGGAACCCAATAGATGAAAGAATAATAACAGTAGACCTTGAAATAAAAGGGAGAAAAATAAGAATATTCGGAATCTATGCACCAACTGATGACTCAGATAGAACAACAAAGGAAGAATTCTTTGAAAAACTCTCAGAGGAACTGGATAAGACACAAGATAAAATAGAAATCATCCTGCTAGGGGACTTAAACGGAAGGGTAGGTAAAGCCCTTGACAGTAAGATTATTGGACGACACGGTGAAGATGTGGTAAACGAAAATGGTGAAAGATGGATAGAGCTCTGTGAAGAACACTTGTTGAAAATCTTAAATGGATTCTTTCAACATAAAGATATCAATAAATATACCTGGATCCAAAAAACGAAAAATCTAAAATCTATATTGGACTACATTGTTACTAAACAAAACTCAATGATCAGACCCTTTGATGTAAAAGTGTGGAGGGGAGCGGAATGTGGATCAGACCATGTATTAGTAAAATCGACTATAGAAATAAGACACAATAACTGAAAAAAAAAGAAGACAAACAGAATATAAATTCTGAGAGACAAAAGGTTTACAACCTAGATAGCTTAAGAAACGAATCCACCAGCTTCCTCTACAAATTACGTTTGGCTCAGAAGATAAAAGACGAAATAACCGGAACGGTACAACAAATATATGAAGAACTAAAACAGAAACTACATGAAGCAGCGTCAGAGGCATTAGGAACAAAAGAGAAAAGACCCAAAAACTTCTAGTGGAGTGACGAACTAAACGAATTGGTAGAAGAGAAGAAGAAGCTATATCTCAAATTGTTATCTAGCAACGACGAGGAAGATCGTAAACAGTACAACAGATACAAATATATAGTTAAAAAGGAAATAAAAAAGAAGACAAACTTGGCATGGGACAATAAATGCACGGAAATAAGCTCAATGATAGGAGGATCTAGGTCCAGGGAAGCATGGAAAACGATAAACAACTTAAAAAAAACTCTAATGAAGTGAAAAAGATAAACCCTATAAGAACAGAAACATGGAAAGACTATTACAGTGATCTGTTGATAGAAAATAGAAGAGAATATCTGGACACTGGCTTAACCAATAGAGAAATAGAAGATAACACAATAGAAGAAATTACTCTAGAAGAAGTGAAGACGGAACTAAAAAAAAATGAAGAATAGCAAAGCGCCGGGACCAGGAGATCTACCTATCGAGCTACTGAAACATGCTACAACAAAAGTACTGGAAACAATCTGTACTATATTTAATAAGTGTTTGAGGGGAGAACCGATACCAACGGACTGGAAAGTATCCATTATAAATCCGATATATAAGAAGGGAGACAGAAGGAAGTGCGATAACTACAGAGGTATAAGTATAACTTCATCAACCGGAAGACTATATGGAAGAATCCTTAAGACAAGAATAGAGAAAGACATTGAGGAAATGGAGGAACAAAGCGGTTTTAGACCAGGAAGATCCTGCACAGATAATATATTTACCCTGAGACATTTAGCGGAAAAGTATCAGTCAAAAGGAATGGAACTCCATGTAACTTTTATAGACCTAAAAAAAGCATTCGACTCGGTCCCGCTCCAGAAATTGTGGACTGCACTAGAAGAATCGGGCATCGACACGGTATATATAAACGCAATTAAGACCATTTATAGAGAAAATCAAGCTGTCGTCAAGGTTGGAAAACATACCTCGGCCCCTTTCTCGCCAACAAAGGACGTGAAGCAGGGATGTTGCCTCTCCCCCACCCTGTTTAAAATTTACTTAAATGCTGCTCTAAAACAATGGACTAGAAAGTGCAGCCCGATGGGAATACGCTTAGAAAACAGTCACCTATACACCATCCTCTTTGCGGATGACCAGATAGTAGTCGCAGAGGATCAGCAAGATATGTCATACATGCTAAATAAACTTATAGAAGAATATAATAAATGGGGCCTAGAGGTAAATACAGAGAAAACACAGTATATGGTTATAGGAGGTAAAGGAGAAGACATAGAACTGGACAGCGGGATGATAAAAAATGTGACTGAATATAAATACCTTGGGGTTACAATTTGTGAAAATGGGAGAGACGACAAGGACATCAGGGAGAAGATGGCTAAAGGAAGGAACTTGATAAAAACACTACATCCCATCCTGTGGAAAAGTAATATTACAATTAAAACAAAAAAGAATATTTTTAAATCAATAATAGAACCAGTCATGACGTAAGGATCAGAGGTGTGGGTTACAGGCAAAAATATGAACCAGAAAATACTTGCAGCTAAGATGTCGTATTGGAGAAGATGTTGCAGGTTAACTTCATTAGATCATGTCAGAAACGAAGATATTAGAGAAAGAATGACAGCTACAGACACTATTACAGATACAATAAACGAAAAACAACTAAAATGCTACGTGCTAATATGTACGGACATCTAAGACGCATGAACGCTGAAAGAATACCACAGAAAATCTGGAATTGGACCCCATACAAACGAAATAAAAGAGGAAGACCACGCAAGAAGTGGATAATGAATATTCACAAAGGAATGGAAGAACGAGGACTACAGGAAGAAGACTGGAATGATAAAGAGAGATGGCGCTTAGGATGCGAGAAGCGGTGATGATGCTGCAAAACCTCGCTATATATATATATATATATATATATATATATATATATATATATATATATATATATATATATATATATATATATATATATATATATATATATATATATATATATATTAAATAACTCTATCATAACATAATTAAAATAAAAAAATATTTCTAATAATCTTGATAGGTTTATTTATACCTTATCTCATAATTACCAAATTGCAAAAATATTTGTCAAATAGGAATATTAAGGTAAATACATTTACTAAAACACATGTAGCCATACATATTTTACTCGAATAGAATATTTAATATCGCAGATTAAAAAAGACTTCTTGCAAAATTTTTATGGCAACAAATGAAACATGTATGACAATATAAAGCAGATTTTTACGTTTGATTGATATCTATACTTCACTAAACACTTTGTTGGTTAATTTGTTCAACGAGAATGTTGCACAATAACTTATAGATGTACTGCTGCAATTAGAATAATAATGGTCAGTATTTTTATGAAACATTAGAACAATCAGAGAATTAGCTACTAACATTACAACACGGCAGTTTACAGCTGATCATCAAACACATAAATTCCATAAAACGTAACTTTTATTATAAATTAAAAAACTAAATAGTCAACAAATTTTTTTAAACAGTTTGGATTTGTATTTTACTATTAAAAATTTGTATGCTAATTTTTGTCAATTTGTATGCTGATTAAAATGCTGATTGTGCTTGTAAGTAATGCTTAGTGAGTATCAGAAATTAGTTTTTCACAAGAATTAATCGAAATTAAAAAACATTTTAATAATGAAAATATAATTTTCTTTTTTCTAGAAACTCAAGGTAAATTCTAGTAAATAAGGACAAAGTTTTTGAGGTAACAGTCTACAGACAATATTCATGTATATGTGTGAAAAATAATGTGAAAAATATTGTACATTGTATATTATATTTATGTATTATTATGTATAACTGCAATATTATTATTATGAATTAGATACATTCAGATATGGTAATTATTATTAAGATGCTACAATTTTCTGTCAGCTACAATAAAATACAGAAAATTAATTTCAATACAAGTAGTCTTATTAGTATTTAAGGAATCAAGAAGAGCATTTATATACTTCATAAACTGCAAATAATTATATCATGGACATACTATGTTATACTCAATTTATATTTATCGTTTATACTAATTCATTGGAATATATCGAAATATCATAATAGCTGTTTCATTATTATTAACGGTGGTAGTAAACGGAACGAACTAAAAGAAGCTTTTACACAAAAATTATAGTAGAAGACTTCAAAAATGTTCTTACAGCCGTACTACAACTGGCTGTACATGATAAATTATGGCATGACAAATTATGAGCAGTAAAACATTTATCAAAAAGCAAACTGTTGTTGCTAAAAGACCTTGAGAATGATTTTCCATGGATTATGGATGCACCCATGAACAACTAAATCGAATTATTTACCAGTGTTAAAATGTCTATTACAAATATTTGGTCTATATAAAGGACATTATCAATCCATGGGCATCCATCGTCAATCAAGAATTCCTAGTGGAAAATTAATTAAGCGATAAATTAACTGACCATAACATTGATATTTGTGGTGGTTTTGGTAAAACAAAATTATTTATTTAGTTTTTACAAGGACAAAGGAAATTGATCATGTAATATTATATTAAAAATGGATTAATTCTATATTGTTATATTTATGAACTTATTCTTGTTTCTGATACATTTAAGATCCAATACTTTTAGTCCCTTCAAATTAGACAAAAAATCACTGATTTTGGGAAATTTTTCCTACAGCTAAATGACCTATACAGAAAGTTGTGTTAGGATTGTGTTAACATATTTTTCACCTAGCGCATGATATAAAAAGGGTTATTTTTTAGATATAGACATATATATATATATATATATATATATATATATATATATATATATATATATATATATATATATATATATATATATATATACACGCGTTTTTGGCCGTTTTTTCGGTTTTCTGCGTTTTTCTGAAAAACTATGCATTTTTGGGAAAACACGACCTGATCTAATGTTGTAGATTTTACGATTCTCCACAATTTTTGTTCTTTTCATTTTTTCGAAATTCTACTTAGTTGCGTCGCTAGAGCGCGCCGAATTATTTTTGAGCTGTTTTTTGATTTTAAGCCAAAACTATGCATTGTAGAGAAAAATATCAAGAGATCAAAATTGTAGACATAAAAATTTTCGACATGTTTTGTTCTATTTTTTTTAATGTCGCACGGTTTTGGCACTAGAGGACGAAAACCGTTTTCTTTTTTTTTTTTTGTAATACTCTTGTGCAAATGAAAGAAACACTCTAGAGCATTATTTTTTATTTATAGGCAAAACTATGCATTTTTTAGAAAAGTTCAATCACAAAAAGTTGGAGCAAAAAACTTCCTACAAATTGTTTTACACTTTTTCTTTTTACAAAAAATGCATAGTTTTGCCTATAAATCAAAAATAATGCGCTAGTGTTTTTGCATTCGCATATGAGTAAATAATAAAACGGTTTTCGCCCTCTAGTGTCAAAACCGTGCGACTTAAAAAAAAAAACAAAACAACAAAATGTGTCGTAAATTTTGATCTACAACTTTGATCTCTTAATATGTTTCTCTACAATGCATAGTTTTGGCTTAAAATCGAAAGACAGCTCAAAAATACTTCAGCGCGCTCTAGCGGCGCAACTAAGCAGAATTTCGAAAAAATGAAAAGAACAAAAATTGTGGAAAATCGCAAAATTTACAACATCAAATTAGATCATGTTTTCCCAAAAATGCAGTTTTTCAGAAAAACGCAAAAAACCGAAAAAACAGACAAAAACGCGTATATATATGTCTATCTAAAAAACAACCTTTTTCTTATCATGCGCTAGGTGAAAAATATATTGACACAACCCCAACACAACTTTCTGTATAGGTCGCTTAGCTGTAGGAAAAATTTCCCCCAATTTTCCTAATTTGAAGGGACTATTTACTAATTAATAGTTAGACGCGAAAATGTTCAAGTTTATTTTGGTGGTTATGTGGGTTATATTATTTCACTTTCAGAATTGGATAATTTTTGGATATAAACTAGAAATAATATTTAATCACTCGAATTACGATCAACTGTTAGTTTTAGTTCATTATGTGATCTTAAATCTGACTGAGGTAATCTCAAGCCAGAATAACATTTTCCATATATAAGATATTTGGTAAATTTTGTGACTGACCGATGGAAAATTAACAAAATTTTTATAACAACTTTTTATCAAGGATGCTCTCTTAAAAGACCTCGTTTTATGAACTATTTTACCTACCTACTTATCTGCGAAATTAATTCAAAAATAATTTTAAATTAAATAGAAACATTTAAGTAATAGTCAGTTAGATCAAAAATTAGAGTGTAAAATTATAATATCTCACATCATAGAGGTTATAATTGTAGGTACAATAATACAAAGGCAAAACATTATTTTCATTCGCATTTCTGCAAGTGATCAATGAGAAAAGATACGAAATAAATGCATTTTTGTCAATAGCTTGTTTCGTATTTCAAGTTAATACAAAATACAATTTTTATCACAAATTTATTGTTATAATTTGCCTGAGCAATTTCTTTATTTAAGCAGTCAAACTATCTCCTGTGAATTAAAATAAAATGTTATATTCCTAAAATCCCACAATCTGGAGAAGCTTTTACATAAGAAACATAAATTACTCTAAGTAATTTATGTTTCTTATTTTGTATCTTCGAGAAACAATGTAATGAGACATTTTCATAGTTACCTATCTATATTTAATGAGGACATCCCTCACTGAAATATAGATAATAATTGATTAATTTTAGAGCTAATGTCAATTATACCTCATTGTTATCTATGTTTAATGAGAACATATCCAATGAAATATAGATAACGAATTAAGTTTAGAGCGAATTATATTTTACAATTATTAATTATCTATATATAACGAGGGCATATCCTCCTGAATTATAGATAATACTGTATTAATTTTAAAGCTAACTATGCTCTTGATCTTCAAATGATCGTGCCCTCTAGTGACTAATGGTATCATTAACACTAAAATTATTCCAACAGTGTATATTTCAGAAGAACGTATTGAATGTGTTTAATACTTTTTTTCTCGATGGTACATTGTGAAATTGTGAAAGACATTTAAATTTGATTATTTATTGACAGTCTATTATTACCAGTAAGTTACGAAAGATGAAAAAACATTAAAAAAACAGGAAACATTAAAAACAAAAATTAAAAATAATTTTTTTCAATATGAATTATAGTTGATTTTTATTTGTATACAAATTTTTAGACTGTAAACGATTTCTAGATGTACCGGGATTGTATAAACTAAATTATCTAAATAATTAAGCAGAATAGTATGGCTATAACTTTGTATTTACTACACAATGTATGTATGATAACTGATGATACAAAATAATATGTAAAATTTCTAAAAATCATTAGTCTGCTAATTACAATTTTTCAAGAATTGAAGCCAATTTACACTAGTATAAAATATTAACTGTTGTGAATGAATTAGTTTTGATTTGACAACAATTAATTAAAACAATATAAATATAATGAATGATATAAACACCAACAATTTGATGGTACAATAAAATTACAGTAGCTGTTGCTTAAAGTTAAATACATTGCTGACATATTGAATACATATGAATATATTAAATATGGTGATTAAATATAGTAATGACATTTAAACAAATTAGACAGAATTAATTTTGGTTGTGACTTAAAAATATGTAATCTCTTCCGGAATAACTTCAATTTGGATTTGGGAATTCTCTAATAATGTTTCATGTTTTTTTTTATATTAACAAAGTTATTTTTTATATATTTGTGAAATTAAGAAATTAGTTTCTAATAGGTCAATTGTGTGAGAGTTTTACAGTCGCTATTATATATAATAATATATAACTATAAAAAGTATGTGACTGACAGAAATAATGGTAAGTTACCTTTTGAAAATTTCTCAATTGTGTTTTCATTCAACCCCTATATAAGGTTATATAAAATATCAGATTTTAATTAAGATTTGTTAGGGTACTACAATGAAAGACACCAGTTTTTAAAAACTCTCTAAAAGGTTTTAAAAGCCCAAAAGATAAAACTCGTAAATTTTCTTATTTATTACTTTAGTTCTGTGATGAAAAGAGAAATTGATCTGTAATCTGAAGTGGTAATTGATTTGGAATCAGAATGAACTGAAATACGTTTATACAAAAAAATTAATATTATAGAAGTTTGGAAAATGACAATAGCATTTTTCGTCTTTTTTAAAATTACATAACACTTTTTTAAATCTCTTAATCAATAATTTGATATGTATAAAAAATTTAGGTTATACTATAATGTTCTGTATAACTTTCCACACTTGTTTTATGACAATATGAGCTGACATACATAGCTTAAAAATATACCACTTTAAACATTAAATTGTACATACCATAAACACACAGCATAATATCGACGCTAAAATTAATTTTTTCCACACACTGGCATCGTTCGAATTCACCACAGAATTGTGGCAATGAAATTCTTTTTCAGCAGGTTCCCTGTAGCAGTCCTAAAAATAAAGAAATATCAGTTAATAAATCAAACAGTCATTGTAAGTTTGTTACAAATAAATTAAAGTAATTTTCAATTATCGCCAATAATTAGTGAAAAAGTAAAAAGTAACCTTTGACGTATTATTTAAAATGTCGCAATGTGTTTATTTATCTTGCTCACAAATTACCATTATGAATGCCCTAATGGTGCCCATTACAATACGTAAAGTGAAAAAACGTGTAATCGTACAAATGAATTTGTTTTGTGATGTGGAATTTAACAATAAACACATATATTCTTAAGAAATATATTTCAAACTGCTAATTGGTTTTGTATACTTATGTAGATTCAGTATTAGAGCATAACTACATTAAACTGACCAGACTTTTGACAACAGTGGCGGACAGATAGATATCTAAACCACAACAAGAATTGATCAATCTACAAAATGTTGTGTAGGAAAGCGTAATATTAAAAACTAATCAATTATTACCCTGTACAATATACATAAGTGGCAATTAAAAGACAAGAAACATTGTTCGAGAATTTAAACAAAACTATATGGAAAATATAATTCAGGATTAAAAATAAAAAGCAAACAATTTTTCTGGTCTATATATAAAACATATAATATAAAACAGCGTGAGACAAACAGATTTCATATAAGAATAAATAAAATAAATGTAATTAAGGAATAAAAAAAATCGAAGCCAGTCTGAATAGTGTTAAAACAGTTGGTTAACATGATTGATTCTAAACACTTGACATTCCATCGAATTATTCCATTGAACCTTAAGTATTTTATAATTGAAGTTTTGTAATTCCAAATAACTTTCCAAACAGCACTTACTGATATTCTATATAAATTCTTATAGTACAATATTTAACTGGATATTTCAATTTTATTAATCAGCGGTGATAATGAATTAATCTCATAATTATTGTCATCAGAGTTTCAAATTACTACTACCAATTTTACCAACGACTACAATATTGTTAATTTTAATATTCAAAGCACTTTTTGCGTTTCCGGATTGATATTCGTCTCAATATTTGTAATATGAAAAAATAAAACACGTTATTATTGTGATGTTAAGATTTTAATTACAATACGACGGCAATGGTACAAAACGAAATGATAAATATTTATAATCAATCAACGGTAATTGATTTTTTACTTAAAATTAGTGAGTCGGAAATCGTTTTTACATTATTTCTTTGAATGTTCTACAAAAGCGATATAGTTAATCTTTATTTATTTATGATTAATTATGATTACCATGATATTTAATATATTACAGTGTCGTTTAAATTTCGAGTTTTACTAAAGATTACCTAACACTGAATTTTTATTTTGTTTGTTTTATAGAACGATGCAAAAAAGTAGTGAAACATTATTGTTCCTTGTACTTCCGTATCTATGTCGAAAGTATCTAGCACGTAGAAAAAAATTGGAAGTTAACTAATACCTACAAGAATGGAAGAAGTAACTTTGCAGCAAATTAATGTTGATACTATTTGATATTCAAATTATCCGCCGATGTTTTCAAACAGGATAAAGCCGCAGCGCCATCTAGCGAGAAGGAATTCAAATATACAGGTCATTCGACCGATATAAAAAGCGATGAACAGGGGATTACCAAGAACGAAAATACTTCACACCTTTAAATAATACTTTTATAATTGTATTGCCTACGACTATTCTATATCATTAAGTACGTCATTTGTTGTAATAAATTGATGATTAATTGATTTTTTACTTAAAAGTAGTGACTCGGAAATCGTTTTTACATTTTGTTCAATTCCTTTCAATGTTCTACAAAAGCGATATACCTAGTTAATCTTTATTTATTTATGACTAATTATGATTACCATGATATTTAATATATTACGGTGTCGTAAAGTTTTACTAAAGATTACCTAATACTGAATTATTTTGTTTGTTTTATAGAACGATGCAAAAAAGTAGTGAAACATTATTGTTCCTTGTACTTCCGTATCTATGTCGAAAGTATCTAGCACGTAGAAAAAAATTGGAAGTTAACTAATACCTACAAGAATGGAAGAAGTAACTTTGCAGCAAATTAATGTTGATACTATTTGATATTCAAATTATCCGCCGATGTTTTCAAACAGGATAAAGCCGCAGCGCCATCTAGCGAGAAGGAATTCAAATATACAGGTCATTCGACCGATATAAAAAGCGATGAACAGGGGATTACCAAGAACGAAAATACTTCACACCTTTAAATAATACTTTTATAATTGTATTGCCTACGACTATTCTATATCATTAAGTACGTCATTTGTTGTAATAAATTGATGATTAATTGATTTTTTACTTAAAAGTAGTGACTCGGAAATCGTTTTTACATTTTGTTCAATTCCTTTCAATGTTCTACAAAAGCGATATACCTAGTTAATCTTTATTTATTTATGACTAATTATGATTACCATGATATTTAATATATTACGGTGTCGTAAAGTTTTACTAAAGATTACCTAATACTGAATTATTTTGTTTGTTTTATAGAACGATGCAAAAAAGTAGTGAAACATTATTGTTCCTTGTACTTCCGTATCTATGTCGAAAGTATCTAGCACGTAGAAAAAAATTGGAAGTTAACTAATACCTACAAGAATGGAAGAAGTAACTTTGCAGCAAATTAATGTTGATACTATTTGATATTCAAATTATCCGCCGATGTTTTCAAACAGGATAAAGCCGCAGCGCCATCTAGCGAGAACGAGTTCAAATGCACAGGTCATTCGACCGATATAAAAAGCGATGAACAGGGGATTACCAAGAACGAAAATACTTCAAACCTTTAAATAATACGCTTCGCAACCATCTGTTTAAAGCGACACATCGCCACCTTTCGAGCTCGGGTCTCAACTCCTAGTAGAATTTCATTTCAAATGTTTCACGGTTCGTATGAGTCAGAATACACTGAAATTTATTGTATAGCGTAAAAACATTATAATAATATGAGCATTATTATACAAACAATTTTTTGAAGTGGTAGATACTTTTGTGTTTCGGCGAAAAAGTATTTCAAAAGGGAAAAAGCTTGTTGAGAGTTGTCATGTCAGTGGAGTACAAGAGATAACTAACGAAATCATAACATTGACAAGCTTAGTTTTAAGAGAAACTCCAGGTGCTTGTATATAAAAAAACACGAAAATATTTATAAGCCCGTAGTACAGGTATAATTAGCGTTTTTTTTAACCTAAAAATTATTTTATCCATTCACAAAATTTTTCTAGCTAAACGCTGATCGTACCATTAACGATACATATTGCACGTGCAAAACAGGTCATTATGCAAACATGCAGCTGCAATTTGCATATTTGTCAATATGGAAAATACATGCTCTAAAACCGACCAACCCATGATATGGAACAAGCCACCCCAATCTCAACTTGACAAGTATCACAGAGGCTATTGAAATTTTATTTTCCTCTAAAAATCCTGATAAAAGCGAACATTTTACTTTTTAAAGATATTGAGATAGTGAGCGATGAACATCTGACTGAAAAATCACCTTTTGCAAAAATAGTTAATGCTGAAATTAAATGTATTCATGTATTCAAACATTCAGAACTGAAGAAGCATGCATTTAAAGAAAAACTGTTCAGATGGAAACTATCCATCTTTTCCTTCGATCAACTTCCCACTGGCGTCCAGGAAAAGCATAAAATGTCAATTCAGGGTTCTTTTTTTTTCGAACTAGAACACCCCGGCACACAACATACGCGAGTACTACCTCCCATATTTTATGCGAAAAACTATTTCTACTTTAAAAAAATCACTCTTCACGTTAAAAAACATATGATTCAATATAGTTTGTCTACCTTTCATAAATACTAAGAGTTGCACATTCTTGTCGCCGCGATGGCGCTACCAGCGATATTTGCGTACACTTTTATAATTGTATTGCCTACGACTATTCTATATCATTAAGTACGTCATTCGTTGTAATAAATTGTCGCCAGATTACCGGAAAAAGCAAAACGCACAAGGGAACTGTTCTCTGATGGTAAAATTGACAAATATAAATGACATAATTGATATACATAGTATGTCTGTCATCTATTAATTATTTTATTGTTCTGCACTGCGTGGTTTAGGAGTCAATGATATATACACATAGAGTTGCTCTTTTAATAAGCGGATATAAGTTAAATACTCCTAAAATACTGGGTATCTATAAATATTGTTCTTCTCCGGGAACTTACGTACCTATTTATTCGAAAAATTCTCGTAAGCAAATATGTATGTATTAGGGCCTATATGTAAAATATACATATAATTAGGGTTCTTTTTAAAAATAATAATGCATCTTGCCCCACTACCTATGAACACTTTTTAAATGTATTAACTTTGTAATAAAAAAATATATACATACATATATTTTAGTACAATTCCGCATAAGTGATGAGTATTATAAGATACATATATACAATCACAATACAGATTATACAATCACAATAATTTTTGGACATAGGTGTTATACCTGAGAGAATAAATAAATTATTTTTGTATGTTACACATAATTACGTGCAAGTTTGAGGAATCTAAATTTACAAACCACTCGCTTTTATACAATTTGGTACAAATTAGCTTTGCAGAATTAAAAAATAACTGATTATAAAGGAATCTTATTAAATAAAGATGAAATATGTTTCGTTCATTACAATATGAGACAAAATAATTTAATTTATAGGAAATGTATTCAAGTGCAAAAATGTATCATTATGTATATTAATGATTATTTTGTATTATCTACTTCACTCTCATAACATAACTAAGCCTTATTTTAGCTATTACACTGTAGATAATATAATAACAATGTAGATAAAATAATAATACCAAGAGTATATAATAACTACATACAAACATACAAAATTTTCAATATATATGTATAAGAAAAAAATGTCTAAATTGAGATTCCATAAACGAGGAACCACTATATAGACAAACAAATAACAAAACAGTTCTATTTTAAAATTAACCGATTAAAAATATGCCCCGGATATTACTCGATAAATGAATGCATCACTAATTCACTATCTAAATTTACTATACCTCAGTCCGTGGGAAACCAGCTGGAAAATCTTCTAACACCGTTAGTTGAGGCATCTTTGCTGTTTGGAAGTGAGATGAAGACTAACAGCTTTTTTTAATTTAAAGACTTACTGTGACAAATGATCGATCTAAACAAGGTGCTTGATAATTAATTAAATATGTTTTTTATCTTGTGTAATTAAACATTTTTTAGTTCTAATCTGTTTATTCTCAATGCAGTAGCATTGTCTAGGACATCATGTGGATAAGTACTTGTGATTTACTTCCTGGAATGTTTTTGCCACAGCATTGCGAGCGGTGTTTGATTTGCTAAAATTTGTTTTTTATTTTATAATAAAAATGAAACTGAAAGAAGAAAGCAGGGCAGTTAAATTTCAGTGATTTCATTATTTAAAATAGAATAGTCGCTTGAATAAATATTTCATACCGTTTGTCTTAATAACAAAATATGAAAATTTATGGTACAAATATATTATCTAATATGATGTTCGAACGTGAGTCTGTTTCCAAGGTTACTTTAATTATTTTTTTATTCCAGATGGACGGTTGCCATTAGTAGCACCGTGTTATTAACTTTATGGAGGAGAATATCAAAAAATATACTTTCGATTATATAAAATAAATGTTAATGTATGCTGTTGCAGCAATTCCCTGTCTGGTAATACGGAAATAATTTGCAAATAATACATCTTATAAGGCATGCGACATTTTAGGATAAGATACAAGTGCAAAACATAAAAGTGCTGCAAAATAATGAAATACATATAATAATTAAATTTAAACAGTCCGCGAGTAATACCTCATTTGGAAACAGCTTGAAGTAAAAAATCGGTTTTTGAAAACACCTAAAACAAAAATTATGATGAAATCACTGGAAAAAATGTATTGAAGTCCGTAGACCTTTTGAAAAGCAAGCAAAAATTTGGAGAAAAACATCGAAAAAATTTTTTCGATGGTTTTCTGATTACTCAAAAACTGCTGATAGTAAAAAATATTGAACTCAAAATCTGGAAACTAAAAACTTGGAGCTTCAATTTGCTTTTTTAAAAATTGCTCTGAGACTATTTTTCTCTAAAGTACAGCCCTTTGAAAATTATCTAAAAATTTAGGACTTCTTTACATCCCTTAATTTTTGTGCCTAGTGTATATCTAAAGCCGAAACACTTTTTGACTAAACACTAGTTTCATATTGTACAGTTATTTTCGAAAAATCAAATAGAAAACGTAAATAAAATAAGTTTGTGAGTGAAATAGGTAAATTGATGGCTAATAAAACGACTGGAATGACAAGTCATCTTTTAGGGTGTTGCTTCCTTGAAAAAAATACTGTTGCTAGATTTTAAAATGTTACGTTTCGACTTGTCCCAATGAGGATGATGTTGTTACCAAAATTCCTCCTCATATTGGTGTTAACGTCCGGTAATTTCTAGACGCTCCTATTCTTGGTAGATAAACAGGATAACAAGAACCAATTGAAAGGCAACCACGTCCACTTGATTTGATCCTCTTGGATTTTTTCTTGTGGGGTTACTTAAAATCGCGAGTCTCTTTTAATAGATTACATAATTTGGAATCTGAAGTAATGAATTTTAATTGAAATGAAAAATCTTAGCTTAGAAATTATTGAACGTTTCATACATGCGTCTCGGTAGTTTCGCGTCGTCAGATTGACAGTTTAAACAATTTTACAAGTTGTTTTTTTTTTTATATACAATATTTTTGTTTTTACAAAAATATTGTATCGTAGGACCAAAATCGTATTTCTTTCGCTTACATTTTTCTCAAAAAGCAGTATCTATCTTGTAAACGGTAAATAGGGAACGCCAGAATGAGGTATCGTTATTCTCGAAAAATTTAAAGAATATTTTAGTTAAAAAAAGATGCAACTAAAAAAAGGTCACGGCGACGTTACAGCTCAAACATAAAATCCGAAAACCATTTTTTTCGTCGTTAATGTTGTTTTAAATATAGGATTCACGGTTTAAGAATTTTTCATAAAATCATTTAACAACAAAATTATGAATATTCTGCCAAATAAACATCTATAATTGATATATTTGATTGATATAATATATTGTATTAACAGTGAGTTTGCTGAGTAGAGCTCAATAAAAAGAGCAAGAAGTTAAAATGATTGCCGTTAGTGGAATTAAATATACTAATTGTAAGGTACTTCAACTTTTTACGAATTTTATTGTTTACATTACTGTACTTATTCAATAATTAATTTAGAAACGTGTGGTTTAAACTTTATTATATAAATAATAAGAGTTACAAGCTCGGGGGTAATAAACTTAGAAACAAAGAAGAGATTTTTGAAAACGTATGTATGAAGCACGGCACTATACGGTTGCGAAACCTGGACGGTAGGGGAAGCAAGTAGGAAGAAATTAGAAGCTTTTGAGATCTGGTGTTACCGAAGAATGATGAAAATACCGTGGACTGATAGGGTTAGAAACGAAGAAGTATTAGAAAAAGTCGGCGAAAAAAGAAGTATGTGGAAAAACATAAAGAAGAGAAGAAATAGAATGGTAGGCCACTTGCTGAGACATGGGGGAATAGTCCGCGATATTTTGGAGGCAGAAATATGAGTGAAGAAAGGCAGAGGTAGGCCTAGATTAGACTACTGCTCGCAAATAGTAAGGGATGTAGGTTGTAGCACAATTAGTGAAATGCGTAGGTTAGTACAAGATAGGAGAAGCTGGAGGTTAGCGTCCAACCAGTCTTAGGACTGATGAACCCATGATGAAGAGTTACATGAATCATTGTACGAGTACTTATAAAAGGTTTATTTTTTGTTTAATCAAAAGGACCCAGGGTTGATATTAACTCGTTAATACCTAACTTGAAATCGAAATTTTATGCCTTTTAAAGACTACGTAAATGATTTTAGTTGTTAATTTAGTAACAAAAGCAGTCCAATGATTATTCGCGATAGTTCCGGCGAAACTAACCTGATTCTATGACAAAATGTAGAAAATAATCAAAAGATGAATAAGGTAAATAAATTCAGTTAGAATAATTCTGTAAACTAACACAACAGAAAGAAGATACTCCCTCTGTAACAATCTGTTTGATTGCTATCAAGGAAGAGTTCACATGAACAAAATGCTAGGATATACAACCAATCCCTGAGACAAATGCCAAACGTCTCATTGTCAGCCGGGAATAGAACCTGAACGTCTATGACTCAATCAAACATCAATGACTTCCACTCGTTGCGATTTTTAAATTTAATGAATCTTCTAACTGATTGTGTAAATTATTTTTAAAGATCGGTAAATTTGTGATTTTCTTTGGTTTATTGTCTCAATTATTTCTTATTTTATAAATAAGCCTTTTAAATAAAAATATTTTAAACATTGTAGATAATACTTTTCGCTAAAACCAAATACATTGGTATAAGATCTATTGCGTAGTGATTATTCAGTTATACTAAATTAAATCATGATCTATTTACAATGTTTATAATTACAAGTTAACCGTACATAGATATAATTATCTACAATCTCGTTCACAATCTAATATTTTGATACAATAAAACAATACAAAAATAAAACAAAAACAACAAATATTTCTAATTGTAAGATATGCTTATCTTTTAACGTTTTATAAAAGTCATCATATTATTATATACACTTGCTATAAACATTTACATAGTCTACCACCGTAAAATAAAGCAATAAAGGATAGAAAACCTAATTATAACGTCATTTAATTATAAAATTCACAATTACGTTTTTGAGCGAAATTGTTGAAAACACGAAACTAATAAACTCAAAAAGTAGGCAGTGAAGTGAAAGTATAAAAGTAAAAAATAAACTATAAAGGCGTACAGTCACCGACTATAACTTACTATAATACATTATCAGTATTGACTGATATGTAACTTATTGAGTTACATAATCGACCATATACACTATTACTACAAATATTGTAAATGTTCTCTTTAAAATTATTTCAATAGTGATTTCCCCATTTCTAGACTTCTTATTCTATATTGAGTTGCAGATCATTTTCCGCATCCAGATAATTAAAAATAAATTAAAAAGTCATACCATAAAAGTAGCACACTTGTGAAAACTCGAGATCGTTTCAGCCAAAAACTACACATATGGCACACTTTACACATACAAAATATGTATCACTTTAAAAACGCACAACACTACACATGAATCCATATATTATTCCAGAAATAATAACCATCCGTGATTCGAGCCCGTGAGAATATAGAACCCAAAGTACTAACCGACTCGTGTCCAGTGCCTTAACCACTGGGTTACCGTGGTTCAATTATTTTATTTAAATTAAATAGCATAACACAGACACCCATTGTTGAAATTATTATCAAATTATTGGTATATAAGGTTCAATATTGTGTAAACCGATTATAATAACAATAACAATAACTGAAAAAGTAGGCATTGAACCTTCATAACGTTAGGTGTACAGAATATACAGGCTGCGTAATATTGTAAACAGTGAGACTGGCAATCAAGATGTCAGAAGTGATCAATCAATACGACGCATTTTGCGAAGTTTAATCTGGCGTTATTTCTGGGTATATAAGGGCTTCTTTGTGGTTCCCAGATATTTAAAAGAATGTTGTATGATTAGAATTTTTTGTACTGCAAGATTTACAGGTTTTGGTTGATTAGGTTCATATTAAGTAATGTAATGTATTTTGTATTCAACTTATAATAACCGTAATCGTGTAGATTGTAATCATCTACACATGGATAATATTCAATATTTGATTTCTATACAATCCTTGCATATAAAAGAGCAACGAACTGATTTATCATTATCATTTTTACAATTTTCTATTTATATCTCATTTTTTCTATAAGAATAATTTATGATTTTCGTCATTTTTAGGATTTGTAACATTCAATTTATTTCTTTACTGCATCTGACTATATTGGTTTCAAAAATTCATAAAAAGTGCCTTTTATATCGGGGCGTTCAATAAGAATTACAAATATGTACTGGTAAATAAACTAAATTAAGGATATATATTCAGTTATTCAAACGGACTATTTTTGTTTTATTTAAATTTTTACTAGAAAATTTTGAAACTGGTATTATCTAACTGAATACTTGGTAATATTTAGACAGCTGATAGTTAGTAACGTATAAGTCGGAAATCGGGTAAGGAACCACCAAGCCGCCAAGCGGCTATCAAAGTAGTTCCCGAATAGCAAAGCTATTACATAATCGCTCTAGGAAACAACTACTCCTCGGGCTGAAGCCCCGCCAGGCATTGAATTATACCCAAAAGCGATCCTCGACCCCTTTCTCGTGTTTCTGCACGATCATTGAAAGCTGATAGTTGTAATCTCATAATCCAGAATCTTCAAAAAGTCATTCTTATACAGTATATTAATTGTGGTACGAGTAAGCAAATCGCAATAATATTGCGCTGCCCCCTCGCTCATATCGAAGGCACCTCCGGAGCATGCCTCTAGAGGCTTCGGATCAAAAAACAAAACTCGTTACCACGTTGTTCGCAAGGGTCGATTTACTATATTGATTTTGTCAAAATGCCGAAATTCGAACGAAAATCATTTCGTACATCGATCTAAAAATTTCATGACACACACACGAAAACAGTCGTTTAGTAAATATAGATAAAAACAGTTTCATAAATATGGGTCCGAAGCAGTGGCGTCCGCGTAAGAAATTTTTGGATGATGGGATTTGAAACACTGTTCATATTGTTGAGTGACATACTGCTAATGTAAAATAGTCTTACCTTACCACCTTTTCTTTAAACGACTAGACCAATTTTAGAACTACAACTTTTAAAAAAATATATAGCTATATTTTTTATTGGCGAAGAATATTCAAATTCAAATGCAGTAGTACATATTTAATTTAAGTAAACTTTGTCAGGAAATTCTATAAGGAAAATCAAGTGCTGTTAGAATTATTTCTGTTATTGTATGAAAATTTTACATTTTGAGATATAGTTAATTAAGTCAATAACTGTGGACTAATAATGACCTTCACTATTCGTTTTAATGTTTAAATGGGTATTATTCTGTGGTTAGTGACAGAATTGTTTAATAAAGCTATAAGAAACCGTATTCCAGGGCCCCATATGACTGATTATGGCCAAAGACAAAAATATACAGGGGAAGTCATACTTCTCAATATCATCTATCATACATAATCAGATAATAATATTACGGTATATCGTTAAAAACATTGTACAGAAAAATAGGTAACACAAATATTCACAATAGAGCTACATGGCTTAGATTTCTGGTACACATCGTTCTATTGTGCTCAGTGTTCTAAATATAAATTTGACATTTATAAAGTCTCTGAAACTCAAGGGTTCGTAGAGGATAACAATAGAGTAGAATATGTTTCTGTACATATTAATTTTCACATATTACTTTTCGTTGTCCATTTTTTTAATGTAATTATTATAGATATTGCAATAGAAAATTACACACGTAGTAACTGAAGAAATTTGACGTATGAGATGGCTATGGAGTATTATTTGACCATGTTTTTATTTGGCCCAAACGAATATATGATAATAAACTTTGGTTTCAACTAGTTGGATAATTCTGACTGTATAGAGGCCGCTCCCCTGTCCAGATTTCATTATATTCGACTGTTTTCGTAGAGAGCAAAGTTTATGCTAACAGATTAGAGAATATATTTAGGAGAAAGCGTAAATAAATAATATTGATACAGGAGTAAATAACAATGTATTATTGCAATTGTATTAGCTTTTTATAAATGAACAAGATTTGAACGAATAAATATGTGTGAACGTCGCCTAAATCAATAAATACAGCTTTTTCTCACATCCTGAAATTTCCATTTCATTTAAGTAGATTTTTTACTCCATTTTTATTACACAAAAAATATATTTTTTTATATAAAAATGGGAAGTCGTTATAAAAAATAAATTGTGTTTTCAATTATGTGATACACTACTGTACGAATTATTTAACTATGTCAGCAGTTGACGACATATTTGCAAATATATCTTGTTATAACACCACAAAAATATGTTTCCCCTAAATATAAAAAAAATCTTTTATATAGAAAATACCTACATATTCAATAGTTGAGGCGTATCAACTATTTTAATAATAGGCAATTTGCATGATTTTTAATTATGTTCTCAAAACATTCTATAGGTCATTAAATCCATACAGCGTTAAATTTACCACTTTTTGTGCAATAATAGACACAAAATAAATAAATGAAATTTGAAATTATTATCGGCGCGCGTAAACACAAGAAATGCAAATGGCTATCGCGTGACGTCACTGTATATTATTTTGTTGAGAGATAGATGGGCGTTTGGTGTAATTTCGTTAAATATTCCTTTTTCGGTGTGCGAATCTATTTATTATTATTAATATTGAACAATTGTGTGTAGGATTTCTGCAAGGACAATCTGATAGATGAGGTAGAATGCCCCTTTTCAAACGTAACCTCTGTACATTTCCAGCCAGTCTGTATTGCCAGTAATTTTCCATGCCTTCCTCCAACTGTAAAAAAGATTCAAATGTAAATCTTATTTAAGTATCTATATCTAATGACTTCCAAAACAAACATTTTCTAAATATTCTATGTGGCAGTAATATGAAAACAGCATACAACGTGAAAGTGGGGTTATGTACAAATACATCCAAAACAAATAAATGTTATTAGGTACTCACAATAAAATGATCCTCGCAACAATATAGCGGCGTCGAACTTGATTGCTTTATATTTTTCTTTTCGTCCCTTTTCATTGCTACGCACCATTTCTTCCAAATTCTTTCCTCTTTTGGGAACCGAGAACAATTCTTTGGGCGTTGATACCGTAGTATTTGTACACATTGGCACGATGCAATACTTATAAAATTTGTGTTTTATCGGCTCCATACCGTTAGGCACTTTATAAAACGCACTTGTTACAGATTTCACAAACTGTTAGCACTAAACCAAATCAAAACAGTGACGATTGGGATACTTCCCCATACAGTGACGTGGACCAATCAGACTAGCGTTTTCGAACACGTGACTTTGTTTACATAAATGAATGAATTAATTTTATTAATTGTGCAAAAACTGCAGATTTTCATGAAAAATGACTATAATATTCTTCTTAAATACTTATTATATGGCAGAAAAAATATATTTTCAGACGTATAGAAATTTTATGCAAATTGCCTATTACGAACGTCAATAATCTAATAATTCCAGATTCTTTCACGTCGACTATGCTTTTTAAATTACATACAGTCTTGGTATAAGGTTAAAATTTATGATTTATACAAATATAATATTTGATATATTGATGATTTATTACCATGTAAGCTATTAAATTAAATGAGATAATAGCAAATCTCTAATTTGCTAGTATAAAAATTGTACAGCTGTACAATCACTGTAATTTATGTGTACATAGACATTAACTTATTTTTATTATTGTAGTGAAGAATATTTTGGCACCAACCGGATAAATTATCAATCAAATATTTTAGGAAACATCGCAAACATACTTCACGAATCAGCTGGTAGATGAATAGGTCCAGAAATTCTTTAATGTTATGTTCCTCTAAAACAGAGGCTGAAGGAGATCCTGAAACAGGACTTTTTAGTCTAGCAGATTTCACTTGAATTCTCTGTCAGTGCATATGTTAACTGCATTGTTGTCTTTTAATTTGCAACATTTTATATCACATAAAATACCTACATAACAACGCAATTAACAGCCATCACGATAAAGAGAATTCAAGTAAAAGATGTTAATCTGTAGAGGGGTTTTCAAGTGAAGGATTTTAATCTGTAAGTTAATTGCGTAATATGTAATAATACGTAATTTTATATTTACCCATGTATTAGCAGATAAAAATACGTAAAACCTAACCTATCTTACTGCTCATATTACCAAAACAAAATATCAACGTTAAATAAACACATTATTCCTATCACCAATAACATAGGCAACCGCACACCCAGCTACGTCAAACCCTTCACACATAGCAATGCAACTATTAATTAAACATATCTATGTAACCAATTTATGAATGTGGTAGCTATAAAAGTAACTCACAAAAATTGTCTATATTTTGTTGTATGCTATAATATATATGAAGATAGTTATTAAAATCGAAATGTAAGATTAAAAACTTTTTTAATTCATTTTGTTTGACGGAAATCTAGGAATTGAAATTTATACCTACGGCAAAAAAGCATCTATTTAAAAATATGTAGGGTGTTCCATTCAACGATTAATGTCAGTCCAATTTTTGTCATTTTTCCAAACCGGAACCCAGCTATGTTGCATTTGATGTCACTTAATTCGAAATTACTTCTAGTGCAACTGTTCCGAATGTCAAAATAATTCGCTCATCTCTTCTAAAGACATGACCTCGACCTTACCTGCTGCCAGGCCACCCAATTACAATCAATTTTGGTAAATACTTCCTTGTAATAGGAAGACTCCTAAGCAATATTTTTTTAAATAATTTCATGTCATTAATATTGGCGAAATCAACAAACCTCGTTTTGTTTCATTAAACCGAATAAAATAATTATAATTTTATAACCACAACTTCAGAGAATTATAATTATTTTACAGAGTCAAATTTTGGATTTGTTAATTGACTATTATTTAAAAAATCTATAAATTATGCAAATGATCCAAAATAACCACAGACAGTGATTATCATTTGTAATTATTTTGATTCGTGTGAACAAATTAAGAGAAAATTGATTTTAAGCGTTTTCCAAACTACATTTTTAAATAATTAAATTTACATGTGCTATATTGGGAGAAATGAAAGTTGCTAGATACATCTCATTTAGTGGCACGTGGAAAATTACTTTTACGAAATATCTTTAGATAATTTCTATAAAAAAACATTGTTGATAATTTTTTTCCGAAGCTTGGAAAAAACATTCTAACTTCATCTTCAGATAAGGGTAAGTTTAAACAATCGATTTATTTTCACATCTTGATTTATAATTTTTCCGTTAATTTTGTATCAATTGAGTTGTTCGGCCCCGCCCGAAACACCTTATATATATGGCTGTAAAGCTAGTGAAGTGAAAAATATCACCATGGTGGTTTCTTGGATACAAAAAACTTTAACTTATTATTTAAATATTCTAGTATACGATGAAATATTGAAGAGGAAAATAACAAATGAATTATTTAACATCCAGAAAGAACGCATGTGAGAATCCGTTTGGAATAAAAATATTCTCAGATTTCCCATACAGAAATATCTCGCTTTCAAATACATTCTAGCTTGTTACGTTAAAAAAATTACAGCTTGTCAATAATAGGAAAAAGTGTGAGATTCTCTCTGTTGCGTAGAAGAAAACGCCGAATCGAAAAGGACGCACTTTACGCGCTGCCAGATCGAACTCTGTATAGTATACATTCATACATACTCGATATTCACTCTGCAAAGGTCTCAATGCGACTGACTAAAGACCAGGCTGTTTACTGCGCACTTCGTGTGCGGTCCTAATGGCAATTTTGAGATTTGTTCCTATTCTTGACAAGTTGTAAGTCTGTCTAATGTACTTGAAAATTACATGAATGGTAAAGTATTATTTATAACCTATTTAAATACACAGCAACAATTTCCGGTTTCAGTATTGAATTTAAAATAATGAATCATAAGAAAGAAACGCTAAAATATATCCGTGAAATTGTATCATGTCACATAGGCCATACGGTATACAATTATATTTTAAATAGAGTATCACTCGAATGCGTATCAAAAATTCAGAGCGCGAAAAAGAATACGAAATTGTAATAATAATAACAAATTGCTGTATTTTTTCCCCTATCATCGAATTAGGGAATAACCATGAATTCGATATCCCCTTGACTAATTGTAAAATATATACTTTTAGCCTTTCCCTTTATTAAATGATATTGAAAATATGTGGTAATTGAGTTAAATTAAATAACAATAAAAAACTGATTCCACTCTAGAAGGCTACTAGTTAATTGTATAGATTTTTATGATCATACCCTTACGTCAGATTACTTTTATTTTTCACAATCGTTATCAGGTTATCACTGTCTAAAATATCCGACATGCCAGTCTTATAATATTAGAATAATGATGCTTCGAGAATGTGGTAAGTGTCTTCAATTAACATTAGTTTGTTAAATACAATTTTATGGGATAATCGCTAGTAACGTTGCACTACAATAGACTGGAATAAACATAATTTTAAAACATTTTTACGTATATTTTCATAAAATATACGTATTCCTATTAAGTATATTTAGTGCGAAGCAAGCCATTCAAACAAACGGTTGTATTACAATAAATCATTATAGGTTTAAACTATCATATACAGGGTGTTAACCCTTAAGTGTCAAACCAGAATATTGATTCTACGGGGTGTCTCCTAAAAAACGTCGCAAGCCATAACTCCGTTATTTATAATCTGATTTTAAAAAACAAAAAATCAAATGAAATGGCTCTAAATACACTCTAGAGTGAGCATACCGCAGTGTTTTTAAACTTCTTTTTTTTTTAGAAAAGCGATAGTCAACTTTTTTTTTTCAAATCGCAATATAGTTTTTTTATTCACTATTGTGCAGAGTTCTTTTCTGAATCTAACGATGTATAACAAATGGACTTTTGTGAAACATTTGTCACAGAAAAATGGTGAAAATATTCGCCGATACCGCAATAGGCGCCCGGTCGCTTAATTGATGACAAACGTATTTTGACTAATCATCAGTGCCGTGGAAAACAAAAAATAATACAGCAAATCGAGTAAATATCATTTCAACTTCCGCATCCCAGTTTTTTACATTATTTTGCGTTTGTGTGTCATAGTATCATTACAGTAAGTTATTTTTTTGCGAAATAAGTCAACAGTGCTCTATGGACAATAATCAAATATTGACGGATATGATTCAGGTATACTTTCAGTGTAATCAGAATCGCGGTGCAGCAGTTCGCTTTTATAGAGAGCGGTTTCCTCATAGAGAAGTTTCAGAACCACGTAAGTTTGGAAGACTTGAAGAGAATTTAAGAAACTATTGGGCATTTAAGAAACCGAAACGAGAAGAACGCGAATTTAATGAAAACACGGAGCTCAATGTTCTTCTAAATGTTGAAGAAAACCCAAGAACCTCCATTCGGGAAATTTCAAATAATATTGGAGCTTCAAAACGAACTGTGACTTCAATATTGAAAAAGCACAAATTTAAGCCATACATGCCTCAAAAAGTACAGGCATTAGAGGAAAACGATAGGGAACGAAGACAACAATTTTGCCAATTTTGACATTGGAGCCAAGAAAACCCAAGGATTATCGTAGAAACTAATTTTTAGCGAAGGTTGAGTATTAATGTGTGGTGTGGCATTTTGGGTAATAGATTGATTGGACCATTTTTCATAGACGGCACCTCAAATCAAGAAAAATATTATCAAATATTGACAGAACAACTTTAGAATTTTTTAGATGAACTACCTATTGCAAAACTCAATTGAATTTATTTTAAGCAAGATGGGGCTACCCCTCATAATGCCAGAATGAATAGTAATTGGTTAAACACCACATTTAATGAAAGGTGGATAGGAACTTATGGACCCATTTGATGACCTGCCCGTTCTCCAGATCTTACTCCACTTGATTTTTGGTTGTGGGGTTATCTTCAAGATCATGTCTATTTAAGCCGACCAGAAAATGAAGAAAGTCTTAGGAAAAGAATTATACGTGCGTGTCGCGAAATACCCCCCAATTTTATATTGAATGCGACCAATGCAGTATTCAGAAGATGCCAGGTATATCTTGATTGTACCGGTAACCGATTTGAGCAGCACTTGTAGGTTTGTAACTTTATTTGATTTGCTAATTTGTTTCTTTAGTTGTTTCAAGTTAAACTTTGTTGCACTTCGTTTAATGTATTTCGTGTTTAATGCTGTTTAATTTTGTTTAATGTAGTTTCGTGTTTATCTTTGCATGTATTTAATCAACTTGTTTTTAATTGATCTTCATGTAATGTTTCTTTTATAATTAAATTCTAATTCTGTTCTGGGTTTTATTCACTTTGTTGTATTTTTTCTTTGTTTTCCACGGCACAGATGATTAGTCAAAATATGTTTGTCATCAATTGAGCGACCGGGCGCCTACTGCGGTAACGACGAATATTTTCACCATTTTTCTGTGACAAATGTTTCACAAGTCCATTTGTTATACATCGTTGGATTCAGAAAGGAAATATGAATAATAGTAAATAAAAAGAAAAATAGATTGCCATTTGAAAAAAAAAAGTTGGCTATCGCTTTTCAAAAAAAAAAAAAAAAGTTTAAAAACACTGCCGTATTCTCACTCTAGTATTTAGATCCATTTCATTTGATTTTTTGTTTTTTAAAATCAGATTATAAATAACGGAGTTATGGCTTGCGGCGTTTTTTAGGAGACAGTCTGTATATTTATGTGCTGTATATTTTTTACCAATGAAGACCATTTAGAATTATATGTTTTTTAACAAATTTACTCTGCTATTGATTCTTACATATTTGCTTAAAATACTTTTTTCAATGTAATATGCCTTATCGTCACAAACATATTATTGCACAAGGTGGAAATCATTTATGGAATAAAATTACCTTTGGTTATTTTAGGGGATATATGAAAAACATTCGGACAGATCCATGTTTAATATAAAATATGTCTTCTAAACGAAAATTTAAATTTAAAAGGGAGGGAGGGAGAGAGAGAGGGGGGGGGCTTTTTAACCTACATATTTTTACATTATTAAATTCTCCTTGATGAGCTGATTATAACAACAGCAACATAATGTTTTATATCAATTATGGCTTAAATGGATACATAAGGAAATTTTTGTAAAACCGCAGAAGTAAATAGACTCTTAAAACCAAGATGGTATTTCTATAATACTCCCCGTGGGTATGTAAGTGCATATCCCAATAAATTGACTCTAAGGTGTTCAGCATTCATGTTATTAAAAAACCTTTTTGCACGAAAATAAAAACAACCTTGAAACTTACAAACAATACGAAAAAGTTAATATATCTATACAAAGACGCTGACATTTTAGTCATATTGGTTATGTGGAATAATAAATTTCTTTGTTCAACAATATAAATGAGGTTTTCAAATGTTTTTTTAAATATCTAAGATATTTCTTACGCTATTAGGAAAAGTATTCTGCCTAATGTTATGCTAGAACCTGGCAACGATAATTGCTGATTAAATCTGTCTTGATATATTGTATTTTAAGATCACTAGTTATATTACTTATTAAAAGTATAAAATGTCAAATTTGATTTACCACAAAAAAGGTTAACTTTTTTGCTGGTTAACTTTTAAGATCATACCTAGGTACCATATGTATATGGTACTACCTCTCTAGGTAAATATTTTTAATATGTACGAGATTATTTTGAACAATAATATACAGTGTGATAGGTAAACTGCGATTTTAATTTGTTTTCAGCTTCTAAATGCATTTTTATAACATGTTTTCTTTTTAAACAGGTGAACTGCTTAAGGTGTGTCCAAACATGCAACAACGAAGCGTATCGTAACGCCGCCCTGTAACAATTTAAAGGGCCCACAGCGTAACATCATAACGTCGTCGCGCAACATCAGAGCGGTCCGTGGCTTCTCGGTTTTTCAACGTCATATGAAAGGTTTGTACTGCGGTGGCGTTACGCATCTCCCTTAAGCTACGTCCAAGCATGCAACACCGAAGCCGTAACATGTAATGCCGCCCCGTGGCAATTCAAAAGGCTCACAGCGTGATATCGTAACGTCGTAGCGGTACATCAGGGCCTTCCGTGGCTTGTCGGTTTTTTAGCGGGACTACAGCGACTACGATTGATGGAACTGCGTGGTATTGCGAACCGGTGTTACGCATTGATGTCCTGTTGCGGATGAAAAGTATATGTACTATTGCGATATTGTAATGATATTTTAGTAAGTTACGCGTCGCCGTTAGGATTCGCTTCGGTGTTGCATGTTTGGATGCACTTTTATATGTTACCTGATATTTGAACCCAACTAGATTTTTCGTAATTATTTACACCAAATTCAGTGTAATAATTACATTCAATGTAATTTTAAAATTTATAATTTTTAGTCTATATAAAGGATGACACTGGACCGAACTCGCCTACTCTACGTTATATTTTACTGCATCAGAAGCAATTTAGCAGACTGCTAAATCATTTTATTTACTCAATTTATACTGCTAAGATGACTGATACTCAATTGACATAAACAGTATTCATAGTTTTTATATTCTGCAAGTCAAAATAGCATTTAAATAGTCCTTCAAGGACTTTCAAATAAATTTGATATTTGCAGTTTTGCTGTAAAATTTGCAATAAAGTTTATATATTACATTATTATATTATATTATGGATCATTTTATTTTCAAGGCAGAAACATAACAATATTTTCTATATAATAAATTAGTATAAAAGATCAAACCAAAATAAGCAGGTATTTTTTTGATTGTGGAATATATTTTTAAAATATTGATCTTCTAGCTTACATAATGTTTTAACCGAATTACAAAATAAGAATGTAAAATAAATTACTATTTAAAACTTATCGCTTTTATGCTTTTTATAATAGCATAAATAATAATTTTGTGGGGTTTTGATTATGTCTTTGTATACGCACCTTGTATTTCATTTACAGATTTTCCCTTAAGATTAAGGAATTTATTGTCATACCTACATATATTCCCCTAATATATAAAACGTTTCAGTTATTAGATAGTTTGATAGTTATGGTATATATGTGGTACAAGAGACAAACATGTATATGTAACTGGCAATATCTTAAAATACCTTCTCTATAATATAATAACTAACACTAAAGCTTCTGACTATAATTAAGAGTATATATTTTAGACAAATACATACATTATATTTTTCAATGAAAATTGTGTATTTTCTTCCATTTCTTTTAACTTAGTTTAACCTAAGTTAACAATCTATTTAAGTTATTTAATTATTATTTAACATTTCATTCGTATAACAATTCGTATTATACTCATATTAATATTAGTATACTATAGACAGAATTTGATAAGAATGATAGTGTACATCCTTAGATAATACAAAATTTACAACTGCTACAGATTATCTACTTACACAGATATATTCTTATTTTATCATCATAAGCTATGTTCGCTTATAATATCTTTTTATGATAAACTGTGAAAATAATTACTATACAATTTCAATAACTTCAGAAATATTATAATTTGCATAGAAGCATAATCTAGATAAGTTTTCCTAAGTTTTGTACATTATTTTAGTATATTATTTAAAAAAATAAATGAATAAATCCTAGGACTAGGGTTGGTTGAAAGTGAATTTCATCTCATATTATATTAAATTTGCTTGTTGTATGATATATGCAAACCATATATCATATACCTAGGCAACTAAATACTTGGTAATTTGGTTTTTCATGTATTTACTAAAAAAATATTTAAACAAAAATCACTGAAACTGTTGCTTAGTGATAGACATTACATGAAACACGTCAATATTGTTATTTTGGATATAGTTTTATAGATGTCAAATGAATAATATCGAGTAGAAACCTATTTGATATGTTATAGCTCATAAAAGAATATTCATCTCAAAAACTCTTGGAAAATCTATTTCAAGAATCCAAGAGAAAAGGTGTTCACTGCAAAAATGTTATTAATTGATAGTAAACCTTTCAGGTAACATAAAATTAAATGAATTGTTAATACTTACATTTATCAGCAAAGGTGAATCTTCCAAGTTATCCGCCTGGTCATCTACAATTTGTGACATAACTTCTACAGACTCATCATTTAGCAACACCCTATTAATATCTTGATCCCAGTTCTTATGTGCCGTAATTCTTTGATTTGTCCAAATAACATCTTGTTTGCGACATCTCACACATTTTTTTTCTTTAATATTTTCGTCATCCAGTAGAAAATTTTCATCATCATAGTCGTTATAGTGATCACATTTACTCATTTTACGAAATACCAGCAATTTTTAACGGAGCGTGTAATGTTACCCAATTTTCTACAAACTTAACCTAAACAATCTCTGTTTTCCATGATATGTGTAACATAGTAAAAATTTCTCGTATACTGAAACCATTGTTAATAACTTTGCCGATAGGGTTATTAGATTATATAAAATTAATCCATTATGTGATTGTTAATTGTATCATTAATATGATTACATTAGGATGACAGTTAATCCATGTTGAATGACAGAATGACATATGTACGCAGTATGACCAATGTTACAAAACTAAATCAATTTCACGCTTCACGGATTCGACTATGTCACTGTTTTATTTGGGGAAATTGAATTTACCCAGGAAGATTGGGCCCCAACAAAAATATGTATATCCAGATGCAAATAATGTTATTTCTGGATATCTCAAATGTCGTGGCATTGCGTACTCTGTATTACTGTTAAAATTCGATTATAGAAATCTGTATTTTGTATGAGACGGAGATATTGAATCTATATACCTTCATAGAAAACATGTAACAGTGGCTTTGAATTTTCTTGGTGATCCATAAAAATATTTAAATTTTCAGCTTTATTACGTTAGTGAGGAACATTCTCCTCTATAAATTATCGACAATGGCAATACTCGAGAGTCTTCGCAATTGTATTAGAACCACAAGTATAATAAAGCATTACATAATTAGATATACTGCATATCGATATATTATTTTTTGTATAGGAAGCATTTATATCTATATATTTAAGGACTCTCATGTAAATGTCGTATTTTCATGTTTCACCAGTGAATCAAGTATAGGTTATATGCAATATCGATTATAAATCGGAAACTTATTTAATTTGGTATCACAGCTGAATTTACTTACAATGAGAATAAAATAGTTATAAAAATTCTATGACTTTTGCAAGAATAAAGAAGCTTTAAGTTATTTTATTCACATATACTCCACAAATTTGAAAAGACTTAAAATATCTGTCGAAAAGTTCTGTTTAAGAGTTTTTAAACAAAAGTGAAATGCATCTTGCATTTCCATCTGTTGGCTGTCTACGGTTGAAAGGGTCACAATGAGAGGATCACAAGAATCTTCAAAAAGAAATAAACTAATTTATATTTTAAATTATGGAAATATTTTCGTGTTAGCATAGTGGCAATATTGCGAAACAGCAACATTTATATTTACTGTATGTAGGCAGCACATATAACAGATGCCGCGTAATTTCTGTTATATACTTATCGTACTCGTATATAGCTTCATATCAAAATCTATAGTGTTCTTCGTCTTTTTAAGAGAATGAATTGCTATATAGGCACTGTGAGAATATAAAATATGTATTACTTGTAACTAAATAATACAAAAATCTACATCAAATATGTCTTTTGCATTAAAATTCAATGCAAAATATATATAACACCCTCCAGATATATAATACCCAGATGTTTTTTCTTGGGGAGAAAATATCTCTCCTGTAAATGAATTTAAAAGTCACAAGTTTTTGAAACAAGACAACGCATTAAAAATATTTATACCGGTATATATGCATATAAATATTTTATACTGGTAATTACTGAATGTAGAGCAGTATACGTATTATCGTCTAAAAAGTTTTTCGTTACAATGCTTGTCACTGTAGTAGGTAGAGCTCATCAAGAATAGGAACAAGTGTTAAAACCACGATATCGGACCGCCCACGAGGTGCGCAGTAAATAGTCTGGTGTTTGCTCCAGCCGCATTGAGACCTTTACAGAGTAAATATCGATGAATATATATTGAATGTGAATGTATACAGATTCTACATCTGGCCGCGCATAAAGTGCATCCTTTTCCCTCCAAATGTTGCCTCACTCTTTCTTCTATGCAACTTAGAGAATCTCACACTTTTTCCTATTGTTAACGAGCATTATCTAATTTTTTTTTCAATTAAAATACATAGATAGTGCAGGAAAATTGATTTATTTCCTTGAAGAGAGTAATTGATTCTTTAAGTTATTCAGTTAAATATTAGTTTAAAGAAATAGATGTATCTGCAATATATGTTTCAGTAAATCAACTAGTTTTGTTATTTGTGGAATAAGTCATCATTATTGTGAAAATATCTGAAGAATACTATGGACAGTCAGACCAGTTGCCGGACGTGGAGCCAATAAAAGTGCGGTGCCCTACATCTACAACATGGATGAATATCATGGACCTATCGTATTCTTTTGTAGAGGTAGTTGCAACAATGTCATTCCTATTGTGGTCTGGGGTGGCAGACAGTGGCGGCTCGTCGGGGTAGGCAAGGTAGGCGCCGCCTACCTTTAAAATTTTATGTCATTTCTCATAACAGCGCAATTACAATGAACTGTTAACGTCCCTGATAATACAGAAATATGTAATATAATTAATAATAACTACTTTATACTAATTAAATTATCTATCGCCGTCGGCGGCGCTGGTGCCGTAAAGACCCTTTATACATACCACCGCAGTCCGCACGGCGCCGCGCTACACCGAATTAAATCATTTTATTCCTAAACAGAACAACCAGACCAGGCTAGGTCCTCCATCCCACCGCCTGAAAATCGATAGCTAACACGTCAACCAGATGTCGGTAAGACGACAAACAGCGTTGTTGTAATGGTAAAATAATCGCAGCTCAGACGTCTGCAGCCAATTATACTCTTTAAATACAGCAGTTGAAGGCGAATGCAATCGCCGCCTGAAGTAGATCGGCGTTCTTCGACAGATCCGAAGACGTCTTCGCATTGAATAAGCCGTGACATTACTGGGGATATTGGGTTATATACCTATTGTGATGATCAATTTGAAACATTAAATATCGAGTCAATGTTGAAATATTTTGTGGAATATGATATTCGAGAAATATTGCCAGAGGTTTTTAAACTTATTGTTTTAATTGCTACAATTCCAGCAACAAGTACATCGGTTGAAAGACATTTTTCTTGTTTAAAACGTATTAAAACGCATAGTCGGAACTCTACGAAGAATGAACGTTTATCGTCGCTTGCACTTATTTCAATTGAAAAGGAATTATTTAGCACACTTCAGAAATCTGATGACTTCACGGAAAATATAATTAACAAATTTTCATTAATTAAAGATAGGCGCATTAATTTAAATTATAAAAAGTAGTAGGTATCCATTTTGTAATTGTCAGTCAATAATGGCGATGGTTAAGGAAGGCTGTGAGGGGAAGAGGAGGCCTATACCCTAAAGCACCCTAAAATAATGTATTATTGCCAACCCAATTTACATAATATAGGTATAATACTCAATAAATATATTTCGTTTATTCCAATTTATTTATACCCACAATAACTATTATTATTCACGAATAACAAAGAGGTATTAAGTTCAAAAAATCCTTGTGAAAGTCTATATTTTTGTATAAATGAAATTCAATCATTGAAATTCTGAAGAACCAGGAAAACGCGTGACCTTGAAAAATTTAAAAATTTTCGCCTGCGGCGCTATTTTTAAAGGTTGATAAAGCTCATACGCCGCTATCGCTTACCCTAATATGGATACCACGAGCCGCCACTGGTGGCAGACTAGGCCCACTATTGGGTTCAAGTCTCAACAAGGGCAATTTGACACCTATTTGGGGGCATGTGTATGTCTATCCTCTTCTCTATGTGTAACCTTTCCTTCCACAACTTCAGGAAAGTAAGTCGGTTTTGGTACGTTCAAACTAAAAAAAAAATGATAAATTTGTATTCAGTAAAACAATGTCAAATTGTTAATGCTGATTAGTAAATTTCGTTCCACTTATACAAGAATCATACTAATGGAACAAAATAAATGAACTTTGATTTAATATTTATTTCTCCTTTATATGTTTATTTATCTCATACAGTTCTACAAGATAAACCCAATTACAGGACAGTTTGTGTAGGCAATACCCAAATACATAACTAAATGTAATATCTAAATAAAAAATGTATATATTGTGTTAAACAAAGAGTTGCAAATGTTACAAATATTCAAATTTGTACGAGGTATGGAAAGGTAAAATATATTTGTTTCTCTAGATTCAACATTCTCTTTCTTTGTACTGATACAATTTTAACAGTATAAGAGTTAACATGAAGACCAAGCAGGAGCATATTCATTGGATTCTACAGAATCCAATGATGAACAAAAGAATTGCAAAGCGTTTGGATGGTACAATGATGAAGAAAATCAAAATTAGGTACTTCCAACAATGAATTCAAAAGACTTTTAGGTATCGGAAACTATATTCGCTATATGAAATATAAACGTCAGTTTTTTTTTATCAAATGTTACACCAAGATCATTGTTGATTTTAAAATATAGGGCATTATACTACAGTTTTGTATATTTAAATTTAGAGACAGTTTGTTAAGTCATCAGCATATAGGAGATATTGGACATTGAGAACGTTTGTAATATCGTTTATAGAAATACTGAATATGAAATATCCCAAAATTGAACTTTGTAGAACAGTCGATATATTTCTTAGACCTGAACCCATTAAATATTACATATTTATTACATATTATCTATTTTATAGGTAAGAAGTGAAGAAATTCATAAGAGAATTTGAAATACTAATAACCAAATGTTTGCAAAGAAGTACTTCATGGTTCAGCTTGTCAAATGCCTTGAAATCACTACAAATAAAATCAATTTGATCTTGAAAGTCAGCAGATTTATCTATAAATTGAGTAATATACATACAAGGTAATCCACATACACAAATAATACAAGTTTAGATGTTGTGGATCGACCAGTCATGGTTTGCAATTAACAATTAAGTTATCTATCGGTGTAAGAGATTTATTAAAATAATGCTCAAAATTATTTACAATGGCGTGAAGATCGCTAAGATACCGATCCTTTTTTACACTTGAAGAAAGCCCACAATTTATTGGGATCCCTCTGTATATTCTTCTCCCCAAATTAGATATAATTTTTATATGAAATTTATATATCGGCCTTGATTTTAGCTCTAAATTCATTAAATCTACTCAGCGTTTCCTGGTTATCATCATTTTTATATTGATGTAATAATTTTGATTATGATTGGATGTTTTTGATAATGTCTTTATTGAACCAGGGTGGATATTTATTGTTATGGTTTGTAGTGAATTTAAGTACCCAAAGATCAAACGTTATATAATTTGTCATAAAAGTATGTATTAGCATTCTTTATATTTCTAAAGTATGTAGCGCTCCAAGTTTCTAAAAATTATTATCAATAAGTATTAGAAATTGAATCGTATAATCCTACAAAGAACACAACAGGATTTTTGTGAGTAAGTGAATTTTTTAAATCAATAGGGAATAGAATAGAATAAATAGAATATACTAGAATTTTATTGACTATTTATGAATAATAAGTATAGTTTATTTCATCGCTATTTGCCAAATAAAAAATCTCAAAACATACCACGGCTTATTTTTATGGCTAGGTTCAAGTAGACTGTTCCGTTTGTCGACAAGATTAGAGAGTTTTTATTTGGAAAATAGTGATGAAATGAACAGTACATTTGTAGTCATATTCGGTGGTCATAAAATATAAAATCAAGGACCTGTATATATATAAAAAACAACGAAAATATATTATCAAAGGACAATAGTAGTCAAAAGATAACATTACACTGAACATACATTGGATATAAATTCAACAATACTTTAAAAGAATTTGAGTAATAAGAAGATTTTTAAGTACAGGTGAAAAATTTTACATGTCTCTTAATATTTTCATTTTTGATGAACTAAATTAATTATATAATCATATTTTTAGTCTGTTTTGTTGCGTAATATGTAATCTTGGTAGCGATTCTATTAGTTCTCTAGCATGCCTTGTATTATGTTGGTGTACGTTGGAATTTGTTTTTAGAATGTGTACTAGCATAAGTGATTTCAGTAGGTACAAGCATGCTAGGGATAGAACCTTACGCTTTCTAAATAGTTCTCCACTAGAAGTATGGATTGTTACACCCTCAATGAGACGAACCGCAGTCTTCTGTAAAATAAATACCTTTGGAGCTGTACTACAGTTTCTCCATAAAACTATTCTGTACGTCAAACAAACTCGATACAAGAAGAAATAATGTTTTCGCATGACATTATTATTTATAGATGATCGCTGTTATGAAAACAAATATATGTGTATTTAATTTAGAACAAAAACTGTCGAGATAAGCAGACCAATTTAAACCAGGATCAAGTATGATGTCTAGTAGCTTCGCAACTAGGTACTAACTTTGGTACTAACTTTGAACCAATTTTATTGGATATAAATGTTATATGTTTAGTTTCACCCATGTGAAGTTTTATTTTATTAAATAAACGAGGTATTGTTGGGAAGCAGGTATTTACAGAAGTCGTCAAACTTTGTTTACTTATCTCCTCAGTTCTTCGAGGTATCATCAGTGGATATCAATATACAAGAACTATCTTCAATTGCAATTAGTAAGTCGTTTATATAACTAAGAGTACTGGACCTAAAACAGATCCTCGTGGTACACCTCTTCCTACAAGTAACAAAACAGAGTCGGAACCTTCAATACTGACATATTGTTGCCGATTACTTAATTAAGAATGAAGAGGTTGTAATTATCTACTAGGAATGCCATAGTTTTCAAGCTCCCTTAAGATATCTAAATTTATGCAATTAAAAACTTTGGTTGGTTAAATCGTATGCAGTTGTATGTGTTAGTCTTAGTCCAAGTCCTTAGTTAATAAATGACAACGTCATTTATTAATGCTAATGCTAAGTATTAGCATTAATAAACGCCGTTGTTTTTATAAGACGAGCTTTAAGAAGACTTATTAAAGCTTTTATTATGGATATATATTTTCTAAACCCGAATTGTAAGGGTGATAAAATGGATTGCTTTCTAAATACGGAAGGAGTTTTTCTTCTAAAAGAATTCCATATATTTTAGAAATTATAGGAACGACAGCAGTAGGCAGAAATTTATCCAATATATGAACATCCCCCTTTTTATGTACAGAAAGAATCTTGGCTATTTTAAGAGGATTTGGCCAGTAACCTTCCCTACCATTTGATTAAAAAGCAGTATGTGATTTAATAAGGAACTTCAGTTGAAACTTTGATCATATAACAAATTAATTCATGTTAATAATAAAAAGTGAATAATAATAAAAAATTTAGAAAAAGCTTTTGATAACGTAAGATGGGAAAAAATGTTCGAGATACTAAAGAGCGCGGGAATGAAGTATAGAGATAGGAGAGTAGTACACAATCTATACAAAGAGCAAACTGCTGTTATAGAAGTAGAAGGGGAAAAAAGGGAAGTAGGTATTAGGAAAGGAGTAAGACAAGGATGTACGCTATCACCACTAATTTTTAATTTGTACATCGAAGAGGCGATTAATATGGTAAAAGATAGAGTGGATTTCGGGATTAAAGTACAGGGACAGAAACTAAAAATGCTGAGATTCGCGGATGATATAGCAGTATTAGCATCTAGTAAGGAGGAATTAGAATCAGCATTGAACGAAATGGAGGCAGTGTTGACAGAGGAATACGGAATGAGGGTGAATAAAAACAAAACTAAAATGTTAGTGTGCAGAGGGCGCGAGAGCAGAGCAAAAACGAAAGTTCAAATTAATAATGAAAGATTGGAGGAAGTTAAAGACTTCACTTATTTAGGAAGTAAAATAAATTGGGATGGAAGAAGCGATAAAGACATAAAACAAAGAATAGTGCAGGGTCGAGTAGCTTTTAACAAAAAGAAAGCACTTTTATGCTCGGGGGTAATAAACTTAGAAACAAGGAAGATATTTTTGAAAACATATGTATGTAGCACGGCACTATACGGTTGCGAAACCTGGACGGTATGGGAAGCACGTAGGAAGAAATTAGAAGCTTTTGAGATATGGTGTTACCGAAGAATGATGAAAATACCATGGACTGATAGGGTTAGAAACGAAGAAGTATTGGAGAAAGTCGGCGAGAAAAGAAGTATGTGGAAAAACATACAGAAGAGAAGAAATAGAATGGTAGGCCACTTGCTGAGACATGGGGGAATAGTCCGCGATATTTTGGAGGCAGAAATGGGAGTGAAGAAAGGCAGAGGTAGGCCTAGATTAGACTACTGCTCGCAAATAGTAAGGAATGTAGGTTGTAGCACAATTAGCGAAATGCGTAGGTTAGCACAAGATAGGAGAAGCTGGAGGTTAGCGTCCAACCAGTCTTAGGACTGATGACCTAATGATGATGAATAATAAAAAGCGTTAAAAAGCATTTCTTTACAAGCTACACTTTATGTTAACGCTAGCTATGTAATTCTTAAATCCAATGAGGATTTTCTTAAGACCAATATCTGCAGTTATCACAACGTAATACCATATATTCACATGGGATTACGTTGTAATAATTGCATTACATTGTATGCAACGATCTGCATCACATTTCTTCATTTCTTGTACTAAATTTATTTTATAAAGGTAGAATTTTTCTTTTCTCAAGAATCTTCTAACTGTCTAAGTCTAACACCCTTTATCTTATGGATAAATAAGAATCCTCTACTATGGAATATCGTTCGTTAACGGAAAACTCTGAAATATTCATTATTGTTAAAAAAAAAGAGGGGATTGCAGTTTAAAAAATACTATTATCACAACTCAAACACTGAAAAATAAATAAAAGTTTTATTTTTGTCAATCAATATCTTTATCAAAATACCACTGACGTATGTATTTCAGAGTTTTCCAGAAATTATTTATAATAAATCTATTAATATTATGCAAAACTTATAACGACGCGACGTTCTATGTATGAATGCATGCATTGTAAAATTTTATGGTTTACTTGAGTTTTATTTCTTTGTTTTAATGATTTTTGGGAGTTTAGTTACATTGCTCTGTATAATAAAGGTCTATGCATCCTTTAAATATCTATGTTAAAATAAATTTTGTATAAAAACTTGCATTAAACCATTTTAACTTACCTGCCAGTCATAAAAACTGCATACACGGTGCCAGAGTGCATTCATTCGAATTTATATATTTTCATCTTTACTGTGAAATAAAAATATTTACAATTAGAAATGAGATCTATAACGGAACAAAAGAGTCAGTCTTCTACCGAATAATGGTTGCGCCAAAAATTATTATAATTTCAATTTTCCAAATACAAAAGCATTATAGCGCATTTAACGGGCCTGTTATATAAACTCACCCCAAGTGTCATAAATTAGTCGGGGAGTAAATTTCTCTGTCAAATTATGTAAATGCGACTGCCAGCGATCCCGCTCAAGCTTTGTATTGTTGCCATTACTACAGATGTACGGCCGCCTACAGAAATCGAAAATTATCATTACCGATTTGAGTAATGATTAAAATTACACCGAAAATGTATATAAGTATTAGGTATATAGGACATGAGGTTAATTGGAGGGCTGTTATATAATATCATTATGTTTAATACGAGTATACTATCGGCATACTTCCTATGCCGATTTATTTTTAATTTTGTGAAAAAATATACTGAAAAAGTATAAACTATTGCAATGTGGAGAGGTTTATACTCCGCTCCATCTGTAAGTTCCTTAAACATTAAGGATTGAAACAAATTAAGCCAAAAAAGCTATTCTCCCGGCTATATGCCGTCGACGAGAGCTGAACTGCATTGCGAAATTTGCTGTATTTTGTTCTAACATAGAACTAAAATACAATGATTTTAGTTCTATGATGGTATAATGACACTGAAGGAGGGCAGCAGTTCTTTCAGTAGTCATAGTGGCAGAAACCGTGGGGGTTGGTATGGTGCTATGACACACACGACTGCGATGTGGAAGGCAAGAGGAAACCACCACATTATAATCCTCAGAACAGCTAGCAGAAAGCTTATCCTAAATTAATGATGGCGTCTCCTGGGACAAAAAACTCCGGAGGTAAAATAGTCCTCCGTTCGGATCTCCGGGTGAGGACTGTTCCGGGAGACGTGATCGAGTGCAATAATAATAAGAAGTGTAGCATTTCACGAGTCGGAGCGTGGAATGTCAGAAGCATGAGACAGGCAGGGAAGCTAGAAAATCTGAAGATAGAAATGGATAGGTTAGGATTAGATATAGTAGGTATAAGTGAGATGCGCTGGCCGGAAGTAGGAGATTTTTGGAGCGGTGACTATAGGGTAATACACACAGGATCGGTAAATGGAAACGCGGGAGTAGGGATCGTTATGCGGAAGAACGCAGGACAGTGTGTAGATAGCTACCTACAATACAGCGAGAGAGTAATGATGGTTAGGTTAGATTCGAAGCCAGTGGAAACAGTAATAGTGCAAGTATACATGCCTACTTCTAACCACAGCGAGGAAGAGTTAGAAGCCGTTTATTCGGACATAGAGCAGGTAATAGGATTTGTGAAGGGTCATGAAAATTTAATAATAGTAGGAGATTTTAACGCAGTCGTAGGTGAGGGGAAAGAAGGAGAATTTGTAGGGCCTTATGGATTAGGAAACAGAAAAGAGAGAGGTAGCAGACTGATAGAATTCTGTGAGAAGCACAAGATGGTAGTCGCGAACACATTGTTCAAGAATCACGTTAGGAGGCGGTACACATGGAAAATGCCAGGAGGGATAGACAGGTATCAGATAGACTACATTCTGGTTAGGAAGAGATTTAGAAATGAAGTAAAAGACTGTAAGAGTTATCCAGGAGCAGATGTAGACAGCGATCACAACTTGGTAGTCATGAAAGCTAGATTAAAGTTCAAAAATCTGAAAACCCGGAAGGATAAGAAACGTATAAATGTAGACATATTGAGGGATCAGAATATGAAAGATAAGTTCCAGGAGAAAACAGATCAATTAATAAATAAAACGAGTAAGGACGAAATCAAGAACGCAGAAACTGAGTGGGAGGGTATCAAGAATAGTCTAGCTTCCGCGGCTACGGACGTTTTAGGACACGATAAAAGGGAAGCTAGGAAGCCCTGGATAACGGACGAAATCTTAAACTTAATGCAAAAGAGACGAGGCTACAAAAACAGACGAGACGAAGAAGGACTGAAAACGTATAAGGCAATAAAGTGGGAAATCATTAGAAAATGTAGAAAAGCGAAAGAACAATGGATAGAGGAGAAATGCAAAGAAGTAGAAGATAAGTTGCAAGTAGGTAAGACCGATGAGGCTTACAAAATAATTAAGAGGAACTTCAGGGATGTAGGAACAATAAGTAGAAATGTTAGGAGTCAATCGGGGGACATACTGATAGGAAGAGAGGAGAAAGCGGATAGATGGAAGCAGTACTTAGGAAATTTATACGAGGGTCAGGAATTAGGAGAGATATTAGAGGAAGAATCTAGCATCGATAGGGAAGATGTAGGAAAACCTATATTGAGAGAGGAATTTGAAATAGCACTAAGGGGGCTAAAGAATAATAGAGCGCCGGGTGTAGATAAAATACAGGCGGAAATTTTGAAATGTGCGGGACAGAAAGTAGTAAATAGGATGTTTGAACTGGTAAAATACATATACGAAACGGGCGAGATGCCGGAGGATTATAAGAGGAACATTATCGTTACTATACCGAAAAACAGAGGAGCCGACAAATGCGAGAACTTTAGAACGATTAGCCTAACTTCCCATGCGTCAAAAATCTTAACTAGAATAGTGCAGAAGAGGATGGAAAATAGAGCGGAGGAAATACTAGGAGAAGGCCAATTCGGGTTTAGGCGAAATAGGGGCACTCGCGAAGCTATTCTGGCGCTAAGAGTAATGTTAGAGAAAACAATAGAAAAAGGAAAGAACGCTTATATAGGATTTGTAGATTTAGAAAAAGCTTTTGATAACGTAAGATGGGAAAAAATGTTCGAGATACTAAAGAGCGCGGGAATGAAGTATAGAGATAGGAGAGTAGTACACAATCTATACATAGAGCAAACTGCTGTTATAGAAGTAGAAGGGGAGGAAAGGGAAGTAGGTATTAGGAAAGGAGTAAGACAAGGATGTACGCTATCACCACTAATTTTTAATCTGTACATTGAAGAGGCGATTAATGTGGTAAAAGATAGAGTGGATTTCGGGATTAAAGTACAGGGACAGAAACTAAAAATGCTGAGATTCGCGGATGATATAGCAGTATTAGCATCTAGTAAGGAGGAACTAGAATCAGCATTGAACGAAATGGAGGCAGTGTTGACAGAGGAATACGGAATGAGGGTGAATAAAAACAAAACTAAAGTGTTAGTGTGTAAAGGGCGCGAGAGCAGAGCAAAAACGAAAGTACAAATTAATAATGAAAGATTGGAGGAAGTTAAAGACTTCACTTATTTAGGAAGTAAAATAAATTGGGATGGAAGAAGCGATAAAGACATAAAACAAAGAATAGCGCGGGGTCGAGTAGCTTTTAACAAAAAGAAAGCACTTTTATGCTCGGGGGTAATAAACTTAGAAACAAGGAAGAGATTTTTGAAAACATATGTATGGAGCACGGCACTTTACGGCTGCGAAACCTGGACGGTAGGGGAAGCAAGTAGGAAGAAATTAGAAGCTTTTGAGATGTGGTGTTACCGAAGAATGATGAAAATACCATGGACTGATAGGGTTAGAAACGAAGAAGTATTGGAGAAAGTCGGCGAGGAAAGGAGTATGTGGAAAAACTTAAAGAAGAGAAGAGATAGAATGGTAGGCCACTTGCTGAGACATGGGGGAATAGTCCGCGATATTTTGGAGGCAGAAATATGAGTGAAGAAAGACAGAGGTAGGCCTAGATTAGACTACTGCTCGCAAATAGTAAGGGATGTAGGTTGTAGCACAATTAGCGAAATGCGTAGGTTAGCACAAGATAGGAGAAGCTGGAGGTTAGCGTCCAACCAGTCTTAGGACTGATGACCTAATGATGATGATAATAACACTGCACTAACGAGACCGAAGATAAGATCGAAACCGGTGTGCAGATAGCGGTAGCCTGAGATAGAGGACGCTTTGCATCTTCCTTGTGGTTTTCGAGTAATCCAAATCATTGTATTTTAGTTCTATGTTAGAACAAAATACGGCAAATTTCGCCACGTAATTCAGCGCTCGTCGACGGCATATAGCCGGGAGAATAGCTTTTTTGGCTTAATTTCTTTCAATCCTTAATGTTTAAGGAACCTACAGATGGAGCGGAGTATAAGCCTCCACATTGCGACAGTTTATAAAACTACCATCTGGAAACTTTGCGTTATAGATGAAAAAGTACAAAACAGCATTTAGCTTATAATAGAGCGGGCAAAATGATTGGGGTACCACGCGTACGCATAATACTAGGTACGTAACATAAAATAACGTACAGCTGGCCAAGAATAGGAACAAGTCTCAAAACTGCGATACCGGACCACCCACGAGGTGCGCAGTAAATAGTCTAGTTTTTATTTAGTCGAACTGAGAGCTCTTCTCTTCGAAAACTGCCTCGTTGTTTCTTCTACGCATACCTAGAGAATCTTACACTTTGTCCTATTCTTGACGAGCAGTAAATAATAATGAGTTATAATTTATATATCTAATATTAAAGCACGCTGTTAAGAAGCAACATTGTTAGCTGGATAAGACCACTAAAATATCTGTAGTCGTTTTATCAAAATTTATTCGTTGTAATCAAAACATGTTCTTATATAGGGTGTATCAGTTGAAACTGTAGGATATGAATTGTGCGCCATTCGTGTTCTGCCACAGATACAGTGGGCGTACAATATATACAGATAGGGCGCCAATATTTAACGACTGTCACCTACAAATCATAGGACGTCATTATGCTTGCGATAGCATTACCAGCTGTATTTTCAAAGAAGTATGGTCCAAATACTCCACCACTCCAAAATGCTCACCAAACCGTGCATGTCTGTAGACGAATTTGATTGCACGAAAAAGAAATACATCCGGAGATGCACGGTTTGGTGCGTACTTTGCAGTAGAGGAGTAACTGGAATGATAGTCGTTAAATATTGGCACTTTATCGTTGACAGAACACAAATGATGCGCAATTCAAATTCTATAGTTCCAATAACTGCGATACCCTATATTAATTGTTAGATCTGTAGAATTTTAATATCAACTTGGAAAAATCAGAATATTTTACATTATTTTCTGAAGAACGTAATATGGAAGATGAGACAAAGAAAGGTATTCGAGTGGTATAATATACGACATCGAACCGTTTAAAGGTTAAGCACTTGGTTTTCCCAAAGATATAGGTACTTAATTGAAAATAGAAGATAACTGAGACAAAAGAGACAAATTTGTTGAAGGATTTACAAAGCAGAAAATTGCAATGGTCACAAAAACACAGGGAGAACGTGTTAAACGGTGGGCTGTACATAAACTCAAATTATGATATGAAATTATCATCATGTATGTATAAAAGAACAGTAATACCAACATAGATGAAAAATAGTGTCTCATATAAGTCTACAATAGTAAATACAGCACCACAAACCATAGGAGATACTTGTGAAAAATGTGTAGAATGGTACTATCACAAATGTAGATACTTTGATAAGAAGAAGTTGAAGAAAAAATGTTTACAGAAGGGAGAATAGAAATAACTACGAGGAAGAAAGCCTAATAGCATCTAAAACATGTAGAGAAATGAAAAGAGAATTTGTACATATAATGAAAGCAGAAAGTTCTGTAAATGATGAAAAAAATGCGTGTAAAGGCAAGACATTAAGTGTATCTGAAGACAATGAAGATAACTTAATGATAGATAAAACACATTCTAAATTGCTGGAGAAAATACTTATATAGAATACTCTACCAAGAGGAACTTTCCGAAGATAGGAAATACAATATACCAACACACATCTTGTTGAAGATCATTATTAATTTCACCACAGGGCACTAGGAAGTAGGGAAATCACTGTAGAGCTATTAAATGTGCAGGGAAATAGATATGAAAATGATTATATGATCTAGTTTTACTAATCTCGAAAGAGGCAAATATCTTGAAGGAATGGACTTTTAGAACTATTCAGCCAATTCATAAAAAAGATCAGCTATTACGCTTTAACTATAGAAGAAGTACATTAAATGTACCATACAAAGTCTTTTCTAGAGTGTTATGAAATATATTAGTAGAGTACTCAATGACTAATTTGAAAAATAATAAATGTAGTTCTCGACTTCTTTAAGTCGAATTTAGATATTTGCAGAGTGAATATCGATGAATATATATTAAATCTGAATGTAAACGGAGTTCGACCTGGCTGCGCGTAAAGTGCATCCTCTTCCCTCCGAATGCTGTCTCACTCTTTCTTCTAGGCATACCTACAGAATCTCACACGTTTTCTTATTCTTGATGAGCGGTACAAATCTTGCAGTTGATTGTAAGTTATATATCTGAGCACTCGACATTTTTCCTACCTGGGTTCCCAGATCACAATATCATCATCGACAGAATATATTACCCTATACATAGTAAGTGGTAACAGGAGTTACTATTCTTATGGTGGATATTTTTAAATCCAGGATATTAAGTAGAGAATAAAGCTTAAAGTATACAGAACCATTATACGACCGATCCTTACGTACGGATATTATACTTGTATATGGCTTAAAGAACAAAGATAAACATAAATTCCTTTGAAATATTCTCAGATCTGTGTGATGGAAGATGATGGATGTATGATACGTCCTGGCGAATATTTTTTTTTATTTATGAATACTCCTCAGGGCATTCGCGGACATTACAATCTGATCATAAAGATCAATAAACAATTTTTTTTTAGGTTATAATACTACTTCAAAAAAATTTAGAACCAAGCTTGTACTCAGTAGTGTTCTTAGATTTTTAATAAACTAGGTACACTAAAAGACCAATGTATATAATAACTTAGGCACACAATGCTCTGATTTATTACATCACTGAACTAACTGAAAGGGTTCGATTCTCTTGAGTCTTGTTGTCAATCCTGCGTTGCCAAGGAGCTGGATCGCCTCGACGTTGAAATGTTGGAGAAGTCATTGTTCATAACTCTTAGCAATCTTGAATTTAGCTTCTTCAATAGTATCCATACACATGGTCCCGATGGAGGTTACTGTTTCGGATGTACCAAGGTGCATCTACGATGTTCCTTAGTACATTATTCTGAAAGCTTTGAATGGTTTGACTAGCACAACCCCACAGCTGAATTCCACAGGTCCATACCGATTTAAGTATCTGCTTATATAACATAAGCTTATTATGAATAGTTAGCGTGGAGTTTCTTCCAATCAACCAGTACATTTTTCTATATTTAATTGTAAGTTCTCCTTTTTATTTATTTTTTTTATATGGGCGTTCCAGCGTAGCCTAGCATCAAGGGTAATACCATATATTTAACTATTTGAAAATGGCATTTGTTTATCGTTTATGCTTATGGGTATAAATATGTTGATTAGCGCTGTTTGTAAAGTTAACTAAGACAGATTTTGATTCATCTAACTTTATTCTCCACTTTATTGACCAATTGTTAATTTTGTTGACTGATATCTGCAATTTTTCTGTTGCTTCTTCGTGGTCATTAGCTACTGCTAATATAGCAGTATCCTGCTAATATAGTCCTGGAGAGTATGAATTAATTTTGAGTTGGATCAACTGATAAATGGTATTGATGTAGTTTAGTTTGTAAGTAGCAGAAGATTGGAGTTGTGAGGAAGTAGAATGACAATATTGTGAATACAAGAAAAACGGGACGGCCCAAAAATAGTGGTTAGATGATGTGGAAGAAGATATAAGAACAATGGGCATACTATGTCGAAAAAAAGTATGCGAAGAGAGGACGAAATTCAGGAAGATTTTTAGGAGATCCATCCATAGTTACAATGCTCTGAGAAGAGGATGGATTCTATTTTTTTTGAGGTGCTCTGAACACACCATCCTGAATAGAAAGAATAATGACATATTATTATTATTAAAGTTATGTTCATTAATTTTTTTCTCTATGCACCCTTAAAAGGGCTTCTAGGCTCTTTGTCTTCAAGCTCATTTGTGATTTCAAGTTAGCTTGTTGTTTTAAAAGTGTAGCTGGTTAATTTAACAAGCCACATCGCATGCTGTGTATATCTTTTTAAAATAAGAAGAATGTGTCTCCCAATTTGAGGTCGCCACTCATGTGGCCATAACAAACTTTAATAAACTGAAGTAATAAATAACCACTGTCCGAAAAATATAGCAGAAGTATAAGAAGTAGTAATTCATACGACCAAAGTTGGCAGAATGTTTATGACAAATGGAAAATCACCGCCCCCAGGAGACATACCGCAGATAAAAGAGATATACTATCTATTATCTGACAAAAACACATGTACTCCGCAACCTCTAACCGCGGCACGCCCCCACGCTGGCCACTGGTCATTATTCTCCAAAGCATGATTATACGACGACGACGATGCCGAAGTCGATCGGTTCTCTTCATCGAATTAACTCTACCCATGGGATTTGGTTCATTTGTCTCATTTGTGCTTGAACGGACAAATGGATCATAAATCACGAAAGTATCGAAAAGAATATTGTAATTATGTAATTAATACACTCAGAGAAGGAGTTTGTTTCAAATGATTTTTTAATGATTTGTACGAAACATACGTTTTGAATGTTGCATAGCAACAACATTTTTTTCTAAAGGAATTGTTTATTATGCATTTTTATATTTGGATATATGCCTATTTTATAATCAAGAACTCAACCTATAGTGAGTTCACGATAAAAGAAACAAATCCAATATAACTTTACCACAATTTGTTTTTGTAAGAAACGCAATTTTACTTGGAGGGGAACAATTGTCAGATTTTAATTTTAAATTTAAATGTTACATAAATTGCCTTCCCCTCAACGCGTTTGGAGGTGACAATCCGCAAATTATATTAAATATTTATTATAGTATACAATTAAGTAAGAGGAAGGCTAATTGCACACTCCACCCAGCTCTATCTGTCGATGGGTTCATGTTCTGATATATAGGATGATACACTATCGTCATACGCCTATAGCAGTGGCGGCGCTAGCATTATTTTGCGGTTGGACGAAAATAAGCAGGAAATATCTAGGGTGGGCGAGGGTTAAATATATTATTTTATGTACGAATGTGATATAGTGGTGTTATAAGAGGTTGGGCGACTGGTTGGGCGAAAAAGATTTTGCCCGGGCGCTCCCCCACCCGTCCACTCCTGTCGCCGCCACTGACCTATAGACGAATTAATAAAATACGATAGTTAAAGGGTACTTTAAATAACTTTATTGTTATTAATATCCTTATTACAGAAAGTGATAACTGATAAATAAGGCTGTAGGAAATGTGCTGAATGCCATAGACGTACGCATAGTAACAAGGGTAGTAAAATAATGATACAAAGTAATTAGTAACAAACGTACTAAACTGCTACAATCAAATATAACACTGTATATGCTTACAATCTTAAATAGCGGATGAACTAGTATCATCATTATCATGAACTAAAGACGGTCTGTAAATACTTTGTAGCATCATTTCCATATTTGTCTCAGACAATGATATTCACTGTGGTGAAAATATGCTCTTATATTTGCAGAATGGCCGTTCGACATCTACTGATGTAATATAGGCATACGTGAAATATTCTTTGCGCTCATTTAACGGATTCGTAGATGCACTATCACTATTAGCAGTATCATCATTTGTGTTAATCTGTTAAAATCAGTGTCTTTCTTTAACGCACTTCCGAACTTTTGTTTAACGCGCTCATATTTTGCATCATCTAAAGCAGTGTTTTTCAACCTTATTCATGACATCACCCACATAGTATCAAAAAAATATTTCGCGACCCCCAACCCTTAGCTTTCTTTCATGTATGTTAGAAATATTTAATCCATACAAAAATTTTATGCGTTTGCGTTATTAGGATTCGGATATAAATATATACAGTAATTAAGTACGTAAAACACATAATTTTAAATCGAATACGTGGCCAATTGATATTTAACAAACAAACATAACTTTAGATATAGCAGAGATTATGTTTGGCAAACAAGAGGTCGAAAAGCTCAAAAGTATACCTCTCTCTGACAATACCATCCAACGCAGGATAAGCGATATGGCGACTGACGTTCATGATCAAGTCATAGAAAAAATAAAGGAAAGTTCGTTTGTGTCCTTGCAATTGGATGAATCAACGGATATTGCGGATTGTGCGCAGTTTGTAGCTTTTGTGCGTTTTGAATCCGATGAAAAATTAATGGAAGAAATACTATTTTGCAAAGCACTTCCCACAAATACTACAGGTCAGTGCTTGCATGACATATTCCTTGAAGCTACGCAAGATATGAATATCGATTGGGCACAAAAATGCATTGCTATTTATAGTGACGGAGCAAAAGCCATGACTGGTGTGCGAAAAGTGGATTTATTGGTAGACTGAAAGAACAGATGCCAAACGCTTGTTGGATGCATTGCTTTCTCCATCGCCAAGCTCTTGCAGCCAAAACCTTGCCACAAGAATACAGTCAAATTCTAAATATTATTATTAAAATTATAAATTCGATTAAAGGAAAAGCGTTGCATACTCGATTGTTTCGAATCATTTGTGAAGATATGGGGGCACTCCATCGAAATTTGCTTTACCATACAGAGGTAAAGTGGTTATCAAAAGGCAAAGTACTGACCAGAGTTATTGAAGTTCGCGTTGAACTTTTAGTATATTTATAGTAAGCCAAGTCAGATTACTCGGAATTCATTTCTGACCCGGAATTCCTTTTGAAATTAGCTTTTCTTTCTGACTTGACTGACTATTTGAGCAATAACTTCAATAAAAGTCTTCAAGGGCGGGATGAAAATGTCATCACAGCAAAAGACAAACTCCATGGCTTTACAAAAAAAATTGAATTGTAGTCATCGTCTATAAATCAAAACAACTTTGATTCATTTTCGTCGACACAGTCTTTCATTGAAGAAGTTGGAAGTGAGATAAACATAAATTGATATATATCTGGTATGAAAATGGTGTTAGATAATTTGAAGAAAGAATTGTGTCATTACTTCTCAGTGTAAGAGATAATCGGATAACACTGGGCAAAAATGGATCTTAAATCCGTTTTTAAATGCAGCTGTAAATGAAGCAAATTTAGCAACTAAGCTCAAAGAGAATCTGCTGGAATTATCTGCCGATGGGATGTTGCACTTGGAATTCAAGTCTGAAACTTTGGATACCTTTTGGTTAAAAAGAAAAACAGAATACCCGGAATTAACAACTGAGGCTTTGAAGTGTTTGATTCTATTTGCTATCTCGTACTTGTGCGAGTTGACATTTTCATCAATGGCGCAAATAAAAAGTAAACAAAGAAATCGCTTAAATTTGGATTTCGATCGATTTAATACTTAATGTTGCAAAAACGGATCCACGATGGGAGAAATTGATTGAACAAAAACAAGCGCAACCTTCACATTAAAATGAACGAGTAGTCGAAGATTTTATTTTTTGTTAATTTGTTTGTATGAATAACATTACGAGTATCCTTTTGTTAACTATTTCTTAATATATCTATCTTTTTAAAATTTATTGATTTCTTTACTGAAGTATCTAGTTCTCTCGACTTCTCGCGACCCCCCTACAAAGGCTTCGCGACCCCCCAGGGGGTCGCGACCCACATGTTGAAAAACACTGATCTAAAGCATGTAGCAGTGAATGTACTTGGTTCACTCTTTGTAGGGACTCCGCTAACACCAACACACCATTTTGTAATATCTCTTTTGCGCCATTCACTACTTTATAGTTGGTATGAATAGTCATTAAATCAGTTTCAATAGAAATATCACCAAACTGTGCCTGGCTTTCCTTAACAGCTGTAGCCTCGGCAGGATCGAACTGTAGTATTACAGGTTTTATTTGCTGGAAATTTTCAGCATAATAAAAAGCTGCCTTCAACCATGTTCCCTAACAACGTGCAAGGAGTACATTAAGTAAGTCTTTTACTAGCTAATAGCAATGGAAATGTCGACTGCCGAGAGTTCAATACACGTACTATAATATTTATAATAAAATTTTTTACGATCTATAGTTTCCTCAGCACAGCGTGTAGTCTTACTCTATAATGTCGTCGCGTACAGTTGACATATCGCTTCATAATGTTCGACGACTTGGTAACTGGAACTGTATATTGTATTTGTGACAATACTCTTTAAATGGTTTTCTATCTAGTATGTGAAGCGGAATATTACAGGCTATCAACATCAACAACAAATGAAACCTAAAGTTTGCTTGAGTCTGCAAGGGCATGGCCTATTTTCTATGTCGATGTTGCATAGAGTTAACGTGACATGTACAGTCGGATTTTGACCAGCATATTAATGGTTTATCGCATACTTTACACATTACTTTCGCTCCATCGTAAAACAAATCATTAAATTCACCAATAAACTTATTCGCTTGGTGGGCATATAACGTTTTCTGGCCTTTCGTACGTGCGACATACTTTATTATTAAATTAAAACGTTTCAACTAACACATCGGAGACTGTACGTACACCTCGATCGATAAATCAAGATCAACTACGGCTCTACGGTCGCGAAAAGTTCATTGCTGATGCCCTCCACTACGGTTGGTTTACCACTTACCTCATTTCAACATTATCATCACACTGTTACGTTAAAACTGTTTAGAAATTAGAAGGCAGATCTCTCGGCGAGTTACCATATATCGTTACAATCTAATAGAAATTTTATGACGAAATTTTATAATGAAATTTTATGAATACATATTATTTTAGAATAGCCAAGATTTGTGGATTTGATATACGAAACGTTCGTTGCTTTAAAAATATTCATGCCCCCACATGAAGCGTCAATGGTATGCAGCACTCGCCCACAGCCTCAGTGATAAACCATTAATAGGTTAAAGTTACACAGTATGTCCAATAATCTGGTCTCGAAAAATCACGGATATCTAGATTAGTGTTGAAAGTATTTCAAAGAAAAGCGAAATTCTGGGAAAGTCTATTTTTAGTTATATACTCCCATGATTTAGTTATATATTTAATAATATATTACTAAAATATATTCTATGTACATTCTCTGATGTTGTGTGAAGAGATTTCGGAGACGTAAAAGTACTTCTTCACTGTTTTTATTCCTTGTCAGGTGCTCTGAATAGATTTTGGTCTAAACGTTTCCTTGACCATCATCATGTTTCTTATTTTATATACGGATTTGTAGGTTATATTAATTGATTTTCTATACCAGTAAAGGAGTTTTATTTTTACAGTAATTCTATTCAGATTTTTTTATTTTTTTTTAGATATTACTCGTACTCTTGTAGTAGTTCTATATCACGTTGTAGTAACACAGAAATGTATTGCGGAAAGAAACCTAGCGCTTCTAAAAGAATGTATATTTTTGAGGATGTTTGTTTTTTATAAATACTTCATATTATTCTTAATGTTACGAATATCTATCAAACCAGGTTTTGAGACAACTAGAAAACCTATTTCAGGGTGTTAATGTGTTTTGTTATTTTCATTGTGGGACACCTTGTATGATAGATTATAAGGCTATTAAGAGGACATTATGGTACGGCTCCGTTACACAGTTAATAATTAGAAAAATAACAATGGATGTTGGGCATATATGAATACCGGCACGTCCATTCGGCGGCATAATCAATAAATCCCTTTATGACGACCGAATTTCCGACAAATCATAAGCGCGTAAGTCGGTAGGCACGTAAACGCGTAAATAAGGGAAAAAAAGAGATACGGTCGACATTGACAAAGTAGCCAGTAAAGTAATAAAACAATAAATTCGGCGTCTACGGCGTGCAGTAATCCCGAGGCGTTGGGCGACAACCTCAACGGAAGCGGTACTTTTGACAGATTTCGGCCTCGTTAACATTCAAATAAGGTCCCACCTACCAACATGGGAATAACAGCCACATATCTCCCGTGTAATTGAAATGAAACGAATGTGCCTTTTGACGAAGCCGCACCACCGTCTGAAATCATAATTAAGTCTAAGCATTTTCTCTTGATTAACATCGACAACGGAAATTAAATGGTATTGTACCTATTGGCAGTCGATTACAATTCGTTTATCGATATGCGCTACCTGTTTGAAGCCGAGACACACCATTTCATTATTTATATAAAATAAATTATCGTTTCCTTTGTTTTTACACAAAGTATGCGCACAAAAAAGAGTTGCATCAAGAAATATCTCCTAAAATCAAATACAATACAATATAGGCATACGATTTTATCTTAAAAAATACATCAAATTATTCTAATTAAATAAGTGAAAAATTGGTATTAATATTGCAAAATATCATACTTAACCCTCTGTCGGACGCAGTCCATCTGTGAGATCCAGTAGTCACTATTTCATTTTCCCTTTCGTGTGTATTACGAATATTCATGTCGAATTTTTTAGTGCATTTCCTGGACTTTGGGCCACCCGGATCTGTCAGATGAATTGCGCCCGATTATGTCATTATTTTCACTTTTATATTTTGTTAGATTTATTTTATTATATAAATTAATAATATTTTTTGGAATTTCTACACTTACTTATTCTAGCATTTTTTGATAATATTATTCAAAATTAACACATTTGGGTGTTAAATTATTGGTTTATACTAAATATCGTTACCAACAGTGTGACGTTTATTTTTGTTTGAAACATGCTAAGATTATGAAGAAGATTCTTCATAATTCCTTACACTTAAAATAGGAGTTACTTATAATCTTTCTTTGTAATTTACGTGGAATACTTTTTTATATATAACTTTATAACTTTTACATGAAAAACTAGGTCTTCTGTTTTCTGTATTCAAAATATTGTTCAATACTAATTTATGTTTGTATTTTGTCCTTAAAACAGAAAAAAAAACTTGTCAATAGCTGATTCTCCTGTAAAAATCTTCCAAATTTATTGTTCTATAACACAAAATGAGTTCCTTTATGTAAATTTAATTGCTACGATTAAAAACTAGTGTGAAATATTTATTATTGTATTGTATTAATTAAGATAAGCGTTTAATTACGTCTAATTAAATGCAAAGAAGTAGAAGATAAGTTGCAAGTAGGTAAGACCGATGAGGTTTACAAAATAATTAAGAGGAACTTCAGGGATATAGGAACAATAAGTAAAAATGTTAGGAGTCAATCGGGGGACATACTGATCGGAAGAGAGGAGAAAGCGGATAGATGGAAGCAGTACTTAGGAAATTTATACGAGGGTCAGGAATTAGGAGAGATATTAGAGGAAGAATCTAGCATCGATAGGGAAGATGTAGGAAAACCTATATTGAGAGAGGAATTTGAAATAGCACTAAGGGGGCTAAAGAATAATAGAGCGCCGGGTGTAGATAAAATATAGGCGGAAATTTTGAAATGCGCGGGACAGAAAGTAGTAAATAGGATGTTTGAACCGGTAAAATACATATACGAAACGGGCCAGATGCCGGAGGATTATAAGAGGAACATTATCGTTACTATACCGAAAAAGAGAGGAGCCGACAAATGCGAGAACTTTAGAACGATTAGCCTAACTTCCCATGCGTCAAAAATCTTAACCAGAATAGTGCAGAAGAGGATGGAAAATAGAGTGGAGGAAATACTAGGAGAAGACCAATTCGGGTTTAGGCGAAATAGAGGAACTCGCGAAGCTATTCTGGCGCTAAGAGTAATGTTAGAGAAAACAATAGAAAAAGGAAAGAACGCTTATATAGGATTTGTAGATTTAGAAAAAGCTTTTGATAACGTAAGATGGGAAAAAATGTTCGAGATACTAAAGAGCGCGGGAATGAAGTATAGAGATAGGAGAGTAGTACACAATCTATACATAGAGCAAAGTGCTGTTATAGAAGTAGAAGGGGAGGAAAGGGAAGTAGGTATTAGGAAAGGAGTAAGACAAGGATGTACCAAGGACTATCACCACTAATTTTTAATCTGTACATCGAAGAGGCGATTAATGCGGTAAAAGATAGAGTGGATTTCAGGATTAAAGTACAGGGACAGAAACTAAAAATGCTGAGATTCGCGGATGATATAGCAGTATTAGCATATAGTAAGGAGGAACTAGAATCAGCATTGAACGAAATGGAGGCAGTGTTGACAGAGGAATACGGAATGAGGGTGAATAAAAACAAAACTAAAGTGTTAGTGTGCAGAGGGCGCGAGAGCAGAGCAAAAACGAAAGTACAAATTAATAATGAAAGATTGGAGGAAGTTAAAGACTTCACTTATTTAGGAAGTAAAATAAATTGGGATGGAAGAAGCGATAAAGACATAAAACAAAGAATAGCGCGGGGTCTAGTAGCTTTTAACAAAAAGAAAGCACTTTTATGCTCGGGGGTAATAAACTTAGAAACAAGGAAGAGATTTTTGAAAACATATGTATGGAGCACGGCACTTTACGGCTGCGAAACCTGGACGGTAGGGGAAGCAAGTAGGAAGAAATTAGAAGCTTTTGAGATGTGGTGTTACCGAAGAATGATGAAAATACCATGGACTGATAGGGTTAGAAACGAAGAAGTATTGGAGAAAGTCGGCGAGAAAAGGAGTATGTGGAAAAACTTAAAGAAGAGAAGAGATAGAATGGTAGGCCACTTGCTGAGACATGGGGGAATAGTCCGCGATATTTTGGAGGCAGAAATAGGAGTGAGGAAAGGCAGAGGTAGGCCTAGATTAGACTACTGCTCGCAAATAGTAAGGGATGTAGGTTGTAGCACAATTAGCGAAATGCGTAGGTTAGCACAAGATAGGAGAAGCTGGAGGTTAGCGTCCAACCAGTCTTAGGACTGATGACATAATGATGATGATTTAATTACGTCGCAATCTCATTAAAATCTAAATTGTGTAAGATTTGATTATGGGATCTCTCAAATGCATTGCGCCCGAATGTGCTTAGATTCATACTGCGCCTGACGGAAGGTTAAAAGTGCTTATACTTAAAGAATTAAAAAAAAAAAGAGGTATGTGATACACGAATTTATGACAAATGAAACTATTTCGTATTTACTGTTTCAAAAATGTTTTTAAAACGAATATTATGGCTTATGATTAGAGTTGCTCGTTTCGTCAGAATACCAGAGGCGTCCCTTCATGGCATCCTAGTAATTTAAATAAAGTAATAATTCAAATAAATAATAAAATAATCATAAGCACCTGGTTATACGTTATAATTTATACAACACTGTAAAACATTTACCTTCTAAAATATCGTCATCATCTGGAATATTTCGGTTAAAAATCTACAGATGTGTTGTTTCAGCAAGCGACGTTCGCCGTGCTGAAAAAATGTTCTTATATCAAGAGAATGATCGTTCCTCTCATATGAGAACATTTGCCAGTATTAAATCTAGTGGTTAATGTTAGCATAATTAAAATAATCGTTGTCATTATGTAACGGATCTGTAAATGTAGAAATACTGAAACACTATACATTTATTTTAATCTGGCAACATCTTAATCTTCTTAAGACTAATATTTAAATAGGGTTAAACTTTGCTATAACACTATTATTTTTTGCGTCCCTTAATCCATGTACGTATATGTGTATATGCAGCATCCACTATTTGCAATGACTCCACTAACGACAAGGAAGAATTTAGAAATTTTTGTATTACCTCTACTAGTCTTTGGTAATTGTGATCCTGTTTGTAAATCTGCTTCAACTTGAGGATCTTGCATATTGTTTGACTTTCCTTGATAGGAACTGCCTCTTCAGGACGAAATTGGAGACTTAATTTTGTGAAAACGCTCAAAATAATAAAATATTGCCTGTTATCATGTTATTCAGGGAGTAAAAATCGGCTGTGATAGGTCGGAGATGTAATAATGCCACTTTTATAGATGATATTAATCCTTACACTTGGATGACATCTTCGAATTTCTTCAGCCGCAAGATACAACGCATGAAGTTTCCACATAATATATAAAAAGTTAGTATACTCGTAATGGCTTCGCCAGTATGTTTTTGTAAGTGATTACTAGTTAGTAAGAATGAAAGCAATGGTTTAAGCGATTCCAGTGTTCTGTTAAGAACATATCCCGTTCTACAATCGATTGGTTCGTGATACATAACCGCAAAATTTTATTGTGTATTTCAGATTTTGTATAGTCATATATAGATGTATTCCTGCACAGATGGTATATACGTCTACAGTGTAAGGTAGGCTTTTCCAGATAAAAATTAAGTCAAACATAAATTCAGTCCTCAGTGACTGAACTACTTATTATCACTTTTTTATATTATATGCACTAGTCTTATGACTTTCCTTGGACGTTCTACAACATGTCTTAAATGTCAGTATATTTTTCCAGAGGTATCGTAGTTTATAACTTATATCGAAAATAAGATTGAAATGCTGTCTTAAACACATTACACACTTTTTTAAAAAGCTTTCTTTTGAAAAATGTGTCATGCTTTCTGAATAATTGCTAGAATGAAAGTAATCACTTCACTCACTAGTCTCAGGATTTATCAATGTTGGCCCAATAAGAGTCACTTACAAGCGTGGAAGATTTTTGATAAAACAAACTGTTAATATCGGTAAATAATATATTAATGTTGCTTCGTCTACATTTTGTATCACAATAAATATTTGACTTGGATTACAAACAAATATTGAATACTATTTCTATAAATTCTTCTGTTTAGCGTGGGTGTAATGTCTGTGCCTTGCATAAGTGCATTGTATAAGTACATTGTATAACATAATTTCCATAGTTGTAAGTCCTCAGGCTAAAACCAAATCAAATAGTATGAAAAGTAGATCTCTACAATACGTTTTTTCTAACAAAAAGTCTCATTGGCGCATCCACCAAAATTTAGAATTAAACAATTTCTTTCATGCTTATTGCTTATGAACAGAAATCGAATTTTAAGAAATTTCTGGTAATGTCTACACACTAATTATAGTAAAATATCTATATCAGCGTCTTGTTGATGCAGCAATGTTATGTATTTAAAAATGTATTCGATAGTTATCTTAGAAATTCATATATAAACACATCTTGTTGCAAAATCAAAGCAACAAAATGAAATTTATTGACACCATGGGAATAAGGTAGATAAGCAAATTTTGTTACTTTCAGTAACTATTATCACGGTGTAAAATGTCACCTGGCTTATATTAAAATCAGTCTTTGCACCTGATGGGTATGCGTATGTTACAATAAATAAATATTGATGGATGCATAACCAAAAGGTTTCGATTTGATAACATAATTCAGTCGGTATTGCAGAATTTTCATGCAACTGTCAGAAAGTGACTTTTTATGCTCTCTATGTCTGCTCCAGCATAAGCTGGAACTTGTGTTGATTTTGGATGAATATAATTGTTTTGCTTTAAACTTTTCCTATTTTCATTATAGTAATTCAAAGGTGAGTAATGATTTTACTATGTAATGTCATTATTTATGGTTTTTATACTTTTTGTTACAAAAAATTCAGTCGACTAACCCCTAAATGGATTTTTTTAGATGGGTAAACGTTAAGATCTTTCTTCGGACGAAAAATCGTCTGTAATTGCACTTTTACGAAATACTGAATACAGTCAACGGGAAATTGCAAACAAATGTGGGATATCCCAATCATCGGTTCGACGGTTTGACAAAAATTGCAAGCGAACCTACCTGTTGGTTCGGCTCGGACAGGTCGCCGTGGCAGAAAATCGCTGATAACTCCTAGAGGGCAGAGATTCTTAAGAAATATGGCTGTGGAATACAGAAGGGCAATCCACAGTGAAATAAGGAATAAGTTTCATGAGACAGGCTGCAAGGTATCGGTGGCTACTGTACGAAGATATTTGTACGGTTTGGGTTTCAAATGCCGAAGACCAGTTAAAAAACGAAAACTAACACCAGCCATGGTCAAGAAGAGGCAGAATTGGGCTATTTTGCATTAAATGCTTTCTGTCGATGACTGGCAAATGGTAGGTCATTAAAATTTATTTTGTTTTGTGGTTTTATTATTTTTGTTGCATGTCTCCAGGTCTGCTTTAGCGATGAAGCATCTTTTCAAATTATGGATAATAAAACCCAGTTTGTTTGAAGACGTCCAGGTGAAAAGTTTAATACAGATTGTGTAGTAAAGAGAGTGAAGCATCCTACATCTGTGATGATATGGTCTGTCACAAGTGGGAAGTGATTAGGGAGGCTTTATGTCGTAGAAGGAACCATGCGACAAGATCAATATAAAAAGGTTCTCCAAACAAAATTGATTCCACGGATGAGGGAATGGTTTGGAAATGGTCGTAAGATATTTATGCAAGACGGGGCCCCTTGTCATACAGCCAAGAATATAAAAAAGTTCTTAGCAGAACAAGGAATACCTTTATTACCATGGCCAGGGAACTCGCCAAACCCTATCGAGAATGTGTGGGAATGCTTAAAACGAGAATTAGCAAAGGAAAACATAATCAATAAGGTTCAATTAATTGAGAGAATTATTTATTATTGGAACCGTAATGATCAATTAAAGGAAATTGCAAAAAAATGCATAAACAGCATGCCTCGAAGGATGGACGCGCTAATAAAAGCCAAAGGCGGTTTAACAAAATATTAGTAGTATAAAAATATGTTCAGTAATTAGTATCAACATATATATTTTTTTGTATAATAAAAAATCAGAAATGTGAAACCACGCTTTATTCTCATGTACATATACTTAACAAAGCCAATATTATTTATACACCTCAAAAAATTACAATTTTGCAAGTGAGTCTAATATAGTGAGCAGGGACTATATATATATATATATATATATATATATATATATATATATATATATATATATATATACATATATATATATATATATATATATATACATATATATATATATATATATATATATATATATATATATATATATATATATATATATATATATATATATATATATATATATATATATACTTTATATTTATTTTTGTTGTAGAATAATAAACAACTTTCAAATCATACGTTACATTAAGCTAGTGGTATATAATTTATATAAACAAAATATAGACATTTTATTTAAACATATTTTTGCGACATCGCATAATTAACACTAAGTATAAAAATAGTCTTCTGTTCATTAGAAAGAAGAATTATAAACAAAGAAATACAAGAAATTTATGGCATTTTGCTCATTCGGTTCATTCTGTATTATTCCTTGAACTTGCGGAATAGTTTTTTTGTTTTCCATGAGCACAAAATTGCTTCGAGTTATAACATTTTTAATTTTTTTATCCTAAAGTATTCAGTAGTTCATTAAACAAGTGTTTATTCATTTTGAAGTAATTAAAATACTTCTAGAGGTTCAGAAACTCTATTTTCGATAACATGAAATCTATTTGCTGTTTTATCTTTTTAAAAATTTTATAGATCTGATATTTACGGTTCTTTTTTATTACTAATATGCAATGAAAGGCTATGAAATAATAACATAAGTACAGCTTATCAAGAAGTGGATGGTGCAGCTGGTCAATAAGTGCAGCTTGCAAAAAGTGTGAGACTCTAATATATGGGTAGAAGAAAGAGTGACGCAGCATTCGGAGGGAAAGGGATGCATTTTATGCGCGGCCAGATCGAACTCTGTGTACATTCACATTCAACATAATGTCACGAACGCCTCGAGCGATCCCGAACGCCGGGAATATTCGAAACTATCAAGAGCGTGTAGAGTTGACTTTCAATGCGTTCTATACTAGAAGGTTCGCCAAAGTTCTTTATCTAGAAACGTCTGGAGAGACGTCCTACTGCCTATATAAGAATTATGTCGTCCAGCGAGGAGTTAGTTGAATCTGGACCACGATAGTGAGCGATACGGTGCGAAGAAAGTGACATTGTGTAATACAGTGCGAAAGTTAGTTTATAAAGCTAAAGTAGAAAGAAAGTTAGTTAGTTAGTTGGACTTGTAAATAGTTGATTTGTAAATAAGTGTTCGAAATAAAGAACTTTCTAGTAAATTCGTTACAACAATATATCGATCTTCGCTGTACAAAGATCTCAATTCGACTGCGTAAAGGCCAGGCTGTATTTAGTTCGCACCTCATGGGCGATCCGATATCGTAGTTTTGAGTCTTCTTCTTATTCTTGACAAGTTGTACATTATATAATCGTAATTTTTATGAAGGAGTAATTCCAGGTAATTCCAGGATTTGCAACAGAATTTTTTGCAAATACCAGCATCATTTTCTTTCTTTTTCTAACACCCAATTAACAAATGTACGACGTTGTAAATGGTCTGTAATTTTTAATTGTGTCGACTGAATCTTGTATGCTGACAAATGTAGTTCTTTCTTTAAATTCCGTTGCGTGATGGCTCTTGACAGTTTCAATTGTTGTGCACAACGTCGAACTAATGTGTTTGGATACTTACACTTTCTCTCACTATAACAATATTTTTATCTGATCGACCACGATGATGACGTATTGGTGTTGCTTTATCAATAATAGAGCTCGTCTCTTCAAATTTCTTGAATAAGTTACGAACTGTTAACTTTGTAAGCGCTTCATTTTATCCTAATTTTGTACGAATCTTTCTTTCTACGTTTCTGCTCCATAAGTAAGTACAGGAAGTACACATTGATTAAAAACCTTCTTTTTTAAACAAGTTGGAATATTCTACTTTAGAGTATTGTTAAGATTCCCAAACGCTGCCCAAGATAAGCCAATTCTACGTACTCTTTCACAGGTTTGGTTATCTCTTCCTATGCGGATCTCATGGCCTAGATATTTATATAAACTTACTTGTTCTATGTGGTTATCACCCAGGGATATTTGTTCGCTTATTATTAAATTTGTGATGTATTGTGTTTTGTTGGTATTAATCTTTAGACCTACTGTTTTAGGAGCACTGTCTAGTCTCTGAAGCATTTCTATTGCTTCGTCAATACGGTCAGCTATTATGATAATGTCATCCGCGAATCGTAGGCGATTTAGTCTCTCGCCGTTTATGTTTACGCCCATGTCTTCAAAATCGATGTTCTTGAGCATGTATTCTAAGAGCGTCGTAAACAGTTTTGGGGATACAACATTACCTTGTCTAACTCCTCTTTCTATACGAAAATCTTCGGTGTAGTCATGTAATCTTATGTAAGATTTTGCTCTCACATACAGGTTTTTAATTATGTTTATGTATCTGTAGTCAACGCGGCATTCTGTTAAGGCATAGAGCATTTTTTGTTGGTTTATCATGTCGAAGGCTTTTTCGTAATCCACAAATATTAGAACTAGGGGCCTATTATATTCCATATATTTCTCGATAAGTGTTTTTACCACCTGTAGGTGATCATTTGTTCCGAATCAAGATCTAATTCCTGATTGTGCATATGGTTGGTAATCATTTAATTTGTTTCTTATTCGTTTTGTGATTATTCGCATGAACAGTTTGTATATGTGGGATAACAAACTGAGCGGACGATAGTTTTTTAGATTTGTTATATCTCCTTTTTTATGCAAAATTATTATTACAGCTCGGTCCCATTGAGAGGGTGTTGTTCCACTTATTAAGCATGCATTGTACATCTTGCAGATTAATTTGTGCGAAGGAGTTCCACCTTGTTTTACTGCTTCTATCTCAATATCATCGATTTGTTGATGATATTCGTTAAATATTGACGGCCTATCTTTGACAGAACACAAATGGGGCGCAATTCACATCCTGAAGTTCCAACTGAGACACGCTATATATGTATTTATTTGTATTCAATATTTATAAAGTGATTTTTCTGTTGGGCAATAAATGCATTATTACTATAGCGGCAGTATCGAATTTGTTCCAACTTTTACCTACTCACTGTATAATGGGAGAGGTTTGTGTTGACGGGTCCTTGACTGGAATTAACATACTGACCGATTCGTTGATTGCAGCTGGTCTGGAGCTGCCGATATCACCTAGAGACGGACTACATGCAAAATTAGCGTGTACGCAAATTAGCATCAGAATTACCGAAAACAAAACATAATTCTCCCATTATCCTTGCAGATAAAATCCATCCGAATTGAGTTGGCACAACAGCGCGCTCATCAATTATACATAAGGGCGCAATGCGAAGCAGCAGCTCCTATTTAAGATTCATTAGTAGGATGCGTGGTGATATTTGGTGTTATATATTTATAGCCCGGGATATCAGCGGTTAGTAATCGTATTTCATTTGTCAACAAGTGTAATGAGATGCGGGCACGCGGCGCGCCCAGGGCGGGGCTCCTAAGCAATTATCGTCGCGACGGGGGGCTGCCACCCCCGGCCGTAATCAGTACATGGTTGAGGCATGCAGAGCGAGCCCCGCTCTCCATAGCTTCAGACTCCTACGACCGAGCGGATCGTCCGGTTTGTATCGGTCACATCTAGGCGAAGTAATAACGTCTTTGGGACTAGATTATTATAAGCCGATTATTCCCCGACTACTGACTGGCATGAGATTTTAACACTATGTAAATACCTTATTGGCTTGGTTGGCATCCTTCATTTCAATGCATTGGTTTTTGTTTCGATCAGATAACAAAGGAATTATGATAATTTAAATTTATATGTAGCCTACTCTCTTTGTCCAGGTCCTAGTCGCGAGGAAAGTCTCGTTCTGAGGGAGTAACGGGCCTTATTTATTCTTAATTAAAACCAAATAGCCAATATCTGTATACACGCCCAGTGATTCTGATTTAAAAATATATAATAAATACCCCCTAATGTAGTGTACATGATATTCTATATAATATATACAGCCGATTTGTTGACCTTAATACTGGAGCTTTTAAACTAGAAAACGTATAATAACAAACTAACGCATTTCTTTTAGTCATGAATTTGAACCATATGGTCAAGTTCCTTGCAAATCCATTTAATACTTTAGTAGATAAGCTATGAGAGTACGGGACCAAAATCCCATGTATTTTCTTATGGAGGTCCATTCTGGTCATTTTTGTATCACACCGACGCCGAGCGTCGCGACGCCCTCCACCGCGGTATAAGCTATGAGAGTACGGGACCAAAATCCCATGTATTTTCTTATGGAGGTCCATTCTGGTCATTTTTGTACCACACCGACGCCCTCCACCGCGACGCCCCCGCCCCGACGCCCCCACCGACGCTCTAGTATGTAAATTCAACAGAAGATGGCATTGGTGATAAATTCTAAGTGTTGGCGTTGTCGAGAATTTCAATTCTATTTAAAAAAAAAGTCTGACTATTTGTGGATTTGAACCGGGACCTCTGCGTTGCCAGTCCTACGCTTTACCGATGAGCCATTGAAATCTTAAATTCTTACGTGTTCAATATTGTAGAATCAGTTCACCATTGCGCAGTAGGTATTTTAGTACAATATATAATAATATTAAAAGGCGGGGGAAATACGAAATCTGGAGACTATGAATTTTAATGATACAGTTTGGTAGCGGAAGAGGTATTGACGACAGTGAAAAAAAAATCTGAAGGCGGGGAAATTTCTCAGACACTTAAAACGCGTCTAGCATATTATTAATAAAACATGGTGATATTAAACATGGCAGCACTAAAGAAAAAACTTATGACGTCACTCACACAATTTAAAATTTCTCGATTCTATTCAAATACAAGGTAATTAAGTGCGGAAGTCGGAAGAAGGCTCTCTGAATAGTGTTTCAGTATTGGTCATTGGAATTATAATTTTTTTAATCTCTATTATTTACAGGTTGTATATTACTCGTCATTACTGTTGACACAGATTTTTACCCACCTGTTTATATTCAGATATAAATAAAATACAGTACGCTTATTGTTACAATATAATAAACAGTAAAAAATATTACAGAGGTAATTGGATATACAATACATTATATAAATTAATCAGTACACATTGAAGCATATCCCCATGGAAGAGTGTCATAAGTGTCAGGTAGAATTTGTCTCTTGTCATCATAAGGACTGAGGGCAATTTTTTCTTGTATAATAGAGTAAATATTATGTTTTTCTGATGTTATTAAATTTTGAGATACAGTTTTTTCTATCATTCCATTTAAACATTCGAGGTAGTCTTCAAATGTGATTTTTCTTTTAATAGTTGACTTTTTTACACCCTTTGCCTTCTTATTGATTCCCCCGTTTTTCATTACTTGAGCTGTTTCTTTCTCCGTCAGTCCCTCCTTTTCTAACTTTAGCCTTTCCTTGGTTTCATCCTCATGCGTTCTCATTACCTTAGTTGCATACATTTTCGATCTTAGGGCAACGAAATCAGTCATTATACGTCCATTGTTCTCGTCTTTCATCATTCCTAAGACTTTCTTATTAACTAGGGGTATTCCATAAATATTGTCTGTCGAGTAGTCACTGGTGTCGAAGCGTGCGCGGCAATCTCTTTTTATAGTATCATATATATTTTTATTATGAATTTCATAAATTAGCGAATCAGTGTCTGTATACAAAACAGAACAATCACTATCAAATTCTGGAATCATATAGCTATAATGAAAATCATATATTGTTGTTTTCGCCAAGTCTAATATACACATGCCTACATAAATAGGCTTATTGAAATAAATTTCAGTTTTGTTTAACTCAATGGCCACTAAATTTTTATTGAAAATGGTCGCCGACTTAAATTCAGGTCTTGCAATAAGTGCTTCAGCGCCATATCTGCCATCCCATTTGTTTACTAGTTTGACTATCGAATGTTTCCTTACATTTTCCATAGTTTTCCCGAATACAGCATTATTCATAAGTTTGAATAGATTTTTTTCAAACTCATTAGTGGCCTGAGCTCTTAGTCGTGTATTTAAGTCTATATATGGTTTTAGCCAAGTAGATTGCTTAAATTCGAGAACGCGATGGATTTTTTTCAGTTTAATACCAAAACTTATAGCTTGTTTCAAATTTCTATAATGTATAATATAGCGAGATTTATTATACAGGGTACCCATTAATTTTGGTAACTTTGAACCTGGTGGTATTCGATGTTCAGGAGCTGGAGGTAGATCTCGAAACCGATTGTGGAGGTCCTGCGGGTATTCTAAATCTACTTCTAGAATGTAACCCCTATCGGCATCATCAGAAATATCCAATACATTCAATTTTTCATAATCTTCAATCCACTGAAATTCACCAATCGGAAGCGGCTGGCTCATCCCCCACCCATATTGATTATTAATATCAAAATACATTAAATATGAAGTAGGGGATAATGGATCATAATTAGGCATGAATTTATTATTAGCTTTGGCATGCCTCTTTGAACACTGGCTTAAACCACCTCGAATACCTCTCTCAATGAACATAATCATATCAATATCAGTAAGAAGTTCTAAATTTACTTTTGTGTACTTCATCATGCAGCTCCAAGTGAAACCTGGTAATGTATGGTAGTAGGCGGGGTCTAATTTGTGCGTGTCTATACAGCTTGCTCGAAATGCCTCGAAAATGTCAGCTAAGAGAAGTATATCTGTTTTCATGTATAGGTCTGAGTAGTCCCCCAAATTACGACATTCAAATTTATTCCAGACAGTTTGTGCATGGGAATAGTCTTTGTCATATATAGACTGTTCATGTAACTTATTGTAAAAACAATCTTTAGGAGGTAGTTCTGGATAGGACAGTTTTTCTGTGGAATCAATAAAATCATAAGGGAAAACACCTTTCCTTGTAATAAGTTTAAGTTTATCTTCCGACAATTCAGGGAACTGACTTCGGAGAATAGGGTACTTGCTCAAATTAGCAGCTAGTGTATCCAATCCTCCAGACATAAATCTAAAGCTGTCAATAAACCTAAATTTAATTTGGTGGTCAGGCATGTGCTTTGTAAATGATATGTATTTCTCTTTATTGATGGGAAGCAAGTCTACTCGTCCTTCGATGTCGCTTGCTATACTTTTAATTACGAAATGGGCATCATAACCAGACAGATTATGAAAAACAACTGGTACTATATGACTGTCTTTATAATTAATATTACAGCCCTCATGTGCAGCGCCTCTGTATTTTCCAGTGAAATGACAATGATCATCTACTTTTCTATCATCTAATTTAAATGGTTTCTCACATATATGACATGTTGTAGTTAATTTAAAACACATTTCTTCCATTACTGATAGTTTATCCATAGGTATGGGACATAAAAAGACTGTTTGCAAATCTTCAGCTAATTGTTTAAGTTCATTAGTAAACCATTGTACACAGTTCTCTCCTCGGTATGATTTGTAAAAGGATAAAGTATCATCGTATGAACATTTTACATAGTATCCAATGCTGTAGGGGATATGATTCTGATATTTTCGACGTGTTTTATTGATTTCGTTAACTGGTTGAAGTAAGCACTCGATGTCAGCGTAAACTATGAATGGAACTCGTTCTTTATGTTCATAATTCTTAAACTGTAAATTTTTCTTGTCCTCGCTAGGCAATCGAATTTTACACATATTTAGAGTTTGACAGTCTAAAGTGTGCGACTCTAAGCTCATTTCATTGTGAAAATAGTGTAAACAGCGGTCACATATATATTTTTGTCCATTGTGCTTAGACAACTGTTTAGATAAAAGTCTTGACAAATCTTTTATCCAACAAAAATGATACCATGTTTGCTCATCACCAATTTCGTCATCATTCTCATAATATTTATTTTGAACCATCAATAGATTTACGTGTTTAGCTAATTTATTGCGTGTTAAATATGTTGGAACTGTAGTAAACTCGTTTTTAATTGTTTTGAGGCAGTATACATTAACAGAGATATTGTTCTGCTTCTCAAAACGGGAAATTTGTCTAAGAGTCATCGGAAACTGTATTCCAGTCAAATTTAATACTGTTGATGGGTGGGGATATGAAGAAGTTCTATCAGAGTGATTTTCAATTGGATGTAGGGCAGATACTACCGCCCACGCAAAACATGCATTATCTTCATTTTTAATATTTATGCAGGCTTGTTTCTTAGCTATTACTCCGGGCAACGGTATATATGAAGATCCAAGTTGTGGAGCCAACTTGTTGATATTAATTCCTAAGTTTATGATCTTGGTTAACGCCCACCCGCTGTCACGCTCGGCGAATTCCTCTAACTCCACCAACAATGGACTAATAACTTTTTCATCAAACCAACTGTCAAGATCCGTATTCTGATATATAGGGGAGTTGCAGGTGGTAAAATATTTATATTCTGTTAAAACTTTATCAGCCTTTGATATTTCAAATTCTCCACAGAAAGCCACATTAATTTTCACAGCCTCATATTTTTTCAATGCATTTTGGACACGACGTTTGAATAGTGCCTTACAATCAATTAAAAAAGACTTCGGATCCTTATGCTTCAAATTTGTAATTATTCCAGTCCTGATACGGTTATCGAAGGCCGATACGGAATCATCCCAATGAACTCGATGCTTAGCTGTTTGTTTAGCTTCTTTTAACCCAGCACCCCTCTTCTGAAGTGTAATGAACTGTCGTCTAAAGGATTTAATATGCCTTAACTGGGTCATAAGATGCTGTTTTTCTCCTACAGATTTAGCCTTTTTCAAATCACGATATATTAACTGGATAACTCTAGTACATTCTTTAAATCCATCACCAATATCATCACCACGTGGAGTAAGTGATAAAATTGCTAACAAAGCACTGAGGCGCTTAACAATAGTCTCAATATATGACATACTGTTTCTATAACTGTTACTGAATGAAAAAAATTACTACGCGCAAGCGGTCAAGTATATTTTAGGTCGGACGGAAAACTAAACTAGGACAGAAAACTAAACTAGAACAGAAAAGGCCCCCTAAAAGCCGATCATTTGTGCTAATTTTCCATATGAACACATATAAAATTTTACTTTTTACTCGTTTTGAATTGCTTCATTATATATGTAAAGTTATATATATTAGGCTACATTTATTAAGAATAGATACAAATTAATGGGTCACTTTAATTTCAATAGTTAAATGTCAAACCATTATACCGAAAAGGCCCCCTAAAAGCCGATCATTTGTGCTAATTTTCCATATGAACACATATAAAATTTTACTTTTTACTCGTTTTGAATTTCTTCATTATATATGTAATGTTATATATATTAGGCTACATTTATTAAGAACATATACAAATCAATGGATCAGTTTAATTTCAATAGTTAAATGTCAAACCATTATACGGAAAAGGCCCCCGAAAAGCCATTCATTTGTGCTAATTTTCTATATGAACGCGTATAAAATTTTACTTTTTACTCGTTTTGAATTGCTTTATTATGTATGTAAAGTTATATATTAAACGACATTCATTAAGAGTCAGATACAAATCAATGCTTAATTTTAATTTCAATACTTAAATGTCAAACCTTTTAACACCTTACTAGACCCTATGGAGGGTATATGGTGTCAGGGGATCTATGCCATTAGAGCACCCACCCAGTAAAGACTGAGAGGCAAAGCGAGAAAAGGTTTAAACATCATACAGTATTTTAAATAATGGGAAATATAACCGTTACGTTGTCAAGACAGTGTAGGCAGAGGAAAAAAAAATAAGGTTACACATAGTCACCACCTCGAGTGTTTTAAAAGCCATTACAGCCCCTCGCGTTCAAAGCCACTACACAGAGGGACGAGGTAAAGGGGTAGACTATATGTTCTACCAAATAATTAATCGTTACGGCCCGTTGCCAAGACAACGTAGGCAAAATCTGAAAGACCGGGGCCTACGGGTAGTTCTTTGATAGCCGTCAGGCGACAGTTTCCACAATACATGTCTTGATGACAAACGAAAGATGCTGTATATACCTAACCCCTTAAAGGTAATCAGCAACCTTTGGAGAGTCGAACTTACGGAATACCAGGGTTGATACGTCTCCCACAGTGTGGTACCTGTCGCATTTTCGTGAGGAAACTGTCGACTACCTTTTATACCACAAGCGGAGCCATACCAAACAAAGATAAATAAAAATAACAAGAATCAATCGTTTGTTTCTTCATAAAGCAATTCAATTATAGAAATTGTGAAAACCTTGTATATATAATTTATATTAACAGAATTCTCCAAGTGCCTCGTATATAATTCCCAAAGCAGTTAAACAAATGATATTTTTAAAAGTAAAAATTATTAATGTAAAATGTAATACTAACAGAATTTTATACTAATCCTGTATACTTATTTTGAAAACATATGAATTATGAAAACCTTGTATACATAATTTAAAACTGCATACAAATTAATGTTATCAGAATTTATGATGCTCCTGTATATAGTAGTTTTAAAATATCATAAACAAAATTAACCAAAACATCTAAAAAATATGCTATCAGAATTTTTGGGAACCCTGTATTTAAGGACTCTATATATAATTGTTAAAATACCACAAACAAAATTGACTATAACATAAAAGCATCTAAAAAAAAAAAAAAAAATGTAAACTAGCAAAATTTATGAAAACCCTATATATTTAACAAGACGGGGGCCTACGGTTAAAAATAATAAAAAAGAAAGTTGTCTTACCTCCCCCCCAACACTACTCTCATGCCATAACCATTTTTTTTCAATAGGATGCAGCAACTAAAGCAAAGAAAAAATTCAATCTCTCAATTTTTTTTGTTCTCTGTATTATATGATGAATGTAATTGTAACACATTCAGTAAAAGTCAAAATAAAAACGTTAATTCAGGAATAGATTTCGCTTAAGAACCAGTGTTTTATTTACAGCTTGCGTAACTATGTAACAAAAAAAAAACTAATTTAAACCCATATCAATCGTCCAATATTCAAGTTTAATTTCTCTCCGATATAGGAATAAATAACTAATAAAATATTATTAAAACTACATTAACATTAATTCGTTCTGTATTATCCGGATTTAAAAAATATATATCTTTTCTTACTTAATGGGTAAAATAATTAGACTTAATTACTAACAAACTCTTTAAAGTAATATAAATATAAAAGGGAATAATATAAATGATATGAAATGCAAAGAAAAAATAATAATTAACGATGATGTGATATCGTATCTAAATAGACAAAATGTATAACACATACCTCTGATATAAATACAATCGGCTACATTTAATGCCGAACACCATATGAACTGAAATGATTTAAAAAGGCGACTGCATCGTATTGTGGACGGGGCGAAGAACGGATATTTAGCGACATGACATGACAAGTCGGTAACCGATAGCTGAGTCTACAGTTTTATATTGTTTACATAACTGTGGTCAGGGTAGGATTAAGAAATCATATAAAAAATTATCATAATTAAATACGTAGATACAGGGTAAATATAAAAATCTACAGAGTAGAATAAATAGTTCATATAAAATAAAAAATTATAATTAAATACGTAGATACAGGGTAAACTTAAAAATCTACAGGGTAGAATAAAAAGTTCATATAAAATAAAAATTATAATACATAATTGTAGAGTAGTTATTTACATACGTACATACAAGATAAATTTAAAAATCTACAGGGTAGGATTAAAGAGTCATATAAATAAGCTGATAGAGATTGAAGGAAAAAAAAAGGACTAATTGGATAACTGAACTATTGTTAAAGTACAAGTTTTCATATCAATTTAGTGAATAACGCCGGACAAATTTAATTGGTTGTAACATAGTTGCTATAAAGTTCAAAACTTTAATTCATGTCTCGAAATCTGCATAATGCATGAGTTGACCAATGATGTTCATCACCAAAGTTATTCTCGATATACTTAATCACATGTAAAGGAACTACTGTATTGGTGTTGATCTGATGTTTGGTATTTCCTAAACAGAGATCTTAAAAAATCTCTTCTATTCGATACTCTAGATTGTCTCTTTTACTGGGTGGGTGCTGTCAAAAATTCCCCCTACATCCTCCATAGGGTATAGCAAGGTGTGAAGAGGTTTTTTGACAAAAAAAATAATCGAAATAGAGGAAACCAAAATGTACAAACCTCTCTCCGTCAAAAGGAAGTTTTTGGAAGACTACAGCTCGGTTCCTTACGGATATAAAAAATCAAAAAGTGTCTAATTTACTAAATACTTATCGTTAATACCGTATATTCTATTATTATTATTATTATATTTTACACCCTCAATATATAACCTCAGGGAAATTGAAGAAGGGGTTGGGGGTAACCTCAGGAAGATTGGAGAAGGAGTGGGGGGTATGGATCTCTGGTTCTTGTTGACGAGATACTAAGGTATGTTTTCAGTTTTTATTTATACTTGATAACAGTGTCGATGCTATCGAATAATGACGTCATGCTGCACATGCTCTGCGATATTAATATTCTTTTGTTGAGTTGCTCTTTCTTATTCTTATGTAATCGTCTATCTGCATAAACCTCTCCTTAACCATAATATTTTGTTTGTATATTGCATTCTTGAGTTCGTTGCACTGACGAAACATTGTCGTTAAAAAATGACTCCTCAAAAAAAATATATATATATATATAAAATGACTCAAAAATGACTACACTTTTTGTAGTATGCACCCTAATTTTATCCACAATTATCCACATTTTTATCCACAATTATCCACACTTTTATCCACAATTATCCATATTTTTATCCACAATTATCCACATTATCCACAATTATCCTATTACCCTTATGTTGCAGGGCTGTACGACCTATTTAAATGGAGCTGTACGACCTGTCGTACATATATCGTAAATTGATTTTATTTTGTTTAAATAAAATGATGAAGCTATAATTATCTCGAATGAGATGCTGATGCTTAGGTAACCGTGTGTATGTTTGATAGAGATAGAAACAGTCTACAAGTTTATGTCTACCCATACTGAAATCCATTACCTTAACATTGCTAATTAGCTTTAAAAAAATGTAGAAGATCTTCTACATTTTTAAAGTGTGCAGCATGACGTCATTATTCGATAGCATCGACACTGTTATCAAGTATAAATAAAAACTGAAAACATACCTTAGTATCTCGTCAACAAGAACCAGAGATCCATACCCCCCACTCCTTCTCCAATCTTCCTGAGGTTACCCCCAACCCCTTCTTCAATTTCCCTGAGGTTATATATTGAGGGTGTAAAATATAATAATAATAATAATAGAATATACGGTATTAACGATAAGTATTTAGTAAATTAGACACTTTTTGATTTTTTATATCCGTAAGGAACCGAGCTGTAGTCTTCCAAAAACTTCCTTTTGACGGAGAGAAGTTTGTACATTTTGGTTTCCTCTATTTCGATTATTTTTTTTGTCAAATAACCTCTTAACTCCTTGCTATACCCTATGGAGGATGTAGGGGGAATTTTTGACAGCACCCACCCAGTAAAAGAGACAATCTAGAGTATCGAATAGAAGAGATTTTTTAAGATCTCTGTTTAGGAAATACCAAACATCAGATCAACACCAATACAGTAGTTCCTTTACATGTGATTAAGTATATCGAGAATAACTTTGGTGATGAACATCATTGGTCAACTCATGCATTATGCAGATTTCGAGACATGAATTAAAGTTTTGAACTTTATAGCAACTATGTTACAACCAATTAAATTTGTCCGGCGTTATTCACTAAATTGATATGAAAACTTGTACTTTAACAATAGTTCAGTTATCCAATTAGTCCTTTTTTTTTTCCTTCAATCTCTATCAGCTTATTTATATGACTCTTTAATCCTACCCTGTAGATTTTTAAATTTATCTTGTATGTACGTATGTAAATAACTACTCTACAATTATGTATTATAATTTTTATTTTATATGAACTTTTTATTCTACCCTGTAGATTTTTAAGTTTACCCTGTATCTACGTATTTAATTATAATTTTTTATTTTATATGAACTATTTATTCTACTCTGTAGATTTTTATATTTACCCTGTATCTACGTATTTAATTATGATAATTTTTTATATGATTTCTTAATCCTACCCTGACCACAGTTATGTAAACAATATAAAACTGTAGACTCAGCTATCGGTTACCGACTTGTCATGTCATGTCGCTAAATATCCGTTCTTCGCCCCGTCCACAATACGATGCAGTCGCCTTTTTAAATCATTTCAGTTCATATGGTGTTCGGCATTAAATGTAGCCGATTGTATTTATATCAGAGGTATGTGTTATACATTTTGTCTATTTAGATACGATATCACATCATCGTTAATTATTATTTTTTCTTTGCATTTCATATCATTTATATTATTCCCTTTTATATTTATATTACTTTAAAGAGTTTGTTAGTAATTAAGTCTAATTATTTTACCCATTAAGTAAGAAAAGATATATATTTTTTAAATCCGGATAATACAGAACGAATTAATGTTAATGTAGTTTTAATAATATTTTATTAGTTATTTATTCCTATATCGGAGAGAAATTAAACTTGAATATTGGACGATTGATATGGGTTTAAATTAGTTTTTTTTTTGTTACATAGTTACGCAAGCTGTAAATAAAACACTGGTTCTTAAGCGAAATCTATTCCTGAATTAACGTTTTTATTTTGACTTTTACTGAATGTGTTACAATTACATTCATCATATAATACAGAGAACAAAAAAAATTGAGAGATTGAATTTTTTCTTTGCTTTAGTTGCTGCATCCTATTGAAAAAAAATGGTTATGGCATGAGAGTAGTGTTGGGGGGGAGGTAAGACAACTTTCTTTTTTATTATTTTTAACCGTAGGCCCCCGTCTTGTTAAATATATAGGGTTTTCATAAATTTTGCTAGTTTACATTTTTTTTTTTTTTTTTAGATGCTTTTATGTTATAGTCAATTTTGTTTGTGGTATTTTAACAATTATATATAGAGTCCTTAAATACAGGGTTCCCAAAAATTCTGATAGCATATTTTTTAGATGTTTTGGTTAATTTTGTTTATGATATTTTAAAACTACTATATACAGGAGCATCATAAATTCTGATAACATTAATTTGTATGCAGTTTTAAATTATGTATACAAGGTTTTCATAATTCATATGTTTTCAAAATAAGTATACAGGATTAGTATAAAATTCTGTTAGTATTACATTTTACATTAATAATTTTTACTTTTAAAAATATCATTTGTTTAACTGCTTTGGGAATTATATACGAGGCACTTGGAGAATTCTGTTAATATAAATTATATATACAAGGTTTTCACAATTTCTATAATTGAATTGCTTTATGAAGAAACAAACGATTGATTCTTGTTATTTTTATTTATCTTTGTTTGGTATGGCTCCGCTTGTGGTATAAAAGGTAGTCGACAGTTTCCTCACGAAAATGCGACAGGTACCACACTGTGGGAGACGTATCAACCCTGGTATTCCGTAAGTTCGACTCTCCAAAGGTTGCTGATTACCTTTAAGGGGTTAGGTATATACAGCATCTTTCGTTTGTCATCAAGACATGTATTGTGGAAACTGTCGCCTGACGGCTATCAAAGAACTACCCGTAGGCCCCGGTCTTTCAGATTTTGCCTACGTTGTCTTGGCAACGGGCCGTAACGATTAATTATTTGGTAGAACATATAGTCTACCCCTTTACCTCGTCCCTCTGTGTAGTGGCTTTGAACGCGAGGGGCTGTAATGGCTTTTAAAACACTCGAGGTGGTGACTATGTGTAACCTTATTTTTTTTTCCTCTGCCTACACTGTCTTGACAACGTAACGGTTATATTTCCCATTATTTAAAATACTGTATGATGTTTAAACCTTTTCTCGCTTTGCCTCTCAGTCTTTACTGGGTGGGTGCTCTAATGGCATAGATCCCCTGACACCATATACCCTCCATAGGGTCTAGTAAGGTGTTAAAAGGTTTGACATTTAAGTATTGAAATTAAAATTAAGCATTGATTTGTATCTGACTCTTAATGAATGTCGTTTAATATATAACTTTACATACATAATAAAGCAATTCAAAACGAGTAAAAAGTAAAATTTTATACGCGTTCATATAGAAAATTAGCACAAATGAATGGCTTTTCGGGGGCCTTTTCCGTATAATGGTTTGACATTTAACTATTGAAATTAAACTGATCCATTGATTTGTATATGTTCTTAATAAATGTAGCCTAATATATATAACATTACATATATAATGAAGAAATTCAAAACGAGTAAAAAGTAAAATTTTATATGTGTTCATATGGAAAATTAGCACAAATGATCGGCTTTTAGGGGGCCTTTTCGGTATAATGGTTTGACATTTAACTATTGAAATTAAAGTGACCCATTAATTTGTATCTATTCTTAATAAATGTAGCCTAATATATATAACTTTACATATATAATGAAGCAATTCAAAACGAGTAAAAAGTAAAATTTTATATGTGTTCATATGGAAAATTAGCACAAATGATCGGCTTTTAGGGGGCCTTTTCTGTTCTAGTTTAGTTTTCTGTCCTAGTTTAGTTTTCCGTCCGACCTAAAATATACTTGACCGCTTGCGCGTAGTAATTTTTTTCATTCAGTAACAGTTATAGAAACAGTATGTCATATATTGAGACTATTGTTAAGCGCCTCAGTGCTTTGTTAGCAATTTTATCACTTACTCCACGTGGTGATGATATTGGTGATGGATTTAAAGAATGTACTAGAGTTATCCAGTTAATATATCGTGATTTGAAAAAGGCTAAATCTGTAGGAGAAAAACAGCATCTTATGACCCAGTTAAGGCATATTAAATCCTTTAGACGACAGTTCATTACACTTCAGAAGAGGGGTGCTGGGTTAAAAGAAGCTAAACAAACAGCTAAGCATCGAGTTCATTGGGATGATTCCGTATCGGCCTTCGATAACCGTATCAGGACTGGAATAATTACAAATTTGAAGCATAAGGATCCGAAGTCTTTTTTAATTGATTGTAAGGCACTATTCAAACGTCGTGTCCAAAATGCATTGAAAAAATATGAGGCTGTGAAAATTAATGTGGCTTTCTGTGGAGAATTTGAAATATCAAAGGCTGATAAAGTTTTAACAGAATATAAATATTTTACCACCTGCAACTCCCCTATATATCAGAATACGGATCTTGACAGTTGGTTTGATGAAAAAGTTATTAGTCCATTGTTGGTGGAGTTAGAGGAATTCGCCGAGCGTGACAGCGGGTGGGCGTTAACCAAGATCATAAACTTAGGAATTAATATCAACAAGTTGGCTCCACAACTTGGATCTTCATATATACCGTTGCCCGGAGTAATAGCTAAGAAACAAGCCTGCATAAATATTAAAAATGAAGATAATGCATGTTTTGCGTGGGCGGTAGTATCTGCCCTACATCCAATTGAAAATCACTCTGATAGAACTTCTTCATATCCCCACCCATCAACAGTATTAAATTTGACTGGAATACAGTTTCCGATGACTCTTAGACAAATTTCCCGTTTTGAGAAGCAGAACAATATCTCTGTTAATGTATACTGCCTCAAAACAATTAAAAACGAGTTTACTACAGTTCCAACATATTTAACACGCAATAAATTAGCTAAACACGTAAATCTATTGATGGTTCAAAATAAATATTATGAGAATGATGACGAAATTGGTGATGAGCAAACATGGTATCATTTTTGTTGGATAAAAGATTTGTCAAGACTTTTATCTAAACAGTTGTCTAAGCACAATGGACAAAAATATATATGTGACCGCTGTTTACACTATTTTCACAATGAAATGAGCTTAGAGTCGCACACTTTAGACTGTCAAACTCTAAATATGTGTAAAATTCGATTGCCTAGCGAGGACAAGAAAAATTTACAGTTTAAGAATTATGAACATAAAGAACGAGTTCCATTCATAGTTTACGCTGACATCGAGTGCTTACTTCAACCAGTTAACGAAATCAATAAAACACGTCGAAAATATCAGAATCATATCCCCTACAGCATTGGATACTATGTAAAATGTTCATACGATGATACTTTATCCTTTTACAAATCATACCGAGGAGAGAACTGTGTACAATGGTTTACTAATGAACTTAAACAATTAGCTGAAGATTTGCAAACAGTCTTTTTATGTCCCATACCTATGGATAAACTATCAGTAATGGAAGAAATGTGTTTTAAATTAACTACAACATGTCATATATGTGAGAAACCATTTAAATTAGATGATAGAAAAGTAGATGATCATTGTCATTTCACTGGAAAATACAGAGGCGCTGCACATGAGGGCTGTAATATTAATTATAAAGACAGTCATATAGTACCAGTTGTTTTTCATAATCTGTCTGGTTATGATGCCCATTTCGTAATTAAAAGTATAGCAAGCGACATCGAAGGACGAGTAGACTTGCTTCCCATCAATAAAGAGAAATACATATCATTTACAAAGCACATGCCTGACCACCAAATTAAATTTAGGTTTATTGACAGCTTTAGATTTATGTCTGGAGGATTGGATACACTAGCTGCTAATTTGAGCAAGTACCCTATTCTCCGAAGTCAGTTCCCTGAATTGTCGGAAGATAAACTTAAACTTATTACAAGGAAAGGTGTTTTCCCTTATGATTTTATTGATTCCACAGAAAAACTGTCCTATCCAGAACTACCTCCTAAAGATTGTTTTTACAATAAGTTACATGAACAGTCTATATATGACAAAGACTATTCCCATGCACAAACTGTCTGGAATAAATTTGAATGTCGTAATTTGGGGGACTACTCAGACCTATACATGAAAACAGATATACTTCTCTTAGCTGACATTTTCGAGGCATTTCGAGCAAGCTGTATAGACACGCACAAATTAGACCCCGCCTACTACCATACATTACCAGGTTTCACTTGGAGCTGCATGATGAAGTACACAAAAGTAAATTTAGAACTTCTTACTGATATTGATATGATTATGTTCATTGAGAGAGGTATTCGAGGTGGTTTAAGCCAGTGTTCAAAGAGGCATGCCAAAGCTAATAATAAATTCATGCCTAATTATGATCCATTATCCCCTACTTCATATTTAATGTATTTTGATATTAATAATCAATATGGGTGGGGGATGAGCCAGCCGCTTCCGATTGGTGAATTTCAGTGGATTGAAGATTATGAAAAATTGAATGTATTGGATATTTCTGATGATGCCGATAGGGGTTACATTCTAGAAGTAGATTTAGAATACCCGCAGGACCTCCACAATCGGTTTCGAGATCTACCTCCAGCTCCTGAACATCGAATACCACCAGGTTCAAAGTTACCAAAATTAATGGGTACCCTGTATAATAAATCTCGCTATATTATACATTATAGAAATTTGAAACAAGCTATAAGTTTTGGTATTAAACTGAAAAAAATCCATCGCGTTCTCGAATTTAAGCAATCTACTTGGCTAAAACCATATATAGACTTAAATACACGACTAAGAGCTCAGGCCACTAATGAGTTTGAAAAAAATCTATTCAAACTTATGAATAATGCTGTATTCGGGAAAACTATGGAAAATGTAAGGAAACATTCGATAGTCAAACTAGTAAACAAATGGGATGGCAGATATGGCGCTGAAGCACTTATTGCAAGACCTGAATTTAAGTCGGCGACCATTTTCAATAAAAATTTAGTGGCCATTGAGTTAAACAAAACTGAAATTTATTTCAATAAGCCTATTTATGTAGGCATGTGTATATTAGACTTGGCGAAAACAACAATATATGATTTTCATTATAGCTATATGATTCCAGAATTTGATAGTGATTGTTCTGTTTTGTATACAGACACTGATTCGCTAATTTATGAAATTCATAATAAAAATATATATGATACTATAAAAAGAGATTGCCGCGCACGCTTCGACACCAGTGACTACTCGACAGACAATATTTATGGAATACCCCTAGTTAATAAGAAAGTCTTAGGAATGATGAAAGACGAGAACAATGGACGTATAATGACTGATTTCGTTGCCCTAAGATCGAAAATGTATGCAACTAAGGTAATGAGAACGCATGAGGATGAAACCAAGGAAAGGCTAAAGTTAGAAAAGGAGGGACTGACGGAGAAAGAAACAGCTCAAGTAATGAAAAACGGGGGAATCAATAAGAAGGCAAAGGGTGTAAAAAAGTCAACTATTAAAAGAAAAATCACATTTGAAGACTACCTCGAATGTTTAAATGGAATGATAGAAAAAACTGTATCTCAAAATTTAATAACATCAGAAAAACATAATATTTACTCTATTATACAAGAAAAAATTGCCCTCAGTCCTTATGATGACAAGAGACAAATTCTACCTGACACTTATGACACTCTTCCATGGGGATATGCTTCAATGTGTACTGATTAATTTATATAATGTATTGTATATCCAATTACCTCTGTAATATTTTTTACTGTTTATTATATTGTAACAATAAGCGTACTGTATTTTATTTATATCTGAATATAAACAGGTGGGTAAAAATCTGTGTCAACAGTAATGACGAGTAATATACAACCTGTAAATAATAGAGATTAAAAAAATTATAATTCCAATGACCAATACTGAAACACTATTCAGAGAGCCTTCTTCCGACTTCCGCACTTAATTACCTTGTATTTGAATAGAATCGAGAAATTTTAAATTGTGTGAGTGACGTCATAAGTTTTTTCTTTAGTGCTGCCATGTTTAATATCACCATGTTTTATTAATAATATGCTAGACGCGTTTTAAGTGTCTGAGAAATTTCCCCGCCTTCAGATTTTTTTTTCACTGTCGTCAATACCTCTTCCGCTACCAAACTGTATCATTAAAATTCATAGTCTCCAGATTTCGTATTTCCCCCGCCTTTTAATATTATTATATATTGTACTAAAATACCTACTGCGCAATGGTGAACTGATTCTACAATATTGAACACGTAAGAATTTAAGATTTCAATGGCTCATCGGTAAAGCGTAGGACTGGCAACGCAGAGGTCCCGGTTCAAATCCACAAATAGTCAGACTTTTTTTTTAAATAGAATTGAAATTCTCGACAACGCCAACACTTAGAATTTATCACCAATGCCATCTTCTGTTGAATTTACATACTAGAGCGTCGGTGGGGGCGTCGGGGCGGGGGCGTCGCGGTGGAGGGCGTCGGTGTGGTACAAAAATGACCAGAATGGACCTCCATAAGAAAATACATGGGATTTTGGTCCCGTACTCTCATAGCTTATACCGCGGTGGAGGGCGTCGCGACGCTCGGCGTCGGTGTGATACAAAAATGACCAGAATGGACCTCCATAAGAAAATACATGGGATTTTGGTCCCGTACTCTCATAGCTTATCTACTTACTTTGTGCTTATGTACTACTTATCTTCGAATTTATAATTCAAACTACTTAATTCCCGATTTTTACCCCTTTAATATCTTTAAACTGAATCAATGTGTGTATGATACTTTGTTTGATGGTGACGATCAAATTTCATACGAATTTTTAAAAAAACTTTCCACAAAACTGGCGACATTATTTAGGTATATGCAGCGGCAGCTCGTGACTAAAACTTTGAGGGGTTCACAAAGTTTTTTTTTACTCGTGTTACATTCAAGTACAAAATATTCATATTTTGAAATGATAATAGATATATGTACTTAAATTTATTTTTGTTGGTAATGTTTACTTACCATTTTGCAGGATATTTCTTGCATGTATATCTAACAAAAACACGGGTGTAGAGTATAGTAAAGTACCTAGTTTATATTAACTTGATAGTAACCAATATGTTAGTTTTGTAGAACAAACACAAATTAAACACAATGTTTAAATAGAAAGTCCATTCTCCTTTCTTTGAATTCTGCGAATTTATAAATAACCGACCGAGAATTTGGCACTGTACACGTGAAATCCCAGCGAATTTTTGCGTCGCTTCCAAAAGTAAACAATAGTCAAAACAATGGACTGGAGCAGGTGAACCAACCCCAAAGAAAATAAAAACAGTTTTATCAGAGAAGGTTATGGCGACTCTTTTTTGGGAATCAAAATGTATTATCTTCATTGATTACCTTGAAAAGGGTAGAACCATCAATGGTGAATGCTACGCAGAGTTATTAAATCATTTGAGTGACGAAATGAAGGAAAAGTGGCCTCATTTGGCGAAGAAGAAGATCTTAATTCACCGTGACAATGCACCTGCTCATTCGTCAGTCATTGCAATGGCTAAAGTCAACGAATTGAAGTTAAAATTATTCCCCCATCCAGCGCATTCACCAAATTTATTCTCTGTGACGTGACTATCATCTGTTACCTAACCTCAAAATATGGTGCGGAGGTAAAAGATTTATGAGCAACGAGTAAGTTATCTATGCTGTAAATGCATATTTTAGAAGGCTCGACACATCGTTCTATAAAAATGGTATCACTGCATTAGAGCACCGTTATGAAAAACGAATAAGACTTGATGGAGATTATGTTGAGAAATAAAATAAAAAAAAAAAATTTTTCTTCATCAGGCCGAAAACTCTTCAACCCACCCTCTTATTGCGTAGACGTAATTCTTCTAATAAATGTTTGCACAATGCTCAATTTTTGAAGTTTGTTGCAACGTTCAAGAATGTTATCTAAGGTTGTGTTTATTTATATGATATCTGTTACATAGGATATGAGTTATATTTATATGATATGCGTTACATATAAGTTATAAATATAAGCTACGTTCTAAAGGGTTTATTAAATAGGTTAATAATACTTTGCTGCTTACATTGATTCGAATACTTATTGCTTTTTGAGAAACTGTCTGTATGTTTGGATCAATCTTGAAAGTAGAACTTAGTTTTACTAACTATACTAACCAATATTATTTAATAATATATTACAATATCAATTGTTTTATTTTAGAAACAAACTCTAGTTACAAATATCGATGTAACTAATAAACAGTTCGTTACTAAAACAAAGTTTAGTGCTTATATTATTATATTAGGAATTACGTGAGTTAGTTAATCACACAAGGAGTGGAATTAGATTTTAGATTTAAATTTGCATAACACAAATCGAATATCGTTTTCAACTAATGTTAAATTTATCTTCATACTTAAATACGCAACAATAAAGCCAGTGCTATCAATGATGGTGATACGATCTAGGCGATATTATCAATTAATGTTTACTTCCCAACGAAATGCGCGAATGCGATTAGTTTCTTTCAATTATTTCCATCATATTAAACGTTGACTATTTATACTTGCAATCATGATATGACGAATAAATGCCAAAAGTATTGAAAATAGGAGTAATGGTTCTGACAAAATTGAAATAAGGTAAATTGCTTAAGCGCAATGAAATCACTGATTCCAAGAGCATCTTTGGATCAGTTTATTCCATTAGGATATCAGTCAGTTAATCAACCAAAAGCCATGAATAGTCAATGAGATGAGCTTATCAGTGATCGCGGTGGATTGGAAAGAGTCGATACCTGACTTTGCAATGTCATCCATAGTTATATTTTTGAAAGTCAAAGAAAATCTTAGCATATTGCAATATTTTTATGTATTTTAGTTTGTTTACTTTTACTTTTATTGAATTTTCTGTACATTGATAGGCATTTTTCCTTCCTGGATGAAATTTTTAAACAAAATAAAACTGGTTGTTGCTGTTCCATATTTATTTATTGGGTTTCTGTGATGCCTGTCCGTTTTCTCATCCTGATTACTACATACTAGTTCTCTAAAACATCTGTAGTATCTATCGTAAGTATTCTCTAGATATAGGCCGATCGCTATATTGAATATTTAGATTTTTTCCAGACTGACTAATAATTACAATCGTACTAATTTTTCATCTAAAGTATGCCATGTTATTAGAATCAACTAAAAGTATTCTAAAGTGGAACACAAAATAAAATTCGGTTATGTAAAACTGCCTAAGTGACTTTTTGTGTGATTTATATCAGAAATAACCTGACACTTACACGTACTGTTTAAAAAAATGTATGCCAATACATTTGCTGGCCAATACAATGTCTTGGTATGCCAATATTAAATTCAATAGATTTTTTTTTTAATCAAAAGACATATATCAAAATAACAACAACGTTTGGATAGATATTTGAAGCAGCTTTCAAACGAGGCATTACTAGCACATTTTTGCCACTTAAAAATAATTCAAAATGGCACCGCAACGCCATTTGTAATGATTATATAATTACTTATCAATTAATATATTATGTTTACATTTTAATATATGCATGTAAATTTTTGTTTTTTTAAGTCTTTAGGTTAGTTTCAAAGTTAAAGGGGAGAAGGAACTTTAGACGCCCACCATATATTATTTAATGATATACCGTCAACTGGGGTTACTTTGCCCACCGGGGTAACTTTACCTATTTTTGAAAAAAAGTTTGAGCGCCAAAAATTAATTACTTGAATAGTCGCTGGATGCGCAGAAAATAATCAGGGCTACTAGTTATGATGTTGGCAAGGGTATGACTCGTAAGTTCTTCCATGTGGTGATAGTTTATCAGTGTGAAACTGTGAGCTGTATAAGGGGCCTCCAAGACAGATAATTGGAGTACCTAAGCAACTTTCATCAGAACAGCCAATAACGAAAGCTGGCAAGTGTTTTAAATTATTTCTATTTGTGGCGCATATAATAACGATTAGAGTAATATGATAGGGGAACTTTTATACTTTCATTTTCATGTGTTCTTTTTTATGGACAATGTTACCCCATGATCTGTAGGCAAATTGGGGTTATCTTGCCCACCCCTCAATGAGCTGAGTATGGACGAACTATGAAGATTTTTAAGTAGGTTAACATAGTGTTTTCAGCCACATAGTTTTCATTCGTAGTGCTCACTGTATTGTTGGATCGCATACCTTCCTCAAACTCTATAACAGTATGCGGGGTGATTGGGGGGAGGCGCAAAACACAGCACACAGTACAAAGTTGCTAAACCTACCTAAATTTTGATACCTACCTAACTTTTTATTTCAGAATAATGTCACGAAAATACACATCGAAGTTGGGGCGCCGTCAATACAAGGATTATTCTCAATAGGGTCTTGAAGAAGCTCTGAATGCTGTTGTCAACGGAGAGATGTGAATAAGGTAATCTGCATCAAAGTTCAACATCCTAAGAAAGACCATTGGCAATAAATTCACAGGAAAGCACACAACGTCTGTTGGTCACCCAACTGCACTATATCCAGCTAAAGAGTCTAAAATTCTCCACCAAATTCTTGTATGTGCTGACTGGGGGATGCTTTAGGTGTTTTGGAAGTGATACTAATCGTGAGAGACTACTTGGTGAGATGTGGCCGGGGTGTTAGGAATTTTAAAGACGGTAATCTGCCAGGAGAAGATTGGTGGTGACTGCTCATTTATTCAACGCCACAGAGATGCATTAACAGTCAGAAAATGTCAAAATATATCTCGATAACGAGCCACTGTACGTGAACTATGACGAAACTTATCTCATGAAGTTTATTACTTTAGAGGTGGCAAAATAAATTTTGGATCAACTGTTCTCATGTTCGTCTTGGCTTATTTTACCCCCTACAAAGGTAATATTGGCTAGAAGAGACTTTGAAGGCAGTTTTTAATAGAAAACCAAAATTTCTTCTCTTGTGGGCAAAGTTACCCCTATTGTCCAGGTAAGTTTGCCCACCAGGTTTTTCAATTTTTACAGAAAGAAAAAGCAACGAAAATATATTTTAACATCATGAATCAATTCTACAAGCCCTCCCCCGATCCTACAAAATCTTCCCCCTCTCCAACCGATAGAGAAGTACATGAATTTTTTACTTGAAATTTAAAAGTAGATAAAGTAACCCCGGTTTACGGTAATAATTGTTATAATAAAAGAGGATGCTATAAAAAATAGAAGAAATAAAATTAAAAACAGTTTTGTGGTATTGGGTGGACATATTACATATACACACAAGAATTGAGGGCTGTAAAATACGTGACTCAAAAGTTAACCAGTAAAACGCCTGATATTTAGCATGTATTATGTCGAACACCTCACAGATATGTTTTAATTTTATTAAAAATAGTTCAAACTATTTGATAAATTCTATGTCTATGTGACAAATATATATTTTTAGTGATCTAAGTTTTATTTATGAGAGATTCGGTTTTTTGTTTCTTCTGTTAATTTAATTAATATTTAATTCAATATTTAATACTTCTCCTAGAAATTAGATTACTTCTCCGTAGCTGAAATCTTCCCAATTTTAAAGCGATTTGGCCATTATATTAACTACATACAATGTATAATTTATTTAATTAGGAAGTACATATAGAGTGATTGATTGAGATCGACCATTAGAACATTATTACGTCTTACTAATAATTATGTTCTGCAAAGTCCCTTTCGCAGTCTGTAGTCGATTTATACCTGCCCAAACTAAAAAAAAAAAAAAATAATAATTAAAAAAAAAGTTGCATACAAACAAGTTGAATAGCTCTTCGCGCTAAAAGTCTAATTGAATAGATTAGTGTAAACTTAAGATGCTCATACTGTAAGAACTAAATTATTCTCTATATAGGGTATGATTTCACAAGCTATTACATTCATTCAAGCGAAGAAATACCGATTCCTATAATTGTTTTCCTATATGGCATTGAAAAGTTCAAAGCAAAACAGTAGAATTCACATTCCATAAGGTCAAGTATAAGAGGAACATTATCGTTACTATACCGAAAAAGAGAGAGCCGACAAATGCGAGAATTTTAGAACGATTAGCCTAACTTCCCACGCGTCAAAAATCGTAACCAGAATAGTGCAGAAGAGGATGAAAAATAGAGCGGAGGAATACTAGGAAAACACCAATTCGGGTTTAGGCGAAATAGGGGGATTCGTGAAGCTATTCTGGCGCTAAGAGTAATGTTAGAGAAAACAATAGAAAAAGGAAAGAACGCTTATATAGGATTTGTAGATTTAGAAAAAGCTTTTGATAATGTAAGATGGGAAAAAATGTTCGAGATACTAAAGAGCGCGGGAATGAAGTATAGAGATAGGAGAGTAGTACACAATCTATACAAAAAGCAAACTGCTGTTATAGATGTAGAAGGGGAGAGAAGGGACGTAGGTATTAGGAAAGGAGTAAGACAAGGATGCCACTACTAATTTTTAATCTGTACATCGAAGAGGCGATTAATGTTGTAAAAGATAGAGTACATTTCGGGATTAAAGTACAGGGACAGAAACTAAAAATGCTGAGATTCGCGGATGATTTAGCAGTATTAACATCTAGTAAGATGGAGGCAGTGTTGACAGAGGAATACGGAATGAGGGTGAATAAAAACAAAACTAAAGTGTTAGTGTGCAGAGGGCGCGAGAGCAGAGCAAAAACGAAAGTACAAATTAATAATGAAAGATTGGAGGAAGTTAAAGACTTCACTTATTTAGGAAGTAAAATAAATTGGGACGGAAGAAGCGATAAATATATAAAACAAAGAATAGCGCAGGGTCGAGTAGCTTTTAACAAAAAGAAAGCACTTTTATGCTCGGGGGTAATAGATTTAGAAACAAGGAAGAGATTTTTAAAACGTATGTATGGAGCACGGCACTATACGGTTGCGAAACCTGGACGGTAGGGGAAGCAAGTAGGAAGAAATTAGAAGCTTTTGAGATGTGGTGTTAGCGAAGAATGATGAAAATACCATGGACTGATAGGGTTAGAAACGAAGAAGTATTAGAGAAAGTCGGCGAGAGAAGAAGTATGTGGAAAACATAAAGAAGAGAAGAGATAGAATGGTAGGCCACGTGCTGAGACATGGGGGAATAGTCTGCGATATTTTGGAGGCAGAAATAGGAGTGAAGAATGGCAGAGGTAGGCCTAGATTAGACTACTGCTCGCAAATAGTAAGGGATGTAAGTTGTAACACAATTAGCGAAATGCGTAGGTTAGCATAAGATAGGAGAAGCTGGAGGTTAGCGTCCAACCAGTCTTAGGACTGATGACTTCATGATGATGATGAAGGCCAAGTATGGGCACGGTAACACATTCTATAAGGTGTCTCAGTTGGAACTACAGGATATTAATTGCGCGCCATTTGTGTTCTGTCAAAGATAGGGCGTCAATATTTAACGACTGTCATCTACAAATTATATGACTTTTGGTGTCTCAACTTCATTTTCAGCTTCATTTTCAAATAAGTATGGCCTATTTAAAATGCGCACCAAGTCGTGCATTTCTGTGTAAGTTTTTATTTTTCGTGAATAGCATGCAGATTTTCAGCACTCCAAATTTTGTTCAAATCCATCAAGATGAAAATCTGTTTCATTGCTGAACAAAATTTTGTTGCAAGAATCAGCATCACTGTTCTTTTCTAACACCCAACTAACATATATACGACGTTGTAAATGGTATGTAATTTTTAATTGTTGTCCCAACTGAATTTTCTATGCTGACAGATGCAGATTCTTCTTTAAAATCCGATGCGGGGTGGCTCTTGACAGATCAAATTGTGCATGACGTCAAATTAATGTGTATGGATACTCCCCTACACTTTCCTTCACTGCAGCAATATTTTTATCTGACTGACCACGACGAGGACGTATTGGTGTTGCTTTATCCATAACAGAACAAAGCTATTCAAATTTCTTGATTACGAACTGTTAGTTCTGTAGGGGCTTCATTTTGTCCTAATGTTGTAATGTCCTAATCGCGGCATATTGACGTCGTATGGTTTGTAGATGACAGTCGTTAAATATTGACGCCCCGTCTTTGACACAACACAAATAGTACGCAATTCAATTCCCATAGTTCATACTGACACATTCTATATAATCTTACCTCGCTTCTATTTTTCAAAACCACTGAATATAACAACTACATAATATATCACCACTCAATATAACACTACATAACAAACGTTTAGATTATTAAACGCCAGGAACAGGGGAGTGTATCCATCAAATCAGTGCACAAGGATTGTGGGGCAATAGGTGTCAGCAACTTAGAAAACAATTCAATACGATATTACATATTTAATTCTGTCGTCGAATATCTTGGGTGTATTATGTGTAAGAACAATATAAATTGTAACATCGTCAAGGTGGGGGCCAAAGTTCAAACTATTATGTACCCGTATAGCTAACGGTATAAAAATAATATCATTTAAAGTTGTCTAAGGTGAGGCTTCCTACAGAGGGGACTTATAAAATGTAATAGATTTGGAATGACTTGTCATATTAACGAGTTTCTGTTAGGTCCTGTTCGGCGATCCGTTCAGTCGATCACGGTTGTATTTCATTGAATGAAAAATGGACACTAGGAAGGTACATTTTAATCGTGAGACAGGATACTTAATGGTAATATGTCTAATCATTAGCGAAAATGTTTTTCGTAATATGTGTAAATTGTATTAATGTTTCCTAGTCACATAATATATTTTTGGAAAACATTTACATAATATACATATATATTTTACCAAGGGTTTTATTAAAATTTGTTTTCAGTGAGAACTAAATCCCAATTATTAACAATTGTTAAAACCTAAAGCAGTGTGCCTATTTATAATTTGTGAACAATCAACTTATGCCCAAATGGTTTGCTTGTTTTAAGAAGCAAACATAGTTATGGTCATGATCAAGTTTATCAAAACTAATAGCTATTAGATGTCTCAAAAATAAATTAAATTTTGACAAATTACTGGAAGATTTTGTTGGGTAGGAAGTTAAGTGAAATGTTATATTTCCCATTCTTATTGTGCACTTGCTAATACGAGCTCAGGCTAATAATAGTTCGGTCAGGCATAATTTTACTAACACATTTAAATAAAAGTAATAACACTCTCAAAACTAGAAAAATAACAGAACAGGTAATAGACAAAGTATAAGTTTCTAACTTAAATACAATGAAATATTATTACGTTATGTATCAATGACAAGTTTGTTAATAAAAACATTAAGATTTGCGGTTCAGAATAGTTCGGCCAGTTGCTGAAATACATGTGTCATAGGCTAAACGGTTGTAGCGTTTTAAAACAAAATAGAATCTCAATTGTTCTTAAAGTGAAAGGGATATTATAATGTGTGCTTTGGATAGGTCTACTAAAATTTTCTAAAAAAAAAAAAAATGCAAAAGCATTAAGTGACAGTATGCGAAAATCAATTGTTAGTGCTCATAAACACTCGGCTCGAAGAATAGCTGCTATGCATTCGCTACTTAAGTTTACAGTGCAAGGCATTATCAACTTATATAAAAAGACTGGATGCAGAGTTCAAAGAAAGAAAACTACCATCCCAAATCTCATACATAAATCAACATGCTCTGAAGAGGATTGTAAAATAAACAGACAATCCAGTGCAAAAGATATTATGGTACAATGGATACTGGAAAAATATTTCTGTATCCACACTAAACGCTCAATAAAGAAAATAAGATACAAATTCTACAAGGTAAAGTTTGATTCTTTACTTTTGAAATTATCGGTTTCTCCTTCAGGCAAAAAAAGCCGTTATTAGCTAAACGAACCACAATATTAAGGTTGAATACCTTAGTGTCGTTAACATTCGATTTTGTCAGTTGGGCATTGCCACTGTGTACCTATGTGCGCACACGTGCGTACGGTGAGTCTGTGAATCAGCGTCTTCGCTTGATCTATCGACTTTCGCAGTAATTGTTAAACATCTGTTTAGCGGTGCACTGTGAATTTTGATACTTTGATATTCTGTCACGATATGTCGTTTGTACGACATATCGTGATAGAGTAATCAACTTTCTCAAGAAATAAAGTATTTATGTTTAGTGTTTATGCCTCAACTCTGAATTCTGTAAGTCGTTATCTTAAAGAAGAGTGTGGTAAATTCTTACATATTACATGTAAACTTCCTGCGTTACATCTTGCAGTTGAATAAATAAAAAAATATTACCCAAACGCAAATTGATTAATATAATTTACAAAAGTGCTGTTTATCAAATTTCCTAAACTTATTCGAGAATTTCACATATAGTGTCCCGACATTCCTGAACCACCACAGCCGATTCTTACTTGCTGGAGAACATTTTTACAGGCAGCATTTTATTGTTCTGAGCATTTTCATACAATAAAGTTTGTAGTGTTCCAATTTTATTCTAAAGAGGCAGCTGCTATTAAAGACAGTTAATACTTCAAGATCCTGAAGTTGAAGCAAATTTACAAACTATTCATAACAAATACAAGGGACTAGTAGTTCTAGGCCATAGAAAAATTATAAGACATTTCATTACAAAAGCCTTGAGTGCAAATAGTGGATGCTGTAGGTACACAAACAGATACATGGTTTAAGTGACCCAAAATAATAGTGGTATAGTTTTACACTGTTTAAAAAAAGATTCAGATTTTGCCAGATTAAAACAAATATATAATGTTTCTGCGTTTTTAAATCCATTACATAATTAAAACAATTGTTTTATTTATGCCAATATTACATCAGTAGATGTCAAATGGTCCTTCTCTTCAAATAAGAGGAATACGAAAGGATGAAAGAAAAATATATAAGTTTTGTATTTTTCTTTCTGTTTATATATTATTTGGTTTTTTTTAAATCATTGTAATAATTATTGTTGTGTCTATCGATTTAATAAATGTGTTAGTAATCTAATAGTTTCTTTTTACTTCATGGCTTTTTAACTTTATGATTTTTGAACTTAATATGAACAATATGTATTATTTTTTCTATAAACATATTTCTTACTATATTTACATTTGTCATTGCATAAAAATTTTGAAAATTTTCTTGGAAGAGTACGTTATGTAACTTATTATAGTTAATGTATGTTTTATATCATGGTTTAGTCTCAATGCCTACACGTTTACCGTCTAAATCAATGAGCAAAGCTGTTGGATTGTGATCTGTCATTTTTATGTCAAATACCATTGGCGCGAAATAATTTTGGTCTTCTCTTATTTGTACTCGTAATAAAAATAGGATCTAAGCAAGATTGTTTTCTTGTGGATATATTCATTAATGAAACAAATCCATTTTCGTTTAACACATTAAGATGCTCGTGTATCTAACCTGGCAATAGATTATTTGTAATATTAAAATTAATATCTCCAACTAAAATATTTATATCAGATTGTTTTAAGGCATTTTCGTTAAAAGAAAAATCTGCATGTCATTAATAAATACTTATTGATAAGTGGCTGATAGCCAATTGGCTAGTATATTAACTATTTTTGCGTTGATTAAAATTTTCCTTCTTAAAGCATTTATGTTCTCCAATTCCATTATACCACAGTTATGATTTATGTTAATTTTTATATAAATTATAACTTCATTCATTTCATTCTGATTTATGTTTCCTTCATTATAGTACACACTGTAGTTGGGTTTTGTCAACCGACTTGTTAAAAAGAATATGTCAAATTCATCTTAATGGTCCATTTCATTATTTGTCACTAATAGTAAAGAACAAAAAAATTACAGAAATGGAAACATATGAATCGTGAAAAATGGAAAAGGATGAATAAAATAAAATGATAAAGTTAATATAAACCAAAATAAAATCCAGGAACTGACATACTTATCTTTTAGATGCAGAAACGTGTGAAGGAAAAAGAGCAAGAGCGACCTTCTCTAGAAAATATTCTCGGGAAATTATCCTAAACGGCGTTTAGCAGATTGGAGCAATAACGACCAACTTGATTTTATGATAATGGCTGGTCCCGCAGAGATCTGTAAAGTACAAAATGCTTAGTCAGGACGGGAATATCGCAGGGCCGTATATTAAAAGATCCTGACGGAATGTCTTGTTTTTTACTTCTTATTTTCTACCTGGAATCAGGACTGGTTCAGTCGTCACTAGATATACCTTTTGATTTCTGTAAATTTCGCGTGCTTTAATATTTATAATTTTACTTACAATACACATTATTTGGTTAAAAATGTTGAAATAATCATTAGGGCATGCATTCTTCGGTTTATGTAACATTTTTAACCAAATAATCTATACTTTTATATCATTATTATTACTTACCTCTTAATTTACTTGTTGTTTGTTTTAATAAAAAAGTAGCATTTTATTTTATCTTATAACCATTGTATATGAAAGACGAAATATATAATTAAAAATTCATAGCTCATAGTTCATAGCTCAAAGTCTCTAACAGGATGATCGGCGAAAATTTTTGGATAATTATTTTACTTATTAATGAATTTTGATTCTTTTCGAACAAACATATTTAGTTCCAAATTAATTTTCATCTCTAAACATTGGAAAATATGACAAATCAATGAGCGAAGTGAAGAAGAGTAACTAATGAAGAAGTAACTACTGAAAAACTAAAAATATAGAAGATACAAAAAGTTAAAAAACGTATTAAGCCAAAGAACATTTTGCGTCTTTCATGCCTGTAACAGTTCTTATATTTACGAGAATTGTTATATTAACTTTAGGTATGTATGCATCATCAGATAAAACTTTAAATAATTAAAAATTTAAAAATTACGGTTACTAAAATGTTTTTAGTAACCGATGTAAATAAAAACTTCAAGGAATCTAGAGACCACAAAAGATTAAACATATATAGATGGTATTACAGATAATTATCGTACTTTTATATTAGGAGGGGCATTATTTATATTTTGAGCCTTGGCAACACTAATTGTAAGTGTTGTCAGACGCCATCTGTCGCTTTCAATGGAAAGTTTGACATTTGTGACCATAATCTTCTTCAGAACATCGTATTATTTAATCGTGATTTGTGTTGTTTACAGTGATTTGAAAATTGTATCTCAGCAGCGGAAAAATGGAATTAACTCGTAGAAATTTTCGTGCGATGATTTATTACGACTTTCGACGTGGATTATCAAGACAAGAGTGCATCGATCAACTTACTTCCATTTTTGGCGATAAGGCCCCATCCTTTACCACTGTGAAACGCTGGTATAACGAGTTTAATCGTGGCCGCCATTCGCTCACCGACGAAAGCCCTGAAGGTCGTCCAAAATCAGTTGTTGTGCCAAACAACATTGATGCTGTGCAAAAACTAATAATGCAAGACTGTCATGTGACATACTGTGAAATTGAAGCAACCTTAGGCATTAGGTCGATTAGCATATAAAATATTGCATGATCATTTAGCTGTAAAAAAGGTTTGTTTTCGTTGGATCTCACATAATTTGAAAAAACCTCAAAAAGATGCTCGTGTCGATTGGTGCAAACAAATGCTCAAGAAATACAATGGCGGTTTTTCAAAAGACGTATATAACATTGTAACAGGTGACGGTTGTAATCATGGATCTATGCGTATGAGCCGGAAAGTAAACAGCAGTCGACTGTATGGATGTTTCAAATTGAACCAAATCCAACAAAAGTTGCCTGCGCTCGAAGCACTTCGAAACAAATAATCGCCTGTCTTTTCGGAAAAACTGGTTATGTGGCAACAGTGCCTTTAGAGTAACGTAAAACGGTCAATCCTGAATGGTACACAACCATTTATTTGCCTGTGAAATAATGAAAACAAACAAGTGCCATCGGATCATTCTTCGTCATGACAATGCGAGCTCTCACACATCTCGTCTAACAACCGAATATTTAAACACTCAAAAAATCGAATTATTGGGTCATCCTCCGTACCGTCCTGATTTGACACCCAATAACTTCTTTTTGTTCCCGAATGTCAAAAATAAATTGCGTGGACAACGATTTTCGTCGGCAGAGGAATCCGTTGATGCGTTGAAAAGCCATGTCTTGGAGATATCTCAAGCGGAATGGAAAAAATGCTTTGACAAATGGTTCGAACGCACGTAAAAGTGTATAGATCATGAAGGAGAATATTTTGGAAAACGATAAAGTAATTCTCAATGACAAATTAATATTTTTTTATTATTAGGCTCAAAATATAATTAGTGCCCCTCGTACATTCGAATTCGCAATTGCTATTATATTTGTGATACTGAATATAATGCAAGTATTATATATATTATACAGGGTAAAAACTGTATTAAAATATTCGACATCTTGTTAAGTGTCAGTTCGATTAACAGATTAATTTATTGAGTTGCATTAGATTGTTTAAAATTATTCATTTACGTATTTTGATATTTGTAGTTGCCCATGTAAGAAGTCATCCTTCGTTTACTAAAATTGTAATACACTATACATTAAATACCTAAGGCAATACTTAGGTATTTAATATATAAAATAATGTATATAATAACCTTTAAAGTCAGCAAAATAAATAAGTTTTAAAATGGTCATATACTTATTCTGCATATATTTTTCAGACAACAATGACAATAAGTGAAACTTAAGGTATATATGACTAAGTGAATTCAGAAGTATTCAGGAAAATAATAAATAGGGAGTATTAAATTAGTTTAATAAATAATCAAAGCGTTCGCAACAGTTTGCTAGTGTATTGGCGAGTAAATAAATAAATAATATTTATAAAACACAAAATTACATTCCGTTGATACTACCTAAATATTTGTAGTATTTTATGTTTGATAAACATTTCCTTAAGTTTAATGTACCATTTCGAAAAAAAGTAATGAGACACTTTCGATATGTTGCCCTGAAATATAGGCAACATTTAATACCCTAGATATCAAGATAGTTTATTGATCGAGCCCAAAATTAACTTTAAAATTAATTCTCTATAGTCTATAGTCCAAAGCAACCTGTCAAACGTGTTTCATTATATTCTTTTTCAGTTGTATATATGAAGTATATTTAGAATATTAATTAATTGAAAGTATTGTATTGGATTATGCAGATATGAACTATCTTGGGAAACAATGAATAAGATTGAAGTTAATGTTAATTTTAATGAATAAACTTAATATTCCTAAAAGTGAATAAACCGATAAAGATCATTTAAATTTATATACAAATAGATATGTACCGTAAACCGGGGCGGGGCTACTTAGACATAGTTTGAGAGGCTTTTCTTGGCTTTACAAAGAATTAAGACTTTAATTCGAGCTCACTACAGCTTATCAAGCCAATAGAACTTTTGGATTTAAAATCTGTGAGAAATGGCGCCCCTTGAACCCCCTATATTTTTTATTTTTTTTTATTTAAAAAGGTGTCAAAGTAACCTCTAGTCCGGAGTTACTTTGACATAGCATTATTTTCGAATAGAAGTTAAAGTTAAAAATAGTACGGGTTTATTTGACATTTTGTAAACAAAAAATATATATGATTTCACGTTTTTATAATTGTTTAAAGGGCAAAACATAATAAGAAGAAGTCTTTGAATAAGAAAAGTCAGACATTTACTTAAACAATTTCTTATTCATTAATAGGACTTTGGTTACAACCTTATAATCAGCCCTCTGTCAAAATCACTCATTACAAATAATTAATAGTCTTATTATTATTATTAACAATCTCTTACAAACATTTAAACTTAATCAACGTTTACAAAAATAAAAAATAAAAAGTAGAAAATTAACCTGAATCTTCACATCTCGATGTTCATCCTCAGCTGAAGTAGAATTGTCATAAAGTTTTTTCGCCTTGTATCTTATTATTTTCTTTGAATTGGGTACTTTTGGGAATCCAGCAGGTCATTGGGAAAGTCCAGAAGTTGATGCAGTTGTTGGAATATTCTCTTTATTTTGCCCAATAATAGTTTCCTCTCCGTTTTGCACAGAAATGGATTCCTCCTCGTCTTACTCAGAAATTGCTCCCTCTTGATCTTGCCCAATAGTCGGTTCAGCTTATGTTGCCGCAAAAGACTATGCTTCAACATTAATCAATTGAGTTCCTGGTCTGTGGAGGATTTTTTTACCTCTTCTGTGGCGCAATCTCTCTGAATTGTAGCCCCTCGTTTCTTTGAGCAAGTCGAGTAAGCTATTGTCAAGAACTTTTCCTGATTCTTGTGTCTGCTCCGACGGAATCTTTCGCAGCACAGCTTGGGGATAAAGTCCGCAAGATCTGAAGTAGCTTTGCAAATTGTTTTTTAATTTGGGAGTAATAGCATCTATTAACTTTTCCCCCTTTCTTTAGACCCCTTTCTTCTAGATTCTTGCCTCCATTTATCAAGAACTTTTCGCTATTGCTTTTTCATGGGAGCGAATACCCTGACATCTAGGGGCTGTAGCATATGAGTTGAATTTGGTGCAAGAGTTGTGAAATAAATGTTATTACCTAGTGCAACTTTTATGACTTCGGGAGCAAAGTGAGAGGCTACCGCCCCTACCGCCTTCCCTGCGTTCTTGTCTTCCGCGGAATTGAAGGTCAAACACACAAAAACGTCTGTGTCGATGTAGGCCCAAAAATTGCCAAAGTTACTCGCAAAGTTAATGTAACCCCAGTTTACGGTATCAATCCATTTAAAATATGTCTGAAGATGTAGATTTTGGAGATGTATGGTATATAGTTGGATACTTCTTTTTTCTTACTTTATATCATTTCATACAAAATATTGTTCTAATGTAAGCTATTTTCTAATGAAATTAGATTCTAGTATAAGCTATTTTCTAATGAAATTTATCTATTGTTGGATATTGCGAATTGTAAATGTAAAATTTTAATTATATGTAGACGTTTATTGAAGATAATCGACCTAGTGCAGACTTGGTGAATGTTTTCATCAATCTTCGTCTTTCCTCTAAAATCTCTTAAAATTTGAGGTTTTCCATAGCAGTAAAATAATTATAATAATTCAGTCAATCTTAATGTTTAAAAGGGTATGTTTCTTCCTTACAAGATATTTACACAATATGGTTTCCATGATATCATCGACTCGAGATATACCAGTTTTCTCTTTCAGAAAGTTTCTCCATATTCTACACGTAGATACTGCGTGTTAAATGGTGAACATTAATTTATATATGTTAATATATACCTTATATATTAACTTCTTTTTTTAATAATATCTGATAATATGTGTACAACATATCGAGAAATTATATTAATTATTAATATATTAATAATATATTAATAATTAATATTCCCAGCTAATTCTTAAATTACACTTTCTCATATTTATCAAGTATACTTTTAAGTAAGTGTCTTATCTAAACGGATTATTTTTACAAGAACTAATGATAAATGGCAATGAAATTTACAAAATGTAAAATAGAAAGTCGCTATTTGTTCTTCAAAAACATGTAGGAGTAAGCGGAACTAAATGGACAAGTCATAAGGGCAGTACAACGTGGTCGAAAACATATCATTTTGAGTTTTGATTACAGTAATACAACCCCCGGTATGTAGATTAATTCAAAACTTGAATTCACAGACCGTAATTTTACAGAGCAACATAAACTGGTTCTACGCCAATACAATTACTAACAAACCAGGGGAAATCAAATTTTGAATAAATATATTCTACCAGAAATATATTATTACTAAATATATTACAAACTATGTACCTATAATATTGAAGAATATCTAATAGGTATAAACATAAATGTATTTCATATACGTGTTACAAAAAGCAACAAAGAAGAATTTTTTTATACCTACTAAAATCTTAAATGTTATGTAAATAAATTCAAGTGGAATTTAAAAAGTTAAGTATTATAAATATTATTTAATTATAATATATATTAAATATAACTATTATTTGTAGTATTATTATGTTTTAGTTTTCTGCGTAATTAAGTGTTATTCTCCTTATATATACCATATTTAAGATTGGAAAATAATTTTGATTAAGATATATTTTTATTATTATGTACGTGGAATATAGATAATAAAAGAAATTAATCTTAGTTGAATCATTGTTTGAAAATGATATAAAAATTATCGAACCTGCAGTCACGTTTCTTTGAAAATATAGTGGTATAAAACTTTGTAGTTGTTTTACTCATTTCCGTTATGGATAATAAAAACTATATGTAATTAATGGTATTTATTTTAGTTTATAATAAAATCATAACATTGATTGTCTTGTATTAAAACCAGTTAAGGCATAAAATAAGTTACATAACACTAACATGAATACAATGAATTTGACGTATTTTCTTTTTACACTTTTATTCTAGTATGATATCAAAGAGCTATTATTGAAAACATAGTTTTAATTAATAAGTTGTCATTTAATCCCCAAAATATTTATTTGCAATGTATTCTAATAATAAATGTCAATGAGTCTGATTAATCGAACCATTTGTTTATTATATATTTTTTTCAATATTGTGACATTGTGTTAGTCATCATTTAAACAGCAGTTCATTATTTTATACCAAACTGTTTAAGCTTTTAACTCAAGAGGCTAATTTTTCAGTATATGTTGGAAGAAATTCCTAATAAAACAAGATTGGAAAATAGCTCTGAGTTAATATTAAAAAATATATTATTTTCGACATTTTAAATATTTTTAAAACATTCGCAATACTGATGTATTACCAATATTTACATATACATATGTATGTACAAGGAAATGGATATGTGCATATAGTTTCTTGTTCAATTCCTGCTGCCCAATTTACCTGTTACAAACGGCGTTCCACAAGGATTTGCATTGGACCCTCTACTTTTCTTAATATAGTTGTATATTAACGATTTGCTATATTCCATAGATAGCAGTTTACGTGTAATATTTGCAGACCATACAACTCTCCTTGATAAAACGAACTTCAATACTAACCAAGACACATTTTAAAATGGCAAAATATTGGTTTTCTGACAATAAGCTAAAACTAAATTAAAATAAGCAGTTTTAAAACCATAAAATGGACTTTTCCGCACGTAGAACATATATACCTGAGTAGAACATATATACAGTATATATACACTGAGTGGCCGACAAAAAATAAACCAACACATAAATGCAAAATATGTGTTTTATGCAACAGTTTTACTTTTTTCAAATAGTCCACCATCGCGATTTCTCATATTCCATGGACAATGTGGGGTGTGTGCTATCCAGCTCAAAATCAATGGATGTCGTCTGGTAGACGTCCCTAATCAGAATCAGTCGAAACCCGATCGATCCGACACGATTTAGTTGAGTTGTGCTAACAAGATTAAATGCCGACGACAACGACAACGACACATACATAGCAAAAATTTTTTTAAAACCATCTTCTTTTGGTTTTTAGGCCCAAGAAAGACAAATAAACCCAAAAAGAAATTTGTTTTTTCAATTTTTCTTTACACGATTACATTACTTTTCCGCGTATACTGGAGTGCGGAAAAGTAAAACTACATAAATTATGCCTTTTATCACAGATAAATGGGTTCCAGAAACTGACCCCGAATTAAACTGTTCTCTGTATTACTTTATACAAAAAAATAGATGTAATATTTTTCTTTGACTATATTGATCTATTTCAGAGTAGAAAATTTAGTTAAGGTATGATCGAACTTCTGCGATCCAAATATTAAACGTATATATGCGTTTTGAACTTTTTTAAGTTGCCAATTTCCAGATTTACTTACAAATGGCTCATAAAGAGTATATGCATAACTTAGTTACGAGATGACACTGATTCACAAAATAAAATTCTATTTGTAACGTACATTCGTATTGGTGTATATCAATTTTATTTTCCTAAATGACTTTTTTCTAATATAATTGAAATGTTTTGAAATATTTTGTAGAGAATCCATGTATAAGCCTAAATGTTTTGCTACTTAAGTTATTTGTAATCGATTACCATTAATATGTATATTAACTAGGTCTTTAACCTCAATACAAGCAGTAGCCCTACCAAAAAGCATCACCTAAGATTTAAAAGGGTTAATTATGAGCAAAAACTTTTGTGAGATTTATACAAGAGACCTTAAATCTTCATTGCATCTCGCACAATCGGTAGCAATCTAATTTTGTCGAAAATAATAGTACACACGCATACCATCAGCATAAAAGTGAGACGTACAATATGATAGTGAATATCGAATACTTGGAGTGTATAAAATAAAGAAATAATAATTGGCTCAATAAAAAATAATAATAGACTCTCGAGGCACACCAGATACCATATGAAGACAATCAGATAATTCATTTTATAGTTCAACTCTCTACATTCTACCATGGAAATGATATTTCAATGAAGATACTGAATTTTGGTAAAAATCCATATAATATAATACTAATAAAAGCACTCGATGCTTAATTCAAATCAAAGGCTTATCAAAGCTACGCTATAAAAGGCTTTAGAGCAACCCAACAATGCAAGTAACTTTAAATTACCACAATCAACTGAAGCTAGTGTGTAACTTTTAGCACTATTGTTTTGTAGCTGTAATTTGATCTGAACCCTGACTGATTTTCCGATAACAACCTTTATAAGGATATATGTTAGTTTAGTTAACTGTGCAATAATTTCACAATTATTAACTTATACAAAACTGGTAATATATCTATCGGTTTGAAAAATGTTACATCTGTAGGATTACTGACTACTATATGTATTAAAATGGGTACTATGTGAGGACTGTAGTAAAGAAGGGTATTTATATTAATATTGTCTGCAATAATGGTTTTGGATTTAGAGATTGTAAAATTTCATATATATCTCTATCAGTTTTAAAAAGAAGTACAAACTGATTTATATTAGATTTGATATTAGGTTGTAGAAATGATAACAACTTCTGGATTGGTTCATTAAGTGCGTGACTTGAATCTATAAATTATCCGGTAAATATATTCTCCGGTATATCCTGCACTTTAGATTTATAATATATACCGAGCTAAATGAATATTTTCCACATGAATCTACTGCTGTTTTGTAACTGAAAATATAAATTGTAATACAATGTAAAATATATGTAAAATATAATGTAATGTGTAGGATTTCGAGTTTTTTTTTTAATTTTGGGTATGTTGTCTCTTAATCGCGTTAGTAACTGTATGTTTTATGTAAGCTAGGAAATTAACTCTTTGGTTATTTCAATAGTCGTTAAAGAAAAATGAGTGCCCAGTAATTCTAGACTCAGATAATTAAAAATCTAACTTTTTTCGTCTACGTTGTTAGATTCACAAACTATATATTATGAAGAAACATAATTATGACCTTAAATACATATAATTTATTATGTAATGTGATCCATAAGCTAAATTAATTTAGATAGGTCGATAATCTGTCAACCGTTAATAAATGTATTCATGCTTCTGCTACAAACTAAACGCGGCAAATCCTGAAAACAGATTTCTGTTGTCGGGCAATCCAGACTGCGGTCCTGCCGGTCCTGTTCACAGTTCGTGTAGTAGGCGTGGCTGTCGCAAATTGCAACACTGCGACCGCCGATTTTGCCGCAGCTTCACTTTTTACGACCCTCCAATTTGCTACGAAAAATGGACCTTGTAATGCCGGAATTTTCCTGACGTCACATTATGATGATTGCTTCCCTCTCCCAATATGAACCGGAAACCATGGACGCAGCCAAGGGTCGTGAAATATACTGGAGTTTTAAATTGCATCGATTATTGGTGGCATTCAGTGGTCACCGTTAGTGTCTGCATTTATTTTTATGTCTTGCACCAAAACAAAGTTTTAGAATCATATTTCGTTTCCATTAAGTTTATTATGGATTTATTTTGCCAAAGTGTGCATATACCTATAGCTGACTTGCATATATATATATATATATATATATATATATATATATATATATATATATATATATATATATATATATATATAGCTGACAAAGTATGCATATATGAAGTGGTACATTTAACTATAGTCCTACTGGGTAGAAATCACTTATGGAATAAAATTGTTTGTCATTATTTTAGAGATACTTAGGAAACTCGTGGATAGATTAATTTTTATCTGAAAATGCATCTTGCAAATGAAGTATTTAATATATAACGTGATTGAACTAAGTGTGAGATACCAAATACACAAAAGAAGAAGTAACTTTTGTGTAAATGGAACACTATATGTATTTTATATTGTTGATTTTTTTGTGGAAAGCTGATTTTAATGAACTGACAAACTTGAATAACTGACTTAAAAAATTGATTGGTTAATTACAGACATTAAATTGTCAGATTGCTAAAATGCCTTATTGGACAATCATTATTTATTTAAACGCATTAAAATAAATATTCCTTTTCCCAATGATTTCTCGAGATTAAAACTGAAAAACATCATATGTACGTAAGAATGTCTCATAAATCGAAAGATACCCTAGGTAGGTATAAATTTTAGAGTAGCTATATTGAATCTTCATTTCAGAAATACATTTTCTTTTTACGAGAAGATCAAGTTTCTTTTATTAAATCGGAGATTACAATTGTGTTTAGAAGGTCGATTTACGTTGTAAATCGACCAATATCGATATCGGTAATCAATGTAATTTGGGTTATTTTTGAAACTATTTTCTACAATATTCCCTTACAATTCCATTACGTTCTTCGATTTTCTTCCATAAAAAAGTCTTTTCGAGAAAAAATCTGAAAAAATTCTTATATAGGGTCTGAATTTCGAAGTTGCTACTGTGAACCTGCAGTTCTGAAAATCTGTTTCCATTTCACGAGAAAACCGATGGTTTTTCATTAAAACAGAGATTGCTATTTTGCTTAGGAGCTCGAGTTACGTTGTATTTAATCTGACGCGTCGTTTCTGAGACTCGTATTGTCTACAAAATTTCCTTACTCACCATCGATTCCTTCCGCAAAAAATGTTTCCTAGAGAATAAATCTGAAAAAAATTATATGGACGACAAATCCAGCGGTGTTTTTGGATCTTCCTTAAATTTAAAAGTAGTGTAGGTACGACTAGGTACGAATTTTGAAGTTCTTATTTTGAATCTACAATTCGAAATTGAAAATTGAATTTTTCGTTTTAAAGAGAAAACCAACAGTTTCTTATTAAAACGGCGATTCTTATTGTGTTTAGGAAATCAGGCTCTTTCTTTCATTCTCCATTTACTTATTGACAATAATCTAGTTTGTAATGAGCCTCCTGCTTAATTTTCTCGACAACTTTCTGTTTTTTCATATTCCTTTCCTGAAAAAGTCCTATTACTATTTTTATATTCCTTGACATAATTACTGGTTGCATTGTATATACATTCTTGTTGAGATAACAGCAAATAACAGCTCTTGATTAAATACATTTATTGGGAAGGTTTCTTTTAAGTACTCTCTTACAATTACAGACAATGGAACATTCTCTCAAATTGTTAAAATTAAATATGTAGTTCCATTTCGTATGGTAGAATCAAGTACATTTGGATATAAGTTTACCAGAACAGGACCAACTTCATCTCTGATGTAAATATTTTTCAGCTGCCCAATTCCCTTAAACATTAAGTCCATAAATGGCTGCCAATGATACCTGCCCAATCGTTAATCTTTTGAATATATGGTATATGTCTCACGCATTCAATAAGGATTTTCCACTCACCAAAATATAGCTCTGCCAGTTTATTTTCAATTTCAACGTCCAAGTACTAATTCATTTCCGTATAACTTGTTCTTTATGTCTTAATTGTTGTTGTTTTTTGTTCGTCCTGGTTTCTATTTCTGTATTATTGTTCGTTTTATTATTTTTTTATTTAATTTTATTATTTTTGTATTATTGTTCTTCATGGACATGAACTCTACTGTCTGGATCTGTTGACTCCTGAGCAAATATCATTTTAGAGGGATGAAGTTTTTTTATGGAGACACTTCGAAAGAGTTGTATAACCGATGTTATTTTCTAGGGCTAATTGGAATGTTGATGTTTATTGTGTTAACTTAATTTTTACTTTGACAATTATTTTTTTTCCAAATGAGATTCTATTTCTAATTAAGTCTCTTGAACTGTGCATGAGTTATTTCACGGTCTCTCGTGAGATGTAGGAAAAATTAAATACTTCCAAAATGTATTTATAGTTTTTAAATATTTTAATGTCTTTTCCTAGTTCTTTGTAGATGTATCAAGGCATGAGCAGATATTTTCTGGGATTTGAAGTTTCTGACGATGATAGCCGTAGCTCGGATACTCCAGAATGATATTTTTCATTATTAATTATGTATTACAATTATTCGTATATATATATATATATATATATATATATATATATATATATATATATATATATATATATATATATATATATAAGGTTGTTGACTACCTATTAATAAATAGCTGTTTGTGAGGTTTTTATGCCCAATTTTTAACCTTCAAAGTACAGTTTGTTCTCTTCCTTGTAAAGAAAAAAGTGATTTCCATTTGTAAACTTTAGGGTTTACTTCTTTCAGTTTTAAAACTCCTACATCTCAATAGTTTTGCCATAATTCTGGAACTTTTCCTTTGAAATGTGTATTTATGTCAAGATGATGGATTGTAATATTGTCGTGTATATTTAACTGCTTAAAGGACATACAGCTGTTTCGAACTTATTAGTTCTCCTCAGTGCCATACACGGTACGTCGGTCCAGGACAAATGCCCATGGAGTATTCATCTAAATCGATACGATCTATGTCAGTAACTTATAAGTTGGGAATCGAGAAAGAAACCACCAAATTGCAAAGCGATTATAAAGTGTTCCCGAATAGCAAGGTTATTACATAATCGCTATAGGAAACAACTACTCCTTGTGCTAAAACCCCGTCAGCAATTGAATTATACCTAATAGAGATCCTCGATCCCTTTTTCGTATTTCTGGATGATAAGCAAGGCTCCAGAAAAGAATGTTTCGATTTAAATGAATACCCCATGGATTTGATTCGGCATTTGTCCTGGACCGGCGTACCGTGTACGGCACGGCGTCTGTCGTTCGGTTCCCTTCCGGGACAGATGTTGAATCCTAACCGTGGCGGGTTTTCTTTCCCGAAAAAAAATGATCATAGTAATTTCATACGTAGACTACTTCAGGTAACGGGCATTGATTACAAATTGACTACACTTTAATCAAAATTTGTTCCGACATTTCTTAAGAATTTATTCACTGCTGATTTCCTGCATAGCTCATGCAATAACGCTGTTCAGGAGAATTAATGTTATATAATCCGAAGTGACTTGAATCGAAATTTTTTTATTGTCGGTGTCGCGGCATATACGAGTATGCCGGTTAATAACAAACAAACTTGTATGCACCGAATATTCTAAGAAGTTTGCAAAGCCCATTCTTTTCCTATTAAGAGATTAATAAATTAATATTGACATTTTTATTTGTCTAAATGTTAATATCTTTTTTTTTAAGAAGTATCTATATGGTTCATTATATGTATAATGCGAGATAACATATTTAATTATTTTTTTTGTTATTTATTGAACATGTCTAATTTAATAATCTAAATTAATTAATTCTACAAATATAAATTTAATGTACACACATATACAGTGAGCTGGTAAAATGTTGAACCAGTTTGCTAAAATTGAAATAAATTATTACCAAAAAAACAATAATTTTGGATATTAAATCTGTAGTAATTTTGGTCGACAAAAGAAATATGACTCGAGTTAATCTCAATTGTTATTATTTATCTTTAAGAACTTCTCAAAACATTTATGCAAATGTTAGTTAATATTTTTGCTTTTGTACGTCCTTTTAGTTAGAGATTGTATATATGTATCTAAACAAAAACTACTAATATTGTTTAATTTAATTTAAAAAAAATTCCACCTTTATGGAAAAATATCCACTGTATGGAAAACAACTTATATTTGCTCAGTTCAAAATACCGATGGTAATTCCCTTCTATGTAATTATGGACAAATTTTCTTATGTAACTTCACTAAAGCTTTTTAGATGTATCTCTACAACCGTATATATGCTTCTATAATTATATATCTCGTAATTAGCACTGCTTCCCCGGAATTAGTGCTAATCCGTGCCAATGATGGAAACCTATTCAATGGTCACCAACTTATCTGTATTTTCTCACTATGCTTCAAATATTATCGATAATCATAGCCAAGTAGATATTCTATACACGGATTTTACCAAAGTTCTTGATAGATTTGATCATGGAATAATTCTAAAAAAAACTGATATTTCTTGGAACCTCTACTAAAATTATTTGTTTCATACTTAATTAGTATGGTATAATATGTAGTGTATAATAGATTTAATTCTAAAAGATTGTGTCCTACGTCTGGAGTACCACAGGGTCTAATCTAGGACCATTATTATTACTTTTCTGCACTCAACTATACTAGCGGCAGATCTAGCTTGAGACCATACTGGTGGAGTGAACAAATCGAGACCATAAGAACCAACTGTATCTCACTAAGAAGAAGGGCCATACGGGTGACCAATAGAGAGAATGCCTCGGAATCTGATAAAAGGGAGGCAAAGGATATGTACAGTAGAAAGAAAAAGGAACTCAAGAAGAACATTACCGAGGCGAAAAAGAAATGCTGGATAGATCTATGCAGATATTTGAATCAGGACATATGGGGCGAAGGGTATAGAATCGCCATGGGCCGACTAGTAAACAATACTCCTGTTGAGCTAACAATGGAAAAACGATTCCTCATCGATGCCCGAAATGTGTGCTAGAAAAAACAAGAAGCAACGAACAACCAGTACCCTTTACTATGAAAGAACTCTTTCATAGTTCAAGAAAGCAAGGGAAAGCCTAAACAACGGAAAGGCGCCCGGCGTAGACGGAATACCATCGGAAGCAATAAAAGAAGCAATGAAAGTGGCTCCAAAGTTCCTGCTGCGCATAATGAACGGCCTTTTAATGTCCCAGGAATTCCCGAGTGAATGGAAAATAGACAAGCTCATTTTAATTGCAAAGGGAAATGGTCCACAGTGCTCGCCATCTGCATATAGATCTATATGTCTATTGAACTCGATTAGTAAGCTGTATGAAACAATTATCTATAACAGATTAGAGCGAGAGATGGTCGAAAGAAAACAGGAGCTATCTGATGCACAATACGGGTTTCGAAAAGGTCACTCGACAATACAGGCGCTGGAGGAGATATGTAACGAAATGAAAACATGTCCAACAAAATGGTTGATACTGATCACCCTTGACATAAGAAATGCGTTTAACAGTGCATCCTGGGATCTGATCTTTCAAGAGCTTAGTAGGCGTGAAATACCCCTTTACTTGCAAAACGTAGTAGGCAACTATTTTCGGGACAGGAAAATAATTATAGGAGCAAATGAGGAAATGAGCCTAACATCAGGAGTTCCACAAGGGTCAGTTTTAGGCCCACTGCTCTGGAACCTACTGTATGATGGAGTCTTACGCATAGAGCCTACCCAAGGCGCCAGAGCCTTAGCTTATGCGAATGACCTGGCCCTGGTCGTCCAAGCAAAGGACCTAGATGAACTAATCTTCACAGCTAATGAATCCTTACGAAGAATAGACACATGGATGAAAGCCAACGATCTCGAACTGGCACCTGAAAAAACAGAGGCAATAATTTTAAAAGGCCCCAGAAAACGTCGGGAAATAATATTTACCCTGAGAGAAGAGCGTATTGAACCGAAAAAAACAGTGAAATACTTGGTTCTCACCTTCGATGACAGGGGTACCTTTGGTAACCATATTAAAACCGTCACAGCCAAAGCCGAAGAAAGAGCGAGTAAACTCTGAAGGATACTACCAAACGTGGGAGGACCCCGCACGAAGAAAAGAGAAATATTGTATGGAGTCGTTCAATCAACCCTACTCTACGCAGCTCCTATATGGTACGAGATAATGAATATCAAGACGTATAGGGAAATGATGGAAAGAACTCAGCGAAGAATGCTTTTGAGAGTCGCGTGTGCATACAAAACTGTTTCTGCTAAGGAAGTCCAAGTCCTGACAGGGATTGCGCCACTGCACTTATTAGTTGAGGAGAGAAGAAGGATATACACAGAAACGGAAGGCAATCTTGTGCGCGCTAAGCAAGCGGCAAGGGAAATGACAATAAGACAGTGGCAAAGGGAATGGGAGAATAACGAAGATGTAGGGAAATGGACAAAAATTCTGATCCTTGACGTGAAAAACTGGATGAAGTGTGGACACGCTAGACTTTTACCCCACACAGACACTCACTGGACATGGTAGCTTTCAATCATATTTACATAGAATAGGAAAAGCGACAAGCAGTACATGTATATACTATAACGAAACCGACACCCCCGAGCATACCCTATTTATTTGTACTAGGTGGGATAACTATAGACAGGTGGCGCAAGCCACTTTAAACCAGATCCTAAACAAGGAGAACCTAATACCAATCATGATACGCTCAAAGAATTACTGGAGCAATATATATAAAATGATTAGAAGTATCATGGTGCAAAAGGAAAAAGACACAAGGGAGAGCAGAACAATAATATAAATAAAAGGACGCCTAAGAAGCTATAAAGGGTAAAACCTACTACGTCGTAAAAAAAAACAAAAACTTGCCTAAACCCATGATGTATGTCTGAAAAGATGATTGCGAGGTTAGAGGCTATTTCGTACGGGCCACTTGTCTAATCAGCGTAAGCGCCAGCTACGCCCACAAAAAAAAAACTATACTAGCGGAAAATTAATGTAATCGTGTAAAGAAAAATAGATTTTTTTTTGTTTATTTTTGTTTTTCGGCCTAAAAATCACAAAAAAAAATATTTAAAATTTTTTTTATCTGTGTGTCTGTTGCCGTTGTCATCGTTGTCGTCGGCATTAAAATTTCTTGTTAGCACGATAACTTAACTAAATCGTATCGGATCAATCGGGTTTTGGCTGATTCAGATCAGGAAAGTCTCCCAGACGACACCTATTGATTTTGAGGTGGATAGGACACACCTCACCCTGTGAATGGGTCATGAGAAAGCACGACGGTGGACTATTTGTGAATTTTTTTTTGTTAAAACGATAACTCAACTAAATCATGTCGGATCGATCGAGTTTCGACTCATTCTGATTAGGGACATCTACCAGACGTCATCTATTGATTTTGAGGTAGATAGGACACATCCCACCCTGCCCATGGGTTATGAGAAAGCACGATGGTGGACTATTTGAGAAGAATTGAAAAAAGTGAACCTATCGCATAAAATACATACATATTATGCATTTATGTGTTGGTTTATTTTCTCTCGGCCACTCAATTTCTAGATAGAGATGTTCTACATGCGGAAAAGTCCGTTTTAAGGTTTTAAAACTGTTTATATATAATATTTATTAATAATATGACTAGTGTTCTAAACGTTAAGATATATTACGCTGTTGAAACCTTTGACGATTGTTTATTTATTCAAAAACAATTATTAAAAGTGGTTACTTGGTGTAGCCTTGTAAATAGACTAGATGTAGATTCAGAAAAATGTAAATCGTTGACTTTTACTCTGAAGAAACAGTAAGTTGAATGTATATACATCATAAATCAATCTCAGATAAATACTTGTAGGTTTATAAACGATTTAGGTGTATTCTTCGACAATAAGCTCTCATTTGCAGAATATATGGTACAAACCACAACAAAAACATATAAAACATCGGCAGTCATAATCTGAAGCTGTAAAGTTGTAAAATTTGCTTTGTATTACACAATTTATATCTGAAAATTTGGGTCGTAGAAACCAAGTGGATGTCATTTATATGGAATTTTTTAAAGCCTTTAACAGGTTAGCTCACTCCATTTAAATAAAGAAATACAACTATTTTAGTCTTTCTAACACTCTTTAGAGTTCAGTATGTCCTATACCCTTGGTTGTCAGTCAAGAAAGTACAAAAATATATCAGATGTTCTCCAAGGTTCTATGTAGGGGCCGCTACTTTTTTATTAACGATATAATTAATAATCAACATACTCAGTTCTTAATATTTGCGGATGATATAAAAATATTTGCACAAGTAAGTTGGAAAAATGTTTGACTTCAGAATGGTGTTCTGTGAACAATCTATCTTTAAATTTAAATAAATGTAATGCCATGTCATATACCAGGAGAAACGAAACCCTTATCTATAATTACAAATTCAACAATACAATTCTAAACAGTCCTGAATATATTCCGGACGTTCCGGATTATTTCAAATCAAACTTAAGTTTCGTAAAACATATTGGAATAAGTGTTTTCTCCGCAATCACTAGTTTATATTTTATTTTTAGAAACTCTAGACAATTTAAAATCCAACATAGTCTTTGATTACCATATGTTAGTTTTGTTAGATCTAAGAATATGGTTCAGTTATCTGAAATTTACAGTTTATAAACCTGATAGTGAATATCATATTTAATTTATTTGCTCTTGACAAAAATTGGTGGATCCAACAGGTCAATATACTCATAAATTGATCAATAATACAATTAAATGCCCTGACTTATTAAGTTCAATAGATATATATATATATATATATATATATATATATATATATATATATATATATATATATATATATATATATATATATATATATATATATATATATATATATATTTATATATATAGTGCTATTCAAAAGTCCCCTCCCCCTCTCTTATCTTTTTAACGATTATACATAAACTAGTGAAATTTGGTAACTGAATATTAAGGGTTGTAAACATCCCTACTAGTGATGATAGATGACGTATGCGTCAAAAATGACGTCACATGGTCATTGTGACCAATAATTTTAATAATTTTAAATGGAACCCTATGGTAAGCGACACCTCTTTTAAAAGGTATCGATAAAACGTATTCAATGATACTAATATTGTTTGTATTTATGGTAGTTTTGATGGATTAAATCAGTAATCAGTAAACTTGGATAATAATTTTAATTATAGATTCAAGAATCAGTACCCACTTATAGTAATTGTTCGAAGTGAGCTCCATCTACTTCCTGACAGTAAAACATCCTATTGCGAAACTCTTCTCGTACTTTTTCAAATGTGTCTGCCCTACATTCTGTAACAATACATTGTTTTAAAACATCAATATTGTCAGGCTGAGTGGCGTAAACCTTCGATTTAAGATACCCCCACAGAAAAAAATCTAAAGGTGTGAGGTCCGGTGATCGAGGCGGCCATTCCATTGAACCTCGTCGTCCAATCCATCTACCAGGATATTATTCATCCAAATACCGTCTTACTGCACTGTAATAGTGTGGAGGAGCACCATCCTGTTGGAATGTTATTTCCAAAATGTCGAATTCATCTTGATTATCTTCCAAAATTTCAAGGATTAACGGTTCTATTGCATTTTGCAACATCTGCAGATACACCTCACCGGTTAAGTTGGTATTTAAAAAAACAGGCCCAACGATGTGGTTTCCCAGTATACCTGCCCAAACATTGACCTTCTCGGGATACTGAGTATGTGTTTCACGAAACATGTGAGGATTTGCGTCAATCCAGTATCTCACGTTTTGTGTATTTACATTTCCATTTAGATAGAAAGTACTTTCGTCACTAAAACAAATTGTTTTGACATAGTCTGGCTGTTGGTTAATTTTAGTCTCCATATTTTCACAAAATTGCAGTCTTCGGTCTGGATCGTCGTCTGATGAACCATTTTTAATTTGTATGGGTGAAATTTGTTTTTTTTCAACACCCTGTGCACTGTACTTTGACTGACTTCACAGGTTGATGCAACTTGAGTTGTTGAAGAAGTAGGATTTACTATTACTTCTGTCAGTATATCAATTTTTTTTTTCATCAGAAATTTGTGGTCTGCCAGATCGTTTTGCATCATTAATACTACCCGTTGTTTTAAACTTACGAAGAAGCTCTCTCAAATAAGTCCTCGAAACTGGGCGATCGGGAAACCTTTCATTAAAAATGCGTTCTGCTGCATGAATATTTTCTCCAGTTTCACCAAGTATTAGGATCGCTGCTACTTTATCACCTAAAACGCGTAACATTTCTCTTCTTGAAGCACTTAAACGTTCAGCTCACAACAGTTTAACAAATTATTGAATGTACAAATATTTTAAAATTACCACAAGGTATTAAAGCAGTTAAACGTTCGATCAACAATACACAAATTATTAAATGTATAAAAACTTTTACAGCTAAAAAAACATCAAATTGGGGAGACTTGCAAAAACGTCAGATTATTTACTATCCAACTATCCAGTGGCGGAGCTTGAATTTTAAATTTTATTATTAACTGATTTAATTCATCACAGCTTTGCGGTTTTTGAAAGCCAGTTGTCAAAACTGCCGTAAATAGACACAATATTAGTATCATTGAATAGGTTTTTTCGATACCTTTTAAAAGAGGTGTCGCTTGCCATAGGGTTCCATTTAAAATTATATATATATATATATATATATATATATATATATATATATATATATATATATATATATATATATATATATATATATATATATATATATATATATATATATATATATATATATATCCAGATCCGGATGTTTTTTTCTTTTTAAACCTTCCCCTTACCAACACAAATTTGATAACTGCATCCCCGATTTATTGTATGATTAAACATTACTCAGCTTTGGAGGACAACTTGGCCATATTTTATAATACTATTTATTGATCAAGTTGTTTTTATCTTCGTAATAGTAGTCTTAGTTTTATCTTAGTTTTATATCTTAATCTATTAATTATTTGTTTGAATTATCATTCATACAACATATTAGTAATAAAACATATAACTAATTATTCATACATATATTGGTTATTTGTCACCATAATAAGTTATTTGTTAGCGATTATGTGTAGTGTTAGTTATTTTCCTTTTTATATAGTATTTTAATCTTTTGTATGTAATAACTTATATTTTATGCAATTTTTCCCACACTGTAATTAGGATTACCTGTAGAATGGTTTATATAAATAATTAAATAAAATAAATGGATTTACGGAAGGGGGGTACCCTTAAAAATTTCATATTTTACATCTTTTTTGTTATGTATTTCAATGAATTTTTAACTAAAACGATTTTAGGATCCCCTTGGTGGCTATACAATAAAAAATTACTGATAACATTTTGCTGTTTTTAACACCGGATATGCGAGTGCCTTAAATTTTTTTAATTATATTCTAAAACTTTATGTGGCAGTAGACGTTCATATACTTTTGAAAAAAATTATTTTAATTGGTTGTAAAGCATGGATTTTACGGGATGTTTCCACTTTATGTAGATCACACTGTATATGGTACCCAAAATCACTAATCTGTTGTTTTCTCTATGCAGAAATTGGTACATATTTCCCTTTTTGCTATAAAATCGAGTGAAGCACCGAACATGATCGCCGTTGCCCCGGGACAGCTGAACCGTTTGCTGGCAAATTGGAATCGAATATTAATTATCGCTTAAAATGCTAATGCCGAAGATGATGAGTAACGCTGATGGTTATATTTTCTGAATAAATTGCCAACGTCGGGATGGCAAACAGGAAAAGGACAGAACACAATGGCACCATTAGTCCGGCTATAATGTTGGCAAATTGTTCGGTGGGAGGTCCGGCTCATACATCACTCCGTTTTGTCCCACGATCTGCTGATGGTAAGCGATACCGCCGCGCGTCCTGTCATTCCATTATTCAGGACCTCTTGCTGCCTGTTTACGGGGTCACTAATGTGCCGTGGCGTACACACAAGGCACACTTTTCCATGCGGAGGATAATACCGATCATTTAATAAACTGATTTGGTCCCCTCAGACGATATAAAATAGTTCAGCCGTATATGTATATTGAATTAACGATAAATAATTCGATAAGAGTGTTGCAATTCAAGCAGGCTATGAAATATATGTATATAATTTAATTTTTTGTTAATCAATTTCGATTCTTGTTTCATTTCGATTTGAGTTACGAAAGGGTTTACTCTTTTTTTTAACAAAAATTAATTTCTTAATCGGCAAGATAAGAAAGCTTTTATTTGGCAAATGGCGATGAAATGAATAGTACGTCCTATTAGGCTTTTCTTATTTCCTGGTTATAAAATAGAAGATGTTTTTGGAGAAACAATTATAACAGAAACTATTTTATTTTCGACACAAATTTTAAAGTTGTTCAAAATATCCTCTATTAACAACCTAACATTGGCCAGCACATGTGTAAACACTTTATACTAAACGTTCAATAATTCCCCAAGAGATATTTTCCTTTATGATTTGAATTTGTTGCTTCTCACCTGTTTAATTTATTGGCCTATTAAAATAGACTCGCAATTTTAAGTAACACCACAAGGAAAAATCTAAAGGCATCAAATTAGGTGAACATAATGGCAATTCAGTTGATTGTCGTCGACTTAGACATCTGCCAGAGAAAATATCGTCAAGAAATAAGCCGACATTAACACCAAAATCAGAAGTTCAATTTTTGAAAATCAAGTTCATTAGGAGGAACATCATCATCTTTGTTTGGGTGAAGAATTACTAAAGCTGGTGTTAAATCAAAACGTAGAAATTGTAAATATTCAGCAGCAGTTAACTTCCTATAATCATAGTCCAAAAATTCATTTTACCAAGTTGTCTATGCTATTCTTACGATTCACTGCTCCATTCAAGGAAAAGGTCGATTCGTCAGGTATAACAGCAAACTTCAGCACAGCAAAACAGCGATAATCTGAACCATCCTTATTCAACCCTTGTACTAAATGTACTTTATAAGGGTGAAACTTTTCTCGTTTCAATAATCAACTATAGAATGGTCGACGTTTTGGCAGAACTGTAAGGGTATTCTTAAACTTAAAACAGTACATTTAATTTAGTATCTTCGCTAATTTGAGGTCGCTCTTGCCGAGGTAAATCTTCTATAACAGCAGTTCCCGAAAGGTGTAAACTACACTACTTACCGCTGATCTTAGCGCAACTTTTGTGAGATATTAATCTGTTACTGTATTCAATCACCAATAAATTAACAATTAAATTGTTTCTCGTTCAGTTAAATCAGCTATTTTTATTGACACTTTATTTCTTACTAAATATAATCTTTAAAAATTCCATCTGAAACAATTAGCTCGACAGTAACAGTAACAGAATAATTATTCAATTTGGTGATCTTCAATAACTTGACTTAAAATAGTTTTTGTTACTTTTTGTCTATGACCAAGAAGTGTTTCATAAGATATTAGCGATTTTCAATCATAAATTATTTTTATTTTCAATATCGAAAATAATATTAATGCAGGATACGAAAGTAATATTTTATCAAAATATAAATATATACCAGATTCCTGGTACAAGTTCTGTAATTGAAAAACATTATTTTTAACCTTATTTTATAATTTCGAATTTAATCTATCTCTCTCGTCATCTATCATCGTCTATACTATACACGATAGATAGGAAACTGACAAAATAGATTCGCAATTTTAAGTAACGGCACAAGAATAAATCTAGAGGTACCAAATCAGGTTAATATGGTGGCCATTCTGTTGATTTTCGTCGCCTTATGCATCCGCCAGAGCATAAGAAATAACCGGACACAAACATCAAAGCGGGAAGGAACTCCAGTTTAGAAAACCAAATATATTAGGGGAAAACATAATCGTCATATATTCGTTGTTTGGATAAGGAATTATTAGTGTAATTTTATGCCAGAACTGTGAGAATATTCTTAAATGTAAAACAGTACATTTAGTTTAGTGTATTCACTAATTTGAGGTCTGTCTTGCCGAGGTAAATCCTTTATACCTACTACCAGCTTGTGAAAATATTTGAATTAGTCTATTTATCGCTGATCTTACCGCAAATATTGTGAGATCTTAATCTGTGACCAAATCAACCATCAGTAAATTAACAATTAAATTATCTCTCGTTCAGTTAAATAAGCCAATTTTATTCACACTATATGTTATTAAACATAGTTTTTAAAAACACAGTTGAGACCTGACATAGTTAGCTCGACAGTAACAGAACAATTATTCAGTTTGGTGATCTGATATGGCTTCAACTAATTAGATTTACAATAGTTTTTGTTACTTTTTATTTACAACCAAGAATGTTTTATAAGAGATTAATTTACCTTTTCCAATCACAAACTAATTTTGTTTTCCATTTTGACAATACGATTAGTGTAGAGCACGAAAGTAATGATTTATCAAAATATATACCAGATTCTTGATATATAATAATTGTGTAGTCTGCAAAAATTGTATTTTTGAATGTAACCGTATTTTATAATATAGAAGTTTAGCAACGTCTATATTATACAAGATAAATAGGAAACTCCTAGTATGTTATACTATTGTATTTATAAATCTCTAAGAAATTCATCTTTAAAAAATGAAGTGGAGATTGCAGTTAGAAAATATTTAACTGAAATGCAAAATCTGAAAAAAAATATGTACGTTATTTCATGCCTTTTTAAAAAATAAGGTTGACGCATTTCACTGATTACTTACAGAGTTTTTCTTTTTGACACTTTCTTCTTTGTAATATGTAATAGATTTATGTTGTAATTTTTGTAATATGTAATGTACCTATATTTATACTTAAGTACTTTGTATTTTCTTCTTGTTAATATTTTAAACATACTTTAAACACTTTCAGGTGCATACTTTGGTGAAATACTGTAATTTATTTTCTTGTACAGTAGGTAAATTTTATCGGTTACCCCAATTATTTTTTATCTGCTGTCCAAATTTTGTTATCAGAAAATTCTTAATGTCAGAGTTTTAATCATCTCCAGTAGATGCCAACTTTGTTGGCGAAACGCGCATCGGGTGTAGTGTATAGTGTCTCGGTGTTTTGTGGAAAACAAAGTCATCGCTATCTTCACACCAAAGAATTCCGACCCACTCCAGTAGAAAAATCTTATACAACATTAGTTGTTAGTATGTTCTGTTTCATTTTAGGTGATTTATATTTGTAATTTTTGTCAATTTCCGTGGCTACTTAATAAATGTATTTTGTCTTATGGTTCACTTCAACTGGTTATCCAGAGAGCTACCCCACAGAGTTTTTCTGAATTTGAACTTTTGGATCTTTCTTCTTCCTTGTAAACACATACAGAGACCATAGTAGATCATGGTTGTTAATAATGATGATTGGTGTAGTTTTTTTTGAGGATTGAATGCTATTTATGGAGTCGGTTAAATAACACTATTCAATTAATTTGAAAATATATTTTAAGTAAACTACAGAAATGCCGTATATAATAAGGACTAAACAAATTAGGTCAAAACAGCTATTCTCCTGGCTATATGCCAAACGACGCCGAGCGCTGAATTACATGACAAAACTTGTCGTATTTTGTCTAACAGAGTTAGCACTAAAATACAGTGATTCAGATTGTTCCAAAACCACAAGGAAGATGCACAGTGTCACCTATATGAGGATATCGCTAACTGCAGACCGGTTTCGACCTTATCTTGGATCTCGTCAGTGCAGTGTAAACGAGTATACCTTTGACAGATGAAGCTCACATCTAGTAGACGTTGCTAACAACAATCTAAATCGGAGTAAAAACTTGAGGTCATCAGTATAATACAAGGTTTTATTCCTACTTATACTGATAATCACAAGTTTTACTCCGATTTAGATTGTTCTCGAAACTACCAAGAGATGGCGGGTGGTACGTTCTACTGCGGTGGAACGTAGCAACGTCTACTAGATCTGAGCTTCATCTGTCAAAGGTATACTCGTTAACACTGCACTGATGAGACCCAAGATAAGGTCGAAACCGGTCTGCAGTTAGCGATTTTCTGATATTTTGCATCTTTCTTGTGGTTTTAGAACAATCTGAATCACTGTATTTTAGTGCTAACTCTGTTAGACAAAATACGATAAATTTTAATCATGTAATTCAGCGCTCGGCGTTTGGCATATAGCCAGCAGAATAGCTGTTTTGACCTAATTTGTTTAGTCCTTATTATATAAGGTACTTCCAGATGGGTTGAAGTATAATCTCCTTATTTCTATAGTTTGAATATTACCCTCTGCAGAGTGAAACTTTGCATTATACTGATGTTTAATAATTGTTTTTGAGCTGCTAAAAACGTAGAGTAGACCACTCAATGTGGTTTACTTAACCACAGATATTTTTTAAATACTGTTTATTTAATTAGATAAATAGCTATTAATTTAAAAAACTTTTGAATAATTAGAATGACATCGCTATCAGACAAGTAACGGGAAGCTATTTTCGTATCCCAAGGATTCAACAGTAAAACATTTCATAAGGTTTTTGACATAACGACAACCATATCATCGCGCAAAGTTTACAAAGAGTTAGTCGAGCATATGATTGCCGCGATTGTCTGTGGAAGTTGTGAACTACGAGAAGGTGGGAAAGCGATCCTCGACTACACGGCAGCTGCAGGGTGCAGTACGCAGCACCTGGCTCCCCGACACACACATTGGGGTGACAAATTTCTCCACGCCCACTTGATTCTTCACGCCGTGACTTTTCAAGCCGTGTCGGATTTAACGCGATCTTTGCAAATAATAACCAGCCGACACATTTAAGCACGGCAACAATCCGAGGTGGCTGTAAACGGAGTTTAAGGTTGCGCCGAAAAGGCTAATTTGAGTATTTGCCTAATCCCATTGCACACATCGCTGTGGGGTCCACGGATTAGTGGTTAATATACGAGATTTAGTCTTTGTATTTTAAATGTTTCTAAGCAATGTCGTTTAACGTATAGTAATAAATCGACTCCCTCAAACAAGAATATGAAATAAAATTTATATACAGTGCTGTGAAAAAAAATATCACCCTTAATTTAGATTACATCATGAGTAAAACTATCAGATTAAATGAAATATCACCCTTAAAAAAGATAACATCCTGATATTCTGGAGATGTATATTACATGAAATCAGTGTTTTATATTAGGAGTTTTTAGGATCTTGTGTGTTGGTGAATAATAGAGATTTATGAAAAAACGGGTCTGTAGTTTGTGAAAAATCATAAACTGACTGGTGTTTTTATATTTTACTTGGACTAATACTTGGTCCATTTACCCTTATTTTTATTACATTTAATAAGGGAATGTTCATACTGTTTATTAAATTGTTTAAAGTTCACTCTGGAATTTTGTCCCAGGTAACTACAATTCGACGCTCCAGTTGAAAGAACACTTTCAATTGAAGACATTGTTGGATAATATACTGCTCTTGCCATAATATCCATAGATTTTCTTCTTTCTGTGGTTGAGATCAGGATTTAATGCTGGCCGTGGCATAAGGTCGATTCCATACTGCTGAAAACAGTTTTTTGTGGATCTTGCATTTTGAATAGGTGCATTATCCTTTTTAAAAATTTTAAAATCCGACTTATATGTTACTGTATTATTCTGTTAAAATATTGCACCATCATCTTCACTAAGGGTTAAAAATGGTAACAGGTAATCTTCTAGCAGGTTTTGATGAGCTGTTACATCCATTTTGCCATTTATAAATGACAGTTGGCTTTTCATATCTTTTTCTTAAAGCCGCCCATATCATAACATAACAGAAACAAATGTTTGAGATCTTCTTGACATAACTTTTTGCTCCTTTTATAAATCATGCCAATAATAGCTAAACACCTCCAGTCCATCCAAATTATTTTTTTTCTCGACGCTAAAGACTGCATGGTCCTAAAAGCATTTTGTTTTGAACATACTTCTCTGCAAATTTTAATCTGGCCTCTATGTGATGCTGCTTAAGTGCAGGTTTCTGTAAACATTTTTCGTATTTAAAATGTTCTGACTTCGCCTTCCATTTTCTTATAACACTGGGACCACAGTCTAAGTTAAAACGATGGACAGTGTGAGAAGATGATGCGCCTGTAGTTGATAATCTCTTCAGAAAACACACTTTGTCGTCGGTGAAAATTTAGACAACCAGTGATTCCTCTTACTATAATTTTCGACTCCTATTGATGTGCATGCTCGCTCACTGTTTAAAGCAAACTGAGTTTATACTTATTCAGAATTCAGAAGTTGACATCTTGACTTCTTGTCAAATGGACAGGGTAGCAACCCGTAGCCGTAGCCACGTTATAGTTCGAGAGAAATAACGTTATTTATCTATTAATAGTCAGTTCTATTAGATAATGTACGTTAAGGAATCCTACTTCTAAGAGGTATAATAAATTCCTTAAATATAAGCTTGAGTCTATTTCACGGAACTGTATGTATAGTTCAATTAGGACATAAATTTCTAACATAAAACTATTTTATCCCTGTGTAAATTTAACTTGACTAACCACATTAATATGCTGTAAGATTTCCTTTCTGTCTGCCTACATTTCGGTCATGTGACCGAAAATGTGCAGGTGAAATAAAGTCCTTTTATGCCAAAAACTGTCAACGCTTTCGACTGTTTAACACATCGCCAATTTTTAAAATTATTGTTCAAATAGGTTTTGAGATATCGACTAGTTAAAACTTCATGGGTCTTTATATAAATAATAAATAGATGAATAAATATGAAACCATTTTGTGCGTTTTTTGTGGTTAAAATAGAATTGTCTCCCTCTTTATTCCCTATTGTAGTCTTCAACAGCGTTTTATATAATTACAATTATTTATATGATCAATTTTTTATTATTTACCTGCTGTTGATAGAGCGTGCTTGCTTTTGGCGCTTTATTTTCTGGCAGTCTGCCGAGTAAATCAACCCTAGAGACGAGTTAACTACATAATTCTAGTTTGATCTTCAATGCATCGACTGCGGCATTATGGTATACCATCTAATGATAGTAATGTTCTACAGCTTGAAGACCATATTATGCCCCATTAAGGGTGCTGTAAAACGAAATATTATATTATCAGGCAACAGCTGACATGTTCATTTTTATAGCGTACCTACATTGTAGAAATTACTTTCGGATATATGTTTGGTATTTGTATGACATGGCTTGACATGTTTAATGGCATCTCTTTTGATATCACTCAGTTAATGTTATATTATCGATTTTTCATCACCTCATAATTTATTAATGAGGACAGAATTTCCATGACGGTTTCGAAAAATTTCCATTTATGTAATTTCGTATTTCGAAAAAGAAAGAGAAATAATTTATAAGTGTGTTCAAATTATATTCTGAAATTCTGTTTCTGAGACAATATTACTGAAAATAGAAGAAAATTACTTATTACTTTTTTATTATTCTCCAGGGGCGTAGCGTGAGAAAAGAATATAGGGATGTGATAATATTTTTATAAGGGGAAGAGGTATAGTCGGATGTATGGTAGGCCATATGAGAATGGTAAAAATAAAAAAAGACACTAACCTAAAATGATTATGCCGAGGTATATATGCTAATTTTTAAAATGAAGATCAATTCTTCGGTTTTTGTTTGTCCAGCGAAAACATCTATCACTGTTTCTTCAAATGTTGGAGACGATTTCATATCTACTAATAAGGCACTTTCAATATTTATTAATGCTAAAGCTGACAGTCTTTCTTGCTTTTGAGAATTACGCAGATAAGTCTTTATTCTCTACTAACATGAAAATGATCTTTCCGCAGAACTGATTGTGGCAGGTATAGTCAAAATTAAACGACACAATTTTGATGACTCCGGGAAAACAGAAGATAATTGAAGGGACAAAATATATTGGTGAAACTCAAACACAGTGCTCCTTTTCATATCGGGATCACTATAATTTACTGAAAGTTCACTTATTAAACGATTTGCGTCAAAGAATGTTCCATATGTATCTACTAAAGAAGAAAGAAGTTCGTCAGGAAAACGTTTTACGAGTGAAGTAAATTGCGTGGAATCTAGATTTAAGAATTTCAGTCTAGAAATTTCACTAAACCGTTCACTAATGTTCAAAGTAATAACGTCCAAAATTTCATAAAACAATCGTGCGTAGGTGCTTTTCTTATCTTCTTCAGGAATTAAATCCAAACGCATTCTTTCACTTGGTGGTTGATTTTCTAACACAAATCTGTCCATAAGGTCCCAAATGTCACTAAACTCGTTTCTCATTTTTTGAATATGTGATTTGAAATAGGCTATCTTTTTATTGTATTAACTAATATCTGATATTTTTGTCTGTAGAATTTTAAACAGACTCTCGGAATGTGGGAAAATTGCAGAAAACACTGCTAAGAAAAAAATAAAATCAATGTTGCGTAATAAAGTTAAATGGACTTTAGCACAAATAACGGTTTCTCGATCCCTTTCTTCATTTTCATTTTCCACAATTACCTCAAACAGCGCTTCCAAATCTTTCTTATGTTGAAGCGACAGTCGTCAAGATGCGTTCACATAATCGCATAACTGATTCCGGAAATAGCGATAACACCCACTCGAAGTTCCACTGTTGACTGCGTGAGATCACTGACCTTTTCTCCCATCTAACGCGTAGCTTGGATGTAACGTGAATTATCGCATTTCAACACTGCAGCAAGTAACGCGAGAGTCCAATAATTTAGAGCTGCTTCACGGTGGATTTGAAATAACATAGTTCATGGTAGCGTTTAAAGTAAATAATGTATGTTTGCGGTGAGTTTAAAATAATTAAAAAATTGTAATAATTGAATAAATAGACTGAACTTTTAAATAACACTAATTTGTCAATTTTTTAAGGGACTCGATGCATCACTCGCATCCATGCCCTTGTAGTTCTCTATTATATATGTATCAAAACTCATTTGAAAAGCTCTACCTGTTAGATAGCATCACATAAATAATTGATCTACTTACAATATTTCATCATAAATATTGGTGACTACATAAATTAATGTAGGGGTAAATATAGCACATATTTTGTGGGAACAATATTCTGTTGTGTGATACATCACAACAAATATAGATTCCTTGTTTCTATGAACTTAATATCACAGAATATTACTTCATTCAGTTAACAGAATATTTGAATAAAAATTGAATTGTTGCATGGAAGAGTACATTGTTTCTAGTAGTAAAAGAATTACATTTCCGAACGATTACGGAATTATTTTAAGTCCGGGAATGTGCTCTTACTACGAGGTACACATACTATTTTTCTTTCTGAAATTACAATCAATATTATAAATTCAGGATTCTTTATTGATACATTTTTTCAACATTTTCTAGTCTAATTCTATTACAATCTAATTGCATCTAAAATTGCATATTATATTGTTTCTTTGAGAATCACTATTTATTTATTGTTGTGATAAAAGTCAGATTCAATACTTATTTCAATATTCGTAAGTGATAAAAAAAGTATTAAAAAATATTTAAAATGAACAGTGATCATAATTCCGGAACACTACGAGAGTTAGTAGCAGTAGAAGGCATCTATGTTTTTGTTAAATTACTCCATGATGAGAACAACAAATATGTCACAAAAATGTACTGAAATTTCAAGGTGACAGTTAATAAACCAAAGAAGACAAAATTATTGTTACATAAACGAGTGTTTATTACTCAAGCACCAGATCATACTTAATGAATAAGGTACGTTCAGAGAATTTTAAAATTACCCAGATGTTTTTTTTTCTCTTACGTTGCTTTAACATTTGGTGTTGCCGGTGCATATCGCCGTGATAAACTGTATCGATTATATTTGATTGACATATTTTGATTCTGAATGAAAATCTAGATGAAGCTTATATCTAAGCTGATTAAATGCCGGATAATAAAACGAAGAAACCAAGATTATTACAATAATAATATTCCCGAAGGCACCTCCGGAGAATGCCTCTAAAGGCTTCGGATCAAAAAACAAAAGTTACCACGTTGTTTGCAATTGTCGATTAACTTTATTGATTTTGTTAAAATGCCGAAATTCGAACATTTCGTACATCGACCTAAAAATTTCGTGACACACACACGAAAACAGCCGTTTAGTAAATAGAGACAAGTAGGCAAATCGCAATAAAATTGCGCCGCCTCCTCGCTCATATCGAAAGCATCTCCGGAGCATGCCTCTAGAGGCTTCGGATCAAAAAATAAAAGTTACCACGTTGTTTGCAATTTACAATATTTATTTTGTCAAAATTCCGAAACTCGAATGAAAAGCATTTCGTAAATCGACATAAAAATTTCGTGACACACACACACGAAAATAGCCGTTTAGTAAATAAAGATAGTAATAATTTGTCGAAGAAGAAGTAACAATTAACAGCACCGAGTAAAAGTCACTGACTTTTCAGATATAAAATTTAACCCAAGTTCAAAGGTTCATAGTTGTACAAGAATAAACCGATTCATTACTTAACCGATTTCATTACATTATATTTCTTCAATTTTAAGCAATATTTTTTAGGTCAATCATACATTTTGTTGACTTACAGTAATAAATCATATATTACCAAACATAACATAAGTGATTGGTTTAGTAAACCATTTTATTAAGTCATACAAGTACTTATTTAATATTTTAAAAAAATTCGTTTATTTTTTTAATACACATCAAATTATCTTTATCGAAACAAAGAATTTATTTGAAGGAAAGATTTTGTTTCATCAACGAATTATTTTTTCTGTATATGGATGCAAATATTTATCTACAGAGTTACTCTTTCTTTAATGCAAACAATAAATTTTATTCCGTATTTCGCTCGATATTTTAATTTTTCTCGAAATTCTAAAAGAAATTTTTCTCGAAATTCTAAAAAAGAATCGTATATATTATAGGTATGTGGTGCGCTTCACTTAACCATTTTCGAGATATCGAACTTTAAAAATTATTTTTCATTACCCTCATAATTATTAATGTAAAAGAAAGAATAGTTTCTCTAGAAACACTATTTTTCTAGAAAGAAAAAAAAGTTTTTATAGGCAAAGTATTTTCAGTACACTGCTCAAGAAATGACATGATAAAATACAGACAACGAAATTAAAATTTGTCAAAATTTGATCTTTTTTTCTAAATATTCGCTGGTTCTGAAAATAATTATTTGTTAAAAAAATATTTTCTTTGAAATCTTATTTTTTTATTTATTTTATAAGGCGTTTACAGTTTACCTGCAATTAATTTGATAAATAACATTTTTTAATGATTTTAAAAAGGTATCGAGAGAAATACTGGCAATTTTACGATTTATTGTTTCTTGCAACTCTTCAATATATAGCAGTCTATTTTTGTACACTAAATTTTCGGTATGGCCCTACAAAAATAAATTCAAAAGGATCATATCGGGAGAATTAGTCCTTCAGTTACTCACCTGTTCCCTATTCAATCTTCAAGAAAAGTTTCACCATATTCCTGTATCTTATGGACAAGAACCTTATCCTGTTGAAACTGTATGTTCTGCAAATAATTTGATTGATATTGTTTGCGAATAATCATGTAAGCTCTGGAATAATAGACCCTTGCAAAAATAATAAATATCTTTAACAGATCAAATGCCCCTGTATACGATAGGGTCCTATGGCATGTCCACCAATAGTACACCAAACAATTTTTTGTGGTCGTTCGGTATGAACTTGCTCCATATCTACAGTTGTTTGACCTATGTATATACAATGCCTGCAGTTGTGTGTGTTTATGATACTTTCAAATAAATGGCTGAGAAGGTTACTATTTGTCTGCAACAATTTCGCGATCAAAATCCTTTTGACGTAATTCTTGTAAACAGTAAATTTAATGTGGATGGAATACTTCTGGAACGCTTATCGATCTTTCACTTTTTAATTAGTTTTTGACAGTTTCAGCTTCATGCTGCAATATTTTTGAAATGTTAATTTGGAGATGAATAACAGTATTAATGCCATTTTATTCATAAATTTATATTTTTTATAGTAGTGGTCTCATCATCCATGATATAACATTTTAAATAGATATTAAAAAAATGTAACATTTACAATTTAGGGTAGTGTTTCTAAGTAAGTGGCTTTTGCGGAAACTATTACAGGCGGCCACTGAGACTCATCCAGCAGAATAGTAGGAGGGTAATAAATATAGTCAATTTTTATAATAACGTGTATATTACAATTATTTACAAATCCTTATGAAAACCTACCATAAAAACAAGACGTATTATTTGGTTTGCATGATCCTTTGATGAAATTAGCCTACAGTAGTACTTATTGCACGTAGAAATAATCATAAATATATTAGTACAATGTAAGAAAAACAGACACCACGTAATATAGCCTACTTTAAAAGGTAATGAAAAACTATACATCCAGTTTCTTCGTAGAGAACTATAGATTTAAAATTTTATATTACATCACAACTCCATCACTAGTTTTGTTAAATTTCTAGTAAATTGTCCGAATTAAATTTCCGCGTTTTAATGGGGCGGCGTTTGGGAATGAAAGCCGTGCAGGTCTAAGCCTGCCCTAAGGGCGGCGTGACTCGCCAACACCCTGCCAGCAAGGTCTCCAAGCGCTCTTTCCAGCTGCTGATGTTGACTCCTCACCGCGAACCTGTTCACGTGGACTGGAATCGGCACCACTAGCTTACTCTTTTGCTGAGTACCTTTCACGCCCTGGTGGGGGCCTGTGCCAAGACCCGCTTTCACCCGTTTCCATTTTGCCCGTCGGTTCTGGAACCAGATTTTTACTTGGACCTCCGACAGGCGTAGCGCCGACGCTATCTGACTTCGTTCGGTGAGGGAGAGGTACTTCTTGGCGTGGAATTCTCGTTCCAACTCCAGCAACTGTTCGCTGGTAAACGCTGTTCGGCGTCGACGCGCTTTGGTGGAGCCAGGCTCGCAGGGACCGTCTGAGTTTTGTGTTTCCTCCATGTCATCGTCGATGTCGGACCCTGAAAAAGAAGAGAATCGTTGAGTTCTGTTATTTAAGCTTTAGGTTCAGTTATATATTTCTTAGTTTCTACAATACATCGACATATTTGATGGTCGCGGTGAACATTTATGTCATAGTTCTTTTATTCTTGAAGGCATTTTGACTGATTGGAAAGGATTAAAAACATTCATACTGGATAGTATTCCTTATCTGTATATGTATATTTCAATAGCAATGCTGTATTCGTCAGAAAGATGCGTAGTTCCTGTTCGAATACGAATTACCTATTACTTAAATTTAAAAGTAATCGTGCCATTACAATTCAGACCGTTTCATTTTTACGAATAGGTAACACCACAGTAAATTTTTCAAAAAATTTACTTTTCTATTAGCTTAAAAATTCCTTGAACCTATTAAAATATGGGGCAGAAAATTTGTTTCCTAAGAAAATCAGTTTCTCTTGAAATTTCGCGCTCTTTCATAAGCGCGTCGGACTTTTCCGAAACGACACCTGCCTCAATTAAATACCTGTTGGGAGGTATACTCTAGGTACAACCTAACTTCTCCAATATACAACACATGTCGATAAATATATTTAGTTAGAAACATTTACAAACAAAAGTACGTTAGTATAACGCCAATACATGTATAAAAAAGTAAATTTCCTCGCTTGAAATCATGGTTTTTGTGTGTAGTGCTGATTTTTAACAGTTTATTTTTAATCTCAGAATGATTATAAGTTATAATAGGTAACGCAAAAGTGTACCAGGGCAGGAGAAGTACAAAAAAAATGATATCCAACGCGGCGTTGGAGTAATACGTCATCGAGACGACCCTTGAATAGATTTGAGGCTGAAGGCGATTCAAAAGGAGTCTTCAGGAGCGATCCAAAGGGACTTCTGATAAGAAATTAAAAGTTTCTGATGAAGATTTAGACATTAATTATGACATTGGCAATATAATTATATATTTTTTTGTCGTTTTCTCTGTTATTTTACAACACGTGAAATGTAAAACGTACGATTCAGACATCATATTTCATGAAGGAAGTCCTCAAGGCTTAGGCATCAAAATTGTTATCACTCCTCGGAAAATATGAAAACTGAAATCTGGACGACCTTATTTCATAAGTTATCAACTGACAAAAATTCGTTAACACGAGGAGTGCTCGGAGTCTTGGTGTGACTGGACGAAAGCGAAAGAAGCGAATTCCTTGGACACCTTCCATCATAAACCGCCATTTCCTAAGGACCTGAGAGGACACGAGTTGCTAAACCGTTGCTTGGGAAACTACACGCAAAATAGCAATGAAAGTTTCAATGCTACTGTTTGGAAATTCGCTTCAAAATCTTATTCAAGTGACGAGGAAGTCTTGAATATAGCGACTGATATTGCTGTGTGCGTTTTTAATGATGGCCTGATTAATATTTTTCGAGTTATGAAAGTTCTGGAGATGGGTATTGGCGTTCAATCGATCATACAATTTTTATTTAGAAGCTGATGCTAATCGGATCCAGCCCGCCGATATGTCTTTGACAGGTGCAGTGAAAGAGGCACGCTCCAACATAAAATGTTTGAGGAAAGGTAATGAGGAGGAATATTTAAATATAGAAGGGTAGCTTTATGGCGCTGGGATAACAAATTAATGGTAACAATTTTTGAACAGTCGGATTTTTCATTTTTTCATGTATATAATATATCTGTATTTCAAAACATTAAACGCGTTTTTCTCGAACAATGTTTTTACTTTTCCGCACTCAACTATAATCGCGGAAAAGTAATGTAATCGTCTAAAAAAATTTTATTTTGGTTCACTCCACTATACGCGGAAAAGTAATGTAATTGTGTAAAGAACATTTTTTTTATTTACATAAGGTTTAAAACAAAAAAAAGGTTTTTAAACTATTTTGTGTATGTGTGTGTGTGTTGTTGTCGTTGTCGTCGGCACTTATTTTTATTAGCACGATAACTCAACTAAATTGTGTCGGATCGATCGGGTTTTGACTGATTCCGATCGGGGATGTCTCCCAGACGACATCTATTGATTTTGAGGTGGATAGGACACACCCCACCCTGTCCATTGATTATGAGAATGCACAATGGTGGACCATTTGAGAAATTTATTTTGTTAACACGATAACTTAACTAAATCGTGTCAGATAGATCGGATATTGACTGACTCTGATCGGAAACGTCTCTCAGATGACACCTATTGATTTTGAGGTGGATATAATACACTCTACCGTGTTCATGGGTCATGAGAAAGCACAATGGTGGATTATTTGAGAAACTGTTTTTGTTAGCACGATTTCTCAATTAAAACGTGTCGGATCGATCGGGTTTCACTGATTCTGATTAGGGACGTCTATCAGACGACATCTATTGATCTTGAGGTGGATAGACACCCCACCCTGTCCATGGGTAATGAGAAAGCACGATGGTGGACTATTTAAAAAAAGTAAAACTGTCGCATAATACACATATTCTGCATTTATGTGTTGGTTTTTTTTCTCGGCTGTTCAATTTCGAGATGGAGATGTTCTACATGTGGGAAAGTCCGTTTTAAGGTTTTAAAACTGTTTGTTTATTTCAAAACGGCACGCAGCATAACTCCAACAATTTTCATTACTTTCATGCGAAATTTTAACAATTTTTAAAATAAAATTTATAAGTGAAATACATATGGAATTTTCGATAAGTTAATTTAAACATTAATTGTTAATGCCCTCTTTTTTGTTGAAAATTTTATGTTTTTTGTTTAGATACTCGCTAATCACACAAAAATCAATAGTTTCAAAAATTCCTACGTATTTCACTAGCTATAAACATGTAGATTAAGTGATTTCTTTCCAGATTCAGATTTGCACCAGTTACACTGTGTGCGGCAGAGCGCCTTAAATTCGACATGTCTCGCGAGAATGGCTCCAGTGTCGCCATTTTTGATAATAATTTTTTGTATTATACTTAAATATATGCCTAATACTTTTATTAAGTATTATTACTCTTTCTTCCATAAAAAAAAATAAAATTGTCAAAAAATCTCTTTTTTTTTAGCTTATAGTGGTGTTACCTCTTAAATTATATGCAAAGATTCCTTACAAATAAAACTGAAACATAATATGCACTACAACGTTGATCTTGAAAGGGGAGACAATTATGTATAATATATATAAATCTGTCATGCAATTTATACTATATAAGAGGGTTAAATAAAATTTAAAAAATGATCACATTGAGTTATATATGAAACAGACAATAATCTACAGAATGTAATAAACAATACTAAAGACATACTAAACAAAGATAATATGGTAATAAATCAGGGGTTTACAAAATAAATGTCGAGGATATATGTATGTATAAATAAATAAATCGGAGATATATAAAATAGTTGTAATATATGTAATACATTTTAGAGCTTAAGGCATACCAAAAGACCAATGAACGCTAGATTCCAGGAACATGTAGTGCCCTTCGAATATAATAGAATATAAAATCAAAAGTAAATCAACATATGTACGAACGTGAATACTATAATAAATCAAAATAATTTAATGCTTTTAAAATCCGGAAATGACAATAGGGGGCTTGATTGGTGGGAAGGTATATATTTCAGAAATGGTCAAAAATACACTAAATTTCGATTGAGGTTCCATACCTTAATCAGATCTTTCTTCATTAATTTAACTAACAAAAATCAGGTCCACTAATTAAATACTTAAGAACAGACTACGTAAGGCAGAAATTATGATACGCCTATGTATTCATAAACTGAATGAAAATATGCCTCAGACGCCATAAAAAGATGTTGGACAAGAGTAAGTAAACGATTGGAAATTCAGTGTAAGGAATACTTCGGATATGGTTTTACTAAAAATAAGCTAGTTAACATTGTAATGGCGTAAAGATTTTTAAGCTTAAGTAGGTAGTAGAAAGTAGACTATCAATTTCAAATTCAACCAAAATATAACAATCCTGCTGACGACGATAGCAGTGCTATCGAAATATGCAAACATAGGTGCAGGTAGGACGCTTAGTGGCATGCGGTGAGATTTTTATGTGGAGAAGTGCCCCAAAAATAATATAACTTCATTTAATTTTTTGCGGGTCTTGGTATGGCTACCTTGAATTGATAGATACTGAAGAACAATTTTTTTGAGGAAGTAAAATAAAAGTCGATTTACCTATAATGATAAATAGATTTATTTGTAATGTAATTTTATTCTCCTATCCACGTTCGCAATCCAGTCCATACGTCTTCAAAAAAATTTTGGATTTTGTGTTGACCTTTTTACACATTTCTATTCTATGTATATCAATGCTAAATTAGATAATCCTTCTCGTTGAGTTCCTAACAAAGGTTTTAATGTGTTCTAAAGTAGATAAACTTCTTTCCATGGATGCATTTGTTACAGGAAAATGAAATGTTTTAAGACAGAGCAGTATATTTCTGGGTGTTTATTGATTATCGACTTATATAAAATATTTTACTGTGGATGCACTATCAAAAAAATTGCGTAAGTTAGTTTTAGGCTATTAAAAGCTGCGTCAGACTACTTTTAGTGATAACATAAAACTGAAAATAATTAATAACAGTCAGATTCACTTGAGTTATATCAAAGTGGTTTACAACACAGAGCCAATTACTTGACGGAGGATATTAATCCTAGTTCGTTCTTTACCTCTATAAGCTCTTATTGTTTTGTTCTTCAGAATATTAAAAGTGCTTTTTTGAACTTTACAATAGGACACTGGTTAAATGCCTGAATTTGCCATTTTCCCTTCCTGTTTTCTTAGTTGCAGCTTGTGTTATTTTCATCAATTTAAATTTTAAATTCCACCATGCGAAAGGAAGCCAATTTTTATATATTTTGTATTTTAATTATCTTTATAATTAAAATAAAACAATAGATCTAGATAAAACATGAATCTTTGAATAGATTAGGAATCTCCGCTGGAAGCAAAGATGCTTCTCTTGCTGCTTCCAGCAAGAGAATGGTCCTTAAAATTATTAAATTCATTTTAAACTATGGCATTCTAAATTAAACTTACATTTGGGTCGGGGGCATTTCAATTGTCAGGTATGTAGCCTATTTAGCTTTAATGTAAAACCCCATCTCAATAATATATTGTTGAATGGGAATTTTTCTGATAATATACTAATTCATTAGTAGTAGTTCTGATAATAGTATACTTTCCAGCTAGTTTACGTTATATCCCATTTCAATTTTCTGAGGGTACCTATTTGAGGGCACAATTTAGTTCAAAACAACTCTAAGAAACAAAATTCGCATTTCTCTGCTATATTCTAAAATCTTAATTGAACCTTAAAACCAATAGAATTATTATATAAAACTGTAACTTTATTCACAGCAATTTTGTTGATTAAAGAACACAATAACAACATATTTGTCTATTTACAAAATATCTATTAAATATAATCACTCATAATAATATCTATTAAATATATATCCCAGTTTATATAATCAAGTATGCAGTTGATATGAACAACGTAACCTTAATTATTCCACACATCCTTTACGAAGTTTCACATTTTCAACATTTTGAAGGAAGAAATAAATTAGTGATCACATTCGTTGGGAGTGCCCAGATAAAGGAAGTGTACAAGCCACATAAAATTTAATATGTCTACTTTAAATTAATCGTATACATGTATATTCAAAGTCTTTAGTTAGTATTCTATTATCGCCGTAATAATACGTCATAATTTAACTGTTAATACATTTGTGATTAAATACACGACGTATTTAGTGCCGCAAACTCTTAAAACGATGGTCACATACGTATCGCGTTTCACCCATAATCAATATGAGTCTGCAATTACTATTAGAAATTTCATCGGTATTAGGGATATAACGAACGGGAAAAATATTATGGTAATGCTGGGAGTATGATAATAACGAATAACAGCAGCAGCCGACAGGAGACCATTCGGATAATATCCATTTACCAATTTAATGCATTCGTCAATCATAATTTCATATGCGCACAGAGTATGCATTTATAATGCAGGATGTATTGCATCGATTACCAGGAATTGGTTCCTACGTATTTCAATTATACCCACATGCTTTAAAGTAGCACTACATATAATATATCCACATACAGGGTGTCTTAATTGACATCCATTTCATCGACAGAACAGTATATTTACGATAATATGATAAAACGCCTTATTTAACTATGTCTTTTATTCAATATAAAACTGTTAAATTACAGCTAATGTAATGAATTTTCTTATAAAACGATAGCAGCTTAATGAGCACATATTTTTTTATTTATTTTGATATTTCATTATTATGGTCAAATCTTTTTTTGTAAATAAAAATTACTGCTTACGAGTATATGTAACAAATCCTAATTCATACTAATTTGATTTTGCAGTGTCTGTTTACTGTGTCTAGCTTGTTATATCGACAGTGGCGGCGCTAGCATTATTTTGCGGTTGGGCGACAATAGGCAGGAAATATCTAGGGTGGGCGAAGGCGTCAAATATATTATTTTATGTGCGAATGTGATATAGTGGTGTTATAAGAGATTGGCCGACTGGTTGGGCGAAAAGGATTTTGCCTGGGCGCTCGCCCACCCGTGCCCACCCCTGTCGCCGCCACTGTACATCGATTACTTATATCGTTACTCTGTCTGTGTTTTCTTCTTCGCTTTATTCTTAGAGGGCCATACGCTGGAAAGGGTTGTATTCACTACCTACGTTGTAGAGGGCGTAATTAATATTCTGTTAACATAAGGTAGCTAGACATTGGAATGGATATGATCTATACAATTTTAGTAATTTAAGTACCTAGGGTCAGTACTTTCGTACTGACCCTAGGTACCTAGTAGGTACTTTCGTACAGGTTATTTGCCCTGTATTTTCTTTTTACAGTATATTGGAAAAAATCATTAACCAGTAGATGGCACTCCAAAGTTATTATATAACAAGGAAATAGTGACCAAAAATACAGCGAGCAAAATCATTATTTTGCTTGTTTTGTCCATAGAATCTTAATTTTTAATATTTATTCGTTTAAAATATTTCATACATTGAAAGTGTGAATTAAAACACAAAAGTGACTTTTGTTGCAAGTAAAAGCAATATATCCAGAATTGGTATATCAATTTCTGATAGATGTATCAACTGGGTGATAGTTGGGTAATATTTTTTTTTTTCATTTTATATTGTTACATTATTTCATATTAATTTTTGGTATATTTATAGTTTGAAGAAAGAATTTGAATTACGATATATAGATATTATACCAATATATGAAAAAGGAAAAGTGAAATTCAAGAAGTTTTACATTTTACCTTTTAGTATTTATGAAAAAATGCTATTGTACCGATACAACAGCTCTACAGGAACCCTAGGAGTAGTTTTGCAAACAGTTTTCAATTTTTCTCATTTTAAAACTAATAACAAAACACTTTTCAACCCTTAAAACACTAACCTATACATAAAAAAATTTATTTTCCAACATAAAATATATAGCATATAATTTGATTTGTTGTTCGCTGTTTCACTAGTTCTTCAGTAAAAATATAGATGTCTCCTAAATCTGTGACGTTGTCGCGTAAGTAATAATAATAATACGCCAGAAATTCTCATAAAGAGGACAAATGTTACGTTACGATTTTCTTCTGTATTTTGAAATCCCAACATCACGTAAGTCCGAAACTCGATATAACCCTTCACACTCGATATATTGCTTCAGCAGTTTCTCTCCCATTGTTTATATGTATGTCAGTATACAATGTTATCAAAATATATGCAGGCTATAAATATGGAATTGTATTCTACTATTTGTCAATAAGAGATTTGTGGTAGTTCTTCGTCGAACACTATCCAAAAAATGGGCTTGATCTTATTTGAGATGTCGGTATAGAAATACCCAAATTTCTTCCTCTGACAATGTTTGTCATCTAACCATGGGTTACTTTTTAATAAACAGGAATTCTGGAAAGCTGTATTATACCGTCTTAATACGTTCACATACTAAGGTATTCCATTAAATTGTATTGCACGGTTGCAGTCTGAATTTTTAAGTGTTTTGATTTCAATTTTTATTTTCTCGATTTTACTTTTCCGCACTCCACTATAAGCGGAAAAGTAATGTAGTCGTGTAAAGAAAAAGTGAAAACACAAAATTTTTCTTGGGTTTATTTTTCGTTTTTCGGCCTAAAACAAAAAAAAATGGTTTTTAAAAATTTTTTGCTGTGTGTGTCGTCGTTGTCGTCGGCATTTATTCTTGTTAGCACGATAACTCAACTAAATCGTGTCGGATCGATCGGGTTTTGACTGATTCTGATCGGGGACGTCTCCCAAATGACATCTATTGATTTTGAGGTGGATAGCACACACCACCCCCGCCCTTGGGTCTATTTGAGAAACTTATTTTGTTAGCACGATAACTCAACTAAATCGTGTCGGATCGATCGGGTTTTGACTGATTCGGATCGGGGACGTCTCCCAGACGACACCTATTGATTTTGAGGTGGATAGAACACACTTTACCATGTTCACGGGTCGTGAGAAAGCACAATGGTGTACTATTTGAGAAATTTGTTTGTTAGCACGATCACTCAATTAAATCGTGTGGGATCGATCGGGTTTCGACTGATTCTGATTAGACGTCTACCAGACGACATCCATTGATTTTGAGGTGGATAGGACACACCCTACCCTGTTCATGGGCCATGAGAAAGCACGAGGATGAACTATTTGAAAAAAGTAAAACTGTCGCATAAAATACATACTCTGCATTTATGTGTTGGTTTATTTTTTCTCGGCCATTCGATTTCGAGACAGAGATGTTCTGCGTGCGGAAAAGTCTGTTTTAAGGTTTTAAAACTGTTTATTAATACACGGTCTATAATAAATGTGAAAAACTCGTACTACTACTTACATCGGTGCCAGTGGGTGTTTAAGCTTGATGAGCTACCATTCATTTTGTATATATGTTATTTCAATTATTTAAGTGTCGTATTACCTACTACTTTAAAAAAATTCTACCTTGCAAAAATATATATAGACGTATGTACACTCAGGATATATGGGCAATAGTAAATTAAATTTTGTGTTATTTGGCTTTTATTTAATGATATATTTATTGCATATTTCTTAATGGTATGTAGAATATATTTATGTTAATTTATGTGCTTTTACCTTGATAAAAAAAACAAATAACTTTCAAAGATTTAAAATTGGAACTTGAAGGAGAATATATATAAAACCTAATCAGGAAGTTTCTATAAAAACGCGGTTCAATAGCATATATTTTTAGATGCTACAACATATACTATAATATTTTTGAATGTATATATTGGATAGAACAAATATTAGCAAAATATTTTCTTAAATGGGCCACCCTAGATAAGATATTACACAGAATGCTCACACACACATATATATATATATATATATATATATATATATATATATATATATATATATATATATATATATATATATATATATATATATATATATATATATATATATATATATATAGGGTGGTCCAACCATAATGCACGATGTAAATTGTGAGTCACACCTTAACGTCAAGTTTTTTGCTCAACTTAATTTGACATTTCTTTGTTTCAGTGTTTGACAAATTCAACCATGGAGAGGTAAACAATTGAGCAGCGCGTTAAGATTGTTGAAGCCTTTTACAAAAATGGGCGTTCAAATCAAATTGCATTTCGTTGACTTCGTGACTTTTTTGGTCAGCATAATCGACCAAATGTGTCCACAATCGGGAGAATTGTGCACAAATTTCAGCAAATCGGGTCTGTAGGAAATGTGAAAACACCTATGCATGCTCGCCCAGTTCGTTCTGCGGAAAACATTGCTGTTGTTCGCGATAGTGTAGCAGAAGAGCCGTCAACCTCGACTCATCGTCGTGCCCAACAATTCAACATCTCACGAACATCACTGATGCGAATTTTGAATAAAGATTTGAATTTACACGCTTACAAGGTTCAATTAACTCAAGAGCTGAAGCCTACTGACCATTTCAAGCGTCGTCAATACGCCGAATGGTTGGTTGAACAGACAGAAGTGAATTGTGACTGAAGGTGACTTTACAAAGAAAATCATCTTCAGCGACGAGACACACTTTCACCTCAGTGGATTCGTTAACAAGCAGAATTGCCGCATTTGGGCAAATGAGAATCCACGAGTGATTGTTGAAAAGCCGATGCATCCACAAAGAGTAACTGTTTGGTGCGGTTTATGGGCTGGCGGCGTACTCGGACCGTACTTCTTTGAAAATGAGGTCGGCCAAGCAGTTACCGTGAATGGTGTTCGCTATCGCGAGATGATAACGGACTTCTTGTGGCCAGAAATTGAGGATATGGACCTGGACGATATGTGGTTCCAACAGGATGCCACACAGTCAACGAAACAATGGCACTTTTGTGCGAAAAATTCAATGGCCCTGTTATCTCACGTCGTGGCGATGTTAATTGGCCGCCACGATCATGTGATTTGACACCGTTGGACTTCTGTCTTTGGGGATATTTAAAAGAAAAAGTGTACGTCAATAAGCCAAGAACAATTCAAGAGCTAAAGGATGAGATAATTCGGCACATTAACGACATTGAACCTCAATTATGTCTCAGAGTCATTGAAAATATGGATCATGGGATCGAAGTATGCCACCGAAGCCGTGGCGAGCATTTTGCCGATATTTTGTTTCACACATAATTGTCATAGATCCTTCTATCATAATAAAAAATATTAAGATAATTCCCTGAAAACTTTTTGTTTTATTTACAATTAACATCGTTCGTTTTGGTTGGACCACCTTTTATATATATATATATATATATATATATATATATATATATATATATATATATATATATATATATATATATATATATATATATATAAACAAAGTAACTTTGGGTTTTGGACTGTGGACCATATTTGAACTATGGACTATGGTTTGAAATAAAAATATTCATTGGACTATGTTATAAAACAGAATCTATAAAAGGGACATGTAAATATTATACGTAGGGGAGGCACAAATATGTAATATTTTATGGATCATAATTAAATTTATATAACGGCAAGATGATACTGTCAACAGAAAATTCACTCTATTCATGCACATTATGGAAGATAAATCATTGTGTGACAAATAATACCTATAAAATGGATCTTACACATGTTCTTCTTCACAATAATGAATTATTTACGAAAATCTAAGCTGTTTTCATCCTTAATGTCTCTTCGTATAACAATGGCGGTAGAGGCCCAGAAAGGGTAGTACTAATAAGAAACGCCTACAATGTATATGTAATTTAGTGTATTGTACTATGACATTTGCCGAAGCCTTATTTGTTAAGCTAATTGTTATAATTCATGTAGTCTTGCTTTGATTATTTCCTTACATAAAACATTCTATTTCGAATTATATACGAGTACATTATGTCTATTTATACTATAAACAAATTATATTTACTCCATATTCTAATATACTACATGACGATAAAATTATGTAATATATATTTTGGATTGCATTTGTTTCTGATTAACTTTATACATATTTGGTACAATATTTATACAATAATGGTATTTCGTGTTAATTGTAAGTATTATATAAATAAAACTATAAATAATAATAAATTAATGAAATTAAATCAAATCACCTCTTTTATTGCATATATGAATGAGTTATAAATTCTTCTATTAAGATAAACATTATAATACATTTGAAAAACTGTTTTTCCGCTACAAAAATTTTCCAAACATATCACATAAATTGGACAACCCTCAGGTCTAAAGCCAAAGTTATTCGGGAAGAGGTTGGACAATGGTCATTGTCTACCAGTATTCCACATTGTAGGAGACTAGTTATTATTTCAACATCTACATCATTTGTTGATTGATGAAACATGAATCAACAAAAGCTACGACATTCGGTTAATCATGATCAATATAATTATGTAAAAATAGCTGAGCTATTCTTGAAAAGTGCATTCAATAATCACAGAGAGTTAGAGAACCATTATACAGGTTCACAGTACAGGATGGAAATTCATATTCATTTAAAATAGTACAGGATGGAAATTCCTCTTCCAACCGTATATCGCATATGAACAGAACACCTCAGTATGAGGAAGTTGTAGGTGGGTACCCTTGTCTTCACGAAAAACGTAATCGAGCGGAGAAGTTGTCTAACTCCCCAGAATCTATGTTTATTAAGAAATCATCCACAATAATTATGGCAAGCATTGAAGTAAGAGAATGGAAATTAAATGTTTTTGTACCGATGTACTGATGGCCGATTTTGGCTAGCAATAGGAGAGCAACTGCCACAAATTTTTCATTAATAGAAAGTAGTTCTTGACTGAAGTGGGGCATCAGCATTTCATAATTCAGCATAACATCAGTAGTTCTCTTCTTCTGTATGATATTGCCATGTTCAATAAAGTAGCACTGTGTTAGAGATTTTTCTGAAGAAACTGTATTTTGAATTGCAACCAAACTCTTTATTCTAGATATTAACAGATATTAACATCCTATTACTACATCTATTTCCACGTTTTATAACGTTCACTAAATTCCAATAACTTGGATTATTAAAGTGATAATGAGGAAGATATCAGATTTCAGGGGGTGCGCAATTTGGGGAAGATATGGCAAACTGTGTTTCAGTAGTATAGGCTTCTTTCGGTGTTATATTGTATAAGTATAATTTGAGTTAATTGAGCTATTTTGAATAGTAGTCATATATGCATGTGAAACATTTTGCCAGGAACTGACAATATTCTGTCAATATATTTTGATTAATATCTTTTTAACATGGACAGAAAATTCAAGTTTTTATGACTTTCTGCCAAGTGAATAGCTTAGTGATATTAAGGAGTTTTGAAAAATTTTAACATCCACATGAGTAAGTAAAGTATTACACGCAGAGTTGTCGGGACCTTTCCTTGGCGCAGACGTTTTATCTCTGATTTCGCTATAATTATAGCTAAAAACAGCATTGCTGTGCAAATATTCCAAATTTCTATAGACTGAAGAAAAATCATTCAAGAACATTAAAGGGTGCTTGGTTGGTGTCAGCCCCAATCTTGATCTGTCCTGATTACTCAGAATCCTTTAATGTTCAAATTGATGCCTTGGGATATGGTAACGGATCAGTTCTGACTCAACCCCATCCAGATGAAGACAAATGTTATAGTGTACTTAAATCGTTTTGTGATCAGATATGAAAGAAATTTCTTTATGTCTAAAAGAAACTGCATTCAGATTTATAAGTATTTGGTGACCTTTATAGTCTGCTCTGGTTTCAACATCTGAAAGATCCAAGTGGTAGATTGGGTCATTGGGCTGTACTATTAATACCTGCAGCAGTATTATTAAGATGATCCATTGTAAGTGGATGGAACATGTTGTTCCCGACACTAAGACCTCTATTGGTACCCCGCGTCTACTCAACACGGGCATATGAGGCTTGGTCCTTCTCTAAGTAGATCTCTGCTTGCTTGTTGGCAAGTAGTTTGTACTTACATGTTTGAAAATGTATGCGCGGATATACAGGTAGGCAGGTTGTGACTTGCATATTTAAGCCGGCATATAAATACATTTTCAGACATGAGCATTTAGTTGATATCAGACATCAGTGTGTATAGTCTTGCATAATCATCATAAGTTATAATCATTTATACCTATCCGTATTTGAATATATGTATTTTATTTTGCGCAACTGATTTTTTTGCCATCATGTCCTTATACGAAACGACAAATTTCATGAAAATGAAAATGTGTAGTTGGAAAAGTTCTAAAGCTTATAGAGCAAAACTGTCTACGGATTAGAACATAGCACCTTCAAATTAGACAAGAAGAAATACTGTAATAAATAACAAAAACTTTTTGGTTCCCCAGCCTAATGATAAGTTACTGAATGATCAAGTAAAAGTTGACAAGTGGTACCAAACGATGATTGAGAAAGTTAGCAGCTCTCCCCTAAAATATAGTATGTAATTGGTTGACACAAACTTACAAAAAGAAAAACGACAAAAACAATAAACATTACTAAGTTTATTAAAACCTTCGTAAAGTTTCTATATATGTTTAATGAAATGAATGTTGAATAAATATAAATACATTGCAAGTGATTGATACGTATCTAAGATACTACGAGTAATTAATTAGTTTAGTAAAGTATTATGAAGTATTTGCTGTCATAGGATGTTTTTGTATATTCTAAAATATTAAAGTAATGAATTGTCGAATATATCCTACAGGACACCCTGTATATATCCCATGGATTCTTCTACGTATGGATAATTGAATCCATATGCTAATTCGTCATTGTTTTGAAGAAAACGTTCTTTAATGTAGACTCGAGAACTTTGCCAAATTGCTTCGGAGTAATAATTAATATGAGGCTTTTGACTTCCACTGTGTCCGTTTCGAATACTGTTTTCATTGGCAGGACGGTTTTATGCGTGTTTGTGTAGTGCATGCATTATTTGAATTTTGAACATTATTTTCCAGGTCGTTTACAACGCAATACAAAATTAATTTGCCATACGGGTGTTGATGGCGTGTTGTCTTTAGCAAATTCGGTATGAGGTGTTAATTTCGCATTACAAAGGATTTTCGACATCAAAGAAGTTTGTAATAGAACATAAAGAATGGGAAACTGTTATACAACGTTGTATGTATCAAACCCATGGAAGATTTATTCTCTAAGTTACCGTATTTAAATAATAAAACTGTACATGGAAACTGTCCTGGGTGGTACAAATCCGTTGGGTTTTAGGGGTTTCTCGAAAACTGTCAAGGATTCATAAAAATGGATATACCGTTTCTGAGAATATTTTTTATTATACAGGATGATTCGGGAACAATGTACCATAGCCTAATGGCAGATAGAGCATTTCAAGGTGCACTCCAAAGTCTAGGTCAACAAGGGAATACTTTTTTTACCGCTGCCGCGCTGGTTAGGAAGATACAGGGTGTTTTATGCATTTGACCTGATAATTCAAAGAGCTATTCTCTGCAACGGTTGAATGTAATCACATGAAATTTATCAGTAACATTCATCACTTGAGACTTGACAGAATGATCTATTGAATTTGATTGTATCAGTAAATGGGAAAATCTATATAACGTCTATAGCATTCTGATTTACAGTGATTTTAACTGTAATGCCATTATATATAGTATAAATCACTAATTAAGTAATTATATTTAGTATAACTCACGTAATAACTACTCAATAGTAATTCCGGTCTCATTTGGAATAACTTAAATGCTGCCGATGCTTTAGATTTAATTTAGATATAAATTAGTGGAGTGGAGATTCTCGGAAAAATTATAGTTTTGGTTTCCTAATGTATATTTTCGTATATTATATCTTCATAAACGTCGTTGGTGGTTGTTTAGAAAACCAGGAGATATCAAAATAGGACATGGAAATATAAAAGAGTCGCCATACTATTTTACCATATTTTAATGGTTCCTAGTTAGTTTTTTGAGTGAAGTATTTAAAATTTACCTTAAGAAATAATGTATCTTGTGAAGAATCAATGTTTAGTTTTCTATTAGTTTATTGTATTATTATTTCCATTAGATCATAGTGCTATACAAGCCGGGAAAATTTTAGTGTTTTATTGAAGTTTTGGATAATTGTAATTGTAATAATTGATATTGTAATTTGATATCAAATATGTAAATCCCTTTCAAATACTATTTGTAACCTACCTCTGACTCTTTTAATTTACTCATTGCTATGTGGCGAATTCTTCAATAACGAGGACCCTAAGTCGTTGTTCAGAAGTATTCTGACTTGATAATTTTATTGCTGCTATATTTCGTTCATTTTTTATTCGTGTTATTCGTAACTACTCACTAGTAATTCCGATCTCAGTTGGGGTAATTTAGATGCTGCTGGGATATAATATAAGAAAGGAGTAAGAAAATCGCAATAACATTGGGCCGCCCCCTCGTTCATATCGAAGGCACCTCCGGAGCATGCCTCTAGAGGCTTCGGATAAAAAAGAATTTACCACGTTGTTCGCGAGGGTCGATTTACTATATTGATTTTGTCGAAATGCCGAAATTTGAACGAAAAACATTTCGTACATCGACCTAAACATTTCGTATCACACACACGAAAACAGCAGTTTAGTAAATATAGATTAAAAAAAGTGGCCAAATACTGAACATATTTTCGATTTAATTCTTATGCTGTGTTAGTTTAATGTGTCATTATTTATACCGAATAAATAACCATCTCGCCAATTTTGGAACAAATGTGATCTTACATGGAACTTGCCCAGCTGAAGTAAGTTGCAAAGTTGTAAGTTATAAGACATCTACCATATATGCTTGAGAGACTTTAGGATAATATTAAATCCCAAGTGCACAATAATAAACTGTGGTTAACCGTGGACGAGACCACGTATTCTAAAACAAAATTATTACTCCCGGTATTTTACGTCCACTTGATCCCTTTGATCGTCATATGCGTATTTACTAGCTAGTTAAATATAATAAAAATGTATTAGCGGGACAATTCAGGATCTGATATTAACTACATGTTATATTAAGTCGATGTGGTGTACCAAAAATGTTATTTTGATATTTATAAGCATTTATAATCAATTTATTTTCTAATGTTCATTAAGAAATAGTTTTTAAATCGTTATTTATAATTTGAGAAGCTGCGAACGAATCAGAAGGTGTACAACTATATGTTGTTATACGATTTTTATTTGTTCTCATGTTATAGCGTAATTAAAAATAAACAAAATTTCATACATTAACGTTTTGGTCATCACAGTGTTATACATGTTCAAAAATACCGCCATTCACCTCTAAACATTTTCTGCTTCTTCTACGAAGGGCGCCTGTAGCTCTCCTGATTGAGTCACGTCTTTGTTTAAGATCGGCTGCAGCATTTCTAATACGTTGAATTAGTGCATCCCGAGTATCCACTTTTACTTTATACACTTCATCTTTGAACCAGCCCCATAAACAATAATCTAGTGCTGTGAGGTCTGGAGATCTTGGAGGCTAATTAATAGGATCACCGCAACCAATCCAACGCCCTGGAAACATTTCGTCCAAATGTTCCTTGACCTCCCAAGCGAAATGTGTAGGAGCTCCATCGTGCTGGTAGTACATTTGCATTTTGATGTTTAAAGGAACATCCTCTAGTAGTCCGTGTAATTCATTTTGTAAAAAATTTAAGTAGTTGTCTCCTGTGAGGCGATTCTCCAAAATGAAAGGGACAATTAAATAACCATCGACCATACCACACCACACATTTACCGAAAACTTATGTTGAAAGTTGCTTTCGACTGTTGCGTGGGGATTTTCATCTGACCATACATGACAGTTGTGAGTATTATTAATGCCGTCATGGGTAAATGTTGCTTCACCTGTAAAAAGTCTGTATGTGCGAGGATTCTTATTTCCCCACCGACAAAATTCCATACTTTTATGATAGATAATCTACCCATTGTAGGTGCTGTACACTCTGTAAATGGCATGGATGTAAGCCTTGCCAAGCAGATTTGGTGCACTTAACTGAAAAAATAAAAAAGCACGACAACTCCAAAAGCCATCTACATAATACAATGGAATTAGCTTTATTGGGAACAACTAATATTAAAGCGCAGCTAGATTCGGCTTATTGGATAAATGTGCAAAAGCATAATGATAATGTGACAAAAAAGAGATACGTTTTGTCAAAAATTATAAACTGCATAAAGTTTTGTGGGGCCTTTGAACCGGCGCTGCGAGGACATGACGAAGCTGAAACCTCTCAAAACCCGGGGATATTTCGTCGTTTGATAAATTTTTCTGCTGAGCTTGATGTAACTTTAAGTGAGCATCTACAAAATGCTTCAGTATTTAAAGGAACCTCTAAAGAAATACAAAATGATCTTATAGACTGTATATTAAAAGTATGCCATGAAGAAATAATTAAAGAAATTAACAAACCTTCATTTTTGGCAGTTATGGCAGACGAAACAACTGATGTATGCACAAAAACTCAGTTAGTGGTAGTTTTAAGATATATTCTCGATGGTGAACCGATTGAACGTTTTTGGAGATACCTGAAACCTACAAAATGTGACGCTGAAACTCTTTCGGAAAATATTTTAAGTGTTATAGACCCTCTAGTAGAAAATTCACCTTACAAGCCTTTTCTCTTAACCAAAGAATATGACAGCAAACATGAATGTTCTTCAAAAAGGTATTAAATTCCAAAAATTTTTCTTGTGAAAGTCTATATTTTTGTATAAACGGATTTTACATAAAAATTCTGAAGTATCAGGAAAACGCGTGAGCTTGAAAATTTTCGCCTGCGGCGCAATTTCTTTACGGCCCCTACGGTGCCAGTAGTTTGGATACGTTTGAAATTTGCACGCGGGCGGCCAATACCCTAGGATCGACGCTGTGCAGAACACCCGTTTCATTTCATCACGAGCCGCCACTGACTTACAGGACCATAAATCCATAAATCAATGTGATATAATTAAATTTAGACTCATAATATTCATGGTAATGCTCATCACCAGCATCCATTTTAGGTACCTATATAACCTATGGAATAGTTGTTAATATTGGTAGGGTCAGTTCTCAATAATACTGTCGAATTATGTCTCTTGCGACTCCCCAGGACTAACTTATATCATAAGAATTATATTTGTTGATATTTACATATACGGCACTGCCACTGACGAGGCATCTAAGTTAAGTGGGTGGTTTTATTGACAAAATTAATAATTCCCTGATACTAGCTATTGATTAGAAAAATTTCGTTTAACTCCTCCCTAATACCCAATGATATTATGTTAAAAGCTAAACATTATAGTACCCTTTCAAATTGTATACATCATTCACACTCCATTCATTTCTCCAATAGTCTATTAAATTAAATAATGTATTGACAACAAAAATAAATGATGATTGCTTGAAATGTCGAGTGTTGTTATCCCCCACATTTGTAACGACGGAGCAAGAACTGGGAATATCATAAGCATAAGCAGTACGGGTACAGTACATTAATTATTCATAGCCCTATAATACGCACCGTTTTAGATGGTCATAATTCAAACGCACTTAAATGATTATTGTTCATATTCATTCATCTAAAGCTATCATTTCAGCTCTAATTCGCTTATCGCCCCCGGATATTTTATTAAATTATTTACTCAGTAAGAATTAGCCCTCGATATAATAAGGGTTGCAGTAATTGAGATTCTTAGAAAAATTATAGTTTTGTTTTGCTAAATGTAATGTAATTATAGGCGTCGTTGGCGGTTGTTCAGAAAACCAGGGGATATCAAAACGGATATGGGAATATGAAGGGGTCGTCATACTAATTTACCATATTTTTCGTAGCGTTGTAAAGGTTTAATGGTTTCTAGTCAGCCTTTTAAGTGAAGTATTTAAATCTACCTTGTAAGTGTAAGGAATCACTTTGTAGTTTTCCACTAGTTTATTTTATAGTTGTGCTATATAGATTGGCAAATTTCAATATTTTATAGGAGTTTTCGATAATCATAAGGGTAATTTTATAATTGTAAGCCGTAGCAGGTTATGTTGGGGGTTCATTTTGAGTCCCCTTCAAACGCTATTTGTAACAAGTCTCTGTTAATATACTCAAGTTACCGTGCCACATTAGGTCGTTATTCACAAGGATTCTGGTTCGATAATTTTATTGTTAATATATGTTGTTCATTGTATTCACATTATTTTGTTATATTATTTGTGTGGTGTATCAAATGTTATGAATTTCATTATAAACAGGGATATTGGCACTGCTAATACCAAATTATATCTGCATATTGGTTAGTTTAGTCGTTCTCGAAATATTGTTCTAAGTAATCCAAGAGTTGGTAACATATGATAACTTCCTTCTTTAGTATTGTGCCTCTGCATACCATTATCAAAAAGAAAAGAGACATTCTTATTCTTGTTGCAGAGAATGGATGTATAAGTTTAATTGCCAGTAGTCATCCGGAAGAAACATGTAGTTTTATACTCATTTAAATGAATCTTCCTGTTTTGTTGGTTGTATAGTTGTTGGTTCAGATTTGATTTATGGATAATTTCCTTCATACGTTGGCTCCCTGCCTACTGTTTTCTACGTTGCTAATTCGTTCATTTGTGTAGTATTACAATTTGAAGTTATATGAGTGCACGTAATGGTGTGCAAAAATACGAGTATCTGCCTCCATCAACACAGAGAAGAACACGGCGATGTTTTTCAAGAAGACGCGGAAAATCTCGGAAGGACATGTGAGCTTCAACGGCGGGGACATCCAATGGCGGGACCAGACCAAATACCTTGGAGTTGTCATGGACAAGTCGTTGACATGGAGAGACCACATCCACCAGGTGACGGGACGCGCCAATCGCCAAACCTACCACGGGAAAACTCTGGACGATGACCGGAAATAAAGCCAGATGAACCTCAGGAACAAGCTGCTCCTCATCCGGCAAGTGGCAAGTCCTTCAGTCTCAACTGATGTACGCATCGACAGCTTGGGTGCTCAGACACATATGAAGAGGATTCATGCCGTCGAAAATGTCGCCCTCCGCCGTGCCGTGGACGCCCCGTGGTACGTGAGGAATATCGACATTTGGCGAGACCTAGACTTCATCATTGTAACGGAGAAAATCTGAGCCAGAGCTCGGAAGCTCTACGATCAAGCAGGTGTTCATAACAACCCTCTCATCCAAGCAGCTTCGGACTACGAGCCAGGAAGATCAGGAAGACACAAGAGACCCAAGATCCAGGTAGTATAACCTCATAGACCCTCTTTACAGGTCAAACATAATTTTTTATTACAGCTAAGCCCTAATGCTCCACTAACCACTTTTTATGTCATGGGGCCCTACGATTTTTGAAAACATATGTATGAAGCACGGCACTATACGGTTGCGAAACCTGGACGGTAGGGGAAGCAAGTAGGAAGAAATTAGAAGCTTTCGAGATGTGGTGTTACCGAAGAATGATGAAAATACGATGGACTGATAGGGTTAGAAACGAAGAAGTATTGGAGAAAGTCGACGAGAAAAGAAGTATGTGGAAAAACATAAAGAAGAGAGACAGACATAAAGAGATAGAATGGTAGGCCACTTACTGAGACATGGGGGAATAGTCCGCGATATTTTGGAGGCAGAAATAGGAGTGAAGAAAGGCAGAGGTAGGCCTAGATTAGACTACTGCTCGCAAATAGTAAGGGATGTAGGTTGTAGCACAATTAGCGAAATGCGTAGGTTAGCACAAGATAGGAGAAGCTGGAGGTTAGCATCCAACCAGTCTTAGGACTGATGACCTAATGATGATGGGGCCCTACGGCCCTTTATCCATTTTCTGTTACAGGAAATATACACAATTTCCCTCCCACACACACCTGACTCCAAATCCTGCGATCCTTTTCTAATTGAGAAGGACCCCTCCTGAGTAACAAGATTCACTCTCCTGACGGCCGCGGCGATCCAAGCGACGCGGTTCGTCCGCATTGTCGTGGAAGATTGCCGTACTGCTCGCGGCGCCCACGACAAGACACCCCCCGGGGGGCTGACGGTTGACACTGCCGAAGCGATGCGGCAAAACAAGGCGACCAAATATTAAGAAAAAGCCGAGAAGAAGTCTCTGACAGCGTTACTTAAGGCGTCAGGGCCAAAGGAGGTCGAGGGGAGCGAACCACTGACAGGTTCGCTCGGGTCTCGTTTGCGGGAGGCCTTTGTCTCTCGCGTAGAGACACGCGAAAGCGGAAGCACAGCTCGACTTATCTTCAAACGACGGTGCCGATCTACACGATGGCCGAGTAAAGAGAGATAATCTCGCTTGACTTGCCGACAAAACTCATCAGGGCCATTACGCCTGCCAATTAATATTGTCATATTGGCATACCTTCGATGAAAGGAAAACTCACCTGAGCGGCGATATAATCGTCAAACTAAAGGAAAGATTCTTAAGCAATAAGGATCTTTTCTTCTGGGATTTTCTTTAGAGAGTTTTCGTTACGAACTTTTTCTTTATGGAGTTTTGGTAGCGGAGCTTTTCCTGAATATTTTTCATGATATGATATTTTGGTTTATGGGCGATTATGATCTTTTCTGCATTACATTTTGCGTTGTCTCCGAGTGCTGTTCTATGTGTACTAGGTATATCGATTAGAATGTGGACAACAGGCTCGGCATCCATCCGGAAGTCTACACTTGGTTGAATCTAATCCAGAATCCTCTAGATCTAGAGATGTTCTCTTAAACACTTGGATTGGAGCAGTGGATACATTTTGATTTTGTTTTAATAATATCTTATCAGGTTAAATAAAGTTATAATTTACTATATCAATATTATAGTAAATTATAACTTTAGTAACTATAACTTCTATAGCCACCACATTTTATCAGATATATTTTACAGTTTACTGTTATATGTACTAAGCTTATTATTAAAAATCATTTGTAGCTACATTTGAGCAATAAGGCTAGAAATCTAGTTGATACATCTATCTTTTCGTATAAACCATATGTGTAGATAGAGATAGTTTTAAGAAAATACAGTTCATTTCATTAATCTGAAGGAAATGATTAATCTTATTTATTTTAAAATCTTAGCCCTGTTCATTTATAGTAACTTCGTTGCTTATATTTACTTTATCATTTAGGCAAATAAAATTGTATCCAATGGTTAATTGAATGAGAGTCCATTTTTCTCCTTTAAAAACCTTAAAAAACCATTTTACCACCTCTTACTTTAAAATCTTCAAAGCAAAAGTTCAAATTACAGCTTTCATCCTATCGGTATGTATTTTCCATATTGGTTGCTTGGGAATTAAAAAATATATATAAATATCCTTAGTCCCAAGCACTTTTAAAGAAAAATCCAGTTTATCAAAAAACTTGATAAAATATTGCGTTGTGACAAAGTGTTTTGTGACGTAAGTATTTTTTAAATAGAAATCATTGTTGAATATGTTAGAAAGAATTATTTTAGTATTTTTCTGAAGATAAGTATATAATATGTAGCGTTGCAAAATAACAAATGCTTACAGTGAGTTTTTTCTTTTTGGTAAATTTAAACCGTAATCAGTCGGAAATATAAGAGCTGTTGTTATTATAATTTCTAATGAAAATGCATGTTGTTTGCTCTTTAACTCATTTGTATGGTTAATGAAATGTTTACGCAACTCGCAAGAATGTTTCCAGCTAATCTATCCCAAGGGATTATTCACCTCATAACAGCATACTGGCCCATTTAGAATAAAATAGTCCTTAAAGTCGCCCCTAGGGAGTACAAAGAAGGGTAGCATGGTGTTTCATGTTGCCGATACAGCAAAAGTAATGGTCACTTGAAACTCAATACAAGGGATAAATTAGCAGCTTCAGTTTTACTCAAATACAATGCACCATTGCGTTTTAGAAAGATGTCACTTGTCGTGATGTCATGCTTGTTTTATTTATGAGTTTTATAACTATTTCCTAGACACTTCAAGATTTTACGATAATGCTAATTGATATGCTGTTTTTCTAATCTATTTATACCTACTTGTACTGAGTCCGAATTCTCGTTAATATATGATATTAGTAAATCTAGTATTAGTATAATCTAAAGAAAACAGAATAATGATCTAAAGACTATTATTCTATCTATCTATTATCTATCTATTATATTAATCTATCATTGATTTTTTACTTTCTTTAAGTTATGGCAATATTTAATAACCTATACTTCAATTAACTCTTCTGTCACCTGTTCAAGTGTTTCTATGGAAATGAACTTATATTCGTCAATAATTATCTGCTTCAAAACTTCGACAGCAACTGGTTGCGTAGCGTATACCTTAGGTTTTAAGTAGGTCAATAAAAATAAGTCTAAGAGCATTAGATCTGGAGAACGAGCAGGCCACTCTATTCTACCCCGGCGTCCAATTCACCTATTGGGATTCTGTTTATTGAGATAAATTATGAGCACCATCCTGTTGAACACAGGACGATGCTAAAATTTGTTGTTTATCCATGTGTTGTTTATCCCATCTGGAGATAAATTGGTCACAATATTAATTATTGAAGAACCCCATTATGGATTGTTTATACTACTCCTCGGTGATACATCAATTCTGCGTAATATTTGAGACTACTAGGAAAATCTAAACTATTATAATTTTTATATCAAAGCTTTTCATACATGGATGACATGATATGTCGATCTTTTTTAGACTTCTGACAAAATAAATCAGCATTGATGATTAGTGACTATGCATCAGAATGTTCATGATATTCCATGTATCTTAACATTTGTCGAAACTCTAGCAAACATAACGGAGCAAATATCTCTTTTGAACATGGCATGACTTACGAGGGTGGTCTGAAAAGTTTCCGACCTCAATATAAAAATGGTACTACTCATCAATAAAAGTTATGGAATGTATTTGCGCATCTTTTGAAGGCCCACCAAAATTTCACTCATTTTGAACGTGCAGTTGTTGTTTGACAATCGTTTGAGTGTCATCGGGCAGCTGAATTTAAACGTGGACGTACCAGCTTAGAAGTCGATGAATGTTCGGAACGTCCAAAAACTGCAACCACTGACGATAACATCGCTCAAGTTCACCAAATGATGCTAGACAACCGTCATATTAAAATGAGACAGATAGTAGAAGCCATGAATATTTCCAAAGACGTGTTTGTCACATGTGGAATCAAGATTTAGGCATGAAAAAGCTGTTCGCGCGTTGGGTGACGCGTTTTCTCACATTAGACCAAAAACGTGCTCGAACGAACATTTCTAACGCTCTGTTGACGCAGTTTAGGTGCAATAAATCAGCGTTTTGGCGCCGATTAATTACTGTAGACGAAACTTAGATACTCCAGTATACCCCAGAAACAAAAATACAATAAAAATAATGGATTGCGATGGGGGAATTGGCTCCAAAAAAAAAAGCAAAAATGTTTTTGCGGCTGGGAAAGTAGCGACAGTTTTTTGAGATAGTCATAAAGTTATCTTAATCGACTATCTTCAAAAAGGAAACACCATTACAGGAGCATACTATGCATCATTAGTTGACAAGCTGAAGGCATAAAGTGCGGAAAACGGCTATATTTTCAGAAAAAAAATTGTTTCACCAAGACAATGCGCCATCTCACACCTAAGCGGTAGCCATGGCGGAAATCCACGAATTACGGTTTGAACTGCTTGACAACCCTCCTTACTTACCAGATCTAGCCCCAAGCTACTTTGTGTTCCCTAAGCTAAAAGTTGCGTTCGGAGGACATAGATTTTCGGACAGAGAATTATTTTGCAGAGAAAGACGCCGAGTACTATTTGGACGGGTTAAAGAGATGGGAGCATCGCTGATAGAAGTGTGTAGACTTACAAGGAGACCATGTAGAAAAATAAAAATAAATTTGAAGAAAAAATTCCTTGTATCTTTGTTAAATCGGAAACTTTTCTCACCACCCTCGTAAAATAAGCCATGGGTTATTATGACATTTACATGAGTGTCTACATGTGGGCCATTGTGATTTGTGATATTTATACACTATGTTATACACATGTTTTTATATTTCTGATTACTTATACATGTATACATATACACAGTATGAACTGAATTATAGGAAGCGATAATTTCTATGAGTTGTCGAGGATATATTAGTGTTAATATATATTTTATAATTTGGTATAGATAAATATAATGTATTGTGTAAATTCGAGCACTCAAAAATAAATGATAATGCTCACTAAATATTGTTATGTCGAACATACTCGTAATCTTCAAGAAACATCTATAAATAATATTGCTTTGGCATTTATGCTACATGAATGAAAGTTATGTCTTAGGTATATTAATGATATTAGTGAAATATTGCTATAAAAGGAAAAACATAATTAATATAAAATTTATCTAGTTGAAAAATTTAACATCGATGATGATGATGAGAAATCATTATTTATAAAAAAAATAATTCTATGATGAAGCAAAATTTGTCTTAAATAGATTAGTCTGATCAATTATCATCTAATACTGAAATCTTATCTGGAAAACAGTACCCTCAGAGTGAAATATGAAAACGGACATAGTGATCCTCAACCCATGCAAGCTGGCGTGCCACAAATGAGCGTATTCGGTCCAGTTCTTTACTTAATATATACAGGAAAATTACCTACCACTCCCGATGTAACAACACCCACCTTTGCTGATGACACAGCAATAATAGCATCCAGAGATAGCACAATTACATCTTCTGAAATCTTGCATGAAAATTTAGGCAGTATAAAAAAATGAATAAACAAATGGAAAGTCAAAATTAACGAATATAAATCTGTGCAACTAACATTCACAATGCATGAAAGATGTTCCTCTGTAACTCTGAAAAGAAGTCTCACAAAAGGAGAAGGTTGATTATATTGGAATGTATCTTGACAAATAACTAACTTGGAAAAAATACATACTTACACACAAAAATAAAGCAACTTAGCATTAGGTTAACACAACTATACTGGATGCTGAATAGAAGATCCGAATTTTCAATCAATAACAAACTCCTAATATATAATATAATAATTAAGCCCATTTGAACATATGGGACTATATTATGGAAAACAGCCTCTTCCTTAAATATCGAAATAATACAGATATTGCAATCCAAAACTCTAAGATTCACACTAAACACTCCATGATTTACTACGAACCAAATAATACACATAGATTTTCAGGCACTACATGTTAAAGCAGAAGCACGTAAGTGTGCCAGAAGATATAAAGAGGAGAGACTACAGCCTCTCCCTAAAATAGTTGGGAAGAACCTTATGACATCAATTAGAACCACCAGAAGATTAAAACGCAGATTGCCCATTGACTTATTGTGACTGAAAGTGCTATTGTCTAGATAGTGTCCATTGACAAGAATAGTGTTCATGACTAAATAGAAAAAGGGAATTTGGCATTGGAGGATTACCCAAACACCAACTGTATGTAAAGACTTATTACTTAATATTGTTTTTATTAAAGTTGTAGATATACTGTGGTATATTTTGGAACTAATACAAAAATAGGGTAGTCAACAAACAAAACTGTAGATATGAAAGTAGAGCGCATTAGCTGATGCGCTGTAAATATAATTAATTTAATTGTCAGACCATATTCATTACTTAAACTGTACAGTAACAGTACAGGAACTGGGGAGTATTACTTAAATTGTTTGCACAGTTTCTAAGTTCTAGAGTTATACCTACCACATTTTGCATTAGAAGTAGAGGCGCACCAGAATCATAGTGTTCCTAGGTGGATTAATACGCGAATCAATAGATTTATGTCAAATACTTCAACAAACCAATTAACGTTGTTGATATGAAAATGGAATGAGGCAAGAATTTTCCAAAAACGATTCAAAACACTTTATAATTGTCAACAAATAATTGGCCCCCAGTTTTCACTAAAATTTTTCACTAAAATGGGAAATTATTCACTAGAAAAAAAATAGGGAATTAAAGCAACCACATATTGATGCATAGAGAACTAAAAACATTTTCAAATAAAATTTCAAAAAATAAAAGGGTAAGTCACTCAAGATGTTTAAACTTCTGCGTACTGTCATTTTAAACTGCCGTTCTGTTGAAAGTAAATACATATCTTAGATCCTCATCTATCTAAGCAGTCTCGAAGACGTAATTTTTTTAACAATTTTGTGGTCCAATAGTAATTTTGTTTGCCCAACAGCACCTTTATATGTTGAGTCGTACACGTGGTGTCTGTATTAACTATAATAACTATATGTACTTAATCAATATGATTGTTTCAAGATTGGATTGTTATCTTCACAGCAGAAGCTGGTTTTTTATTTCTTATCGAGATGGTAACACTCGGCATGCCTCTGCATACAGCCTAATTTAGAGATGGTAATCCATTAATGATGACGGATTCCACCGTTTTAGATAACATCAGTTATTTTTGAGTCAAGTTTTTATAATGTTATGTAGAACTTGTAATATTCTCACGTGTAGGAATTTGTCAAAGTAATAGTTGTATATAATGTTCTCTATAAGACTAATTTTTCTAAATATATTAAGATTTTTAAGTAAAATGTTTACCGAAACGCTTCAATGACGCACATACTGTCATTTCAGAATAACATTATATGGATAAAATTGTACACTTTAAACCCCTTAGAGTGATAATTATCGCTTTAAAAATTTTAAAGTGATAATTGCATTTTTATGAGAATTAAGAGCATCTTATTTGAAAAGGTTTTTAATTCTATGTTCAGCAAGATGAGCAATTTTGAATGTGCCTAACTTTTTTTAGTGAAAATATATTACTATTGGTGTTACCAAATAATGGTATTCCAAATGAAATTTTAAAATTAAATGGTTTATATCAAATTCAATAGTTCTAGAGCTGTAGTTATTTCTTGAACATATAGAGTTGTTGAAATTCTTCTAAAATATTTGGTAGTTCCTCCGGAATGATTTGATTAATTCTTGATTCGGTAATTAATTTGATATTTCTTCATTATGTTGCTTAATCCTCGACGTTATTTGGTTCATTCATGAAATATATGACAGTAAACTGTTAACTTTAAATAACCCCATAAAAATAAACAAGCGGGACCAAATGCGGAAAACGAGCTGTTTATTCAACTTTACCACGTTTAGGTACTCAACTTCACCGTGCACCACTGACATATTTAGTGGACATAAACCTAATAATGTGGGGTTGTAGACCGAGCAGGATTAGTAGTCATATTCTTCTATGCAATATTCTATTAAAACTTATAAAATATGGTGTAACCCCATCTTACTGCTCTGAGTGCTCTGCCAAATGTTGTAGTCAATATCATTATAGGACTACCATCATTATTGAAAAGTTTCTTTAACTTTGGAGCTCAGATGTTGTACAAGAAATATAACTCATTTTAACTAAATTGACTACGTATGGTGAAATAATGGAGACTCCTGAAATTGCTTATTCTCAGCATCAGATGTTTTTTTGTGTCCATTTAAAAATGGTCACTATACTTCTTGAACAGCAAAGTGGATATACCAAATGTCCCTGTCACCTCTGTTTATAGGATAGTCGTGCAAAATAAAAGCTCTGAAAGCAAACTGTTTGGCCTTTCCTACTGCTATTGCTACTAATTTTCTAGAGACGTTATGACCGTTGGAAAAGTCAACATTGTTCACAAGTTATTAATAAAGAGAGAAAAAATAATATTGCCAACTCTTCATTCACTGATTCTTCTTTCATCAAATTGAGCTTAATGAAACAGTTTGTAAAAACACTGAACAAGTCAGGTGATCGTTTTAAATACATTTTCCAAGCACTTCCAGCACGGAGTATGGAAAAATTAAAAGCAGCGATTTCTGACGATACACAAATTCGAAAATTGGTAATATATCCAAGTTTTAACAGATACATGATCAGAATCTATGTACATGTAGAATCTATTCAATGGTTCAGTTATGTATCTGTAATTCAAAGTTTTCTTAGGCAATGACAAGATAAATGTACTTATTTGTCTTGTGATAAACTAGAAGAACTAGTATATAAAATGCTAAAATGTTTTGAGAAATTAGGAGCCATATGAGTATTAAATTACATTTTTTTCAGTCACTTCGATAAATTTCCTTAGTAGATTATAGTGCGGAACAAGGTGAACGGTTTCATCAGGATATCCGAATAATCGAAGAAAGGTATTAAGGAAGGATCGTTACATGATGGCCGATTACTGTTGGAGTTTGCAGAGGTACTTTATTTATTCACAAAAATAAGAGATATTGCTTATTTTATTTCCTTTTTCTTACTTTGCACTAATATTGATAACGTATGTTTATTTCAGAAGCCAGAGCCAATCAAGAAAATTAAATGCATTTTCAGCATCAGGGGCAGTAATGTATTCAAAATCGACTCTTAAATCCCTATCAACAAATTGACTCTTCCCAAGTGAAATTGAAGAATTCATAATTCCAGCCCAAATATCCACTTTATTAGGCTATTAAGTGAAGGTTTATCCTTAGCTCAAGCTTAGTGAAGGCTCATACGAGTATACCTACTCCAGTATATAAAGTTATGTTTATTGAATCTTTAAATAAATGTTTGGCTTTATCAGAAAAATATGTTTTTATTATTAATCACGGATTCTTTTGTATATTTACCATGCTTTTGCCAAGTTCCAATTGGTGTCGGCAATCAAGATCACAATCATTATGATCATGAAGTGAATGAATTTTATATGGGCGATTTTTATTTTTTAAAAGATTTTTGTATGATGCTGGATATTCCAATCATCAGATATCCGAGATGTTAGTCATTCCTAGATCTTCTGTTGTGCGAATAGTGCATAGGTATCAAGAATTAGGGACAGAAAGAAGACCACATAGTGATCAGCCTCGAGTGTCAAATGAACAGCAGAATCGGTATTTGGTTCAATTTGCCCGTAGACACCGAAATGCTTCAGCTCCAGCCCTCAGGGCTCACTTTCAAGGTACGTTTCGCCTTGTTATATCGACCTTTACAGTTTGAAGAAGACTCCATCATGTAAATTTACGTGCAAGAAGGCCTAGTGATTGGACGTAGTGATTGGTTTTTGCAACAGTGGCGATGGGTCTTATTAACAAATGAAACCAGAATTATACTGGTGAGTGATGACAATAGGCAAAGGGTCTGGAGAGAGCCAGGTCGTTAAGAGAGACTAAATGTTCCCCGTGAGGTTGCTCCCTACAATGGTGGGACAGTAATGTTTTTGGAGAGGAATAATGTTCAATCGCCGTACGCCGTTAATTCCCATAAATCAGAATACGACAAGTCAAGTTTATATTGAAAGTGTTATCAGGCCAATTATTTATCTCCTACGCGACAAATTAGGTGAAAATTTCATCTTCATGGACGACAATGCGAGGCTACATCGCGCAAGAACGGTTCAAGAGGTACTTTAACAGGGAGATATTACCCGATTAGATTGGCCAGCTAATTCCCCACATACGAATCCCATTGAGAACATGTGGGATTCTGTTTTTAGAGCAATTCACAAACGCATGAACCCACCCCAAAATGCAGAAGAGTTGGCTGCAGCAGCAATAGAGGAATAGAACAATATTCCTCAAGAAATTATCAATCGTTTGATTGTTCAATGCATATGCATGTCAATATGTACTGAGAAGCAGAGGAGGCCATACTGACTATTAAATTGTAGTTTACTTTGTTAAAAAATATGTTTTGTTAATTTTTGTTTTAATAAACTTACTTAAAAATTTGCAAATTTTTATCTCATTGTTATTTAATTGACAAAATTTTTAAAAATCATTCCTGTGTTACCAAAAAATACATTTAGAAAAAACATATTTAAAAAAAATATTATTTACTATTACAAAATATCGGGGGTCCAAAACTTTTGACAGTGTGTGTATATTAATGGAGGCTACTTGGCTTTAGAAGAGATTTATCTAGATTCTTATCAATATCCACTTTCCTTTCATAGCTTAAAATGGGTTTCCAACCCATTTTATGAAGAAACCTCTAACATTCCTATATTGATCAAATGGTTCTAGTCTACGAACTGTAGTTAAGAAATGCTATGAAAATATATATTATTGAAAATCTCATTTTGATGTTTTTGCTTTATGACCACATTTTATTTATATTAAAATTTCAATTCTAGCTCCCAAAACAATCATTGTTAGAAGAAAATTACATGATATATCCAATATAATAAATGATAAATAACTAGATCCATACAAAGAGGTTCAAATGATGAATATAGCCTAATATAAGAAGAAATGTTCAGAACATCTCGGTTTAAGCGAATTAATATTTCATGAGGATTCATTACTATCATTTGCAGAATACGGTTTGGTCATGGCCATCGCAAACTCCTGAATCGAATTGGAGTAGTCAACAGTGATTCTCGTAACAGACGTGAGATACTAGATGATTTTGGTCATTTGTTATTCAACTGGCAATTGGCAATGCCCTATAAACACCTCAGGAGAACCAATAGGAGCCTTTATGGAAAATCACGTAATTTCCCCTACTACTCGTATAAACCATCTGCTGAGCCTTAAAAGTATAATAGTTTTCATATTAATATTCTTCCTAACGAGAACAGATATGTTTCATTGAGAGAGAAAGAAAATTACAAATAAAAGATAAAGGTGATTAATGTTATAGATGTAATAGTATGGTTAGTTTTTTTGTCTCTTATCTCTATCTTCGTAGTTGATCCTTCCCCCATACCCTATATTGTATGTGATATCAAGTGTCTTTACAAACTCCTATAGGCGAGAATAATGTGTCCCAGTATTTTCCCCTCAGATCTTCGCTACCTTGTTCATGGTTTTGTAGTAGGTTGAGGATTTCTTTAGGCCTTTTCTTTAAGTCTTTTTTTCTTTTCATAATGAGCCATTGATTGAAGATAAATTAATAGCAAAGTATAGTCATATGATAATTAAATATACTAATTTAATGCTACTATAAAACATTGCAATAGACAACGTTCAAGGATTAAATGGTTGATATAATAAAACAAAGAAGTGACTGGCTAATTCCATAAAAACTAAACCCATAAGTTCACACAGATGTACGAAAGCAAAAAAAAATATTTTTAAATAAGTATCACAAAACAATGTTTAACTAAATAGTATACAAAAGTTAGTAGTAAGGTAGAAGGTAGTAGTAGTTAAACAGTATGAATAGTCAGGTATTTAGTAAATAAATAAAATAATTTAATGTAACTTAGCTCCCGAACAAACATGAACAAAGTATTCACTTGTAATACATCAATTGCATGTATTGCAATGTTCTGAATAAAGACTGCACGGTAAAAAATATTATATCAATGAGCACTCTAGAGCACTCTATTTAAATTTTTTTAAAGAAACTGTTACTAGGTACTGAGGTTGAAGGGAAAACTAGAAAATTCTACTCAATAATGTTATTTAATAATATCAAGTTAATTAATCTATCCGCTAGCCACTTATGGGTCCACAATGTAACATTAATATTCGAATTTGTGTATATCGAAAACGACATTTTAGTTGTCTCTTTTAGATCTGAGATTTTTTGTCTCTTGAACATTTATTTGTTAATATACAAGCAGTACAGAATATTGAACATAACTAAAACGTTTGAGACCATTAACAGAATAGCGAAACTAATTAAGTAAATCGTTTAAGACTGTTAACGTACCATCTTTTTGGCTTCGATTAGATAAATCCTGAGCTAGGTCCATGTCTAGGCTTCCATCGGAATCAGTATCTCTAGAGTCTCTTCCGTGGAACTGATGTTGTGGATTCAAAGGAGGCGAAACGTTCCATGGTATAACATTGGCCGTTCTTCTTGGACCACAGTCACTCATTAACGCTTCTATCGAAAACGGCCTTGGCACGGGTTTAGTTAATTGTTCACTGTTAGTTTTCATTATCGCATCACTCGATGGAATTTCCATCTTTAACCGTTCTGCGTCACTTAATTAAGAGATAAACGTTTCTGTCGGGTCACTTTAGCACATCTTACGGATGTTTCCGTTTTCAGCGATTAATAGTGTTCTGATGCTGGGCCACTTTGACTAGCCTGCCGGAAGATTACGGAGCTGTATGCATACAAAAAGTTAAAGCCATACTGCTGAAAGCTGGCGCTGACGGATTCCATGTCCAATAATGGGGTGAACTTCTCACACGGGCGTAGCTAGGCGTAACCACTCCCAAGTTGCACAGTTGGTTGCTGTGTGACCAATCCCGCGTGCTCAATCACGGTAACTGTTAACTGCCTTTGCAATATTTAATTACCCGGGACAGGGAATTAACGTTCTGCGTGTCTCAATTTGAGACCTATTACCATTATTGACCAATAAACTTCCAATGAACAGTGGATTGTTTCTCAAACGCCAAAACTCGTGTAATTATCCTCCCAGTTTAAACTCGTCACTTGTTGACAAATTGATAACAATGACATTTATTATGTCAAAATCTTAACGAAAATAAATGTTAAACATATGATAGCATCGAGGCTGTTCCGCAGTAATTACTATTTATTTGTATAATATATATGGAGCGTAACATTGAATCTCAAAGCATTATTCAATTGAAGCATTGACAGATATAAGTTACATACTATTTAGTGAAAAATAAATCAATATTGGATAACAAAAATAAATATCTAATGGGAAAATACTTAGTATTTTTTATTTTTATATATAAATTAATATAAATCCGTTTGTAAAGTTTGTGATTGTGTGAGTTTTATTTGATCTACAATCATTTTGTAGAATTTGATTTGATCGCAAATTTTACACTTGAAGATACAAACACTATACTATACCATACTGGTGTCCATTTTCAATATAATAATTTATTTAGTCTTGACATAATCATACATTTTTTTGTTGTTGTAGTGCACTGTGATACAATATTCTGTTATAATTTTCAGAAAGTTTATTATTTTTTCAGTAGTTTCTGAAAAATGTTGCTAAAAGTCAGTTACGCTATTTTGTGGTTCTAAAATTTTTCTTATGTTGTAGAGACTAATTCATATATCCTTTTTTTAAATATATATTTATTAATAAAAAATATTAAGTATATTTTAATTTTTATATAAGGTGTATTCATTGCAAAAAAAACTAAAAAATGTATAATTGTAGTCTTCAACTGCCCCAATGAAGTAAACATGTGAATACGTAACTGGAAAAATATTTCCTATTTATTTTAAATAAATAGGAAACTTCACACTACCTCATGACTACCTACTGTCATGAGGTGACTTTCATAAAAATATCGTCTCAGGCAATCGAACGACGGGATTTGTACCTTTGCACAGTGTATTAAACTTAATTTAATACACTGCTAGTTTAATAGTAATTGGTGATGCATACAGTGAGTGAAATTTTAACTTACCTATCTATTGTTACCCTTCTTTTTAATTCAATTGAGTCGTTAGTTTTGTCTAAGTTACTGGTTTAAGATAGTTTCTTCTATCTAAAGATTTAACTTTCACTTCTTGTCTGTCCAGTTGATGTTTTTGCCCAAATTAAAGGGCGAATGGAAAATTCTTAAACTTTTAGAGTAGTTTCAGAAAACTAAAAAGTCTTTATAGGTCACCAACTGTAGGTATAAGGTTGTTTTCGACTCACCAAATTATTTATAGGTAATAACTGAGCAGGTGAAATAACATCTCCAGCTATTGGCATCGCATGGGAAAGGGTACTGTGGACAGAACCGCCCTCGTTCGGCTCATGGTTTGTTTCGAAGTATCTAAGATATCTAAGCGATATCTCTTCGAATTTAGACCAAATCCTCAGAGTATACATGAGCAACAATGATGTTCTAAACTCTAACACTTCAAAAATATAATAAAATATTCAAATACGTCTGCCAGTTGTTTCTTGGTTCTATAATGGTTCTTGGTTCTCGAAAATTTTAGAAAGCATACTAGGTAACACACTTATAGGTCTAGATCAGATCATTTCCACTGATTTTTTTTCAAGATTGTATATCATTATGATTTGTACAAACTTCCAGCTACTTGAAAAGTGATTGATGCGCAGTATTGCTTTAATATATATGTATATTATTAATTTTTTGTATTCCTAAATTTTTTTTTGTATTCCTAAATTTTGTTCCCTATGTAGGTATAATTACTTTCAATTCTTTTATTGATGAATTCCGTTTCTTTCTCTTATTTGCAATTCATTTCTGCTGCCACAGTTTACGCACATGTTTTGTTTCCGCAATTTTGTTCTTGATTTGGTGTGACACCTCTGTCTTCCTTTGAGGATAGTTATAGTCAGGGGTCACAAACTGCTGCTTCTTGGATGTTTTCTGTTAAGTATATAACTGTTGAATCTACGTCCATCGATGGTTCTAGTGGTTGATCTAGAGATATGAGTTCATCCAATTTGTCTCTGAATATTATACAGTTGGTTTTATTGTTATACAAAGATGGTTGTTCATCAATACTTGGTGATGATTTCTGAGTACAAGTTTATCATAATAGGGGTAAACTGTCGATAAATCTAAACTGGATTCTGAATTGCTAAATTGCTAATATTTTTTTGAATATATATATATATATATATATATATATATATATATATATATATATATATATATATATATATATATATATATATATATATATATATATATATATATATATATATATATATATAGTGGTTTCTTAGCGTATTTCAGAAACTTTTGTTTATAAATTCAGTTGAACTACTTATATTACTTTTTCAAAATAAGTTACTCTCATTTGTAAAGTATTATCATTAATTTATATAAGTAAATGGTGAATCCGACTGTCTTTAATTGTTTTCACAGCTTCGAATAGCTTTTTCAAGTTTTTTTTTTGATATATTTATGAACATATTTATTGTCTACCCATATTGTTCTAAAAATATCAAAATATTTTCTTTTTGGTTAAATCATATTAACAAACAAGGTTTTATTATTTACTTTGTGCTTTTATACTTTAGAAATGAAAGTAACTTCTTTTGAAAAGGAATATAAAATAGTTCAACTGAATTTATAAACAAAAGTTTCTGAAATACACTAAACAACCAATAAAATAAAATTTTGCTATATTTTATGATAATACTATAATGTAAAATAAAGTATTATCATTAATTGTACTTACTTACTTTCTAAAGTATTATGAATGAGTCTAAAAATGAATCAATTTCTCGGTTGTTACAATACGATTTTCAGGTTATGTGAAAATTTGTAACTCATACCCTGGCTGAAAATTCAAATTTTCAGGGCTTTTTAAGAATATAATAAATAAATTTTTGTGAAAGTCTCAAATAATTCGAAATTCAAAGAAAAAAGTTGAAGTTTATTGAAAATAGCTATTTTTTGAAAATCAATTAAATTTGATAGGTCATATTACGAAGTGTAGGCATTAGATACTTAAAATTTTTGAATTTTGAAACTATGAATCAAGCCAAACAATATGAGCCCATACGTAATTTTTAATTTTAAAATTTGTACAAATAGCAGCATTTTAAATAATGGTCAAATTTTATGAAATTAACGGATCAGTTAAAATCTTCTACCGAAAGCCTGCATACGATCTGAGCTTTAATATAATCTTTTTCGATAAATAGAGAGGTCAGCGAAAAAAATGCAATCAGGTTGAGATCAATCGGTAAATAGATTCAGAGAAATAAATTTTTGAAAATTGCTAAATTTAAAATTAAAAAAAAATTCTCCTGAAGCCAAATTTGCCTTGATTAGGCTGAGACTTTGGAAAACCTCATATATTAGGACCTACTTTCATATAAAAAATCATGAGACAAATCGATGATCCAAGTGTGCAAAGCTTCGTCTAAAAGTAATGGATATGCCCATATGTACCTTTTATGACATTGAGATTTAGAGCATCAAGATTCAGTATATGATGAAAATGACATATTAAATTCCATTTTAACCTCAAATAGATTTCCTTCAGGATAATTTTGGAGATATTGCCAATTTGGCCTACTGCCTAATCAGAATGACGAGGTAATAAACATATAAATAGTTCTTCATCATTATAACTAATACCAAATATTAATGATACTCAAGGAATATATTTTTCATTAGGAATCGAACCTGAATCATAGCATATTTTATATTATTTTAGCACACTTGATATGCCTTATTCGCAAGGTCTATTATTAATCGCGGAACTAATAAAATTAACTTTACTATGTCTAGACAGGATCTTAGTCATAAATTTATTCGAGAAACTTTCCATTCCTGTTCTTTACTAATAAATAACCATTAGATACATCCATAATAATAAATGTTATATTATATGTTACTGGGTGCGTTGGACTTCCGTTACAATGTGTTCCATACAATGTTAATACAAAGAAAATATTCACGATCTGTTCATTCCGATATTTATAAATAACCAAATTTTATCACCAACGCGAAATTCATTTTTATGAATTTCGCGTTGAGTTTCATGAATTTTTTATGAATACTTTTATAACAATGGATAAATCATAGGATTCAATGAAATTTTTCTACAAAGTATAATTTTATTAGGCGTATGGTTTTTACCAGGTACGTAAATATGAAGCAGGATATTTATTTTTGTATAGAATATACACGTTCAATGTATGAAAATGATAAAAAATATTTTATTCGAAGTATTACCCATTGCTAGCTATGCATTTTCCCCATATCTTGATAAGTTGTGGATTTCATGCCAAAAAAATTCTTGCTTTTTTGAGGCAAAGCAATCGTCGACCCATTTTCGTACAATTTCGTAAGAAGGGAAGCCCTGTTCAGCAAGTACGTGTCCCATCGATGCAAATAAGTAGTAATCGGATGGCGCCGAGTCTGGTAAGTAAGCCGTATGGGAAAGTAGGAAAGTATTTCCCAACTAAACGTTTAAATCATTTCCTTAACCGGTTTTGGTGTGTGTGATGGCGCATTATCATGAAGAAAATTCACTTTCTGTTGCCTTTTTTGATATTAAGGTCGTTCTTCACGCAAAGCTTGATTAAAATCGATCATTTGTTGTCGGTAGCGTTCAGTACTAACAGATTGGCTAGGCTTTAGCAGCTCATAATAGATCACACCCTTCTGATCCCACCAAACACAGAACATTATCTTCCATCCATAGCAATTTGACCTTGCAGTCGATGTCAATGGTTCGCCTGGAATTACCCATGATATTTTACGCTTAGGGTTCTCAAAATATATTTCACCAGTATAAATAAATTTTCATCGTCATTCACAATTCGATGGAGAAGTGACTTTCTTTTGTACCTGGCGGGCAGCACTTTGCAAATTGTTCTTCGGTTTTCCTGCTGTCGTTCATTCAGTTCATGTGAGACCGACTTTCCCATCTTCTGAATTTTTCCCATGGCTTTAAAACGTATGGAGACGGCTTCTCGTGTCATAATTAATTGATCCGCGAGTTCTTGTTGTCTTCGAGCATCATTCTCGTCCAAAAATGCTTGCAATGCTTGCAATTTGCAATCTTCAAACTTTTTCGGTGGTCTTCCACGACCTTCGTTTCTAACGTCGAAATTGCCACTTTTGAATTTTTTAAACCACTCAAAGCACTGTGATTTACCAAGAGCATGCCCACCGTAATGTAGTGACGTGGTATGACGGTAACTACATTAGCAGCTAGGCCATCTATGGGCAAATTCCGATTTCATATTTACATACCTGGTAATTGCAAAATTTTTGGAGCATGTCTATAATATATATTTTGACTTATAATTTATAAAAATCTACAGTTCAAGAGTAATATTTGTAATAGTTAGTCAATTTCACCCAATATACAATATTAGGTTAAGATAATGGCTCTTGTGTGAGGTGCTTGCTTAGATATTTTAAGGCATGTTTAAAGATAAGATCTTCATGCAGTCATGTAGCTTCTAGAATTATCACTAATTTTCATATCGAAAGTACTTCTTTCTATTCAACAAATATTTCGTCTCAAATTTATATATTTTAACCGTTTTTGGTTCTATCAGCATTGAGAGTCAATTCTTAATTGAACAATTAGCAGCGACCGCAAAGATTGGTTGTGCTTCTCATTTTTTTCCCGTTGGGGTTCTGTTTCTTTTTAGCTCTATCAGATTCTGAAAGGATTATGTTGGATATGGGAGGGGACTGGTTACATCTTACGATGGAACAGATAGTACAGATAGAAAGTTGAAAAATAATTTAAACTAGTAAATTTACTTAGCTTCCATTCATTCTTAGCTCTATAAGATTCTAAAGCCAAGGGATTGAGTTTTAGAGGAAGGGACTGATTACGTTGGAACATAGATTACCATAACTCAAATGAGAAAAGTTGCAGAAGTTATTTAATTTTATGAGGAAAGATATATATATATATATATATATATATATATATATATATATATATATATATATATATATATATATATTCTGTGATGTGACTCTATTTATTTATTATTACCACTTATAAATTGTTTTTATCGGAAATTTATTTTTATTGTGCAATCAAATGCTTCGTGCAAAGCAAAAAAGTGAGTTTTGAATTTGGTAATTAATTATTCGGGAAATAATGATCGTACAGAAGTTACAGCCTTTTGAAAGTCACCTAAGAATTTAGATTTTTTACATCCCTTAATTTTTGTGCCTAGTGTACCTATTTCTTTATAATTAAAATTGTATATTAGAACCCAAAAATATAGATTTTATTCTACTGTGACTAGTTGTATGTCATCTTATGTGATCTTATTGGGCAATAAATTATTATTATTGAAATATTCACTTAATACATAAAAAACTAATTGACGAAATTTGACCAGGACTACACTATTTTCTTCGGCCTGAGTGCATAATTTGTGCGTTTTTGACATGTTTTCTCTTTGGCTTCGAGGATTTCATCCATCCTGCATGAACGTCCACCCAAATAAACAACTTTTTGATTTAACAATTTGCAACACAACTCGATAGCGATTTCATAACGGCGACAAGTGCTCCCTCATATAGCCAGAGCGAATTGAATGGAAGCCGCATCAGTCCGTTGGGGACAGCGTAATCAAATGGTCGCACTGTAGGGGATAAAATAAATAGAAGATTTAAGCGGTGGCTAATTGGGGGCACAATGCATCGTTGATGAATACACAGAAAATCGCTTAACCGCAAGTATTTCTGGCTGCGTCCCCCAGCGCACTCCAACTTGCAGTCTTCGGTTGATGTTTCATTTGCATTTGCATACCGAATTTTCAGAGAACTCAGAGAACGCGGATTTCTTCCCAGCACGAAATGAATTTTAATGGATATAGTCTTGGAGTTATTCGGTTTAGGTTGGCTGGAGATATTAAGGCGATTATAATTTTATACAAGCGGCTCCATCACAATTTTAATATAGGATTAGAATACGGAGTAATAAACGCATAATATAATACAGGAAGACAATGAGGCAACGTGTGACCTACTAAAGGGTGGTCCAACCATAATGCACGATGTTAATTGTGACTCACACCTTAACGTCAAGTTTTTTGCCCAACTTAATTTAACATTTCTTTGTTTCAGTGTTTGACAAATTCAACCATGGAGAGGTACACAATTGAGCAGCGCGTTAAGATTGTTGAAGCCTTTTACGAAAATGGGCGTTCAATTCAAAATGCATTTCGTGCACTTCGTGACTTTTTTGGTCAGCATAATCGACCAAATGTGACCACAATCGGGAGAACTGTGCGTAAATTTCAGCAAACCGGGTCTGTAGGAAATGTGAAAACACCTGTGCATGCTCGCCCAGTTCGTTCTGCGGAAAACATTGCTGTTGTTCGCGATAATGTAGCAGAAGAGCCGTCAACCTCGACTTGTCGTCGTGCCCAACAGTTGAACATCTCACGAACATCACTGATGCGAATTTTGAATTAAGATTTGAATTTACACGCTTACAAGGTTCAATTGACTCAAGAGCTGAAGCCTACTGACCATTTCAAGCGTCGTCAATACGCCGAATGGTTGGTTGAACAGACAGAAGTGAATGGTGACTTTACAAAAAAAATCATCTTCAGCGACGAGGCACACTTTCACCTCAGTGGATTCGTTAACAAGCAGAATTGCCGCATTTGGGCAAATGAGAATCCACGAGTGATTGTTGAAAAGCCAATGTATCCACAAAGAGTGACTGTTTGGTGCGGTTTATGGGCTGGCGGCGTCATCGGGCCGTACTTCTTCGAAAATGAGGTCGGCCAAGCAGTTACAGTGAATGGTGTTCGCCATCGCGAGATGATAACGGACTTCTTGTGGCCAGAAATTGAGAATATGGGCCTGAACGATATGTGGTTCCAACAGGATGGTGCCACTTGCCACACAGTCAACGAAACAATGGCACTTTTGCGCGAGAAATTCAATGGCCGTGTTATCTCACGTCGTGGCGATGCTAATTGGCCGCCACGATCATGTGATTTGACACCGTTGGACTTCTTTCTTTGGTATATTTAAAAGAAAAAGTGTACGTCAATAAGCCAAGAACAATTCAAGAGCTAAAGGATGAGATAATTCGGCACATTAACGACATTGAACCTCAATTATGTCTCAGAGTCATTGAAAATATGGACCATCGGATAGAGGTATGCCACCGAAGCCGTGGCGAGCATTTGGCAGATATTTTGTTTCACACATAATTGTCATAGATCCTTCTATCATAATAAAAAATATTAAGATAATTCTCTGAAAACTTTTTGTTTTATTTACAATTAACATCGTGCGTTTTGGTTGGATCACCTTTTATAACTCTGATTTTGTGATTACCATTCTTATGTTATTTTTCTTTTCTTCAATTGATTGTGAAGTTTAATACTATCCATTTAATATTTTTTGTTTACACAGGCGGTATATTTAAACAAAATAATGCAATAAGTAAAGCGTCTATTTCGGCGAATCGCAACAGTGTCGGACTCAGGTCACTATTATTTAGGGATGCACGGCTTGACTTGACATTCAAGCTACTTGACTTGACTTGACTTGAAATCAAGTCAAGTTCAAGTCAAGTAGTTATATTTCAAGTACTTGAAAAATCAAGTAGTTCTTGAGGACTACTTAATTTTTTCAAGACTACTTGATTTTTTATTAATCATTTAATATTATCAAGAAATAATAATAAAGGAAATCTTGCAATAAAGCCTTTTATTACCAAAACTAAATTTTAAACTATAATCTATATAATAAATATATAAACATAAATGTAAAAAATACTAATAATAAACTATTTATTGGGCATATTAATAACAACAAATTATTCTAAAATATTAAACATAATAATAAAACTGATAACGATAAAATGATTTTCCAATGTATGCCCTCTTTTTTTTAAGTAATATAGTAGTAATAGCAAAATTTAAAAGTCTTTAATATCATCGTTTGCCATCCACGATCTAAGGCACATGAGGCTTCTAATAGAGTTATCGCCTAATCGGTTACGGGTTTTTGTAATAGTTAGAGCAGCCCTGGAAAACTGCCTTTCAACAGGAGCTGAAGATGCAGGTGTTGATAAAAAATCTTTGGCCATTATGGCCAAGTTTGGAAAAACGTTTTCGTGTCTTTTTCACTATTCTAAAATATTTTCACAACTGTCAGTTCGTGAATCAGACATATATTTGCCTATTTCATAGCGTCAAGCCACTTCATCTTTTGGGTTGACAGGAGATTTCTTAAATAAACTTAGTAGAGCGATGTCAAATTCACCGCAATCACTATTTTCATCTGATTTTGAAGATGAAGATGATATGAGCAATGAATTGGACCTAAAATACTTTGTTTTGAAAATTTCTTCAAAATTCTTGATTGCATCCATCTGCAAGTCCTTTCCCCAATTTGTATTGGATAATGTTCCACCTTATGCCGGGGGTCTAAGATTAAAACAACACAGTATATCCAGTTACTTCTATCGCAATGTTTAATGATTTTGTCCCTTGCCACTTGAATGCTATATATTATTTTCTCATGAGTTTCATCTCTATATGGGTTATTGTCGAGTTCTATAACCAATTTTTCAAGTTTGTCCAGAAGCATATTTATACCAATTATCACCATCGGAAGTGAACAGTAGGCTTCATCTTCTAATAATGTGGAAATCACGCGTTCTCGAACATAACTGAATGGTTATTTGGTTATCAAGTAATATCAAGTAGCTTGAAATTACTTGATATCAAGTCAAGCAGTAACGATGAATAATCAAGTCAAGTCAAGTAGTGAATTGTTGAAAAGCTTGGTTTTCAAGTCAAGTCAAGTAATTTATAAAAATATCAAGTTACTTGACTTATTGCATCTCTACTATTATTACACAGAGATAATTCACCATAATATATAAGATATCTAACCAAGTATGTGATCGGCAAAGCAATTTTTATATAGGGGAACTGTCTCGCGGGTGGTCTCGTGTCAAACCTGACCGATGGAGTGCCTCTTAGAAAGCATTGATGTTTACTTTTTACTTATTACTGAACTATTCATATCATTGCTTCACACATTATGCCCAGTAGGATTTTAATAATAAAGTAATAACATTTTAGAGGAACCTTCGGAATTCATCTTCATATCTTTTTATTTAATCACACATAATTATCCTTTTATATAACTAAGTACTTGATGTTAACGAAAGAAATAATTTAAATATAATTGCCTTTCTGGTAATTAAATAAGCATTATAACATAATTAAATTGTCCACCAACTTCGGTATCATTTCCAGTCAATTTCATTAAACAATAAAAATCATATGATTGCATATTAATTTACTCTATTTTGATATCGAACGAAATAAAAACATTAGCAATGACGAGCTCCCTTTCGAGTTTCAGGCTGACTAAGTTTGTAGATACACAACGATTATCGTTAATATTTCATGTGGAAACCAGCATGCAATGTCATCAATTTACTATAAAGTAAACTTTTAATTATTTCATTAATTGAACGGTCGTTTATAGAACAAACAGCTAATAACCGTATAGATACGACAAACATGGGTACCTGGTTAGCGGTCGTTAAATAATGGTTAAATGTGTGATACTTAGTGGATATCCTGTTATGAAGGTTGTGTGAGTAATAGGAAAAAGTAAAAATCCATTTTCAATTATAGGGTTTCTACATAAATAACGTTGTGAGGAATAATCATTGCTGTCTGTTTCAGTTAATAATTCACGAGTACAGAAGTGGGTTGTTTTTTTGGCGTTTTAATTGATTGTTCCTTTAAGTGCTTTGTATATTTAATTGTTAATTTATTTAGTTATATCAGCGGTTAGTATACGTACATATTTTACATAATTTATTGCAAAATACATAATTTAATTATTCAGATTTTATTTCTTATGCTTGGTTCATTCCAGCCTTTATTTAGATTGGAGAAGGCGGGTCAAAGGGAGGTAATCCACTTATTTTTCAAATATTGTATTTAATAAGTTCAATAGGTATAACATTATTTCAAACGATAACCAAAATTACATATATTCCTTGGAGATTTATTTCTGAAAGATAATGTCTCGTAGGGCTAGACTACCTTTTTCTTCTTCACATAGTATTGTCGAACTTCGTTTATAATATTGCCTTTTAATTCCAGAAGTATGCGCGGATTATTTTTGTATATTATTTCTTTTAGGTAGCCGCAGAGAAAGGAATAGGACGCCTTTAAGGGGATATTCTGGTCTAGAGGCATAAATTTTGGACGTTTTGTCGAGCTGGATAAAATACCAAAAAATATTTTTACCATTAATATTTTTATAATATACCGGGTGTAACAGGATCATTGTATGCACCCCTTTTATCCTTTAGTTTTGAAGATAATTAATTGAAATTTGGGATATCCTATACACATAATAAGCGGTACATTTTGACATACAATTGATTTTGATTTTTAAATAGAATACTTTATATATTATTGCATTTTTGAATTCTGCATAATTTTATGAATTCAACGACCAAACAAGTGACATTTAAAAAGTCAACATTTTTTATAATCTAATTTTTAGTTTTCCATTTAAGTGTGCCATGACGGTTCCGATTTATTCTAAGTGACCCGTGTAATGCTACAAACATCTAAATCCCTTCAAAAATACTAAATCACGTAATTTATGAACAAATAAAGTTCATCAAAATTGTTTTTGGGGCAAAACTCAATTTTTTCAAATAGAACCATATTGGTACCGTGATACCATTTATTAGTACAGTTATAAGGAATTTATTCATATGTCGTATTAAAATGTGCAGTAGATACAAACAAAATTACAGCTAAAAGAAAGTAAGAAAATACAAAATTTTTCTTTTAGTTGTAATTTTGTTTGTATTTATTGCACATTTTAATACGACATATGAATAAATTCCTTATTAACAGTATTAATAAATGGTACCACGGTACCAATATGGTTCCATTTAAAAAAATTGAATTTTGCTCCAAAAACAATTTTGATGAACTTTATTTGATCATAAATCATGTGATTTAGTATTTTTGACGTGATTTCGATTTTTGTAGCATTACACGGGTGGGTCATTTAGAATAAATTGGAATCGTCATGGCACACTTAAATGAAAAACTAAAAATTAGATTATAAAAAATGTTGACTTTTGAAATGTCACTTATTTAGTATCGTTGGATTCATAAAATTATGCAGAATTCAAAAATGCAATAATATACAGGATATTCTATTTAAAAATCGAAAGTTAGTGTCACTTCCGGCGAAACCCGAAGTGAAAAAAGAATCAATTGTATGTCAAAAGGTGCCGCTTATTATGTGTATAGGATATCCCAAACTTCAATCAATTATCTTCAAAACTAAAGGAGAAAAGGGGGGTATACCGTGATCCTGTTATACCCGGTCTTTATTGATATTTTGAAAATATACAAAAAAAATTAAAAAAATATGAAGTTATAATCTGGTAATGTTGGGAGTAAAAAAAAGGTGTGTGCTGGTTAACACGATTGCAACCCTTCTGGTCATCTGAAACAAAATTTAAAAAAAAATTATTAATTAGTGAGAATGTCCGTTATAGCCCCTACATAAAGGAAAATGGATTTTTTATTGTAAAATAACGGCTGTCTGAGAAAAAGAAATACGTTTTTCGATGCTTTTTTTTATAATTTTCAATTTTTTAAAATAAAAAATAATTTTTATATAAAAATATATAGCGGGGATGCGATAAAAAGTTATACATTGAAGGTTAGTATAAAATCTGAAGTAAATCTATTAAATAGAACTTGAGATATCATGTAGATAACCATGTTGAAAAAAGTAGTTTTGAGAAAAAAGCGTTTCAACTGTGAGCAGCGTACCTACGTCTATGTTGCTTGAAGATTGAAGCTAAACTGAGCTGAATTGAACACTGAACACGAAAAAGTTTTCAAAGGAGTACGTTACTAAGACCTTTTGGTTAAACATTTTTTAAGAGTTTTGGGTAGTCAGGTAGTCAGGCATTGTCCACTGTCCATTGTCCGATTTGCTCCGGCGTGACGGGCTTAGTTGCTGTGTCACTAAACTAACTATAACTCCGTAAATTATAGAAATTTAAAAATTTTCTCGATGATATATTCTCAAAAGTCGAAACTTTAAGAATATGCAAAAAAAAAATTCTCAAAATTTTAGACTAGTAAACCCCCTTCTTAAGTCGGTCGATTTGAAGAGCAGTTCAGATCGCAATTTCGATAAATTATTCTGTTAGGAAACATAGTTCTTAAAAGAAAATACTCTACTCAGCAGTGTAGCATGCGGACCGCCGGCGCCGGCGCTGTGCTGAAGCCATAAATTCTCGGGATTTTGTAAAGCTGGTCATAAAAATTCTCTAAAATTACTTGGTAACGCTTCGCATTGACCGCTATTGCGTTGCTTTCATTATCCTCGAAGAAATATGGTCAGATCATCCTAGATGAAATCATTGTACACCAAAAAGTTACACGAATTGGATACAGTTCCCTCTCTTGGATTATTCGAGGGATTTTAGTGTCTCAGAATCGCATATTCTATTTATTAACATGTACGTTCAGATGAAAGTGTGCTTTGCCACTTATAATTAATTGATGAATAAAATTAGAGGATTTTTTGCATTTAATTGTTGAAGAGCTGTACTATAGAGGCTGTTATTTATCGCGAGGCTTAATTTCTAAACTAGTTGTAGTAGTATTCTGTAAAGGAAAGAGTGCAAAGCAAGTTTCAAATTCAACCAGAGGACGACCAATGAACTGGAATTAACCGGGACTATCATGAGACCGGTATCATGCTAGTCCCGGTTAATTCCAGTTCATTGATCATCCAATGGTTGAATTTGATTGATCGTCATTTATCCCTTACTCGCTTGATATTCTCCAAATTTATAGCTGAACGTGGTCTACCTATTTTGAAGCGATTTTTCATACTTCTTGTTCGTCCAAACTTAGCAACAATATTAAGAAAGGAAAGTCTATACGGCACCATTCAATTCATCTACCCTTCCTATGTCTATACTGTCTATACGATTTTTTTCAGATTTATTCTCGACGAAACACTTTTTTTGTGAAATAAAATCCATGGACAATAATAACAAGAGAATTTTATCGAAAATATTTCTCCTCAAAATATACGCAAATTACTTTATACATTACGAAAATCTACCTCCTGTCCTCGATAGTAGTCTCCGTTATGAGGGAAGTTTTTTCGAATTCCAAGTTCAAAGTAACAACTTTCAAATTCACACCTATAGAAAGAATCTCTATATGTTCATGGGTCATGACAAAGCACAATGGTGGACTATTTTTTTGTTAGTACGATCACTTAAGTAAATCGTGTCGGATCTATCGGGTTTTGACTGATTCTGATCGGGGACGTCTCCCAAACAATATATATTGATTTTGAGGTGAATAGGACACACCCCACCCTGTCTGTGGGTCATGAGAAAGCACGATGTTTATGTTCATTCTGAGATTTTAAACATAAACATTTAACGCGTTGCTGATTTAGCATTGAACGAAGAAAACATATATTCGGCCTGTATCATATATCTACGAATGAATGAGAAAGAAAATAATTTCGTTCGATCACAAACGTATTGATACGGCACTGAAGCAGTCGCCAATGAAAACTGTCGCATAAAACACATTTTACGTGTTGGTTTATTTTTTCTCGGCTACTCAAGTTCAAGATAGAGATGTTCTACGTGCGGAAAAGTCCGTTTTAAGGTTTTAAAGCTGTTTATTTGTAAAATAACATCGATGTTATCTCGATTCAATTCGATAACATTAGTGCTTTGAACATTGTGTTCACAAGAAGACATGTCTCAAGGTGGCGTTGTAAGGCCACAACAGTGAAAGTTTGCACTATTTGTTAAATTTTCAGTCTGTGTTTCTGATTTTCAGTTGAATTAGCAAGGGACTAGAAGAAAGGTAATTATATCGAAAATATTTTGTTCCGAAATTTACGAAAATTATGTTGAATACAACGTGAATCGCCTCCTGAGTACGGTAGCAATCTCCGTTTTAATGAAAAACTGTGCGTTTTCGCGTAAAACCAAAAGTTTTCTCGAATTACAGGTTCAAAGTAATAACTTCGAAATTAATACCTACCGAGAAAACCTCTGGATTTAGAGCAAATCCGAAGGTACTGTTCAATTCATCCATCCCCCCTAAGCCTATGGGAGTTCTTTTAGATTTTTTATTGACGAAATATTCCTTTTTGTGAAATAAAATCAATGGACTATAGCAAGGGCATTTTAACGAAAATACTTTGTTCCAGTAGTTACTTTTTGTTATTATCATTACTATGCTAACATATCAATTATAATCACTAGTTAGAGGATGTAGGTAGTTTCGGCAATTTTATAATTAGTTTATATCACTTTTTAAGCTAGTACCTAGTGAAATAATAATAATGTTCTATTTGTCTTTAAATATGAAACTATAATTTCAATTTTTTGTTGATATTTTATGGCCAAAATGGGAGCAAATGGCATATTGATACATCTCTGATATCAGAAGTTTTCAGGACGAAACAAGGAATTTAATTTAAACACCATTGATCATCGAACTTCATGTCAGATCTACATTCAAAATATATTAACGTTGTCAAAGTGACATTTACTTTTTGAAAAGTTTTAACCCGTACGTTTTCAAGATGATGGAACAAAGTAAGTATTACACCAGCTTCCAATGCCTCTAAAGATAATATTCGTTAACGAAATATTTGCAGCGGATGAGAAAAAAGACGAAGTAGAATGGCAATTACGAAACAGTATAATCAAAGAGGATGACACGAATGAATGGAAGAAACGTCGAGCCGCCCCTTTGACCGATTTACAGAAGCTGGCCAAAAAGGTTACGTTTGAAGAAAAAGGATATACTTTTTATGACGAAGGACAAACAAGAATAATGGCCTCGCTTGTGCCCGATGAGATTATATATAATATTGGAGATTATTCAAAACGAGAATTTAGCGGTTGTTTGTTATTTGGCGATGTGTCTGGTAAGTTTTTAGTATACAATAAAAAGAGTTAAAAAAGTGTCGTATTCATCACGTTCATAAATTGTTGTTGATTTAGTTTTTCTCGGCCACTCAAGTTCGAGATAGAGATGTTCTACGTGCGGAAAAGTCCGTTTTAAGGTTTTAAAACTGTTCATTTCTATACGATATTGTCAGTTTCTTTATGCATTCTGATCACTGTAACAACTACAACTTTTGCAATTAGTGTAAAATAAATAAGCTTTCTTTACTCTTCCGCACTCCACTATACGCGGAAAAGTAATGTAATCGTGTAAAAAAAATTGAAAAAACAAAATTTTTTGGGTTTGTTTTTCGTGTTTCGGCCTAAAAATAAAAGAAAAATGGTTTTTAAAAAATGTTTGCTGTGTGTGTGTCGTTGTTGTCAGCATTTATTCTTGTTAGCACGACAACTCAACTAAATAGTGTCGGATCGATCGGGCTTTGACAGATTCTGATTGGGGACGCTCCCAGACGACACCTATTAATTTTGAGGTGTATAGAACACACTCTACCATGTTTCTGGGTCATGAGAAAACACAATGGTGGACTATTTGAGATTTTTTTTTTGTTAGCACGATCACTCAATTACATCGTGTCGGATCTATCGGGTTTTGACTAATTCTGATTATGGACTTCTATCAGACGACATCTATTGATTTTGAGGTGGATAGGACACACCCCACCCTGTCCATGGGTCATGAGAAAGCACGATGGTGAACTATTTGAAAAAAGTAAAACTGTCGCATAAAACGCATATTCTGCATTTATGTGTTGGTTTATTTTTTCTCGGCCACTCAATTTCGAGATAGAGATGTTCTACGTGCGGAAAAGTACGTTTTAAGGTTTTAAAACTGTTTATTTAAATACTAACAAATGCTATTCTATATCATTTTCAAGGCGATCTAAGAACATTATGTTTCCATACCATGTAAGTACACAACTAAACTAAGAAACTAATAAAAACTAAACAACTAAAAAAAGGAGACTCAGTTAGGGATATAGGTATAATATTTTACTCTAAATTAATCTTTCAGCTTCACATTAAAGCTATTTGTTGAAAAGCGCACAGAAATTTAGGATTTATATTACGAGTCACAAAATCCTTTACTAATCGCAAATCAATAATATTATGTAATTTCTTGGTTCAGACGTCTTGAACATACTTCTATTAGCATGAACTTCAGTTTTCCTCATTATCCATAGACAAATAGATGGCAGATCTCTTCATTCAGTTATTTTCGATGAAGATTGAACTCTTCAGAAACAATCACTAACATTTCCATGCATAGTCACCAAACGATACGGAGAATATTAAAATAATCTCTGTACCTATATAAAGACAATGGTTTTCTGAAAGACCTTCGATTCTCCTAAAGTGATACCCATGAAAATTAATGCTGATTTGTTACTATTCGGATGTTTATTGTTTAATCGTCTGTAGTAACCAATAGTAGCAAGTGTACAATCGTTTTCGAAGAAAAAAAATTTAAATGATTCAAAACCAATTTAAATAATTCTTACACTATTTCTTTGCTTTTAGTTATTTAGAGAATGATGAAAAAGTGAATAATTGTAAAATTAATTTGTACTGGTATTATCAATAATATTTATAATTTTATCACTAGAAATCTTCAAGACACAAATTTTTTCACACCAATGTGTTCATTGTACGTACGCTTTAGAACAACTCAGAAGGTCTTGACCGAGTTTGACATAAAAGTCTGTATAAGTTAACATACTACAGACTACTCTCTCAATTGTGTAAGTAAGTGCCCAGCTTCCTCCAGAGCAAGTTGCAGCTGACCAGGGTTCATTCAAAAAGCGATCAACCGTTATCGGGGCCCCTTAAGAATCACGGATATTAAGAGCAACTTTATTTACTTTGTACATGAATGGCTTTTATATATTTAATCGTAATTAATAATTTTAGTTTTCGTGGAGATTGTATCAGTATTCAGAGAGATTGAATTTATACGCTGGAAAGGTGCCATGTCATATAATGTGAAACACACTGTATTCCATCACACTCCACCTCAATTATAGGATAGCATTTTGTTAGTTTATAGTTCTGTAAGCAGTTGATTTTCTCTGAATTTTTTTATCGCAATCAGCGATGAGTGTCGAAGAATGTGTGGAGAAGCATTTAGCTCTATGCCTAGGTAGGTCCAATGAAAAATAGAGCTAGGATGACCTGCTCATTGTCTATGTTTAAGACCATTAATTTTTATTACCACCAGGTTTAGGTCAACAAGTCAACCTATGCCTGCACGTAACAATTAACACACAAACTTTACAATACGGATTTTCAAATATTCAAGATCATAATTAATGAATTTGTAAATATTATCAAGAAGTATACTTCTATTTTATAGATATACAAGCAATTTTAACTATCAAAAATATATTTTTCATGCTGGTCGCAATATGATACTATACTGAAATCCCAAAATAAATATTTTCTCCACTAATTTTATTTTATATAATACTACGACCTAATATTATATAAAATTAAAAATAGGGAGGTCATTTTATTTTTTATTAGACACAAATCTACGTCTTGATCCTTGTCTATTTCTTCGGCACATAAAAACTTAAACTTGAGGAACATAATTAGTTTAGAACAAAACTTACTTTTTTCGACAACAGGATATCCTTAATGAAATTAGATTCTAAATAAATTTAAGTCTAAATTTCCCTGATCTACTAACTTTGCAGTTTAAAAACTGAAAAAATCTCACTGGAATAATAAATTAGTTGGCAGTTCCATGTAATTTCGTAGATAATCACCATTTGTGGTTAAACGAAATTCATTTCTTTCGTAGTCAAAATATTTTAAAAGTGATTTTTGAGTATAAAAACTTTACGATTAAAACGAATAAACTCCCTACCATAAATTATCATGTAAGATAAAACTCTTTACGTAAAATTTCATATGATTATACAAAAGATACGTGATGAACTGATGAAGAAGATTTTTTATGTTCGCTGAACATGAAAAGTAATTTGTATCTTCAAATAGATCTTGTTTTACAAGTTAATTATAAATAAGCTACATATTGTACACATCTAGTTACTATCTTTTTAAACATTTTGAGGTTTCACCGACTTGTGCGAGAAATACAATAAATCTGGCAAGGGAGGTCCTTCGAGGCTCACGCAGGTTCTCAACAACTACATCGGAGCTATGGTGCAAGAAATATTGTCGCACGGCGGGGATGTTCTTCATTTTTCTGGAGATGCTTTTATAGCCCTATGGAAAGTGACAGATCGATTGTCCATGAAGGACGCCGTACACGAAGCCCTCGATTGCTCACTCTTGATACAAAAGTCTTACGGAACGTATCAAACAGACGTCGACGTAGTGGTCAGAGGTAATGTTGCAAATTTATGTTTACGAATATACTTTTATAGAATAGAAAGAGGAATTAAGTCCAATGAAGCTGTTTTCGTTAATTTAGACTGTGTCCCCATTTGTAGAGGGTTACTGAAAGTTTTATATCTATTTTTGTTCTTATAGTTTTATTGTTTTCGTTTCATTCATTCTTCATTCGTGTCATATCTGCTTTACGCCTTAAATGTGTTAAATGTGTTGATGTTTGGAATATCAAGATGTATATTTTGTATTAGTCTTTCTAGTATGATTTCAATTATTACCGTTCATTTTATACAGAGTTGTGATAAGAAATGACAAAATATAAAGTAGATAAAATAAGAATACTTACAGGAATAGCATTGTAATGACAGAAACTTCAAATAACGTTTACAGGTAATTATTTTTATATCATATAGTGCACTTAGAAAGGACGTAGTGTATAGTCTCGATAATTTATTTTCCGATATATGTTGGGTTGGGTAATACGTTCCCGCGTTTTTTTATTAAAAAGTTTTATACAACAAATTAATCAATGATATATTCTCCGTTATTGTTCATGATTTTCTCGCATTGCTCGATGAATTTGTCGATACTATTTCGCCAAAAATCGCTAGACCTGGACTCGAAGAAACAAGTTTTCAACATCTTCATTTCTGTCGAAGGTTTTCAACGCCTCTCATTTGATTAGACAGTAGGCGGAATAGATGATAATCTGTTGGTGCAAGGTTGAGACAGTACGGCGGAAGTTGAATAACCTCCCGTTCGAGCTCTTGGAAGGAGACTCTGACGATGTTTGCTGTGTGAGAGCATGAATTGTGGCGCAGGATGACTTGCCTTGTTGATCGGGTCCTTTTTCCAGAATAACTTCGTTTCCACGATGCAGATAGGCTATATAAAAGTTCTTCTTGACCTTCTTTTTCTTCTTGCGCATTTCCCAAGGCATGAGATCCATTCTTACCAAACGCATATCATGGTCTTCGTTGGATGGAGAGCTTTATATATGGTTTTGCTTTGTGGTGCCTTCTGTAGCCATCCACTCCTTACTTTGCTTCGTGTTGATGTAGAACCACCATGTTTCGTCTCCCATGATGGTTCAGTACAGGAAGCGTTGCTTGTGGCCGCAAGTTATTTGATATCTGGCGAGATGTTGAACGGCAATGGTAAGTCGCTTTTGATTGTTATTTTCGGTTAGTTTCTAGGAGACACAAGCTCTGAGTTTCTGAACAAATAATCTTCCTGTTTGATAACTATCCTCCTTTATAAATACCTTAAGACTGTCCTCGTTAAACTAGGATGGTTGTCCAGATCGAAATTTCCACTTTTGAACTGTTTATACCAATTTTGAGTGATCTTCGTAGGTATAGGTATCTTCTTCATACACGGCACAAATGTCTCAAACAACTTTAGTAGCTTTTGACGATGGTACAAAGCGAAATTAATGACGGAGCGATGTAATAATAATCCAAAATCACTGAACCAAGTTGGGAATTGAGGCAACAGCGCATTATTCCCTCTCTTGTGTCACTGTTATTTATTTACTTTTGTTTTTAGTAAAATTGGCGGTAGCATCAGGAAATCTGGTATTTTCTTTGGTAGGCGACGAAGAAATATCCCATTACATCATGACGGGCCAACCAATTTACGACATAAAAGCTGCCGAATCTAAAAGTTCCGCTGGAGAAATAGTGATAACACCAAGAGTATCGTGTCACATTAATGCAAATGAATATATGATAAACGTATTACCGGATGGTCTTCACGCAAAAGTATGTAGCAAATAATTTTGTGGCAACTTCTCGTAATCCAAGTTATGTGTGTTTTTTTTTATCCTAGAACATCTGAAATAAAAAAGATAATATCATTAATGATAATTATTTACAATTATTCATTAATGATAAAACATTTATGTTGACTTTGTAGACCCGATTTTATGTTTATGAAAGTATTCCTAATTCTATATAAGTATAACTTTTTTGGTTTTTAAAACAATTCTGGGAGCTAGTACCTTCTTGATCCATAAATAAAAAAATAATGGACATAAATCAATCAAAATTTGTTCAGCAGTTCTGGTGAAATTCTCTTGTTATATAATAATATTAAGCAGTTTTGGAATGATAGTTTTTACTACAGAGCATAAACTTTACATGACTGAATTCTATTCTTGAAGTTATATACTGGTTAATGGTATTGGTTAATGGTATTGGTATGTTTCATAAAAATGGCTCTGTGACAATTAAAAATGTGCTGGTAGACTAACCATTCATACAGACTAACCGAAGTCACGTTATAGGTTAAGTTTAAATAAATGCAATATTTATCAAGAAATTGGATTTCATTATGAAATATGCCGAATAACAGTAAAGAAAAACTTGAACATATATTTATATAAGATATAATTATACAATCATAACTGCAATCATATGATGAATCACTGATGTAATAATGGTGGATTTCAAGACATGAGGAGCATCAGCAACATCCTTCTTCTTAACAATGTCAATGTCAATGCTATAAATTCAGAATTGTGTCACAATTTCTGGTGTAAAGCTGTATCTGTAAGCTGTAAACATACAACCAATTCACATATTCTCAATACTATTAATCCCCGGAAATGTTTCCATGCTTTAAAATGTTAATTAGGTCATAATTTTTTATCGGATTAACTAGATTTTGGGTCATATTAAAACTTTAAATTCAAGATAGCAATTAATACAATCAAAACTGAATACTTAGCTTACTAGTCAGATTTTAATTAATATTAGATGTACATTAATATCTTGTAAATGTAAATGCATGAGTCAACATTAATTTTAATCAACTAATGATTATTCGAATGGAAAATCTATTTGAACTTACATTGTAGTATGTCATCAAATGTTACTCTATTCAATGTAACAACATAGAATGCAATTATGTCTATAGAATTAAATTCTTTTTATTTCTAATAGAGTCTTATTATTTTGGTGTTAGGACACAGGTTGTATATGGTAGTAGACTTTATGTGTCTACGTGTATAAATTCATGAAAACTGTACTGTAATGTATGTGTAGTTACATAAAATATTTGTGGCTGAAGGAAAATTTTCCAAATCAAAATACAACAAAAGTACCACTAAAAATTTACGCTGTAAATAATAACACTTCTTAACTCTCTAGGTTCTCGGAGTAGGACCAAATTGGAGAAACATTCAAAGACAGTATGATCCCAAAGGTAAGAATCAATACTTTCGTTTTCAACGTTATACCTACCTTAACACTTTCTCAATGTCAATAGAATCACGGTCTCTATTAACTACATATGATGATGAATCTGATGTTTTTCAATCGAAAACTAGTTTGCTAGCGCTGCAAGCTGGGATGTCGGAAGAAGAAGCTGATATTGCCGCTCGAGTAGTTTCTGATCAATATGCTTGTAAGTATAATCGCCATATTACTTCTCAGATGCTAAATATAATAACATCATATATCATAGCCTCTCGAGTTAGCATCAGTTTACTAGTAACGCAGGTGTAAGACACTATTTAGGAAATTTCTGTGTTTGTCAGGTTTGAGAAAAACCACTTTGATATGGGTATCTACTATTAATGCATCTATATTTGGGACACTTTCGAACTCTTTCTACTGTAAAATATAACGCATGAAGTATTCACGAAACATATATTAAATTATGACGTACTAAGAAATATTAACATTTTCCACTATCGTCGTATGCCATACGTTGTATGGCTTGTAGATGACAGTCGTTAAATATCTTTGACAGAATACAAATGGCGCGCAATTCAAATCCTATAGTTCCAACTGAGACATCCTATAGATGATAACTACTTAGTGTTATAAATTCTTCAATAATGATACTGTAAATATTCATATAGTATATCAACATAATCATTAAATTGGGTAAAAATACATTGATTAAAGTTTTAGACGGGGCTATTTAAGCAGACATCTTATAGTCCAATTTTCCCAAGTTTCAATTCATTGGTGATTTATTGATTCGATAGTGATACTATAATAGTCAAATAATTAAAGATCATCATAAATTGAATAAAAATAATTATACTCGTATATAAAGTTATTGATCTGAAGAGAGGAGAAAGCGGATAGATGGAAGCAGTACTTAGGAAATTTATACGAGGGTCAGGAATTAGGAGAGATATTAGAGGAAGAATCTAGCATCGATATGGAAGATGTAGAAAAACCTATATTGAGAGAGGAATTTGAAATAGCACTAAGGGTGCTAAAGAACAATAAAGCGCCGGGTGTAGATGAAATACAGGCGGAAATTTTGAAATGTGCGGGACAGAAAGTAGTAAATAGGATGTTTGAACTGGTAAAATACATATACGAAACGGGCGAGATGCCGGAGGATTATAAGAGGAACATTATCGTTACTATACCGAAAAAGGGAGGAGCCGACAAATGCGAGAACTTTAGCCTAAAGGATTAGCCTAACTTCCCATGCGTCAAAAATCTTAACTAGAATAGTGCAGAAGAGGATGGAAAATAGAGCGGAGGAAATACTAGGAGAAGACCAATTCGGGTTTAGGCGAAATAGGGGAACTCGCGAAGCTATTCTGGCGCTAAGAGTAATGTTAGAGAAAACAATAGAAAAAGGAAAGAACGCTTATATAGGATTTGTATATTTAGAAAAAGCTTTTGATAACGTAAGATGGGAAAAAATGTTCGAGATACTAAAGAGCGCGGGAATGAAGTATAGAGATAGGATAGGATAGATAGAGACACAATCTATACAAAGAGCAAACTGCTGTTATAGAAGTAGAAGGGGAAAAAAGGGAAGTAGGTATTAGGAAAGGAGTAAGACAAGGATGTACGCTATCATCACTAATGTTTAATCTGTACATCGAAGAGGCGATTAATGTAGTAAAAGATAGAGTGGATTTCGGGATTAAAGTACAGGGACAGAAACTAGAAATGCTGAGATTCGCGGATGATATAGCAGTATTAGCATCTAATAAAGAGGAATTGGAATCAGTGTTGAACGAAAAGGTGGCAGTGTTGACAGGAATACGGAATGAGGGTGAATAAAAACAAAACTAAAGTGTTAATGTGCAGAGGGCGCGAGAGCAGAGCAAAAACGAAAGTACAAATTAATAATGAAAGATTGGAGGAAGTTAAAGACTTCACTTATTTAGGAAGTAAAATAAATTGGGATGGAAGAAGCGATAAAGATATAAAACAAAGAATAGCGCAGGGTCGACTAGCTTTTAACAAAAAGGAAGCACTTTTATGCTCGGGGGTAATAAACTTAGAAACAAAGAAGAGATTGTTGAAAACGTATGTATGGAGCACGGCACTATACGGTTGCGAAACCTGGACGGTAGGGGAAGCAAGTAGGAAGAAATTAGAAGCTTTTGAGATGTGGTGTTACCGAAGAATGATGAAAATACCGTGGACTGATAGGGTTAGACACGAAGAAGTATTAGAGAAAATCAGTGAAAAAAGAAGTATGTGGAAAAACATAAAGAAGAGAAGAGATAGAATGGTAGGCCATTTGCTGAGACATGGGGGAATAGTCCGCGATATTTTGGAGGCAGAAATAGGAGTGAAGAAAGGCAGAGGTAGGCCTAGATTAGACTACTGCTCGCAAATAGTAAGGGATGTAGGTTGTAGCACAATTAGCGAAATGCGTAGGTTAGCATAAGATAGGAGAAGCTGGAGGTTAGCGTCCAACCAGTCTTAGGACTGATGACTTCATGATGATGATAAAGTTATGAGGTGGGATATTTGAGCAGAAATCTTATAGTCTAATCTTTAATTGAATGCAGTCATTTAATTTAATTTAATTTATTCATGTCATAACAAACAATCAAACTTTAAATATCATATTTTCAGTGCGACCTGCTGTAAATCATGCTGATCGCCTCAAACTGAAAAATGCGTTAAGAAAATTTATAATCGCTCCTGTGGTACGAGGAATAGATGCCGAAGAACCATTGGAATACCTGACGGAAATCAGACAAGTAACAATTTTGTTCATTAATTGCAAAGTTGCGCCAGTAGATCCAGAGGAGGCAATAGATGTTGCCAATAAAATTTATATTACTGTTTGCAAGTAAGAAATTCAGATGACCTAAGAGTGAATTATTAATTAATGAATATTATATACAAGTGCTTAGTGTATGGCATGGCCTTGCACAGTATCCTTGATTACATTGGCAATAATTACTCCCGATAAATTTAAGAACAAATTGTATCACTATTACAAGAAGTATGTTGGTCAAAGGTAATCGTTGATTTTAAAATAATTATAGACTGGCAGAGCTAAGTGATCGAAGGCAAAAAAATATCGGGAAATGACGAAAAACTGCATAGAATGTATATTATGTGCCGTTTTTCTTTAAAAAGAAAAACTACCACTCTACAATTGTAGCTAGTACTGTTGATTTATATAAATCCTTTATTGATTGTCAAGACAGGACACAACATTTACATGATTGAAGTCAATTTTCTAACTGGTCTGCTAGTTAATGAAATTTCTAAATATAATTAGTGTTAATATGCATAATTTTCTAAAGTCTTTCGTAGGCTATAGAATAATACCAAAGGGTTATTATGCATGCTTTAAAAATAGTGTTGTATTTCGCGAAACTGAATCTTTGAGTCATAAAAAGTGCTCTGATATATCAACAGTTTTTATAGAAATTGTTAATACTGTTCAACAACGTACACTGTTTGAAATGTGTTGAAAATATGGAAAATGTTGTGGTGCTCCTTGCGGTGAGAAAATAAATACTACAAAATAAAATTAACGTCTTAATTTTTGCATATTAAAACTTTAATTGTTATTCTAGTAATCTAAATAGTCATAAAGCTTGGCAGACATATAGTTGTCAACAATTATTTATTCCTAGATAGCAGCTAGACTTATTCTTAGATGTTTTTCCAGATCTTGCGCATTTTCTGCAACAGCTAAATATCTTTTGTCAACGACTACTTCTTATATCTTGTCCAAAGAATTTCAATTTATTCTTGTTCCATTAATTTAACCATTGTTGACAAAATAACAAAGTTACTCCTCAATAAACACTTCAAACATACTGCTTTTGCCAGACAAAAGATAAGAAATGTATTATTTAAGAAAATCTCTCAAAAAGTTAAAGAAATCTCAAAGCAATTTAAAGAAACTCCAAAAACCAAAAAAACTAATCAACGAAGTACGATTTCCAGTTTTTGTTTGACAGTAATAAGAATGCCTCGGGCAGGCAGCCAATGGTACGCAATTTGAACATTTGCTTTAATTGATTTTTTAAATAATAATGCCATTAATAGTTTGAAATTGCAAAATCATTTTTCTTCATTTTTTCTATCGTGCTAATATACATACTTATTACCATAGCGTGTGTAACAAAAATCGCCTTTTACATTCCGTAATAAAAAAGAAAATTGCCATTAAAAATATATTGATGACATCATACGTCCGACACAAATCACCCCGTATGCACAAATTGTATTTTAATTGTATTTCTCATTTAAAATCAAACAATATTAATTCATTATTTTATTGATGCTTATCATTATTTCAGTGTTGTGAAGAACAAGTATGGTTGCGTTAATAAAATCAACAATTTCGACAAAGATCTAATGCTCCTGGTAATATTTGGACTACGTGGTTTTAAACATGAACTGGAAACCCAAATTGCATTGCAATGTGCCATAAAGTGCTCTGACAGGATATCTAATATAGAACATGTACAGGGAGTTTCTGCTAGTGTTACTAGAGGTAATACGAGACCAGGCTTATAATAATTCGGCCAGGCATAATTTTACAACTAATATATTTAAATAAAAGCAATAACACTCTTAGAACTATTTTATTAAAAAAATATTGGTAACAGAACCAAATTATAAACTTTTAACTTACATACGATCAGATATTACTACGTTATGTATCAATAACAAGTGTGGTGTTAATAAAAACAGATTCGCGGTTCAGAATAGTTTGGTCAGTTACTGACATGCATATTATTCTAAACGTTTGTAGCGTTTTAAAACAAAATAGAATCTCAATTGTTGTCAAAATGAAACGGATATTATAATGTGTGTTTTGGACGAGTCTGATAACATTTTCTAAAAAACAAAAAAAAAATGGGACGTGGTGTTGCATTAAGCGACGGTATGCGAAAGTTGATTGTTAATGCTCATAAATAGAGAATTTCGGTTCAGAAAATGTCTGATACATATTCGCTGTCTAAATCGTACACTATCAACTTGTATAGAAAAACTGGATGTATAGAAAAAAACACAGCCTAAAGGAAGAAAACTGGTCAACCATCCCAAATTTCACACTTAAATCAACATGCTCTTAAGAGGACCAGTGTAACAACAAACCGACAATGCAGTGCAAAAGATATTATGGAAGCAAGCTATTGGAAAAATATTTCTGTATCCACAACTAAACGCTCAATAGAGAAAATCGGATACAAATTGTACAAGGTAATGTTTGATTCTTCACATTTTACTTTTGAACTTATCAATTTGTCCTTCATGCAAAATAAAAGCCGTTATTAATATTAACTAAGCGACAGAAAATCAATTGGTTACGGTGGGCCAGAGAACATAGGCAGTAGATTTTACAACACTAACACCAAGTAACTTGGTTGACGAATCCAAATTTGAAATCTGTTTGCGTAATACCAGAAAATGTGAGCTAAGAACACCACAGGAAACTTATCATCCTGACTGTATGGTTAGGAAAGTGAAGATCCCCGCGTCTCTTATGGTATGAGGTGTATGAGTGGTAATGATGTAGGAAAATTGCTTTTCGTAGATAGGTACTGTGAGAGCAGAAGAATATAAACAAATTTTGACAGACAGTTTATTGCCGTCAATACCAATACGTTAAGGCACTCACGCGCAGTATATTTTCCAGCAGGATGGTGCAGCGTGTCACACAGAAAGAACTGTCAAAACTTGGTTTATAAAACATATGTCCCTATTATGGGATAACCCTCTAGCAGTACAGACCTCTCGCCAATAGAAATATCGTCGCATAATGTGAAAAAACAGTTGCGCAAACATCCAGCTCGTTCCATTAACAACGTACACACCAAATTTCAAGAAATTTGGCACAGAACATTTCCCCCAGAGTGCGCTAAGCTGATAGATACAATGCCTGCCAGAATTAAAGCTGCTATTGTTAACGAAGGTGATGTAACACTGTTTTGATGAAGAGGCCGAACTATTCTGAACAGCGAAAATAAATGTTTTTTACTAACAAACTTCTCACTGACACATCATAACAGTAATAGTTCGTCGTATTTAAGTTAAAAGCTTATACCTTGTTTCTGCTATCAATATTTTTCTTTAATAAAATAGTTACGAGAGTTTATTACTTTTATTCAAATGTATTAGTTGTAAATTTATACCTGTCCGAACTATTATGAGCCTGGGCTCGTAGAATTTAACTTTTAAAGTTTTCTAAAATGTTGAGTTAAGGTAATGATTCACCAAACCTAATATTTTAGTAACGACAATTACAATATGTGCGTCTGTATATATTTAAAAAAAGAATATAGCAAAACTTATTGTTCTTGCAGATTGTGAATAACGAATGTTCATATTCTACAAATTTTAATTGTAGGCAAAACTTACTGCGGCGTTTTTGGACACAGCTTAAGGAGAGAATATACTGTTATTGGGATAATTGTGAACAAGGCAGCAAGGTTAATGGTGGCATATCCAAACAAAGTAACCTGTGACCGAGACACCTTCCTCCATAGTAAACTAGAAGCAAGTCATTTTGTTTTACAAAATTACAAACCTCTCAAGGGAATCATAAGTCCAGGGCCTATATACGAATTTAAAGAGTTGGAAAGGTAGGTTTGCACAAGTTTTATCCTTGTAAGGATTATACTGATATCAGAGATTATCTTGATCAAGTGTGGTCATAGACTTTAGCGTGATTATTTTCAGAAAGACGGTACAAGAGCCCATACGATACAACACACTCACTATGGCTTTTCACTGCATTTTTGAAAAGGGACCCCCGCCACGGGTAGGATTTGACATTTGTCCAGGATGGAATCCAAACGACAGACAGTTTTCGAACTTATTAGTTCTCATCGGTGCCGTACACGGTACACCAATCCAGGACAAATGCCGAAACAAATCCGTGGGGTTTTCATCTAAATCGATAAGATCTATATCTGTAACTTATAAGTCGGAAATCGAGAAAGGTCCCTTTTCAACAAAGCTCTGGTCGTGCAGAAACACGAGAAAGGAGTCGAAGATCGCTGTTAGGTATAATTCAATACCTGGCGGGGCTTTAGCTCGAGGAGCAATTGTTTCCTACAGCGATTATGTAATGGCCTTGCTATTCGGGAACTACTAACCGCTTTGCGGTTTGGTGGTTACTTAAAAAATAATATTTTCGGAACTTCTGTAGCTAATTTGTTAGAATTGAAATAAGAAATTGTTGAAGAATCTACAACCATGTCACTTGAAAATGTTTCAGAATGTCTTTGATAGCGTGAACTTGTGCATTGAATAAGGCCACATTTACGACAATTACTTTAATTTGGCTTATTTAATAGTTTTTCATTTTAGTTTCCAAACCTGAAGTTTATTATTATTTTATGCCTGGAATTAATGATTCATATTCATGTTGTTGATTATGTTAGTATAGAACCAAGGAGCTTATTAATGTATAGATGCAGTCTGTGTATCGTATATAACGAAAATAAAAATAAGAAACGAGAGCTTCTATACAGAAAAAAATATAAACAATAAACTAGAGAACTAACAGTAACGATAAATATTCTATTAGGATATCAATGCAGCCTAAATGAGGATATAATGATAAAAACTTTTAAAGTGAAATTGTCAAAAAAACTGTGGAAACATATACCTAATATTATAATAATTATAAGAAAAAGAAAGGAATTATTCATTCATTGAAGAAACCCTAAGCCTGAGACTATTCATGAGAAATTCACTGAGTGCTTTGACATTTTCATATGATAAATAGTTTCTAAAGTATTAATTAGTGATTGAAAATTTTTCAGAAAGCTACATGCGTCCTTATGACAAAAAACATGAAAACAGAGAACAGTCGAAAATACATTAATTAAACTTTATGCATAGTTAGAAAGTGTTGCACAAATAACTAATAGAAACAAATATCTGTGAAACTAACATTGTACTATCATCATTCCTTGAACGCGTTAGATAAACGTAGCTGTTCAATTAAAAGAACAAAATTAAACAAAAGCTTTGTCCATTTTGTATTCCAAATTGGGTTGAGAATCTGTAGTTAAATAGTAGCTTAGTGGAGGTAGCGAATATCTAGAATTTTTTAAATAATGTCATTGCTGTGATAGTATACTAGTAGCATAGGTAATAATTAAAAAAAATTTATGTAATTATTTCAAAAGGTTGATGCAAGCTAAGGTGGGCGTTTCCCATTTAATGATGTTTGATCAACATAATTTTTGACATTTCAAGACTTATTGAGCTATTCAAATTATTTATTTGTGTATATCCTTTAAATGTAAGAGTAAATGTATTATTTTGTCATAGAACAGAAATGAATAACAAATTACTAGGATGCTTGATATATACGTAGGTGTGTGAAAAGTTATATTTATGTATTATATTAATTTTATTAATATAATTTATCTTAAAATAGCAGAGAGGCTGAGGTCTCTCTTGTCCTCTCTGACGAGCTGCCACTTCCATTGGCAAATATGCCAATAAGGCTAAAAATAAATAGAATTTATTTAAACGTATGCATAGAAACCTATAATACGAGGTAATAAAAAAATAACATACACTAGGCACAAAAATTAAGGAATGTAAAAAAATCTAAAATTTGTAGGTGATGGAGAAAATAATAATATTGCGAAAAATTTAAATAGGATTTTAAAAACTTGTTTTTTTACAAGTTGTAGTTATTGGTTTTTGATAAAAATTTATTGAAAAAGAGGTAAAAATTACGTATTTAGGGATATTCGCTTAAATTGACATTAAATTAAATTTAGTTTGGACACACAGAAATTAGAACATCTTTCCCCAGAAAGCCTACAGACAGGTTTCGTGTAGGGGAAGGTTACACATATAAACACGGACAAACACCCAGCCCTGAGGGAAGTGCCAAATTCCCTCTGGTGAGAATCGAACTCACGCAGACAATGTGCCCAGTATTTGGCCCAGTTGCCACCCTGTTACCAAATACCAAGTCAGCACCACCGCGGCACCATGAGAATAAGACCATGCGTCACCCATCCAAGTCGCACCGTTCAATCCGTTGCTTGACTTCGAACAGCGCAGGTCCGACAATGAACGGAGTACGCTGCCTCATCCGCTTTGCAAATAGCTTTGCAAATAATGGATAGATTAAGGATATCATCTATTACTTTTCAACCTCAAAGTATCTCAAAGAAACCCAGAAAATTTCAAAGCGCTGCGATTTGTTTCATTGTGTTTGAAATGATTGAATTTGTCGATATTGCTAAAAATGAATTTAAGGATGAATTTTTCCTTTTTGTTCATTTCTTAAGGTTGAAAATGTTTTTTTTAGCAATAATGCATATTTTTTATATCAAAAAATATTAATTATTGTAAGAAAAAGAATTATTTCTTGGATATCTAATTACCAAAGTCAAAAATGATTTTTTTACTTTGAACGACGATAATTCAGCGAAAAATCATCGTACAAGGCTTTTAGACCACTCAAATTAAAGAGGATAAAAAATTTGGAGATTTGTTTTTCGATGGTTTTCTTATGATTACTCAAGAACTACCGATGGTAAAAAATTTTGAACTCAAGATGTGAAAACTACAAACTTAGCTTCAATTTGCTTTGAGTTTACAATTATTTTGCGACTATCTTTCTCCAAGTTATAGCCCTTTAAGAACAATCTAAAAATTTAGAATTCTTTACATCCCTTAATTCTTGTGTCTAGTGTACATAAATGCTAACAAACCCGAATAAACTGATACAATATTAAAAATGAATATGAAATATTAAATTTAAATCGGAAGTATTAGGGAATACTATTTTGAATTTACAATACGGGATATTTAACGACTCCGTAAAAAATAGAAAATGTTGTTTGTTGATTGAAAACTTAGACTAATGCAATAAACACATATTTTGCTTTATTATTTCTGAATAGTATATTGTACTTAAGCCTCTCACACTAATAATAAATAATTTTTAACAGAACGCAAGATATTGCATCAACAGTTAGTCCACTACCATTACTAGGAAGGGAACAAGAAATCGACTTATTTTTAACTCAACTGAAATATGCAATGAAAATGTCAAAAGTAACGAGTAAAGACGATTTGTTCTGCAATATGTTGATATTTCAAGGTTACTTCAGACAAGGAAAGACCCGCTTACTTGAGGAAATATTGTACTCAATGGACCCGAAAGTACCTACGAATACGTTCTCTTTGACAAAGTACGATCAGGAGGTGAGCAATTGACACTTCTTCTCTTTTCTTTTCCTATTTTTTCAGAAATCCTTCAACACCCATAAACTACCTTGTTATTATAATGAACTAGGCTCAAAAATGAAGGGACGTAAGAAGATCCTAAATTTTTAGGTGATTTTCAAAGGACTGTAACTTGGGGAAAATAGTCATAGATCCATTAAAAAAAAGCAAATTGAAGCCCCAAGTTTCTAGGTTTCAGATCTTTGTTGACCATCAGAGGTTTTTGAGTAATTATAATATGAATCATCCGAAAAAAAATTATTTAAAATTTTTGCTTGCTGTTCAAAAAGTCCATGGACTTCAATAAATTGTTTTTAGCGATTTCAACATAAAGATTTTTTAAATAATTTTATCCTGTTGAATTTGAGCGGTCTATATCTTGGTTGAGTCTTGGACAATGATCTCTCGTTGAGTTGTCGTTCAAAGCAAGAAAGTCACTTTCTACTTTAGTAATTAATTACTAATATAAATAATTCTTTTTGGAATAATGGAATTTCTTTTTCGATGGTTTTCTTATGGTTACTCAAAAGTAACTGATGGTAAACAAATTTTGGACTCCTGATCTGAAAATTAGAAGCCTGTAGCTTAAATTTGCTTTTTTAAAAATTATTTTGTGACTATTTTTCTCCAAGTTACAGCCCTTTGAAAGTCATCTAAAAATTTAGAATTTATTTACGTCCCTTAACTTTTTTGCCTAGTGTATAAAATTTTTATATTACATTATATTATCATAGTTTAAAACAATAAGTTATATAATTAAATCTTTTAACTTATATTATATTGTTGCCTTTTTATTTTCTTGATCGTAGGTTTCAATTATATTACATTTGTTTCTTTTTCATGGCATTATTGGTCAGTCACAAAAATAATCCCGGGAAGTAATTTGAACCTACGGTGCAGCAACAAAAACATCAAATACCAGTTTTTCAACATTGAAAGATTGCATACTTCTCGACGTGCGTCAATCGCCAAAGAAGCTGGCATAATCGGGAGATGATTATGATGAAAATTACTAGTTCTAATCATCTCCCTATGATTCCAACGTGGTTAGCGAAACGCGTATCGAGAAACGTGTAATCTTTCGATATCCTTGAGAAACTGGATACTACTTTTTTCACAAGAATTATATTCTTGTTTTTACGTTTCAGTTTTACATAACCATTTCAGAATATATGTGTGCATAGAGTTCATGAATATAAATATTATTCAGGTTTTAGCGGAACTCTGCTAGAAACCGAACAAAACACGGTATACAAAATAGAATAACAATTTTAATAGTACATACATCTTATATGCTATTTCAGCTTGTAAGTTTTTTAAAAACAATTTTTAATATTAAACACTATTTTATTTATGTTTTACATAATTTTGTAATGAGTCGTAGACGACGAAATGAAGTTACAATTTAGACTAACTTAGTGCTGGCTTGGATGTAATTTATAAGTTTACAATGTTGACGCTGACGCTTGCAAAGCGTGGTTTTCTGGGAAGGCCTTGGAAATACTCCAAGCCATCACATTTAACGATAAATGAAATATACAATGTACAATCAAAAGTTAAGCAGGTATCGTATGATGTCTGGAAAGAGAATGATAATAGATTCCCAGGATATCATATTACTTTCTCGCAAGATAATAGTTATGCGTTACATACTGAAATATTTTAAGGTAACAAATAAACGGTACTTTTATATAACATACATATAAAAGACCAACCAAAACAATACATATATAAAAGAATATATTCACATAAATATAATACAAACACATTAAATCAAAATTCAACAACACTTACAAAAGAGGTACTAGGAGAAAATCAAACCTGTCCATAAATTAAAAGACATAAGAATGCAGTTAACAACAACAACAGTTAATATATGTGTTTGTGTGTTAATGATTGCACTGGGGAACAAATAAAAAATTTTATGTTGCCACAATTTTAAGATCGGTTTCTGAGTACTAGAGACCCTAATTTCACATATACATATCTTCATTTTAGCTCAATTGACTACGCTTCTTGAAATAATGGAGACTCCTGAAATTATGGTATACATCTTTATCGATACGATCTATGTCAGTGACAGTCCTACCTGTGGCGGGTTTTATTTTTTGAAACCTTATCTGATCGCTCAAAAACACGGGAAAGGGATCGAGGATCACTTTTAGGTACAATTCAATGCCTGGCGGGGCTTCAGCCCGAGGAGTAGTTGTTTCCTATAGCGATTATGTAATAGCCTTGCTATTCGGGAATTACTTTGATAACCGCTTGGCGGTTTGGTAGTTCCTTTCTCGATTTCCGACTTATATGTTACTGACATAGATCGTATCGATAAAGATGTATACCCTACAAATTTCGTTCGGCATTTGTCCTGGATCGGCGGACCGTGTACGGCACTGATGAGAACTAATAAGTTAGAAACAGCTGTATGTCGTTCGGTTCCAATCCGGGACTAATGTCGAATCCTACCTATGGCGGGTTTTATTTTTTGTTACTTTGTATTAATATTTATCATGTATGTTTATTTCAGAAACTAGAACCGATCAAGAAAAAGTAATACAATTTTCAGTATCAGGAGCAGTAATGTACTCAGAATTAACTCTTAAATTCCTTGCAACAAATTGACTGTTCCCCAATGTTACTACTCTTGATTCAAAAATCAAGTGTAGATTGTCTTTAACATTTAGGACAATAATTTGACAAATCTCTGTGACCTGTTGAAATGTCACGGTATAGTTTTTTTATTAGTGGACAACCAATAATATTTGGTACATTCTTGTGGTTGAATCTTGGAGATTATTTATATATTTTTTTAATTTGACCACATATGGGCCATACAACACTAATTGAACGTTAATATAAAATTTATTTTTTTGATTTCAGTCCTCCTATAAAACAATTCGCCTACTTTTTGCTAATTTCATTGGACTACCGCCTGACACAACCGAGATGGACAGAATGTTGAAAATAAAGTCACGATTAAGAGACAGAAACGTTGAGGATTCTTACTGGGTATTGAACGAAGTTTTTATTGTCAATTTTCAAGGGACAAAGAAGGTGAACATCGAAAAGAGATATAAATTGCTTTCTAAAATCTTTATTATGTTATGTTCTGAGGTGAGTAATATAACTGCAATATACCTGTAATACATACGGAAACGCTTTATGTATTATTGTAAATGTAGATAAATTTAAAAAATAACCCAATTATTTTTCTTCATGTTAATATTCCTAAAATGAACAAATATAAGTGTTTATTGTGCAGTAATTCAAGCTGAAAATAAAGATCAAGTAAGATTTGTAACCAAATGTGAATAGTCAATAAGCACTTTTAATTAGACAGTGTTCATAGAATGTCGTTCTAAGTTTATTGAAGGTAACAGCCGAGAATATTAATAATAATCACAAACTATTTTATAAAAACTGTTCCTGATACTCTTTACTTACGTTGGTCTTATTTATTTTCATGCGTTTTCATACATACAATTTGTATAATGGATCTTTGCGCGTGTATTAATTTAGTGACTACGCACGGATCACATGCTACCCCACTCGCAATTGTTACTAATATGCCACAATTACCAGCACGTATATCTAGTGACATATGTTTCAATCAACTGCGTATGGTATATACAGTTAATAATTTGCCGAACAAAATGCAATTATGAAGTCACGTCTTAGCTTTATTGTATAATTTGATTCATTGGTGTCTCAATATTTCTGTAAAACTTATCATTTTTGTTTCATTTATTTTAATTTTTGTTGAATTTATTTCATTTACTTTGATGGAAATATCACATCCGTTGAACGTGGAGAACGTGGAGTTTTTGTGGAGAACCTTTTCATTACTCTGTCATTGGTTGATGTATTTGTATTATACTAACTATTACCCTAAAATGTGTTTTCGGCACGACACTGTTCAAAAATGTCAGTTGATTGATTCATACGACTGTTGCCCGTGACGCACACGGAAGGAATCATTATACAAACCATACGATTGTTGTATTTCACCTAGATTTAGATATTAGATATTTTTATAGGTATTTGTATCAAGCCTTAGAAATACAGTTATTTTCGATTGTTTTTGTATTATTAAAATATTAGTAATCAATTTTGATGGTATACCAGGTGACCAAAAGAAACCCCGTTAAATGAATAATATAAATACTCTTATACTTAAATATGTACTTAAATCTACTCAAATAATCACCAATGGTATATCTCATACATTTACACTTGACATTGTGACATCGATAATCATCTCCTTATGATTCCAACTTGGTTGGCTAAACGCATGTTAAGTAACGTGTAATATTTCGACATTCGTGGAAAACTGGTCCTATGCTTTTTTCTTTAGTAATTAAATTATTGATAATGTTATTATAGTTCAAGGTACGACGTGATCTGATCAACAAGCTTTTAAAATGAAATTTCTGCTATGTCTAATAATTTGTTAAATCTTGAAAAAAATCAGTGAAACTTCTCATTATTTTATTTTTTCGATTAGATCATAGTACTTACGTGATATTATAATTAAATATTTCAAAGGGTCCATACGACACACCAGACTTCATGGTGGTAGATATTCCAGGTATTCGCTTCTAACGAATTTCATCGAATAAGAAAGCGTGGGCATTATTAGATAAATAACATTTCTTGGTTGTATCAACGGGAGTAAATTTCCCCTCTATATAAATATAGTTATTAGATATGTCAAGTATAAGATCTTGAAAGTTAATGGGAATTCGAATTTCATCAGAATTTCTATAATGCGGCGAGCCATATGGTTTGTATGTATGCTCCTGAAGACTAACGAGCGAGTTGTCGAACACAGGCTCGTTAAAAATTTCTAACTTGTCACTAGTAGCAACGACTACCATTTTCAATATCGTAGTCTTAACCCAATAGATTGAAGGAAGTTACGGTCGTTAGCAGAGAGCTGCTTATGTCTTGTCTTCTTATCTTGCACTCATGAAATGATCTGATTTAAAATTATCTTCTTCTTTTTATCATCATTCAAATGAAATATATTATTACGTTGACTTAGTGATGGCTGTTGTTGTTGTCTGTAACGGAACCCCAGTTACATGTAAATCACAATTAGACCAATTTTTTCAATCCCAATTTTACAATAATTGTTTCTCCGCGAAAGTTTATTAAATTTCCTTTATCAGTAACACATGCAACATACGCACAGTAACATTGTCAATAAACTGACGTCCTTCAGGTCTGACTGATAAATATATAATATTTGCAGCTTCCCTGGTAAGTTTGTAGCCATGTTCGACATCTATGTAAAACCCAAAGAGAGTATGTGATTCATATGCGTTCAAATAAGCCCCATAAATAATGTTACAATCTACAATCATCCTTACTAATTAATCAACAAACTAGAATAGTATTATCGGGAAAAAACATGAACAAACAACAGAAAGGAACAATAAGTCAAATGCAATAAATACGATGTTAATAAAAAACTTTAGAAGAAACATTGGAGGTGAAATTAAATCGTGAGAATTTGAATTCAGTTGGCATGTAGGTTCTCCTCTAGCTCTTATTACTGTTTCCCTTCGTCTGGATATGCTATTGATCAAGTGGCGAATAGTTTCCTGAGGACTATTCTCCCATTCGACAAGAAGAACTTGTTCGAGTTCCCTAAGAGCCATAGGGACAGGTATGTGACCCCTTACTGATCGTTTTAGTCCGTCCTATAGATGCTCTATGGGATTCATATCTGCGCTTCTTGGTGGCCAGTCGATAGCTTGAATATTCACAAATCTAAGGTAGTCCTTTAGTATCATGGGGCCTGCATATACAGGAAATTGTCTCGATAAATAGGACAAATGGCATTATTAATTCTTCTACGATGTCTTCCATTTTGTATTCATGGATCTCCTCCGTATAGAAACCAAATGCGTACGACCATCGAAACAAATTCCTCCCCAGAACATTATTGATCCACTAAAAATAGGGATCCTCAGAAAGATATTGCAGGCTGTTGCCTGCAATATCTTTCTCCTGGCCTTCACCAGACTCATTTACGTCCATCTGGTGAATTAACACTTTTGTTTTGTCTGAAAACAAAATTCGCTTCCAGTCGTCAATAGTCCAATTTACGTGTTCTCTTACAAAACGTAGTCTAATACGGCAGTAACTTTTTTCTTTGTCCTTTCATGTGTTTTACAAATATTAACTCGAACTCCCTCATAGCTTCCTAGCTCCAAACAACTCTTCTCGATACGGTGTCGATTTTTTAATGCATTCCCTGGCCTCGTGTGGGCCGCCCGTATCTGTTTGATGCATTGCGCCTTATTACGTTATATTTTGATTTTTATATTTTGTTAGATGTCAAATTTATTGTTTCACGATAAATTTGGAATATTAAATGAGTTCCTTTGTGTAAATTTAATTATTGCGATTAAAAACTAGTATGAAATATTTATTATTGTATGTGTTAATTAAGATAAGTGTTTAATTATGGTCTCCACCTCATTAAAATCTAAATTATGTAAGATTTGATTATAGAATCTCTCAGATCCATTGCGCCCGAATGTGTTTGGCTTCATACCGCGCCCGACGGAAGATTAATTAACCCTTCTCCTGGCCGTTCGTCCAGAAATTGCTAAATTTCGAGTTACTGTTGGGACTCTAAACTGGCAAAATGTCTGTTTCTTAAGGCGACTTGTTATCACTCATCTCTTGCATCTGTAGATTTCTTACGACTTTGTCCTGGGATTCTATAATTATTTCCAAGTTCATTAAAACGTTTAACTATCGACTAATTGCTGATCTGAACTCCTAATAAATTAACTCGTTAACCAGTGTTATCGCTTTCACTGCTTCATCTTCTCTTAAGTTGAGTGAATGATGTAGGTATTTCTTCTACTATAAGTGTACTGGACGAAATGTTACATTGAGTTGATGATAATAAATTTAAAAAAAGATCACTAGTGTAACTGAATTCATTTCCTTTCGCAAATGACTTTAAACAGAGTTAAATGTATTATTAAGAATTAAACAATTATAGTTTATTTCATCGCTATTTGCCAAATAAAAAATCCCAAACGGCTCTTATCTCATACCGTGGCTTGTTTTTATGGCTATGCTCAGGTAGACTGTTCCGTTTATCGGCAAGATAAGAGAGTTTTTATTTGGCAAATAGCGATGAAATAAATAGTACAAGATGTTATTTTACATCTATCAAACAATTACAATTGTTTATCAGTAGTATAACAAAGGATATCCTAGGCCATCTATTTACATAAGATGTTTAAGGATTTAAAACTTTAGAAAAATCATAAATAATTATTCATACTATTATACTAATTGTAAGAGCTCAAAACTTACTTCAACTCAAGCGTATTCTAGAGCCTCCAAAAGTTTGTTATAAATTTTAATAGTCGAATATAGAAACATTGTAATAAAGCGTCTACCACCTATTGCATGCATTTCAGTAGACACTCTATAATTTATTTAATATGTATTTCATTTACTATCGGTTTATAATGAAAATTTGGAATCCAATTAGAAATTTTCAAAGAATCATTAGTCATTATAATCTGTATCTCTTTTCAGTGTTTCTTCAATTTTTGGGTCATATTCATTGATAACTCTGAGTTTATAGACAGTGAATCCTGGATGCTACTTCAGATGCTGTTGGATTTAAATCTAATATTTATAGTAGCTACTATGGGAATACAAGAAATTAGTACCTACGTCATTGAAGTATTAAGACACAAGAAGATACAGATGGTGGATCTGAAACCGATCGATAAATGGTACCACGCTGGATTGGCTTGTCAGATGCTGGACATAGAAGGCATTCCTCCTGAATTAGAGAAGTAATATGTTTGTATACTATATTTAGCTTAACGAGATAGGTGATTAAATATGAAATAAAAGTTTAGACACATAGAAATCGACTTTCTTCACTTAAAGCCTCAGGCTGAGGAGGAGAAGGTTACACATAAGGACAAGGACAATTAAATCATTAGCAATTTAAGAAGATAAGTCTGTGGAAGAAATTTAGATAATGCTCTAATTTCAGAACTATCCAGTTACGCAGCAATGGTAACCCCGGATGGATTGAAAGTTTTTTGGTAACGCTGATGCAGTCTGGTGGGCTTTATATTGAAGACATAAAGAGGATTCAGGCTTACCAAATGGGTTTAGTTTTACCGCCATTATACATGTTAATGAGGTAGGGGCATGTGACTTTTATTTTTAATTTTAATACAACTCTAATTGTGTGCCATTGAGCGGTGATGATGTCAACCTGGGTAGTTGAAAGTGTGGCATGTGGCATATAGCAATTTTAATTTTAGTCTTTGTGGATAACTGCTCTCGTGCTATTTGTTGAGGCACCCAAACCAACATCACCTATATGTAAACAAGGATACGTTAGGTTAGATAATATTTTTGCAGTATATAAGTTTGTTCAAGTAAATGTAGGATTCATATTAATTCGTTACTATTCGTTACTAACACTTTAATATAACATTTATTTGCCGAGATCGGTGTTAATAATAAAAGTTTATCACTCTGCAGTAAAACATATCCTGCAGTTTTTTTTCTAATGGCAATACTGACTCACGTACGTTGTGATTTTTAATTTTTATACCATAAAGTGTTCTTATAACGATAAGTCATATGTCTCCAGTTTCTTTATTGTAGTTATTAAGATGGAATAGTTACTATTATATACATCTCGTATACTTTATAATTGCAGTATATTCTGCACTGTGTGTATGACATTGCTTTCATTGGGATGAAACCTAAAGACAACACGTTTTAGTTCTTCAAAATGCTTTTTATAATAAGCTACAGCTTCTAATCAAGTACCCCATCCTACAACTGGTTCAGAAGGTAAACGTGTGTCTGGCAGAACTTCTCTAAATTTGTCTCCCGGTACAAGTTTTTCAAAAAAAAATTATATTCGCTATTACTTCTTTAATTAAAGCAAAACTGTCTCTTATTGTTTCTGATATTCGATTAAGTATATGAGCTGCACATGTAAAAAGTATCATACTTGGAAAAGTTTCAATTAAAAGATGTCCTGATTTTCACATGTATGCAGTTGTGTCAGTTAACATTACTAATACATTCTGAGAATTATCTGGATCTGGCCATACATAGTGAAAGCACTCATTCACAAAACTTACATTGTCTTGTAGTTGGTGATATTTTTCTAGAAACTGGCGTAGTTCGGGATTTCTCAGTTTATGTAATCGAATATCACTTGCTCAAAAGACTACCGTCAAGTCATGGAAACATATAGTGCCATAGTTATCGTAATCGTTAGAAGAATCACGGCTTTTCCACATGTCTTATTACTTTTTGTAGACGAATTAATAATTCGTTCACACACACTATACAATAGATTATTTCCTTTACTAGGACTACTGAATGACCATCACGTTCACCTTATTTGTAATTATCCACTTGGAATTCTTTTTGGGGTTACTTAAAATGTCGGTTATTTTAATATATCAAATAATTTAGAGGACCTAAGCAACAAATTGAAATTCAAAATATCAGCTCGGTAAGTACGAGGTGCGTTCAAGTTCTAAGGTATCTGATTTTATTTCTCACAAATTAATCATATAAAAAATTCTAAACTTCTGTTACTTTTCAACGTAATCTCCCTGTAGCCGTACATATTTTTCATAACGTCGACACCATGATTCCATGGCCGCTGCAGACGCTTCTTTAGGAGTCTGTTTTGTGCGCTGGAAAATCGCTGATGCTAGCGGAACGACTAGTGAATGTGCGACCACGGAGAGTGTTTTTCATCATTGGGAAAAGCCAAGAATGGCTAGGAGCTAGGTCCGGTGAGTAGGGAGCATGAGAAATCACTTCAAAGTTGTTTTCAAGAAGAAACTGTTGTGTCGCGTACGCCCGATGGGCTGGTGCATTGTCCTGATGAAAAAGCACACGTGCAGCCTTGTCCGGCCGTTTTCGTTGCAGTGCTGGAAGGAGCTTGTTCTTCAAGACACGTCGGTAGGATGCACTTGTCACCGTAGTGACCTTTAGAATGCAATGAGTAAGGATTACGCCATCGCTGTCCCAAAAAATGGCCACCATCATTTTGTCAATATTGGCGCTTACCCGAAATTTTTTTGGTGGCGCTGCGGTGAGTCTCTGTGCGTCCATTAAGCTGACTGGCGCTTCGTTTCAGGATTGAAAAACGGCATCCATGTCTCATCCATTGTCACAATTGATGAAAGGAAAGTCCCATTCATGTCTTCATCACGTGTCAACATCGCCTGGGAAATTGTCACGCGCGCAGCCTTGTGGTCGTCCGACAACATCGTGGCACCCACCTGGAGGACACTTTCCATGTTTTCAGGTCCTCATGCAGGATTGTATGCACAGATTTCACGAAAATTTTAACTTTGGAGGCGATGGTTTCACGCTCACTTTGCGATCCTCCAAGACAACTTTCTCAATTCGAGCGACCATGTTGTCAGATCAGCTGATGCGAGGCCCAGCCTGTTTTGGTTCAGTATCACACGACTTTCGGCCTTCTTTGAACTGTTTGACCCACGAACGCACATTTTTCATATTCATGACATAATCACCACATGTCTCAGTCAACTGACGATGAATTCCAATGGGTGTCGCACCACGCAAGTGGAGAAAACGAATGATTACTCGCTCTCCTTGTACCGAAAACTCGCCATTTAAAGTGTTAACAACACTCCTCACTCTCGCCGTCACCGCTAGAGGACCTGTGTGCCGCACAGTGTTGATATCTCTGTCACGCATTCACAAACACTTCACACGTATTGTAAACCAAACCGAATGTGTCTGTCTGCTCCCAGTCATGAAACAAAAAATTGGAGACTTTAGAACTTGAACACACCTCGTATTGAACCATCAGTATAAAGTGTTTAGACTCGTGCCGACCAGTATCAGATTATTTATGGAGAATATATATGATTATTTTCAAAAATAAATTGTTTGTATTGTTTCCATTTCTTTCAAAAACACCCTCTATCTTGTAAATGGTAAATAGGAGGCCTGTAATGCAGTGTTTTGGTGTGGAAGAAAATTTTAAGGACCGACCAACCTTCTCCCTTTTTATTAAAAAGGAGAGGGTTGCAATTTAAAGAACACTATGTTGACATTACAACTCAAACAACACCTGAAAAAAAAAATGAAATTTGTACGTCAGTCAATGTATGTATAAATCATTTGATAGCAATATTATAAATATTGTGCAAAACTTTAATTGGAAGTTGTATCATTTTCCTATTCTTGTACAATTTTGTAATTACATTCACAGTAATATATACTAAACTAAAGACAAAAAAACTGATATGTTAATAAAATTTAATAAAAATGATTATCTATATGAAATTACAAAACTAATTGTAAATATTTGTTGTTACTAATTGTAAATTTTAAAACGTTTCACCAGTTGAACATTTGGCATACGATTTCGTTACTTCAACCTACATTTTATATTTCTTGTTATATTTTGTGTTTAGTGTCGGATAAATAATCGACATTAAAACAACTAGTTAAGACTTAAATTAATTTAATTTTCGTTAATATCATTTAAACGGTGATTATAATGATATACTTGTAACGGAACAGATGTCCCGGAATATTTTTCTCTTTTCGGGTGGACAGAATTCGGTTATTAAAAAGAAAAGTCCTAGGAGCATCAGTGTACACCTTATATTTCAAATAACCCCATAAGAAGAAACCCATCGGTGTTAAGTGTGGACTTTTGAGTTAACTAATGACGTCCTGCTTAGATTTCACTTTTCCAGGGAACGTCACTCTAACCGTTTCCATTGATAAATTTTCAGTATGAGCTGTATGAGCTTCTTGTTGAAGCCATGTGTCCTCATTATATACATGCCCAAAAGCGGATCCAATTGTATAATCTTCAACTTTCAAAGTATTGCACCAGTTGAATTTTGTGAGGATGAAAGTTCAAATCCTCTGCTAGATTGTCGTGGACAGTGGTTTTGGAAAGATTTAAAGCGACTGCATATTTTTGTACAAAAGGGCGAAAATCTTTGGATAAAAGGTTTTCTTGCTAGTTTTGGTCGACCCGTTGGTTTTTCATTAACGGTAGTGCCTTCCTTCTCTTCCAAGTTTAGCGACCCACTGTTTGATTAATTTTGCTGAGAGAGCTAGATTATTGTCGTGAAGGAGCTAGTGCGCTCGATAAGGCGACGAAGGCGACTCGTAAAAGCTTCTGATCCACATGGCATGTTGCTCACCGGTGAGACGATCCATCGCAACTTAATTTCCAAGGCGTGGTATTTAATAAACACATGCGCAGGTATATTTACCACTGCCATTTTCCGAGATATTCAACAAATGAGAAAAACATTACCTATAACATAGTCATTTGAGATGATGATTAAGTTGAAGTGAAGATTTTATTAAGTTGTTGTTAGTAAATTTTATCATTTTATGTTGAAGATTATCTGAGGATGAGTATGTGTTGTGGAGAAAGATTATGGAAGAACGGGTATTCTTAAAAGATACAGGAATGGCACAGCGATGGGAATTGTTTGTCGACAGTTGTAGGGTAAGTTAAGTAATATATATCTTGAATAAGAAAATATATCCGATTGTGTATACTTCATAAAAAAAAATTAAATACGCATCGTATCAACATCTCTTTACACATTGTATAATAAAGTTTTTATTTTTCATTATTTTATTAAATACTATGTAGTTTAAAGTAACTATCACTTATCTTTGTAGGAAAGTTACCCCGATCTTACTGTTGCGAAAAAGTTCTCAAGAGACCTAAGAAAAAGCAAACTAGTGAGCATCTGCACTTTGAATCCAAAATTTAATCTGAATGACGTGGAACCAGAGCTTCACATTGACGTCGTTATATTAAAAACTTTCGATTCGCTCACATCCTATGAACAGCTACTCCTCAAATGTAGTGCCGTTCTAGGAGACGTCTTTCCAAGAGATATGCTGCTGTATATTATGTCTTCGTCAGCTATTCGGCTTACAGCTCTAGGTCGGTCAAATAGTTCATATTATCTTGTACCTCATTTTAATTATTTTTCAGCTGTACAAAAACTCTTTGAGATCCACGTACTGAGTTGTGCAAGAGGAAATTTCATTGACGGTGGGCTGAATTTCAAAGCCAGATTGATAAACCCAAACGAGGACCTATCAATAAAATGTGAATGCATGGGTGTGACTATTGATGGTAAGTTATTGGTTCATCGGCAGGTACTGCTAATCAGCATAAGATTGTAAAGAACTATATTCTATAATGTTACATCATTTTTCCATCTACACATCCAATTTCCCCAGAAACATTGGGCAATAACACTGTCTCAATCTCTATAAACCTTTTCTTAGAGATGTGATCTAGAAATTGTATCAGAAGCTGACAGCCCGTATTATGATATCATACTGATATAGGTACTGTAAAAGTTAGAATGATGACTATAACTGCCTTCTCTGAGTCTCGAAATCAAACTCTCTATTTGAAACAAATAAAGGCTTTGAAGTCTAAATTGCTGCACTGTAACATCTTATATTGCTTTTGTAGAACCTAGAAGTGCTGTAGATGATATTTATAAATTGTTGTAAAAGGTTAGAAAAATCTGAGGAAACACCTCATCTCCGGCTAAACTGTATGTTGACTTAAAAATTACTCTTAAGAAACGTTTTTGTAGTTGTTTTGATCGATCCAGTGGCATAGGTTGATTTTAAATAGTTATCGCACTTTTAATAACAATAATAACAATGTTTTATTATCCAACAGAAGAATTCATTTGAAGGACAAAGTGCGGAATATATGTATAACTCAAAAATTAAATAACTAAATAAATACATATTTATAAAAATAAATAAAATATATGTGTATAACTAAAAACAAAAAGTAACTCTAAATAACTTTAAACGTAAGTAAGTAATAGAGTATTACTATAACTTTAAACATAAATATATAATGGAGTACAAAGGATCAGGTGATATATACTTAATTTTTTTTTCTGGTTCTCAATTTTCTTTAAATAAACTGGACATTTATTGTCATATATAAAATGATTTATATCAATATGTATTTTTAATTTGTCCTTAGTCTTAATATAATTTAAACATTTAAAATTATTTTCTACGCAGGATTCGGTAGAATGGTATGATGCGGTACACTTTAAACATTTACCTGGATTTGCACAATTATCAGCGTAATGGTGAGAACTACCACATTTAAAACACCTGAAAATGCCTACATATTCGAAGATTCTACACTTAGCTCAGTCAATAAAAAGGGAATTTTGTTGCATAATCTTCTTAAATGTTTCAGTATCTCACTGAATGATAGCCAAAAATTTAGTTAAGTAATTCATCACCATCCATATTTTCGTCTATTTCTACGACTTTAATATAATAATGTTTTAAATCGGGAGCCTTGATTTCATAATTCTTATACAGTTTCTTTTCTGCAGCTTTTTATTATAATTTATTTTTCTTTATTGGTTTTATATTTTATTATAACTCCTCTAGGTGTGTTATCTAAACTTATCCATAATAAGAAACCTATAAAATTTCAAATTGATCCATATACCTATCTTTCCATTGAACTAAAGGAGTGTTTTTGCACAATCCTTGTAAGATCATCAATAATTTTTTGTTCCGCATATCTATTCGTTTCTTCAATGATAAACGATAAAATCTGGTGATCCCTAAGTAATAAAAAAAAATGAAATGGTTGATTTCCTTCTTGTTTGTAAAAAAATGTTTGTGAAAACCCAGAGATTTCTCCAAAAACAGAGTTTCTTGTCAAAGTTTCTAAGTCATCATCACTATACGCATCATATTCTATATCACTCATTTCATCCACTATTTGCAGGAGTTCAGCTTCACTTAGACCTTTGTGGTTCATTTTTTGTATAACCTTATACGATACATACGTACATAATACGAAAACTAATGTTAGAGCCGATTATAACATTGGTAACAACAGATATAGAGACTACTAGAAATGCCATCTATTAACTAACATAAAAACTATTTTGCTGTTTATTACCCACAGGCTGAAGTAAAAGATAAATGCATTTAAATCAATAGAACTTATGTCTATATATTGGAAATAACTAAAAGATCACATCTACTTCTTGTGACCACACTATGTACACACAGTTCCTATTTAAAAGAACTGTGTGTACCAATTCTGGTACGCACAGTAGTTAAAGTGTTAAAGAATATTTGTTTTCTCATTAATGTGAAGCCTAGAAGTCATTCCACTTCATTATTTCTAACATTGGTAGAATGTATTTATATATGAATTGCTGTGTATTAAAAAAATAATTATGCTATTAATTTTTATCATAAACCGATTATATCCATATAATTATTCTTTACAGAAACATGTGCTGACTTACCGAGATACGCATCTTGTGGTTATTTACGTTTCCGATCTTCGGAATTTCGAGAAACCACCTACAATCTTTTAACTGATAATCAGAAGAGGGAATTCCACTCAAGGGCAATCCGGTATTTGGAAAAGGAAACGCGAAAATGTAGAGCTTGTGGATATGGATATTTTTTGAAGCACACCATGGCGGGTGGCCTACTTGACGACGTAACTATTTAAATAATAATTTATACCTACGCTATAATGTATATGATCCATATTACTATCTATATTATTACTTTTCCGAACTCCGAAAAAGTAATGTAATTGTGTAAAGAAAAAGTGAAAAAAAAACTTTTATTGGTTCATTTTTCGTTTTTCGGCCTAAAATAAAAAAAAATGGTTTTTAAAAATTTATTGCTGTGCGTGTGTTGTTGTCATTATCATTGTCGTTATCGTTGGCATTTAAAACTTCTTAGCACGATACCTCAACTAAATCATGTCGGATCGATCGGGTTTTGACTGATTCTGATCGGGGACATCTCCCAGACGACACCTATTGATTTTGAGGTGGATGGAATACAGTCTACCATGTACATGGGTCATGAGAAAGTACAATGGTGGACTATTTGATTTTTTTTTGTCAGCACGATCACTCAATTAAATTCTGTCGGATCAATCGGGTTTCAACTGATTCTGATTAGGGACGTCTACCAGACGACATCTATTGATTTTGAGGTGGATAGGATACACCCCACCCTGTCCATGGGTCACGAGAAAGCACGATGGTGGACTATTTGAAAAAAGTAAAACTGTCGCATAAAACACATATTCTGCATTTATGTGTTGGTTTATTTTTTCTCGGCCACTCAATTTCGAGATAGAGATGTTACATGCGGAAAAGTCCGTTTTAAGGTATTAAAACTGCTCTTTTTTTATTAGTTGACGAGTCACCGCATACTGTTCCTATTTTTTTTGCATAAATATATATTTTTTAATTTGCGAATAACAAGTTGCAAGCATAATTGTTTAACATTAATTTTTCGTTACATATTCTGGTTATTTGTTCTACAATTTCAGTGATATATTTTTTCCTTTTATTATATTAAAATCGACTCGATAAGAATTAGATTTGAAATCTGGAAAACTGATTGAAACTGAATCATCTCCATCAGTTTTACTCATCTCCCGATGCTGGCAACTTGGCTGGTAAAACGGGCGTCGGGGGACATGTAATCTTTTAGTGCTCATGGAAAAACTGGTCTCCTGTTTTTTTTTATTTTTTACTGTTGTTGCTATTGTTCGAACGATTTCGAAACATTTTTCATTTATGAGGTATTTATACTAGATCCACCTATAATATTTCAAAGTAAGGCTTTCATTGTTTTATACAAATAATTTACAAGAAAGTATTTCTAGTTGTGGTAAAAAGTATCTCTTTATCTATTCCAAATACCATGTAAAAGATGAAACAGAGTATTAATATTCAACCTCTATGTTGAACAATAGTCAATATCTTGAATACAAATAATATAAGAATTAATGAAAAGTCGTATATGTACCATCCAAAAGAATGTTTTAAGAATGTCAAGAAATAGTAGAACTGTGGTATGGTCGCTGGATATTAGTATAGTAATAATACTAATAATAATAATAATGTCAATTGAAGAATCCATTTACAGGACAAAGTGAGGAATATATGTATAACTATAAATAAAAAACAAATAACTAAATATAAACATATTTATAAAAGTACCTAAATAAAATATATATGTATCTATAAATAAAAACAAAAAGTAACTCTAAATGACATAAATAAATAATGAATAATGGAATACTACTATAACCTTAAACATAAATAAATAATAAGTAATAATGGAGTACTAAGGATCAGACGATGTATACTTACTTTAATTTTCTTTTCCAGGTTCTCAATTTTCTTCAAATAAACTAGAGATTTATTGTCATATATATAAAATGATTTACATTAATATCTATTTTTTATTTTTGTATAGCCTCAGTACAATTTAAACATTTAAAATTATTATTTACGCAGGATTCGGTAGAATTGTCTGATATGGTACACTTTAAACATTTACATAGATTTGCACAATTATCAGCGTGAAGGTCAAAACCACTACATTTGAAACACCTGAAAACACCTTCATGTTCGAAGACTCTACACTTAGCCCAGTCAATAAAAAAATAATTTTGTTGCATAATTTTCTTAAATGTTTCAAGATAACACTGAATGATAGCCATAAATTTAGTTTTCATCCTTTTTATAACTTTCACTTATAGTTTACATTCATCATGTAAAACTAAAATATTGTGCTTTCTTATTAAGTTAAGTAATTCATCACCATCCATATTTTCCTCTATGTCTACGACTTTAATACAAGGATTCTTTAATCGGGATCCTTGATTTCATAGCTTTTATGCAGTTTCTTTTCTGCAGCTTTTGTATAATTTTTTGTTCATTATTAGTTTTACATTTTATTATAACTCCTCCTTGTTTAATATTCTTTAGCTGTTTTTATTTCGATTTCCAAGTTGGCTGGTTTCAAACATTTCTGTATAGCTTCCTTAATCTTTTTACTTTCTTGATTAGCCTTAGATTTTATGATCACTACACCCTCAGGAACAACATCGGCAAAGGTTTTATGTGTTCTTGGCAAATTATCATTTACAGCGTTATTATTAGATCGAATAATATTTTTAAGATCATCTATTTCTCTTACGACATAGGATTGTAGACTTTCAAAATCTCTGGCAATCTTAGTAGCAAAGGCAATATAAATTACGAAATATTCACAAAACCATTTAACACCGTTACAATTAATAATTGTGTCAAACCGTCTACCTGCCGTATTAAGGCATTTAGATTGAAAATAGTTTAAGCACATATATATATATATATATATATATATATATATATATATATATATATATATATATATATATATATATATATATATATATATATATATATATATATACACTACATTTGAAACACCTGAAAACACCTTCATGTTCGAAGACTCTACACTTAGCCCAGTCAATAAAAAAATAATTTTGTTGCATAATTTTCTTAAATGTTTCAAGATAACACTGAATGATAGCCATAAATTTAGTTTTCATCCTTTTTATAACTTTCACTTATAGTTTACATTCATCATGTAAAACTAAAATATTGTGCTTTCTTATTAAGTTAAGTAATTCATCACCATCCATATTTTCCTCTATGTCTACGACTTTAATACAAGGATTCTTTAATCGGGATCCTTGATTTCATAGCTTTTATGCAGTTTCTTTTCTGCAGCTTTTGTATAATTTTTTGTTCATTATTAGTTTTACATTTTATTATAACTCCTCCTTGTTTAATATTCTTTAGCTGTTTTTATTTCGATTTCCAAGTTGGCTGGTTTCAAACATTTCTGTATAGCTTCCTTAATCTTTTTACTTTCTTGATTAGCCTTAGATTTTATGATCACTACTCCCTCAGGAACAACATCGGCAAAGGTTTTATGTGTTCTTGGCAAATTATCATTTACAGCGTTATTATTAGATCGAATAATATTTTTAAGATCATCTATTTCTCTTACGACATAGGATTGTAGACTTTCAAAATCTCTGGCAATCTTAGTAGCAAAGGCAATATAAATTACGAAATATTCACAAAACCATTTAACACCGTTACAATTAATAATTGTGTCAAACCGTCTACCTGCCGTATTAAGGCATTTAGATTGAAAATAGTTTAAGCACATATATATATATATATATATATATATATATATATATATATATATATATATATATATATATATATATATATATATATATATATACATACATACGTTTTTATAGAAACAGAAACTATAAATAGCTTTCATTAACTAATGCATATGGTTAATTAGTAAATAAATTTATGTTAATCTTTTGAATGCTCTGTACAAACATTTATGTATACTACCGAGTATACATTTGCAATATATAATATGCCTATATTCAACAAATAATAATAATTTAATTTAAGGGGCTGAGAAGCAAGAAGATGACGACCAAAATGAATAAATCTATCGTGAGTTTAATCGCAGAAAATTCCAAGGCCTATAACGTGGAAAAGATATATGATAGAACATCGTTAATGAGTTCCATTAGCGCGAGCAAACTTAAGTCCATGGAGAATAGTTTCAGTAAACGAGAATCGGTATCGATTTCTTCGACTGAATCAATGAGTTTTGTGGAATTAGGTAATCGTCGTAATTAACTAAGTCAAATACATGTGTCTCTATAATACTAAAATTCTATCCTTTTTATTTTGATTGAGGGAAGAGTTCTCTCTAAAATAGTCTTTTAGACTTTTCCTATGCAATTATTGCATATTCTCTTATATTTACTTTTTGTTGTAGTGATAATATTCTTTAGAAATAGTTTAAATCTGATTATGAGTAAAAATTACCTGTAGTAAAATTTTACCAATATTTCATTAGTAAAAAATAACGAAAAAAATTTAATTAACACTAACAAGGCGCATTTATAAAATGAGCATGAACTTACATATATACGAGCCCAGGCTCATAATCGTTCGGCCAGGCATCAATTTGCAACTAATATCTTTAAATAAAGGTAATAATACTCTCAAAACTATTTTATTAAAAAAAATGTAAGTAACAGAAACAAAGTAAACTTTTAACTTAAATGCAATGAAATATTACCACGTTATGATGTGTCAGTGATAAGTTTGTTAATAAAGAACATTAAGATTTGCGATCCAGAATAGTTGGGCCGCTTCATCAAAACTGTGTTACATCACCATCATTAACAATAAGAGCTTTAATTCTGGCAGGCATTGTATCTACCAGCTTAGCGCACTCGTCAGGAAGCGCGCTGTCCCAAATTTCTTGCAATTTGTTGCATAGATCATTAACTGAAGAGGTAGATGTTTGCGCAACTGTTTTTTCATTTTATGCCACAATGTTTCTATTGGCGAGAGGTCTGAACTGCTAGAGGGCCATTCCATAATAGAGACATTATGTTCTTCAAACAAAGTTTTGGGCTCGTAGATCCTCCATGTTGTAGCCTTTTAGATGTAGCATGTAGATGTTTTTTGGAAATGTACTCAATACACAATTTTTAGAATAAATCTTTTAAAGCTAATAACTATTTTACATATTTTCTGCATAAGTTGATCAAGTTAACATTTACAATACTTTATATAATTATCTGAAATGTGGTGTAAAATTTAACACCAATTTCATACCAAACGGGGCACATATAGGGACACGCCACTTTGATGTGAATTGAACACCACAAGGCCATGGTAGAATTTTAATATTCGCTGGTGTGAATTTTTACTTTTCCGCACTCCACTCTACGCGAAAAAGTAAAGTAATCCTGTAAAAAATTTATTTTCTAGCGTTTATCTTTGATTTTTCGTCCTAAAAACAGTGTGTGACAAATATAAGATATCACTAAACTACATACATGCTTTCAGACATCTAACATCTGTTAGTTTTAATAACATTTGCCATGGAAATAGACAAAAGAATCTACGATATCATAAATCAAACCAGTTACTTTATAGTTTCCGGATATTTCATGAAACTTTTACATAAAATTTATATATGTATAGTTAGTCTTAGCATTTTAAGCATAACATATCTTCCTTTCTTGTATTCGTCTTAAGTAAAAATATACTAATAACCAAATCATTATCAAATACACATAAAAACATCATCTTCTGTTATTTGCAATAACTGATTTGAATAATTTAACAACGAATGATTCATCAACTTAACTATTATTTCTTTTTCAGCTATGTTTCCATCCTCAAACCAATTGGGAATCACCACCATTCGAAAATTGAAAAATAAATTTAATTTGGCCAAAACTTTTTCAGCGAGTGATTTCTCCCAGTGTACGTGCTCTCTTATTTTAGATACTATGTATGCTCAACTTATTGAACACTGTAAAGGGGCAGGTAAATATAATTTTTATTTCACTAATATCGACTAATAATTATTTAGTACGTAGATAGTAATCAATATGAATTTTCGAACAAAAATATTACTGAAATTGTAAATCTGAAGTGCCACGGAAACAATAATACTAACATACCATTATTGAATTGTTTATATAACGCTGTTCAAAAAATTTCATGTACAAAAGCTTCATTCGTGTTTTTCTCCAATTAACAAAGAAAAATGTAAATATAGTTAAATTTATTTCATTTGTTCCCATGAGACAATTAGGATGTGGTAGCTCAAGTAACTAGGTCATATGTGCCAAAAGCAACTATACACCGTCTGAATTTGAATCCCAGCTCCGACACTGCCAATGCTAATAGAAGTAAATATACTTACATATAAGTTCATTGTAATGTAATCTCAAATGTAAAGATAACAGCTACGGCTTTGAATTATGAAATTATCTATGTTATGATTGATGATATATATCGTATCCTTTTTATTTATGAAGATTCATCCGAACACTTCCATTCCAAATAGAAAGTACTCCATAACCATATAGAAACAGTTATCTTCGGTTGAATATCAAACATTCTAACATGGAAAAAACGTGATGCTCCTGTAAGAAGTATGCCAAAACAATAATAAGCACATTGTATTTAAATTTGGCCCCTAATATAATAATAAAGTCATCCAAAAATTTCATAGTTAAAAAAAAGTTACAATAGCTTAGTCGTTCCTCTTTCGACAGTGGTTTTGAAGTTTCCCTTTAAAATTAAATTGAAGTGTTATTGAATATGATAACTTCGTATTAATACAAGCTATTCTAAGTGGCAAAATTTGGATTGAAGGAACTGGTTAGCTATCCGGGGGATGGAATTTTTTTACATGGCCTTCACGGAAGATCGTTTACTCTTCAGCTGAATATAATTGTTTCTATGGCATTAAGATATTGACTGAAAAAACTAAATACCGCACACGCCGAATTAAATAGGAAATTATTAACGATATTACAGATTATGTACATATGTACAAAATTAATAAAATATTAACTGAAGTTCACGAAATTCGAAAAAATCATCAACTATATATTTACTTTTTATAGATGATCTTAAATATCTTATTAAAGGTTTTACAAAGATGTATTGTAGATTTAATGAAATATCATTTTATTTATGTTTAGCTTAGCTTCTATAAATTTATAATTAATTAAATTATTACCGTCAGTATGTCTAATTAATGTAGACTATTGCAGGTAGCTTGGTATGGTAAACAAGATATACTTTACCAAAATAAATAAAAAAGTCCAACAGTTGCTATATTCATATGTATTGGTGTTCAAATAAGTGATAGATCAACAATTTTTGTAAAACCTAGATCCCATTAAAATTATAAATTCGGACTTCTTGTAAACAAAATATCAACTATATTAACACAATATTTATATAAATTAAATATGTTAACCTTGATTAGATTTCCGATATAAGCGTTTTAAATAATCTTTTTCTACAAAAATTATCGTAGAAATATATAGACAGAAATTCAAAATAACAGGCTGCTTTGTATTTAAAAGGGGCGTAGGTTTTGACCACAAGAATGCAAAGACGTTTTCCTTTAGCCCGTTTTTTCTTTTTATAGAAGATAATCTAAAATAAAAATATTACCGTGAGATAACAAATCTACGTCTTAATGTTTTAATATGTTTATATTATTAAAAATTTTAACATTACAGAATTATTATGTTCCAAATACTATTATGAATACTAAATATTATATCTAAAGTAGCAAATATAATTATTCCCGACGGACAAAAATGTATGAGATGTATAGGTACTACTTCCTTTTATATGCAAATATATGGATGAATTTTTCAGTCAATTTATAAAGATTCTAATGATAAGAATATTGGTTGGAACTGATTGATTTCAAATTCATAACAACGTCACATACTAAACTTTCTAATTTTGATGAGTCAATCTTTAAAGATCACTAATTTATTCATATAATTTTTCAAAACGTGATATTATTTCTTTTCTAAATTCTACAGTCAAAGAATCTATTGGAAATATAAATAAATTCTCTTGGTCATTTTGACGTATCCTACCTCTTATAATATAATTCTCTTATTATATAATAATAAATATTCTTTTATTATAATTCTTTTATTATATAGCCTAATTTCTAATCACCATTTTTCTTTTAATACGACATATGACATAATTTAACAGAAAGTTAAATTACACATTAACATATTATACTGGATAAGATTTTCTAAAGTTGTTGAATATTATATTTTTGTGAATATATTTGCAATAATCGTACGTTGTAGGTCTTGTAGAAAAAATAATGAATGCCACAGTAGAATATTCATATGTATGTTTTGAGAGTCGCAATGAAATTCAGGCAATAAAGGTTCTGGAGGAAGCATTACAATTGTTGGAAGTAAGATATTATATTTCTCAAATCGTGTGATTATTCATATAAATGTATTTAAACGATGACCATATTATTAGTCTAATATATTATTAGCATTTTGCATAAACACTCTGGACAAAATTATTGCATTAGCAAAACTATCCATTATTTCTTACAATTTTCGAAGTTTTATTCGAATCCTTAAACGTTTGATTGTAGGTAGCCTAGGACATCCTCTGTCACTACTTATAAGCAATTACAATTTTTTGACAGATGTAAAGTGATATCTGTAATTGTTTATTAATAATATACAGGGTGAGTCGGGAGGAACGGAACAAACTTCAGGAGTGTATTGTACGCGTGAGAATAATGTAAAGAAAATCAAATGTTGTTATCCGATTTTTATTTGTTTTCAAGTTATAGCGTAATTAAAAATAAACAAAATTTCATACATTAAGGTTTTGGTAAGTAATTGTCTCCTGTGAGGCGATTTTCTAAAATGAAAGGGCCAATTAAATAACCATCAACCATACCACACCACACGTTTACCGAAAACTTATGTTGAAAATTGCTTTTGACTGTTGCGTGGGAATTTTCATCTGACCATACATGACAGTTGTGAGTATTATTAATTCCGTCATGGGTAAATGTTGCTTCATCTGTAAAAAGTATGCGTGATACAACACGAGGATTCTTATTTATCCACCGACAAAATTTCATACGTTTATGTTGATCTTCCGGTTGTAGGTGCTGTACTCTCTGTACATGGTATGGATGTAAGCCTTGCTGGTGGAGTGTGTTTCTGACTCTTGTTTGTGGAATGCTCAATTGAATACTAATTCTTCGTGAGCTGATCGTTGCATCTTCTGCTACTACATCCAGAATATCTTCTACCTCTTCTAAATCTTGTCGAGTAGCTCGTTCAGATGTTACGTTAACACTGGGAAGCTTTCCGGTTTCTCACGATTTGTTGAAAACTCTGATGAATACATTTTTATTAGGATGTCTGTGATGTGGAAACATTTGACGATATTCTTAAATAGCAGCTCTAGTATTCCCATTACAAGAACCATAAACAAACACCATATTTGCATATTCTAAATTTGAATACGTGTGTGGCATTTTGTAATACTTTAATCGTTCAATCTGCAAAATAAACCTTAAATCATTGTCACAATACCTGACACATTATCAAAACAACAAAGTTATCAAATGTTTTTAAACATCGAACATGGCATACTAGACAAACATTTTTAATTACGCTATAACTTGAAAACAAATAAAAATCGGATAACAACATTTGAGTTTTTTTTTCATTACTTTCACGCGTACAATACACTCCTGGAGTTTGGCCCGTTCCTCCCGACTCACCCTGTATTTAACGCTGTTTAAAGTGATTTATAAAATGCAATGAATTCAGTTACGCTAGTGATTTTTTTTAATTTAATGTCATAAAGTGAATGAAACAGTGACAGTTACATTTACAATTAAAGTAACAGAAATGAAGTAGAGCTCTAGCAGCTCGAAATGTAACTACTTCTGGACGAACGGTCAGGCGAAGGCTTGATGAAGAAGAATTGGACATCAGAAGACCTGCTACTTAACCACTGCTCATTAGAGAGTGTGCTCATTAGAGAATATAGAGTTACTAGACTTCTTCTAGAGTTCTTGCGTTTTGCAAGACAACATGTAAATTATATCATTGATGACTGGATACGAGTTTTGATTTCAAGCAGTTGTCTGAAGAGAGTTGAGTCTTAATTCACCAGATAGACGTCAGTGAGTCTGGCGGAGGCCAGAAGAGAGGTTTGCTGCCTGCAAAATCTCTCCGAGGATCCCATTTTTTGACGGATCAATAATGTTCTGGGGAGGAATTTGTTCCAATAATCGCACGCACGGATTTGGTTCCTATGCGGGGGAGATCCATAAATGTACATTTTTACGTAGAGAACGTTATAGAAGAACATGATAATGCCATTTGCCTCATTTATCGGGAAATTTCATTTTCATGCAGGATAACGCTTAGCCTCACGTTGCTAGAAATGTACTGGACTACCTTAAATTTGTGAATGTTTCAACTATGGACTGGCCACCAAAACGTCCACATATGAACCCCATAGAGCATCTATGGGATGCACTAAAATGATCAGTTAGGTACCTCATACCTGCCCCTATGACTCTTAGAGAACTCGAAGTCATTCGTGTCGAATAGGAGAGTACTTCTCAGAAAACCATACCCCAGTTGATCAATGGCATGTCCAGATGAATGGAAGCAGTAATAGAATTAAAAGGTCTACATGCTACCGAAATTCTTACAATTTAATTTCATCTCCATTTTTTTTCTAAAACTTTTCATTAACACCGTTCTAATTTCATTTCACATTATTGTTCCTCTTTGCTATTTATTCATATTTTTTCTGACTAATGCCATTCTAATTTGATAAGCCTACACTGAAATCACTTAATTATAATATCACGTAGGTATCATGATTGAAATCTGTGAAACAATAAAAGTAATAATGTGAAGATTCAATGATGCGTTAATTTTGTCAAGGAGTTTATTTCTCTATTGCTATCATTTGCAATAATAAAGTGGAAATTTACAAAACTGAATATTAATGACAATATATTTGTCAACAACTATATTTCATAGGGGCCCATGAAAGACCAAATAGAACTGGAATGGATGGTGTCACTTAAAAGGGGCAAGTTATTTTCCCTCCTTGGCCGAGCTCGATTATATTTAGATGACGATGACGCCTATTCCTATTTTACAAATGCCTTGAATTGCTATGGTACGTAAATATTTCTATTAAAGATATGGTATATGGTATTAATATTGATCTTCTCAAGCAATGTCCGTTCTTATAGAAAAAAGAACCTTGAAACATTCACTGTCGGGATAAACCAAAACAGTTTAAAATTATTAGTGCTTATAATTTCATGACTTTATGATTTTAATTAGTTACATACATTCTTTACATTCTTTTCTTAGTGAGTAATTGCATTTTAAAAACTAATGTCTATAATGCATCTTAAAAATCAATCTGCGAATATTTAATTTTAATGAGGGAGAAGTTTGAAATAAAGCATGATAAGCCAAGTAGATATTGTTAGACCTATTATTACATCAAATATCATGAGGCATATATAAGGAGCAAGCTCTAACCTTACGTCATATTGACATAATACACATTATGCCAAGTTGATTAGATTAAATAATTTTTGTCTTTAATGTTCTTGGAATCATAATGCATGTTTTCGTAATTTAAATATTCTTTAAATATTCACACATAGTTCTGTCTGCCTATCTTCTGTCTACATATAACGTTAGTTTAGTTGGTTAATTAATTTTTACCAGTTTTTGCATTTCTCAAAACACTAATAAGGCTAAAAATGTAGCAACAGCTTTAAGAACTCCAATAGTGGATATTTATACGATGATACCACTAATTACAATAAGGAGCATAATAATAGTAGTAGTATCTATTCATTTTGGTTTCACCAGTATTGGTGCAGCAACCGTTCAGAAGAGTATCCTAAGAGAGTTTCCTGCAGTGGATGACGAAATATTGACGTCAAGTATTAGTTTTGGGAAGCATAAATAGATATCTACAGAGACGCTTTTAATAATACATTTTAGTAAATAACCTCTTGAGATTTTGTACTTGTATAGAAGTCAAATTGAAATTGTTAACGTTAAGCAGAAGTATCATAATTCACTCCTATCGCACAAAGAACCATGTCAAATAATCGAGCCTAGTTCAGGGGACTTTGACATATTAAATCGTTAAAAAGGAAACCGCATTTTGCAGACGATGATGTCAAAGTGAACATTTTATTAGGTGTTTGGTGTAATCCACACCAAATCGAATTCAAGCCAAAATGACCTAGAGAATCACATCAACTATACAACTGTTTTGAAGTGTCTCCCTTCACTTAGGGGTGACAAACGTCATCCTTATAAAATAACATTTGCCCAGGACTTAACTAAGGATGGCGCAGGTCATGGAGTTCATTTTTGCAAAAAAATAATATATAGCTTGGATAGAAATGAGATAGCGTTTCGTTCCATCTTTTTTTTTTTTCAGAAAAATTAAATTTCATTTTAAATGCGGAAGTAAGTCGGCAGAACTGTAAATATTGGTAAATCACGAGATATACTGGTATACATAACTTCAAATGGTCTTTTATCGAAGAGTATTTAATAGCTGAAAAATATTTATATATCATCAGAGATGAAGACGTTCCTGTTCTAGAACACTTAGTGCCAGTGCACTAGATCCGATCCTAACAATTTATTTTCAAAACGTTGGATAATAATACCCCATTCTGTTGTAATTATAAGAGAGTACTTAAATTAAACTTTTCGTAGTACTTGGATTGGACTACTATTGGCCGAAATGCTACTAAATAATATACTTTAAGCAGATAGATCTTACTTTCTTTAATTCTTGTCTGTGGACAGCACGACTCAGTATTAGGGATGACACTGTATACTTGGGTTCGATTTCCAAATGAGGCACGAATGAGTTAATACCTTCCTTTGAGAATGGGTGTGTTTTTTGTCCGCTTTATATGTTTAATCTTCTCCTCCACAGCCCAAAGGGAAAGAAACTCAGTTTCTCTTTGATAAATCAAACAGCCATGGAAAAGTATACAGGCTTGTCTTTTAAAAATTAAAGGATCTATCTCTTATATATCTCTAATACAACGCAAAAAAATGTATTAGCGGCGTTTCATGTGCTTATTCAAAACGCTGTGTATTAATGCAAATATATTTAATAATTTTGACTCATATACATACATATTTGTAACTATAACTTATTAATGCAGGTATTAAGTTTCCTAGAGCCCATATAGCCCAACAAATACTGAAACAACGGTATAAGCTGCAGCAGTTTATCAGATTATACATATTTCCGAATATATTCTCAACAAAACATGATGAGGACTTAGCGAACTATAATAACAACGTATCTGAGTGTTTATCATTCTTATGCGCATATTTTAAGGTAAGTCACATTAATGTGTAAACATTTTGTAGTTGTAGAAACCAATATACGACAAACATTATAGATGTACCAAGAGATCATGCTAATTATGCTATCTCTTTTTACTGGAGGAGCAGTGAATAAAACATAGCTAGTTTTGGAAACAATGAAAAATGCTAGTAAAAGTTATTATAGTTGTAAGATTATTAAATTATCATGTACAGATGTAGTGATAGTAATCATGTCAAACAGATGTGCATGTTGCTTAAGAAATTTAAGAAAACACATCTTTATTTTTCTTAAAAATTGCAATTTTTTCTTCGTTTTAATTTGTGATTATACACTAGGCACAAAAATTAAGCAATGTAAAAAAATTCCAAATCTTTTAGGTGATTTTCAAAGGGCTGCAATTAGAAAAAAATTAATTGAAGTTCGAAGTTTTCAGATTTTGTGTTCAAATGTTTTTACTATCAGCAGTTTTTGAGTAATCATAAGAAAAAAATTCCAAATTTTTGCTTGATTTCAATTGGTCCATGGACCAACAAATTTTTTTATAATTAATTGTCATTTCATTACAAAGCTTTTTTAGATAATTTTATCCTCTTTAATTTAATTTGAGTGGTCTGAAAGCCTTGTACGAAGATTTTGCGCTGAGTTATCGTCTTTCGCAGCAAAAGGTCAGTTTTGACTTTGATAATTAATTACTCCGGAAATAATGATCATAAAAAATTTAAGTAGGGTTTTAAAAATTGCAAAGTATATATGTCGTAGTTATTGGGTTTTAATAAAAAAAAAATCGATACGAGAATTTTAATTGAAAAGGGGGTAAAATATTCCGTATTTAGAGATATTCGCCTATTGGCATAACTTTGCAAATAATGAATAGACTAAGGATGTTGACAGTAATATGAAGGATGTGTAAGGATGTTTCAAAACTCTGAATATTTCAAAGCGCTGAGATTTTTCTCCATTGTGTTCGAGATGATTGAATTTGCCGTTTTTGCTAAAAATCAATTAAAGAATGAATTTTTTTTTCATTTTTTGAAGTTGAAAATGTTTTTTTAACAATAATCCATACCATTTTATTAAAAATGTTAATTATTGTAAGAAAAAAATTAAAAAACTATTTCCCGAGTAATTAATTTCAACTAAATAATACAATAACCAAAGTCAAAACTGACTTCTTTGCTTTGAACGAAGATAACTCGGCCGAAAATAGTTTCACAATGCTTTTAGACTATTTAAATCAAAGAGGATGAAATTATCTAAAAAAAAAATATACTCAAATTACTGAAAATGGTTTATTTAAGTCCGTGGACATTTCGAAAGGCAATTAATTCTGGAAATTCTTTTTTCCGGTATTTTTCTTATAATTACTCAAAAACTGCTGACGGTAAAAAACTAGATCCGAAAACTAGAAACTCGGAGCTTTAATTTTCTTTTTCTTTAATTACTCTGCAACTATTTTTCTCCAAGATGCAGCCCTTTGAGAATCACTTAGAAACTACTTTAGAATTTTTTACATCCCTTAATTTTTGTGCCCCTTAATTTAAAAAAAATAATTTACACTACGTATAAGTAGTATAAGTACATTAACTTTTACGTAGGGTAAATTATTTCTTTTTAGATCTGTTTGTAACGTATAAGTCGGAAATCGAGGAAGGAACTACCAAACCGCCAAGGGGTTATCAAAGTAATTCCCGAATAGCAAGGCTATTACATAATCGCTATAGGAAACAACTACTCCTCAGACTAAAGCCCCGCCAGGATCCAGAACAAATGCCGAATGAAAGTTGTGGGGTATACATCTTTATCGATTCGATCTATGTCAGTAACATATAAGATAGCTGCTTGGCGGTTTGGTAGTTCCTTCCTCGATTTCCGACTTATATGTTACTGACATAGATCGTAACGATAAAGATGTATACCCCACAACTTTCATTCGGCATTTGTCCTCGATCGGCGTACCGTGTACGGCACTGATGAGAACTAATAAGTTCGAAACGGCTGTATGTCGTTCGGTTCCAATCCGGGACAAATGTCGAGTCCTACCTGTGGCGGGTTTTATTTTTTAAAATTAGATCTGTTTCTTTAGGAACGACTTCATGTAATGCAATACTAAATACCTCAACTCTTTTTCTTCCAGTCAAATAGAAAATGAAGAGTTTTTGAATGAATGATGAATCGTATCTCTTTTCAGAAAAAGGAAATGTGGAAGGAAGCCGAATTGGCTGCCCTGTGGAGTCTGACGGAGGCGGTTAAGACGGAGACGGATTTTGAAAAAATGTGTGTGGCTTACTTTAATTTGATATACGTGTCGACAAACAGATCACATCATAAGTTTAGTTCAGCGCTTGAGGTATTTGCGTTCACAATGTGTCACAGAAAAGTGAGCAACGTGGAATACGAAGAACTCAAAGCTGTTGCCTTGTTGTACTTCGGCATAGTCCGTGCGAGGTAAAATACGACAAAATTTAAATATGTACTTTTTTTATTAAAATCATCAAAAAACTATATTATCATTTATCATCATCATATGTTGTCACATAAGGTTATATGTATAAATTTTTGTCCTGGCTCAAATTATTATTTCTCCTTCTTAAAATTTATCAAGCTCAGAATTATTGACAACCTCAAATTGACAGCCTCAGTGCCAAGCCTCTCATAAAATAAAAAAATCACAACAAATATTACCAAAAACTGTTAACAATTCCTGCTACATGTTACAGAACATTCTAAACAGTTTTAGTAAATTTTGAAAAATCGATCAGTATTCATCCCACATATTTCCAAACGATAGCTAACCATGCTACCAATTTTTTAGGTTTTGTTGTTTTTTTTTGTCCCCAAACATATTTCATAGAATTTGATGGAATTGTAATTTCACCCATAATTTTTTTAAACCGCATTTTGTAGGAACTATAGATGCTTTCTTTAAGAACACATGTAGTGGTATATAGTTTTACTACTTTATTTTGCGTTTTTTTTTATCGAATTCATATTGAACTTAGATGTAGATACAGTAAAACTCCGGTTATCCGAATTTTAATTTAACAGAACTTTGTTGTAAATGATGAATGCGCCACACAGCCGAAATTACAACGTCGCGGCGCACTATGGGCCGATGGTGGAGGCGCCGCCGTCTCAAAAATACCAAAAACCAAAACCCGAATAAAGAACACAAACCACAATTTTCTTATAACTAATACATCAAACTTTTATAATTCGATTTGGTAATTTATTTAAATGCTGACTGGGTTCAGTTAGTAGACTTCAACAGTAGGAATATGGAGAGATTTAGATAAGATAGATATTTTAAATAAACAATTTCGTGCTTAAAAATTAAATAAAATGCAATTCGTTATACACCATTTCAAAGAGCAGTTCTTCTAGTATTGAAAACATAAAAAATATTTTAGTTATTAAAATAAGTATGTTGTTTATCGCTTACTACAGTAAGGAAATGATAATGGTCTCATGTTACTGGAATGACTTTCTCAACTTCAAGAAAACTTTTAACTGTTAGCAGGGTTCGCCCGGGTAAGTTTCTTTTTATCGTCTGGCAACTAAAACGATCCTGTATAAGACCCAAAAAAAAATCTTGTGGATTTTTTGCGCTTCTTTTGTAAATCAACAAAACATACAAAGAAGCGCGCGCGCGACGAACACTTAAAAATCTGCAATACTCATTCCCTAGGAATTATGAATTTGCAAAATACGGCGTAATAAAAAATACATATACATTATGGAATTCCAACAAATAAGAGCACAGCATTTCACTGAATGCCTGGATTTTAGAAATGGTATATCGGGACGGTCCCATCTGATTTTCTTTAGCAGCACCACTAAATCCCACGTTTTACCAAATATGTTTACGAGTGCCTTGCGGTTAGATAAAATGAAATAAATATTTGTTAAACTTATTAAACAAAGTAGTATATCGATAAAAATGGTTTACGATATAATTTGAAAAATATATTTTTTGGCTATGAAAAATAAACCAAAGAGATTTTTTTTTCTTCGCCTATACACGGGATGTTTATTCTGCGGTTACCATTGTCCCTAGAAAAGTATATAAACTTGGGTTTGTTAAAAATTTAGGTTATTATTAATGTATACAAGCAGCATTAATTAATAATAATCAATAATTTGCCGCTGTCAGCTGTACCTACGACAGTAAACAATGAACAATTTCAAAATTACTCAACGTAACATATAAGACGCTTTTATAGAGCACGGAAAACATGTACCAATAGCAGAACGGTATGTTAAGGAGCATTTCGATCTTCCTGAAGAGCAGTTGCAATGTGTTATCACCAAAATTCAGAAACACTTATTGCATGAATTTAAGATACGCTGGAATAAAGCCGGAAGAAAAAGTGATATGTTCTTACGCAGCAACGAGAAATGGTTAGATGGCGAATTTTTTGTACCATTCCAAGAAGACGAAGAAGCATCGACTTCCTTATACGAAAACCCTCGCGGTAAGCCATGTAAGTCACTTAACCAATCCGCAGAGAAGACACAGAAACGAAAAGCAATAAAACTATTTCGAGACTCTGGACTTGATCACATTTATCATTCATATACTCCGGGATTATGTTCAATTGGTGAGACATGGGAATCAGAAATTATACAGGAACTACGTTCTGCATCACAAGAAAGGAAAGCTTTTATTCACACATTATTGCTCTTGCAAGGCCTTGGCTCTTTTCATTGATTTAGATTTAACGAAAAACCAATATATATATATATATATATATATATATATATATATATATATATATATATATATATATACATATATATATATATATATATATATATATATATATATATATATATATATATATATATATATATATATATATATATATATATATACAAAGACTGTACTGTACTCCCATCATATACCAAGCTTACAGAAGCCATGCAAGAATGTTATCCAGAGCACATGCAAGTAACTGAAATTGGTGCTACAGTAAGTTTGCAGTCTCCTCTAGATCACACATATAAGAGAATAATCAAAATTGATTCTGTGAATGTGGCCAACTTTTCACAATTAATATTGTACAGTAAATAAGACTGTAATGGATCTTCGGGGCAAAGTGAGTACAAGCAAATACTATCTGGTGAAAGTGACTTAATATCCGATACTAACTTGTTTGTAACATCCTTGGTTCCATTACAAATTGTAGATGAAGTTACAAAAAACGTCGTTTGGAAAAATCCAACCCCGTCCTCTGTTTGATACTGTACGCCCATTTTAATGGGATTCTCAAAAGAGACTCCAGAGAAAACAAGATCTGTTGTCAATGAAGTGGAAACTCAAATAAACACTCTTTTGCCTTCTTTTGTATTGAAGAATGAAAAACAGCTATCTATTAAACATAAGCTGTTCTTTACAATGATATATGGTAAGGTTACGCAAGTAGTAACAAATACTCCATCAAGTGCCATATGCCATATATGTCTTTCAAAACCAACAGAAATGAACAATTTGGAACGTGTTAAACAGAGACCTGAGAATGAAGAGTATTATACATTTGAACTCTCATCTTTACATGCATTGATTCAATTTATGGAGTTAGTACTTCATATAATTTATCATTTAAAAAATGGTCAGTAACCTCAGAGTTCAGAGGACATGAAAAAGCAAAAGCAGTCTAAGAAAGCTTATGTATAGGAGCAGTCTCGAAAAGAATTAGAATTATTAATAGATAAACCTCGACAAATCAGCGGAACTAGCAATGACGGAAATACCGCTCGAAGATTCTTTGCGAATTCTGCTTGCACTGCACCAATTACTGGAGTCAATGAAGAATTAATTATGAGATTTCGCATACTACTTCAGACAATGTTAAGTGATATGGCAATCGATGCCATAAAGTTTGGTGAATATGCTTTTAGAACAGCCGAATTATACGTGAGCAAATATCCATGGTACTATATGCTCTCCTCTGTACATAAAATACTCATTCATGGAGAAAACATAATTCGATATAATGCACTTTTACTACTTGGCCGGTTGTCTGAAGATCCACAGGAATCCAGAAATAAGGATTATAAACGTTTCAGGTTACACAATTCTCGCAAATGTTCCCGAAAAGCTGCTAACGAAGATGTCTTTCATACTTTATTGTATACATCAGACCCTTATATAACGAGCTTAAGACAATCTGCGTCACGCAAGATTATGGAACTTGAAGAAGAAGCCTTAACTATTACAATAAATATTTATTTACATATAATTATGTACATAAATTACACCTGTATGCTATCAATTATAAAATGAAATGTATAAAAACAGAATAAAAATTGTTTACCATCACTACTGAATGTCAGACCTTTCGTTATATATCTGTATACCGAATTTCATGTGTCTATAATAAAAGATAAAAAAGTTACAGATTTTTGAGACATCGCCTCCACCATCGGCCCATAATGCGGCGTCGCGTTGGTCGATAGCTTGATTTACTCTGTAAACAAGACCTGTTGCTGGTTTTATTTTGTCATGGAACAATCCTCAAAGATGAATATTTTGCGTAAAGTAAGCCTAAGCGCGTTGTTATTAGATAGAAGGAAAACAAACCAATTATATATTTATTAAGGTAGTGGTGAATATATAAGTATAGGCACAAGTACTGTGTCAGGCTGAAAAAGAATCGTGAAAAATTTTTAAAATGATCTGGTATTCTGACATCATCGATACCTACATATATGAGAAGTATTGAAAACTGGAGCACATACAAAAAAGTGAATGATGCTCTGAATCTATGGTGCACACATAAAAAAAGAATAATTGGAATACCAATTTCAAGTCTGATGTTACATCAAAAAGGCACTAATTTAAGTTTTAAGAGGATTTATTTACCCGTTATTGAAGCATCGTCCACATTTGAAGCAAGCGAAGGATGTGAAGCTGCACAAGTAGAAAAAGTGTCTCGTGTTCGTCAAATACAAGTTTGTAGAGAAAAGTTGTTGGCTGATCCAATTCATACTGTACCATTCTATCATATCTTCAACGATTCATATTGTCAATGACCGTATACAACAACTTAACATAGGCGAATGGGTATAAAGTAAACCAGATCTACAACTGAGGAAACGGGTTTCAATTACAAAATGTTACTCGCGAAAACTCTAGCTTCAAAATAAAAACTCCTGGATATAAGCTCAGCAAAGAACATCGTGATGGAATATTTTCATTTTTGGACAACATGCATATTTGGACAATGGTAGAGATTTTTGATTTTGGATAATAGAGACTTTTCTTAACCTCTCAAAAAAATAGCGAGTTTACAATTGTTTAACTTTTATACATATTGAAAATTGTCAATACTTAATATGGATTTAATTTATGACTGTCGTAATTTTTTAAAAAATGAATGAATAAAAAAATGTATTATATGAATACTTTGTGTGCTGAAGAAGTCAGTCTTCAAAGATTTAATTGTTTTCAGTGGATATAAAATATAGATAAAAATAATTTTACATTATGTAGTATGCAATTTCTGGTTAAAACTACATTATCTGTTAAAATATTGTATAACCAATATTGCTAATTATTATTAGCATTATTGTGATGATTTTGGGAGGAGCGGCTCAGTTCGTAATATTTTAATTATTAGTGTATGTACTGTTGCGTTTACCTTTTCTACAACTTGTAAATAGAAAGTCAAATTAAATGTATGAGAATACACTGAGACTACAATATAAGGGACTATAAGCATAAGTTTTGTCAACATGTAATAAATTAACAATTCTAATCTTACATTACACAAAATATTTGAGCCCTTAAAATCAATCCACTTTCACTTTGACATATATTTCTTGCCCAATTATTCTAATGCCACTGACTAATCTCTGTTAATAATAGTGATAGTCTAAAGTGTATTGGGAAAACTAGCTCATCAAATTTAACTGGATTTTAAGACCATATATCACATCTAATATTTAGAGAATCCATCAGAAAAATGCATCTAAAATGCCCATATTTTAACTTATATAGCCTACGTTAGATACGTTGCAAGTTTATTTTACTTTGAACATGTTAAAGTTAAAGGTACCCAGATGTAAGAGTATGATTAATATCAAGTAGTCTGCAAAATAACTTAGTATTTTTGATAAAACGGTTAATAATGGGAATAGTGAGGTCATCAGGACGGATAACTTCATGGTTTGTTAGATCTACATAAGAAAATTGAGATTTGCATAATGAAACTTACATTAAATTTAATATATGTAACAATATTTTGATATTCAATGGAAAACTGTATGTCTTTAATGCTATCTGGTATTTCTGTAATGTTTTATTTTTTATAAAGGTTGTGTAGAGCTGAGATAGAGAAAACAATGCAGCTAGGATACCTACTTTTGAGAATATCAAATTCCTCACATTCTATTATGCTTTTATTAGAAGCCCTACCTATGATGGCGTATATCAATTTATTAAAGAAACAAATAACGGAATTCGCAAACCTTCTTCAGGAAATCTTATATTACTCTGACATGGATACTGACAACACAGGTATATTTTATTTAATAATAACTTATTATTAGTGCTGTACCTTGCTATGTAAAAATATTTTGCAAAAACCTCCGAATTATTGTCCCAAAATCTACAGTTTTACAAATCATCAGAATTTCAACGTTTCCGCCATTTTTATGCCATTTCGCGTACAATATTTCAGAATTCATCATCTCTATTTAATAAACGGCTGTTTTCGCATGTGTGTCACGACGTTTTAGGTCGATGTACGAAATGCTTTTCGTTCGAATTTCGGCATTTTGATAAAATCAATATAGTAAATCGACCCTTGCGAACAATGTGGTAACTTTTTTGGATCCGAAGCCTCTAGAGGTATGCTCCGGAGGTGCCTTCGGTATGAGCGAGGGGTCGGTACAATATTATTGCGATTTGATTACTCGTTATCTTTATTATTTTTATTGTACGTATTTTTTAATTTCACATTACATATATTCGTATATAATCAAGAATAAAAAATAATATTAATAGCATTAATAGATATGCTATTATACTATGGGCATTATTTCATGTCCAATGTAGAGCGAATAAAAGTCAAGCGCGTTTCGTACAATTCGCGTCTACGACATGGATAGATGACTTAGTGTATTTTCACATAGAGGCTTTTTTGCAACAATGTATTTTGGTCTCTAGTCCAGGATGGGGGACTGTTGTTGGTACAGTCACTGTGCTTTTGGGTTCAAGGCCCAACGAGAGGAGCTTACCATTTCTGAGCATAGGTGTATTTGTCCTCATCTATATGTTTAGCCTTCCTCTTTATAGCCCAAGGCTTTAGGGAAAGAAAGACAAGTTATGTGTATCTAATGTACAAAGAAATTATGAATTTGTTGTTGAAATTTTGAATAGGTTGCTGTGGAAGTATCGTTTATTTGACAAACGTCAAGTAAAAAGTGTATTTTATTATCGAAAGTTTTGTGTTACGATGGCAAATTGGCCGGTTAATCAACGGGTCTCTGCTGTTAAATAATTTATCCTGACCCAGTCCATCGTGCAAACCCAAAGGCGTTTTCGCCGTGAATTTAATTTGCCAGTGCGCGCTGAAGTCTCATCAAGAAATTCAATTTTGAGATGGGTAAGAGAGTTTAATAAAAGAGGCAGTGTAAACTCAAAATTTGTCGGAGGTACACGTACAGTTCCTACACAAGGTAATATTGAAAGAACCAGAGCCGTTAAACGTAGTCCCCAACGATCTGCAATTCGACAATCAATTGCACTACGAATTTCAGAGTGAAGTGTAGGTACGACGAATTTTAAATCTGGATTTGAAATTTCATCCATATAAAGTACAGATAGTCCAGAGGCTGAACTCTGTTGATAGAATTAATCCTCAATTTCTCCAGGCAATTTCTTGAAACATTGAACCACAATGCAAGAATTATTGATAAACTGTTGACGAATGTTTGACGAAGCTCACTTCCATCGCAGTGGGTACATTAATAAGCAGAACTTTCGCTACTGGGCAGAACACAACTCAAGAGAAATGCATGAACACCCTGTTTATGACAAAATGGTAGCGGTGTGGTGTGGGGTGTGCAGATTTGGTGTGATAGGGCCATACTTTCTTGAAGAAAACGGCCACATCGTTACAGTCAATTCACCTCGGTCCGTTGAGATTTTGGAAACATTTGTGACTGTGAAACTTCAAAGAATGGACCAATATGAAGTATGGTTCCAACAGGACGACGCCACAGCGCATACAGACGGTCCATTGCTGTTTTACAGCGCATGTTCCTGAATCGCCTAATTTCAAGGTTTGGCGACTTTGCGTAGCCCGCAAGATCACCGGACCTGACGGTAACGAATTTTTTTTGTGGGGATTCTTAGAGTCCAAAATGTACTCTACCCGTCCCCAAACACTTCTGGACTTCTATAAACGAAGATTTACTTAGACGCGTTATGCTCAATTTCAGTAATAGGTTGCAGCAATGTATAGAAGAAGACGGTGGTCATCATAGGGATGTGATCTTTGCAATCTAAGTGTTATAAGAAATTTCAAGAACTGTGTTTTTAGTTGTAATAGTAATTAGTCCAAATATATTCTTTTATTTTTAACAGTGGCCTATTAGAAACCGTTTAATCCTGTCGCCGTGCCCTATACTAATCTTAAATACGTCGTAATACTAGGACGATATGTCAGCCTATGACTTAAACGTTGATTTAGAGTATGCATATAGTTCAATCAAATCAAATCAATTCGATCTAATGTTTAACATTTTTTTGTCATAAAGAAACCATCCATAAACAATCTAAATCAATCGACTATATTAAAATTAAACTGCATTTGTACATATCAAATTCATTTTAAGTTTAATTCACAAGAATACCCTACATTATATATCTATTAAATAAATGTAAAAGTATTCTTCGATAATACTCTTTTAACTCCACGTTGAATTAAATGTTAGTCAACATATCAATTAAGATTTTATCGAGATTTGTGTAGCACGTGCAGGAAGAGGAAAGCGCCTATTTTCAGGAATACTGAATGCATTGTACACTCTTTGGACGTGACGTCGCCGGCCGTCGTGACAGCCTACATCTTTAGTGCCGACTCTACCGACATTTCTTGTTTATCATCATTGTTGATTATTGTCGACATTGTTTCGAAAGTTAGAGAGAGGATACTTACATGTAATTTTCTTAACACTATTTTTGAAATGTTAAATTTTCAATAATTTAAGTTGCTCTGTCTAAAATGTGGTGTAAAAGTTTACACAAATTTCATAGTAAACGGAGGACATACACAAGTTTAGTATGAAATAAACTCCGCAAGCCTATCGTAGAATTTTACTATTGGCTGGTGTGAATTTTTATACCACTAATGGAGTAAAATCAACACGATGTCTAGTGTGAACTTCACCACCTTTTGACATAAGCAAAATGTGCTTTTCAATTATGTTTTCAATTTTACACGCTCTACTGTCTATATTGTACAATTCAGTAAAATAGAAAATTTGAAATAGAAAACAATTTATTATATTTTTCTTTTTAATATACAAAGTTAATTTATTTATTGCACTAATGAAATATTGATGCATATTGTATGTATATGCTTGTGTAAGTCTAATAGTTATTAATTATATGAGGGAATTAACAAGTTTTTTTTGAATCCACGAGAAAAAATGCCATTTCTTCGAGCGGAGAAAATTCCCGCGGCTATTAATTCCCGAATGTAATTCAACGTTGTATCCACGACCACGGGCAAAACCGGTCAATTAGGAGGTGAATAGTTCTGGTTTTGAAAAACGTCAGATTTGACAGATTCATTTTAATCAAGAATGTTGATTTTGAGCTGAAAACTAGAAAGTCTTAGAGTCGTTTCTAGGTATTATGAATTTTAATCCACTAGTCACTAGTCTATTAGAAGGCCTACATGGAAAACAGACGTAATAAACCTTCCTAATATAGTGGTCGTGGATAAAAAATATTTATATATCCGTGAGTAATATGTACAACCAAATTCCCAACTATCATATTTGACATAGTATTTGTATTATCGAGCTTTCTAGTTAAATATTACGATCCTGTCTTACTGTGAATGTTCTTCCGAGTTAATAAGTAACGAGGAAGCAAGTCGCAATAATATATGCCGCCCCCCTCCCGTTCATATCGAAGGCACCTTCGGAGCATGCCTCTAGAGGCTTCGGATAAAAAAACAAACGTTACCACGTTGTTTGCAAGGGTCGATTTACTCTATTCATTTTGTCAAAACGCCGAAGTTCGAACGAGAAGCATTTCGTCCATCGACCTAAAAATTTCGTGACACACACACGAAAACAGCCGTTTAGTAAATAGAGATGAATGTGCTTCGTTGGTATGTAGATGCATTTGGCTATTTAAAAATACTTCTTCTAATAATGATGGAATTTAGTCCTTACTGAAAATAAAAATTGTAATTTAAACAGTGTCAAGGTAGTAATAACGTAATCAAGAATGAATCCCGTTATAAAATTCATTATTTAATAATTGGATACATTCTTGATGAGATTAACGTGTTATTATTAGTAAGTGCACAATAAAAATGACAATATCAAATATCACTTAATTACCTACCCAACGAAATTCTGCGAATTTGTCAAAATTTAACATATATTTCAGACTAATAATACTTATTAGTTTTAATAAACTTGACCATGATATTAACTATTTTCTTCTTAGGGGGAGAGAAACCATTTGGGCATAAGTTCATCCTTCAAAAATCATAAATAATAATTGCTTCAGGTTTAACACTTCCTTTATTGAGATTTAGTTCTCGCTGAAAATAGAAGTTTATGTTACAAAATATTCATTCATATTACCTTATTTACTTCATCGCCGCGAGACGCAAATAGATTAGTGAGTGATTACAGTGACTCATATAATTCAATACATTATTAGTTATCTTGCCAAAAATAATTAATAAATTTGGCCAACACAATTAATTTTGGTTTCTTGAGACCCATAACGACATTTGGGTATAAGTTAGTTAATTATAAATCACGAACCATATTGACCCACGCTTCAACACTGTCAACATAAAGACTACATGGATGCGTACTCTAGAATAAACAGTTTTAACACCTTAAAACGGACTTTTTCGCACGCAGAACATCTCTATCTCTAAATTGAGTGGCCGAGAAAAAATAAACCAACACATAAATGCAGAATATATGTTTTATGTGAGTTTTACTTTTTTAAATTCTTCTCAAATACTCCACCATCGTGCTTCCTCATAGCCCATGGATAGGATGGAGTGTGTCCTATCCACCTCAAAATCAATAGATGTCATCTGATAGACGTCCCTAATCAGAATCAGTCCAAACCTGATCGACCCGACACGATTTAATTGAGTGATTGTGCTAACAAAAACAATTTCTCAAATAGTCCACCATTGTGTTTTCTCATGACTCATGAACATGGTAGAGTGTATTCTATCCACCTCGAAGTCAATAGGTGTCATCTGGGAGATGTCCCCGATCAGAATCAGTCAAAACCCGATCGATCTGACACGATTTAGTTGAGTTACCGTATTAGCAAAAAAAATTTCTCAAATAGTCCGCCATCGTGCTTTCTCATGACCTATAAAAAGGGGGGGGGGTATCCTATCCACCTTAAAATCAATAAGTGTCGTCTGGGAGACGTCCCCGATGAAAATCAGTCAAAACCCGATCGATCCGACACGATTTAGTTGAGTTATCGTGCTAATAAAAACATTTCTCAAATAGTTCACCATCGTGCTTTCTCATGACCCATGGACAGGGTGGGGTGTGCCTTATCCACTTCAAAATCAATAGGTGTCGTCTGGGAAACGTCCCCGATCAGAATCAGTCAAAACCCGATCGATCCTACACGATGTAGTTGAGTTGTGCTAATAAAAAAAATTCTCAAATCGTTCACCATCGTGCTTTCTCATGATCCGTGGACAGGGTGGGGTGTGTCTTATCCACTTCAAAATCAATAGGTGTCGTCTGGGAGACGTATCCGATCAGAATATCAGTCAAAACCCGATTGATCCGACACGATTTAGTTGAGTTATCGTACTAACAAGAATAAATGCCGACGACAACGACGACAACGACGACAACGACGACAACGACGACAACGACGACAACGACAACACACACACACACACACACACACACACACACACACACACACACACACACACACACACACACACAGACACACACACAGACACACACACACAGACACACACAGAGATAATATCCCAAACGAGGTATTAATACTGGTGGTAAAAGTGTGGCCAGAGCTCTTGATGGAAACTTACAATGCTTGCCTTAGGGGAGGATGTTTCCCTACAAAATGGAAACGGCAAAGGCTAGTGCTCCTGCAAAAAGGAAATAAACCACTAGGCCAATCATCGTTATATAGGCCAATTAGTTTACTGGATACGCTGGGAAAACTTTTTGAAAGGCTTCTAGAACAAAGACTAGAGGAGCACGTAAGAGCAAATGGAGGACTCTCACCGAGGCAACATGGCTTTCAGAGGGGAAAATCAACAATCGATGCGATTAAAGATGTGATTGAAATAGCTAAAAGGGTAAAGAGAGGACCGTCACAAACTAAGGGTTACTGTGCACTTGTAACATTGGACATCCGAAATGCTTTTAATACCGCAAGATGGGATAGAACGATCGAAGCCTTACATAAAAAACAAATACCGAAGTATCTTATTAGAGTTATCGATAGCTATTTGTCGGATAGGTTGCTCATCTATGACACAGAAGAAGGACAAAGAGAATACGAGGTCACCGCGGGAGTCCCACAAGGGTCGGTCCTGGGACCGCTACTATGGAACGTCATGTATGATGGACTATTAAACCTGGTACTACCGGAAGACACGACGATAATAGGATTTGATGATGACGCAGCGGTAGTGACAACTGCAAGAAGCACGAGTACTTTAGAAGTAATAACAAATGATGCGGTCTTAGGGGTGAAGGAATGGTTAAACGAAAACGGGTTGAAAATGGCAGTGCATAAGACAGAAGCTGTATTGATAACTGACAAAAGAGCTTTCACTCCTCCAGTGCTTAAGATAGGAAGAGAGAAGATCCAGTGGAGTAAAAGTGTAAAATACTTGGGAATACAAATAGACAACAGATTGACATATGCTGAACACATAGCAAAAACAGTAGAGAAGGCAGTAAAAACAGCCTCGGCCCTGGCAAGGTTAATGCCCAACATCGGTGGTCCAGGCGAGATGAAGAGAAGGCTATTAAACAGTCCACTCTAAGATATTATACGGGGCGGAAATATGGACGGAAGCGATGGAAAATAAAAGAATCAGGCGTACCTTGGCGTCAGTCCAAAGACGCAGCGTATTAAGAGTGATATCAGCATATAGGACAGTCTCAGAGGAAGCGGCATTAGTGGTGGCAAGCACACCGCCAATCGACCTCCAAGTTCGAGGAAGACAGGAGGTGTACAACAAATATAGATTGGACGAAAGGGTGAAAGAAAGAGTGGCAGTTAAAAAGAGGGCAAGGGAAAGGCTCATGGAAAGGTGGCAGGAGAGGTGGAATTCAGATACCACGGGTAGGAGGACGCATAGACTGATACCGAATGTGAAAAAATGGACAGACAGGAAACATGAACAAGTAAATTACGAGTTAACACAGGCTCTGACAGGACACGGATGTTTCATGGCATACCTTAAAAAATTTAAGAAGAGGGAGAGCTCCACGTGCTTGCTATGTGGAGATACAGAGGACAATGCACATCACGCAATTTTTGAATGCAAGGCCGGACAAGGAAAGAGACAACGACTTAAGGAAAGGGTAGGCGTTGAATTAACTGTGCAAAACATGGTGCCAGTCATGCTGGAAGAAGAAATGAAATGGGTAGCAGTGCGGGAATACGTACAAGAAATAATGAGGGAAAGGAGGAATGCGGAGACAGAAGGGCGTAGAATTCAGCTCCTGAACCCCTAATCTCGAAAGAGGATGGGGGATGTAGGGAAATGGCTAAGAAAGGACATCACTCCGAAGTAATGCGAAAGCGGTTCCGGGGTGATGATCAGGAGTTCAGGGTGGCCACTTGTGAGTAGCTTGCTGCTCCTATGTCCCCACAAAAAAAAACACACACACAGACACACACACACACACACACACACACACACACACACACACACACACACACACACAAAATGGTTTAAAACCCTTTCTTTTTTGTTTTTAGACCGAAAAACGAAAAATAACGTAGAAACAAATTTTTTTTACACGATTACATTACTTTTTTCCGCGTATAGTGGAGTGCGGAAAAGTAGTAGTTGTTACCAAGCAGGGATAATAATCAACCCCATGCGGAGTAAAGTGTACTATATTGTCGTGTGTTTATATTAGTTTTATACCTACGTATAAAAGTTTATAATTATAGTGGAATAACATTTTACCACTTCTGTTTCTGGTAAAAAACACTGGTGTTATTTTTTATCAGAAATAGTGAAATTTTACACCGGTCTCACGCCATTAAATATGGTACAGTTTTACCACGGCATATTTTCAATAGTGTACGTAATTTTACCATTTTTATTTTAGAAATAGCATGGTATTACAGCTTGTGCATCGCTATACATTTGGAAATGGGATTTTCAGCCGTGTCGATGTCAAAATGTAATAAAGCGATACAAGGTGGATGCTTATCCCAAATTTACAGAGATACTGATGCCAAACATCGGTTTATTGTCTTAACGTGGCTCTGGTGAGTTAATATATTTTCCATATCGTATTTTTACTATTAATAAGCCAATTGTTACTTACAATTGACATAAGTATGAAGATTCTTCAACTAAATTTAGCTATGAAATATTGCATGAACACCGTTTAGCTTTCAGTGATCAAAATAACTTGCTCTAACTGTCTTCTGTGGCACTACAGTATTGTAACCTAGTTTTATAGACATTGGGCTAAGATATGGCGTATTAAAATTAATGAGAATAAGTCACAACATATAGTACTTACCAAATGTCACAGAGAGTCGCCACAAGTAAAAATTAACAATAAAACCATCACTACTACAAACTACATTAAATATTTAGGCTTACGTCTAGATAATAAACTAACATGGAAGGAACATATATGGATGAAGAGAAAACAAGTAGATACCAAATTTCGTAAGAACTATTACTTGATGGATAGAAAATCGTAACTTTCACGTCGAAACAAGCTCCTAATTTATAATGTCATCTTAAAATTTGGATAAAATCTATTTGGACTTACGGAATACAGCTTTGGAGAACGGCTGCTAAATCCAACATTGCCATCCTTGAGAGATTTGAAGCACAAGTTTTACGCTCAACAGTTGATGCTCTATGCTTCGTCACAAATAAGGAAATTTATTCTATCGTGACCTAGAGATGCCTACACTAAGAGAAACAATTGTTGCAAGTAGTCACAAATACATAAATCGTGTAAACTATCGCCCAAATGGCCTCACATTAAATCTTTTGGACGATAGGGCATAAAGGAGAAGACTCAAGTGCAAGACGCCACTGGCATTTATAAACTGAAAGAAATACTTTAGTTACTTTAAGATAAGAACTTTGTGATAAAAAATTCAGTTTTATTCATTAGAATAATTCTGTATTGTGGCATTTACTTCAAATCAACATATACCTATGCTTATTGTTTACTCTTTGTAGTTTTATAGACAGATTGCATATTAAACGTAAAACAAAAAAAAATATTTTAGTACCTACCAAGCCCTGACCAAGAGATAAGTTAGGTAATTCGAAACATTTTTTTTTAGAAAGTGTAAATGATAGTTATAAAAATACAATTTAATATGTAACCTTCATGTTACATCATTTTATGAGTATCAAAATTTTACGTCACGAATAACATATCCAAACGTATTTCATAAATCTCAGGCAATATGCCTTTTATGCATTTATCATAATTACATGTAAATTATTAAATGTGCCTTAATTATTAGGGGTAGTGACTGGAACGTTAAGTTATTGAAAATTTTGGAATTTCTTAATAAATATCAATAAACAGTGATGAGTACTTAGATTATATCTTCAGCCGTTTTCTATACTCTGTTTTGACTATATGATAATGTAGTCAAAAAACGTTTCATAAACTAATACACTATATTGTTATAGGGAGGTACGAAATGAAAACTGGGAGGCCGCCATGGTATGGCAAAGTGACGTCTGGCGCTACAACTTAAAAGAAGTATTCTCGGTACCATATTTGATAACAGGGTTATACATTTTAGAAGGTCTAATAATTTATATGGTCTATAAAATGGACATGAAAAATCTGAAAGCTGCAAAAGCTGCTGATCATTTCATTTGTTCATTGTTCAAGAAATTTAAAAAGCCGTCGAAATTTTGTAAATGCCTGCAGCCTAGGTAAATTTGCTCACGATGTTAAAAGTCGCTATCAAAATTGAGTACAATCTTTAGACAATATCTTATTGTCTTATTTTTTTTGTTAACTTAACATGTACTATTCATTTATTCATCATCGCTATTTGCCAAATAAAAGAACTCTCTTATCTTGCCGATAAACGGAGCAGTCTACCTGAGCCTAGCCATAAGAACAAGCCACGGTATGAGATAAGAGTCGTTTGGGATTTTTTATTTGGCAACTAGAGACGAAATAAACTATAGATGTATTTACTGTATTTAGATCTAAGGTAAAGGTATTCTAGATTGTACCACATGAAGGCATACTACAGGCTGGCCAGATACAATGACTTTAAGGGATGTTTTAAATATCTCTCTTTAGCTAAGAATATAGCCGAAAAGCAACACAATGATTTGGAAGTAACATGGATTAAACATAATGAACAGGTATTTTATTGTTAACAGTACAAACTATTCCAATCCTTACTTTTGTTTAACCATATATATTTATATATGTAATCCATTGCAAATCGGTCTAAATGATTGAATTGACGAAATATGTGCGCATAAACATATTAAAACTGGGTCACTTTGATTTGATGTTACTCATCTTGTCTAATAAGATCTAAATAATTTTAAAACTAAATTAGTGTAAAAAGTAAAATACATATTCTAGAGTCCAATAATCCTAAATATTCACTAATATTTCCAATACAAACGGTAGAAGTTTAGACTTATTTATGTATTTAGAATCTTGAGGGTATTGTGTCGCGAGATCAGTCAGTCAAGTTGAAGAAGATAGTTATACATCACCTTTCTCTTTTAGTAAATTTGGATATCAGTCCAATCAAGACCACTAGCTTCCTGGGTAATTGTAATAATAACAAGGTATATAGTTTCAAGAAAATTGACGTTCTTGGATTATACAAGATGCTCTAGAATGTCATTCAGTCAAAGTCTCAAAAAAAACCTTGCTGATTACTGCTCGAAAAACTAGAAATTTTTTTGCTTTTTTAAACCTTTATGAAACTACCTTCCTTTTTTTCAAATCGCACTCCTATATTTTCTGTACTGAAAATGAATCACCACTTCTACATATCTATACAATATACTTAACATTGTGTGTAAAAGGCATGACGTCATCAATACTTTTTTTTAAATAGCAACATTTATTATATTTTTCCTGTTTCATTAAGGAATTTGAAGGAGCATAGTTTTCTTACATCGCTATACCAATAATTACATTAACACGAGTATAGGTCACACTCAAAATCTTCAAAAAGTGTAGTGCGACACAATCGACGCATGATTTCTGGGTCCCTATTTGTTGGACGTGAACCTAACTGGTGCAAGAGATATTTTGATATTGTTCGAGATCTTATTACTGCACTAATAACTTTATATCCAGATGTAGAGCCATGTGATCTTCCAAATTATTTTTCTTTCAACAAGAGGTGCACCTCCCCATTATGTAACACCTGTCCGCACTTATTTAGATGAGTTCCCGACTCGTTGGATGGGGAGAAGGGGGTCCATTCAATGGGCAGCTAGATCGCCAGATTTGACACTTTTAGATTATTTTTTGTGGGATATTTGAAAAGCGAAATATACGGTACTAGGCCAGAGAATTCGAAGATTTAAGAGTAATAATTTTTGACGAAATACAACGTATGCCTCCTGAAGTTATTGATAAAAGTTCAAAAAGAATTTATTAATCGTCTTGGCTGTGAAGCTACCAATAGCGCACAATTTAAACATTTACTTTCGTTGAGTCTTTAAATAATCATTTCAATAAATTTAGTATTTTGAAATTGTACAATCATTTCTTTATCTAAACTATCCCCATGCTAATGCAATTATTACCGTAGCGTATATAACAAATATAGTCTTCGACATTCTGTAATAAAAAATAGGGTTTCCATTAAAAAAAATTCAAATGACGCCAGACCTCCTACATAAATCACCCTGTATGTATTAATTATATTTTAAAAACTGCTCAACTAAAATGAATGTTTTATGGACCCGAGAGTTTTTCCCAAAAGTTATTCCTTGAATGTTTAACAAATGTATCATTACTTTACGAAAGCACTGATTGTATTTGATTTTTTTTTGTATTTTTTTCATAATACTGGAGTAGGTTATAACCTTTAATGTGAAGATAACACTGACTTAGTTTTCCACAAAACACCAAAATACTATACACTACACTCGACGCTTGTTTCGCCAACAAGATTGGGGTCATCTGAAGATGATTAAAACTGAGTTTTAGTTTTCATCATTTCCACGTTCCACTTGCCCGACTGCTATTTCATATTTTCTTTCCCATCCCCTTCGCGATACCCAGTTATGGCTCATTTTAAAGTCTGATACTGGCGGGGATGTAAGAAGCAAATTGATTCTTTAATACTATATACTATATTATAATAATCGTGCTGCTACGAAAACGCGAAAACATTACCATTTGAAATATTAAATTGGTGACAAAATAGAAGTCAGTGGAGTGTACAAAGGTCCCCTCGATCTGGAGTCTTTCTTTTTAACCGACTTCAAAAAATGGCGGAGGTTCAGAATTCGTTTGTATGTCGTTCGGGTATAACTTTTGTGTCTATGAACCGATTTTAATTATTCTATTTGCGTTGGGTTCAATATAACTCCAAGGTGGTCCCGTATTAATTTCATTGGTATTGGACCTTGGACTTCGAAGATACACATCGGAACTCCTTATTCAAGTAGCTGTCGTCATCTTATACACAAAGCATCCTTAGTACCCATCACTTAAAATTGTAAAATAATAAATTTAAAAAAACCGACTTCAAAAAAAATAACTTAACTAAAATGCAAGAAATAAACGTTTTCTACAACAATTTAATACTAATTTTTTGTTTCGTTTAATGTAATTAGGAAATTATTGTTTATTACATATGTAATTATTATTAATTGTTTTATATAATTTTGAAATCGCTGCCATACAATATTAGTAGTGTGAATGCCGGTCCTCGGCAACTTTAAATGTAAAGTCGTTATAATAGCAAGGTATGTATTTATTTATGTTTTACTTGGCACAGACTCCAAAATTATATAAAATAATTAATAGTAATTACATAATAACCAATTATTTGTTAATTACTTTAAATGGAACAACAAATACGTATTAAATTGGTGTTGAAAACATTTATTTCTTGCTTTTTAGTTAAGTTACTTTTTTAAGCCAATTTTTTTGTAACTTATTATCAACTAGTTAATTGTATTTATCCTAATATTTTCAGGCCTGGTGCAATAAGTTATCAAAGGAGGATAAGTACTTTTGGCGTGCCCATAGCGACGAAGAGAATTGCATCGACTACCGTGATTATGATGTCGTTGTGAAATGTCTCCCGTATTCGTTGCCGTTGCAATTATATATTTAACACGTATTTTAATTTCACATAATTGGGTTTATTAATGTTTTGTAACCTATAAGGAAGCATGGCAAATTAAATTAGAAATTAGAAATAAAGTACATTGAGCGGAACAAACTGTCTGCTTTTAATTTGTTGCCAAATATTTTCCTCCTGACAATCTAAATTGCCTAAAACTAATGTACATCTGTTCAATGTTAATCACATTATTAGTATCGTGGATAATGTGGTAGAACAATAATAAACTTGATAAACTGAAGAATAAATAAAATATAGGTTGCGTGTACCTATAGAGCAAGCAAATGTCGTTGTTTTCGCAGAAAATCGATAATAATAAAAGATACGCAACATGTCGTAGATCTTACATCCTTGATTTACGAGTATTCTACATTATATTGGGTTGTTGAAAAAGTTCATTCGTTTTTCCGTGTTAACCACTTACGTCACGGCCTATGATGTCATGCGCACAGCTGCAGCTTTGAAGCATTTCTCCTTATTTAACCCTGATATTTAACTGTTGTTAAATGAAATGTGTGAAACCGAACATTTTAGCCGCGTGATGCTTTTTTATTTTAAAAAATGCAAAAGAACCGCTGAAGACGCATCTAAGTCAGGCCAACCTAAAGAAGTCGTTCCCGAGCATTTACGAGCCTTAGTTGGAGCAAATTTTTACCAAACCATACATGAGCTTGCAAAAGAAATCGCCAAAATCTAGTGTACAGAATCACCTTAAACAACTTGGGTTTGTCAGTAGACTCGATGTTTGGGTTCCTCACGAACTCCAATGCGAATCCAATTTAATGGATCGCATCAACATCTGCGAAATGTTAAGGATTCGTTAACGTAGCGATCCCTTTTTGAGAAATATGGTTACTGGAGATGAAAAGTGGATCATTTACGACGTCAGTCAAAAAAGATCGTGGAGAAAATTCGGTGAATCTTCTAGATCCACACCAAAGGTAGGGCTTCATCCCAGGAAAGTTTTGTTGTCCGTCTGATGGGATTTCAAAGGAATCATTTATTTTGAGCTACTCCCGAGGAACGAAATAATAAATTCGAACGTTTACTGCGAGCAACTACAATAATTATGCCAAGCCATACAGGAAAAGCGCCCAGGACATGCAAATCGTAAGAAGGTCGTCTTCCATCACGACAACGCTCGACCTCACACTTCTCTGTAGATCGGGAGGAAATTGTTGGAGTTAGAGTGGGATGTTTTACCCCATCCACCGTATTCTTCAAACCTCGCGCCCTCGGATTTTCACCTATTCCACTCCATGGGTAACAGTTTACGAAACTTAACACTTGCCAATGACGAGAAAGTCAGAAATCATTTAAAAACGTTTCTTGCGAGCAAATCGCAAAATATTTATGAAAATGGTGTTTATGAAGCTTATTAAGAGATGGAAGAAAGTTATTGGAAATGGTTATTAACATTATAGTTATTAAAATAATTTTTAATAACTATAATGTTAATAATAAATACATATGAAAAACCCGAACGAACTTTTTGGACAACCCAGTAGTATGTACATATATTGTTTCGGTATCATCAAACATGACTGGAGTCCTTATTGTCCCTTGTTTTAACTCACCAATATTTTAGATATTGTTTTTATTCAGGACTTAACAGCCCTAAAGAGAAGGGGTTTTGTGGAATCAAGATATATTAGGAAAATTAGGAGGCAAGTTTATACTCCAAAAAGGCTAGAGAGAAATATAGCTACAGAAGCTAATACAAAACATCTAGCAAAATGAGAACATTGTAAGAAATGAAAAGAGCTTAATGCGATAAATGTTTTGCTAAACTTTTAATTATTCAAACATTTTCTAAGAATCATTTAGAATGAATATGATTTAATATGATTACTTAATAAATAAGTAAAAGTAAATCATTAATATGATTTACCACTATTTCGTCTATAAACTATAATAAATATCGTCCATAATAATATCTACTATTTTTGTATTGAAGATACAATCTTGCAATGTACGAATTTGAGGTTCGTTAAATATTTCCAACTGTGAGGTTAGACCAATGGTTTAACAGAATGAAGATAAATTCTTCAAATAGGCAGTAATTAGTATTATAATTAATTAGTTTGGAGGCCCAAACCTATATAATATAATATAGGTTTGGGCCTCATCAGCCACTGATCGCATTGGTAGTCCCTTGGCGATCCCCTCTTATCCAGGTTGTTATCCAAAAATGCTATCCCATAAAAGGAGCAATTTAGGCACGTCACCCGCCTTAAGCCTCGCCTCCTCTAGGATAACAGGGGTCTCTAATATAAGATACCTCTTCTCCTCCAGTGCGGGGCAGGTGTAAAGAAGATGGATCGAGGTTTCCTCGTCTTCTTTACAGTATCTGCACTATCTGCAGGCCGGGCTATCAGTCAGCCTCAGCTTGTGCTTATATGCATTCAGGCTACTATGGTGGTCCGTTATGATTCCCACCAGGGTTCTGGCTTTATGCCTGTTCAATTTAATGAATTCTTGGGCCCATTTGTTAATCTCTGAGTATTCGATGAAGAGTTTGGTTATTGGACAACCCGTTACTTCTCTCCACCTTTTATTGTGCTGGTTTCTTGCCCAGTCATTGATGCAGGCTCTGATCAGATTCCGACTTATTCCCACTGCAGGTTCTAGTCCATAGAGGTTTTCCCTGGTTCCTAGTGTGGCAAGGTCATCTGCAATTAGATTTCCCTTAATGCTATTATGCCCAGGTATCCATAAGAGTTCCGCCGGTCCCTTCCCTGCCAAGTGGTTCAATGCTTCATAGCAATTATAGACCAGCTTCGACTTTGTCGTTGCTGAATTCAGGGCTACCAACGCCGCCCTGCTATCCGAGCAGATACATACCTCTTCCTGGGTCCGATTTTGGTCGGCCCCCAGAACACCGTAATTCCAACTAGCTCGGCCTGGAGTGCGGTAGTGTATTTGCCCAAGGGGAAGGTTTTACCTATCCCGTCGCGTCACCTATACACTCCCGCAACCGCTCTGATTCCACTCTTGGCTCCATCCGTGTACCAGATGTCTCCATTGAGCGGCAATCCAGCTCGACCCTTCATCCAGTTGGTCTTACTGGTGAGGGTGATCTTATATTTCTTGTCAATCAAACAGGAAGTGGACACCCGTACTGTCAGAGGGCATCCATAGGAGTCCCTCCTCAGCTAGCTCTCTCGAAAGTCTATTCAGATCCCTTACCTTCCTATTTATGTTTACCACCCTGTGCATTGCCTTTGCGGCTTCCGCTTTCAGGATGACATCAAGAGGTGGTATCCCCGTCAGTATCCCCATCGCCTCGATCGGTGTTGATCTTGGGGCTCCGGTTGTACTTCTAAGAATCAATCCTTTTAACTTGTTAAGTCGGTTGGCTTCCGACTTTAAACAGGCTCTCTCCCACCAGACCAGTGATGCATACGTCAGTCTGGGTTTGAGAATTGCCTCATACATCCATTTCATGGTTTCCGGTTTCAAGCCCCAGCTATTACCATTGGCTCAGTTGCCAAAGTGTTGCTGTGATCTTGGAACACATGTGACTTAGATGTTTTCCCCATGATAGTTTCCCGTCCAGGATTACTAGGCAGTAATAGTTTTTTTGGTTTGCCACTTAACTTACTTTTTTATTTTTAGTTTCTACCAGGTATGAAATTTAATGATTAACTTCTGCTAGACAGTGAAGAGAGATGTACTACCATAAAATAATATATGAAACAATCTCCCTAGAATAGATTTCTGTGAAATATACAGTACAAGACATAATTAACTCAAAACATTAATTATTTATTGCTTATATTCTAAGGCAATGTATCGAAAGTGTATCATCACATTCTTGATCTTACATATCATCAACAGAAATAAATGGAAAAGAGTACCATTTTCCAGCCTTTGTATACAAATATTGAGAACAACAATGTGAATCCCCAGTCTTTTTCCTCTCTGTACTTTGTTTTTAAATACTCTCTTTGTATTAAAGTATAAAAAAAATATGTGCAAGATGTATTCTCGCATAGAGAAGATGTATTTATTTAAGGCACATAAATACGATACCCATACCGATGATGTTGCAACTGAATTCGAGTTGAGAGACTACCAATATATCCATTAATTTCAGTAGCACAACTTCCACCATTTGTCAAAGGTGAAACTGAATTTATAATTGAAGGAATCATGACCTGAAGATCTACAAATCATATTTAGATTCGTTTTTTTGGGGTCTTCACTATTTTTAAGGTTATAAGGAAAGACCCAATGACGCAAGATTGATATCGGATATTAATTGAACGCATTCAAGCACAAGGGCGATAAAGGGGCTCCGTCCCTTGGATCTATGAGGTCAATCTCTACAAACTCCTTTTTTATTTTTCGTGTATGTAATCGATAGTTGGACTAGATAAACGACCAACTATCATAATTCAGATGATGTCGCATCTAGGTTCTTAAAAATATCGCCATTACGAATATCAGGAGGTCGTTCCCTCTACGAAATGTTGAAGTGTATACCACGTAGACGTTTTTTTTTTCGGTATTCTTTTGACGTCTCGTGTCACGGTTGAAGCAACAAGAGGGATACGTCCAGGCCCGCTCGAGAGAGGCATACAGTCCCTTAATTAATCACACATCAACTACATGTTAAAAGATATTTATAAGATTGGGCGGTTCTAAAGCTCGTTAAGTCTGCACTAATTATAATTTGTTCGACACATTCTGATTACCGCGTGATTTGTTTAGCGATGAATGTAGCCAGTAGATTAGTAGATATTTTTATTATTATTGCTTGGCTTGTCATAATTTACATAATTATTGTAGTACACAATAAGTGGAGAATATTTTGTCGTATATAGAAAATGTGTTGTATAAAGACTAATTCGTATATAATTGAAAAATTATGATATAACGTTTCTGAGACTAATTTGCATCGCTAAATAATATACAAAGCTACAAGAGTTATGGCTACAAGTGTATCTACAGGGTCTTTCGATAGAGACGTTCGAAATTTGATAGATTATAGCGACCATGTTGTTAAATCAACATCTGTTAAATTTATTGTGAATTATTCAGTACTGTATGACAAATCACCACCGAAGGTTATAGCGTTCAACAACGTGTGAAAATAATCAGATTTCATTTTCAAAATCAGTGCTCCCTTCGAGAAACGTTTCACGTATTACATCATTTTTATCTTCGCCACAACCGTCCCGTTGACTCGACTATTTGACGTTTGGTGGCCAAATTCGAGTCAACCGGTTTGATGAATAATCAGCCAATACTCGTACGTCATCGAAACGCAAAGTCTGCTGAACACATCGCTCCTGTGCGTGAGAGTGTACGCGAAAACCCGAGGCAGTCAATTTATCGTAGCTCACAAGAACTTGAACTTTCTGCGACTTCAACTTGGCGAATTTTCTATCGGAACTTGGATCTGTACCCGTATAAAATCCAATTGACCCAGGAACCTAAGGTTAAACGACCATAGACAACGCCGTATGTTAGTTGATTGGCCTCTAGAGCAGTTGTAAGTTGACCCAAATTTCGCAAAAAAATCATCTTTAGTGACGGGGCCCATTTTTGGATGAATGGACATGTGAACAAGCAAAATTGTCGGATTTAGAATGATACCAATCCACAGGAGATACACCAGCACCAAGTGCCTCCCGAAAAAGTCACTCTTTGCTGCGGGTTTTGGTCTGGCGGATTCATCGGTCTGTATTTCTTCCAAAACGAGACTGGCATTACCATAACCGTCAACGGCGAGTGCTACAGATCGATGATAAGCAACTTATTGTGGCCTAAACTGGATAATATGGCTACCGGCGATATGTGGTTCCAACAGGACGGCACTACGTGCCACACAGCGCATTCCAACGTGGACATTTTGCACGAGCAATTTGAGGGCATACTTATCTCGCGCAGTGGCGACGTGAACTGGCCACCGAGATCGTGAGATCTACCGCCTTTATATTTCTTCCTCTGGGGCTATTTTAAATCGCAGGCAGGTCTATGTGAATAAACCGCAAACAATTTACGCCCTCAGAGTCAACATAACAAACGCCATTCAGCAAATTCCGCCTGTTTTATGCTACAAAGTCATAAACAATTGGACCTCCCGAATACGTACCACGAAACAAAGCCGCTGCGGACATTTGAACAACGTTATATCCCATACTTAATGCCATAAAATATTCTTTCAAATAAAAAATGTAGTGGATATCTCATACAGAATTTGTTTTATTTACTATTAAAAATCGAGCGTCCTTTTTGAAAAACCCTTTATTTATTATGATGAAACCGAAGTAAAGATAAAATATAGGTTATGCTACTTTAGGCATGACTGAGTTTTGCATAGGGTTGCCATACGTCCCGGTACACCTGGACATGTCACCGGTTTAGAATCCTGGACCCGGTCGTCCCTCTTGACCTACTAAATGTCCCGGTGGGAAGTCCAAAGTATAGGCAACTTCTACTTCAAGAAATATTTCATCATTTATGGTTAAAAAAACACACCAGAAGATATTTAGTGTGTGCAGCAAAATTAACTACTGCTTACAAAGTTATTAATCATCATCAGTCCTTTAATTTGTTGGACTGCAATGCAAAATGAGCGCTACTCTTTATCCAGGTTCAAAAATTGACTGCGAAACAGTCAACTGCACGAACAAAAGCTACGGCAATAAATGAAGAATATATTGGCGTCATACTCTGTGCTAAAAACAAAAGATATTGAGAAGATTCCTTTCTACGGAATTCTAATCGATTCAACCAATCACAATATTGAAAAGTTGTTTCCTCTTCTTGTGCAATATTTCTCGGAAACAAAAGGTATGCGGTTAAAATTAATAAAATTAGACTCTTTGGAAAGTGAAACATCCAAGACTATTGTTACATACTGCATAAATACTCTAAATAATTTAAATATTTCATTGACAAAGCTAATTGCGTACAGTGGAGATAATACGAATATTAACTTCAGTGGACGAGACAGGCATGGCAATATTCACTACAAATTGAAAACTAAATTATCAAGATATATCGAGGACATCGGTTGCCCAGCTCACATCTTACATAACATAGCATCGACGTCAGCCGACGTACTTTCTGTCGATGTGGAGTCAATTGTACTTAAAATTTATAAATATTTTTCCATATTTACAGTACGCCATGAAAGACTTAAATTATTGTGTGAGGAAGCGGATATAGTTCATTCCAGTTTACAGTCTCATTACAGAAGTAGATAGTTGTCCTTGTTGCCGGTGATTGACCATATTTTAAAGTTGTGGGAACCATTACGCGATTTATTTTTCGGTGAAGCCAGACCACCGAAAGCGATAGTTGATTTCTTCAATCACCCGTTGTCGCAAGTTTACTTCCTCTTTACATAGCCAGCCATTTTTATTTGAGAAACATTTAAGAAAGTTGAAAAATTTAATATCACTATCATAGAAGTCAAATAACCCATAAATAGTGTTGGACAGATACTTTCAGACCGAGCTCAAGGCAAATTTTTAGGAATGCAAACTAAAATTCAATATAATAAGTTGAAGATGTTGTCTCATCACTCATATTTATTAAAAATATTTGACGAAGAAATCGTTAATTATTACAAAGCCGGTCTGGAATATTTACAACAATGGAGTAGCTCACTCGCACAATTTAACATATTTTCATGGAAAACTCTTGTTGTGCCACTGCAATGGAAAAATTTTGAGAAATTAGTAAGTTATCTACAAGAAAGGAGTAGAGTATGAAAAAATATCGTACCTAAAAAACTTTATAAATAAACGAAAAGATGATGAAGCTTGGAACAATAAAACAAATGCAGACAGATGTTACTTTTATTTCGAGAAACTGATGTGCTGGAAAGGAAACATTACTTACATAATTCGGCAATTTCATAGATTTAGTATAACATATATACCTATTTTCGAGTTCTCGATAAATATGTCCCGGTTAGTACCTGAACTGTCATGGCAACCCTAGTCTTGCAGGAAGTTATTCAAAATATGTATATGTTAGAAGTGACATATTTATTTTATTCTATTAAAACTGTGTGGAAGTAATATTAATTCTAGAGCTGGAACCTTCGATACGACAACAAAAACAGGAAACCATTTTTCCATGAACACCGAAAGATTACACGTTTGTCGCCGCCTGTTTCGCCAACTAAGTTGGCGCTATCAGAAGATGATTAAAACTGAATGGCCTAAACTAAACTAAAATGGCCATTCCCGAAAACCAATTAGAACCCCTTTGCCAATAATGATTTCAGAAGTGATGAAATCATATGTAACAACCTTATGACTCCTTTGCTAAAAAATAGACTACAAATATCACACCCTTTTGTACCAAGATAGTATTCTTTTTACCAAAGATTCATACGCATAAGCCAAAAAAATTGGTGCAACCAATAATCTCGGCAATTAGTTCATCTATCTATGAGTTGGTTGAACAGTTAACAAATAAGTTTAAAAATGTACCTATTGCTCAGCACAGTTTTAATTTTGTCGTTGTGTTGATGATGTGTTAATTTTGTCCAGGAGTGTATATAGGAATAAACTATCACTCTTATAATTAGATACATTCCTAATGATTCCCATATTGTCATCAGTATAAAATATAAAGTTTATTTTGTTGTCCATTGTTTGCTAAGTTTTCCACTTAGCAATTATAGTCTCAAAAAAGATAAAATCATTAGTGATGTAACTGATGTAAATAGAAGTATCCTTCTCACAAAGTAGAGTATCAGCCACAGCCATATAGTCTTTATTAGGGCAAATTTTCTTCATCAGAAATATATTTCGTTATGTTAAAATTGCAGCGTACGATAATTAGATAACTACCATTTTGTTGCATAATCCTATCATATGTATATATTCTTTTGTAATTGTATTATTCTTTTGGAAGTACAAAATATAATTTTAACAAATCCTATTTAATAATTATTTGATTTTATTAATAATTTGTCTTCCTCTTTAAATATTAATTGGTTTACTACTCACGAGGTAGTTAAAAATAGCTTTAATCATCTCCTAATGATGCCAACTCGATTAGTGAAACGCTCGATGAGTAACGTGATCTTTCGGTGATCGTGGGAAACTGATATATAATCTTTTGTTCTTGCTTCGAAGTTTTCAGCTTTGTCGCATACCTTGTCTAATATGTTTTTATCGAACAGGGTTTGTGAATTAATATATTCTGTGTATAATACATTAGTATATTTTCTTATATTTGTTTCGCCATAACTAAACTCAATATTTATTTGCTATGAAAGTAATTAATTATCATATTACGTTGTTGCTTTTTCTTTAGTCTACCATTGTCCATTTATTTATATATAGGTAGACCTAAAATTCAGTTAATTATTCCCCAGTTATTTATGTAATAGTGTGTTCAACACCCATGTATGTTTACCGAATAAAAGACCAGATGTGAGATTTACACTCATTCTGGATAATGACAGCGTTTACCCTTAAACTTTCTGCTTTTACAACCGTAGCACATTACTTTAGAAATCCTATAATCGAATCCTCTTTATGTAATTTTGATCGTTGTTATAAAGAACACGTAAATACAGTAAATTTTTAATACACCGCTGCCGGGGGCTGCGGAAAACTGTCAGTTGTGCATTTCCGTGTAGTGTTTATGGCCTAATGACATACCATTAGGTTAATTCTCTATGCAAATTGATCGAGTGCTCGAATTCAAAATTACCCCTCTACAATAAGGCGACTCCCATCGATATTATTATTCCAACAATAACAAACGATTTCATTTAATTTATATTACTGTTGTGGTTCTTACATTTCTTAAACAGTTTAAAATACGAAATACATTTCAATTGTGCATAATTAGGGTAATTTCATCGGGGTACGTTCGGCATTTTTATTTTTAAAACGCTAGTTGAGACTATGATTAGGTCTTTAAATTCGTTTAACTGAAATTTTTATGATGATATTCAGAGCACATTTTTAATTTCGTGTATGTACAATTTCGGAGCATTTGGCTGTAATTATTAGAAGTATGCCATTTGGGATATTTTATGCTATTGTTAGTTTTTATGGTTGTGGAATAATTTGAAATATAATATCTAATTATGGGTAATATTAATAAGTTATTTTAAGCGATAAAGCATCTGCTTAACACTGAAAATTAAATAACTTGAGAAAGGCATAAAGTCTTTTACAATTTTAGTTATACGTTATTAAAGAGAGGGTGGATATCATGTATGAATTAAAATTATTTAGTACGTTATTTCAGAAAAAGCAAAACGGTCGGGCAAGTTAAATTTCCACTCTTGACTCCATCAACTTTTATCTTTAGTAGCGCATTTTTTAAAATATAATTAATTCATACAGGGTGGAAAAATTGAGAACGATTTTGCTATTTTAAAACACTAAATTTAATAGCAATGATTATTTAAAAAATCAATAAATTTCCTTAAATATTAAATCTCCAAATTGTGCAACGTTGGCTACCTGACAGTAGCCTTGGCAGCTGATAATGTTTTCTTTATTGTTGTCAGATAAGAACTTGAAATTGTACCGAGAATTCTCCATGGATGACAAAATATCGCACTCAAAATCCTCAGAAAATAAATGTGTGATGCGGCATAGTCGACGGAAGAATTCTGGGTTCCTACTTCTTTGACATGAACCTAACTGGTACAAAATATTTGAATTATCTTCGTTACGACCTTATTCCTGCACTAATAACTTTATATATAGATATAGATGAACATGATCTTCCGAGAAATTATTATTATTATTATATTATATAGGTTTGGGCCTCATCAGCCACTTATCGCGTCCCTTGGCGATCCCCTCTTATCCCGGTCATTATCCAAAAATGCTATCCCATAAAAGGAGCAATTTAGGTACGTCCCCCGCCTTAAGCCTCGCCTCCTCTAGGATAACAGGGGTCCCTAATATAATATACTTCTTCTCCTCCAGTGCGGGGCAGGTGTAAAGATGAATCGAGGTTTCCTCGTCTTCTTTACAGTATCTGCAGGCCGGGCTGTCAGTCAGCCTCAGCTTGTGCTTATATGCATTCAGGCTACTATGGTGGCCCGTTATGATGCCCACCAGGGTTCTGGCTTTGTGCCTGTTCAATTTATAAATTCTTGGGCCCATTTCTCAATCTCTGAGTATTCGATGAAGAGTTTGGTTATTCGACAACCCGTTACTCCTCTCCATCTTTTATTGTACTGGTCTCTTGCCCAGTCATTGATGCGGTCTCTGATCAGATTCCGACTTATTCCCATTACAGTCCGAGAAATTACTTTTTCTTAAAATAAGATAGTGCACCTTCTCATTATGCAGCACCTGTCCGCGCTTATTTAATCTCGAATCGGTGGATAAGGAGAAGGAGGCCAATTGAGTGGTCAGTCAGATCACTAGATTTGAGACCTCTAGATTTTTTGTGGGGATGCTTAAAAAGTAAGGTATAAGTTACTATGCTGGAGGATTTAGAAGATTTCTTAGTAGGAATTCGTCACGAAATACATTGTATACCTCTTGAAATTATTGACAACGTTCAAAAAGAATTTATTAATCGACTTGGCTACTGTCAGGAGGCCAATAGTGTATAATTTGAACATTTAATTTGCTTGATTTTTTAAATCATTACCATTAAATAACGCCATAAGAAGGAATTCATCGGCGTTAAATCGGAACTTCTGGGCGGCCAATTAATTAACAGAAAACAAGTAGGTTTTTTTTTCAAAAAAAAAAAAACGTAGACAGGTGCCCCTTATTACAGCCGCCACTAAGATGAATCCTAATCTTACCAGCACAGTGATTTTAATTGACAATGCCCCCGGTTATGTAACAGAAACGCAGTAGACCAGCGATTATGGCAAAATCATAACCAGGTTTCTTACACCTAATTACATCCCTCTAATCCAAGCTGTAAACAAGAAAGCAATCTGTTTAATTAAACTTTATTATCTACCTTAAGAACCTCTTGGTCCGTGTCTTATCATAGCTGAAAATAGTGACATTTCTTGACTAATTTTGAAGGAATCAGTGTATGTGCTGTCCAATTCTCAGAGCAGTCAGGCTTAGGGAACAATTAACAGAAGAAGAGAAGAGTTTGGGGTACGTACATACATGCACATAAAATTAAACGATTATTATTTTTGTTTTTTTGAATAGTAATGGAAGATGATAAAATTATGGAAAGATGGAAGGAATATTTCCAGGAGATGTTAGAGGGGGAAGAGATAACAGTGAAAACATGGGTGTTGACAGAGAGACAACTTAAAAAGATACAGGTATTAGAAATGAAGTATCTCAAAAAAGTAGCAAATGTTACGATAATGGATAAAATAAGAAATGAAGAAATAAGGAAAAGATTGGATAGCGAAAGTATCGAGAAGGTCATAGAGAGGGCTCAGCTGAGGTGGTGGGGGCACATGAAAAGATTGAGCGAAGAAAGACAAGTAAGAAAAATATGGGAAGCAAAAGCCATTGGAAAGAGAAAGAAAGGCAGACCAAGGATGACGTGGGACGGAGAAGTGGCGAAGATAATGAAGACAAGAGCAATCACATGGAAGCAGGCTGAAATTACAGCAAGGGACAGGGTTAGATGGAGATTAACGATAAAATAGTGAAGAAAACCGTGAAAGTGGGGAAGCAAATGTGAGTGAAGGGAAGTCAGGTGTTCATCATACTTGATAGGTTTGGGATGAGAAAGAGGAGAAAAGAGGAGTGCATAAGGGAAGTGGTAGTGAAGTGACAAATGATATCACAAACGGAGTAGAGTTTAGATATAGGGATAGAGCAAGATAGGGTGGAATGAAATTGTAGAAGTTCTTTTAAGTTGTTTAACACGAAATGGGATATTTAGTTAAGTAACTGTAATTGTAGTATTTAGATTATTTGTTTAAAGAAATGTATATTTAGCCTCTACACCTAACGGTAGGAGAGGTATAGATTATATTATATTATATTTTTGTTATTGTTGCAACCGCCTAACTTTCGCGAGCTGACATATGCACTGGGCGACATTTAAACGCGCATTGTACTGCTGTCATCCTGTCATGGTATTGTTTTCTCGTCAATCACATTCTGTTCAGTTTGTGCGGCTCCTAACAGACGCGTTAAAAATCGTACTAATGTCCAGAGCAAAGATTATTGAAAGTAATTGTAGCGTGATGAATCGTTGGCTGCTACAGTTTTTTAATTGTTGACATGGGTGGAGCTCGGAGTTTTGTCAGATTTTAAGGGTTTCGTGAGTAAATACAATATATGTATGTATATACAGTGCTTTCAGAAAGTAACGAATAAATTCGATAAAAATTCGACGAATAACTTTTGGGAAAAACTTTCGGACCCGTCAAATTTTATTTTTAGTTGCACATTTTTAAAGTATAATTAATACATACAGGATAATTTAATGCCTTAGTGACATTAGTGATATCGCAATAATTTCTAATCAGCCCCAGGTATTCTCACAGTCAGAGTTTAATGATTTAGTTAAGGGCTTCCAAAGGATCTGTCTGAAATTTTGGGATCCACGCTTAAAAGCAAAAATCTATTGGCCTCAAATGTCAAAATTAGAAATTAAAGACTCAAAATAAATTCTCAAATTAGAAAAAATTAGAGACTCAAAAGAATTCAAAACCATTTTTTGTGTTGTTGCTTTTTACTGTGTTTTTAATGTTTATTAAAATGTAATTTTTCCGTTAGTTTTTAATTTATTCTGATTATTCAGTTGATCAAAAACCTTATGTGAAAGGCAAAAACGGAAGGTACATATGAAATCAGCAGAAATAATTCACTTATAATTACTTATTTGGATAAGTGATTATATAATTCTGGATCCCTATTTATTTGATGTGAATCTAACTGGAAAGATATTTGGATTTTGCTCGAGACAAACTTACCTTAGTCCTTCACTAGTAATTTTATATTCAAATGTAGAGCAACCTAATCTTCCGAGAAATAACTTTTTGTTTCAATAAAATGGTGCACCTTCCCAGTATGTAGCATCTGTCCGTCCTTGTTTAGATGATATGTTACCAAATTGTTGGATAAGGAGAAAAGGGCCGATCGAGTGGCCAGCCAGATCGCCAGATTTGACACCCCTAGATGACTTTTTGTGGGGATATTTAAAATGCAAATTATATATTACTAGGCCGGAGCGTTTAGAAGAATTAAATTCAAACATTCTGCATGAAATACAACGTACTCGTATACCTCCTGAAGTGATTGAGAATATTCAGAAAGAATTTATTAACTGCTTTGGCTACTATTAGGTAGCCAACGGTACAATAGTACAATTTGAACATTTATTTTAGTTGGTTTTTTAAGTAATAATTTAAATTAAATTTAGTATTTTGGAATTGTAAAATCTTTTTTCTTCATTTTTTTTATCTAACATATTCTCAAGCTAATGTAATTGTTACCGTAGCATGTTTAAAAAAATGTGCAATTAGATATTCCGTAATAAAAAAGGAGGTTGCTATTAAAAATAAAATCAATAACGTCATACATCCTATATGAATCAGCCTACATGTGTTAATTGTACCTTAAAAATGCACAACTAAAAACAGAATTTTATGTGTCTGAGGGTTTTTCTCAAAAGTTGTTTCTTGAATATTTAAGGAATTTATTCTTTACTTTATGAAAGCACTGTTTATATATATCACCGCTACCAATGAAGTATCTCTAAGTAATAAAAGTGTTATAATTAATAGAGAATTCTTCAAAGTTGCTTTTATTTATAATTTTTCACGTTCACCATTTACTCCACATAAAAATATGTCATATAAACCATTATATCGATACATATATCAAGAATTAGAAAAATTGTTAGAGAAAAATTAATAACGCCGTAATTAACAAAAAAAAATACAATTAAATTGTTGAATATATCCATCGCCTTTTGTTTAAAATTGCATGTTAAAAAAATTAAAGTTCCAAAGTAGTAACTACGTTGTAGAGACTTTACCTGGTAGTTTAAAGTTCTCAACTATTCAATAGTAGCTTAGAGTGAAAATTATGTTTGCAATTCCCATAAACAATATACGCCATATTTATTTATAAAACTTTGGACGTCATTATATGACTGTAGAAAAATAATATGTACTCAGCACCATTAAGATATGGAATTATGAATGCGTAATCATGGGTATTTAATTAGTACGACATTTAAAATACCGTTTCCATAATGTCGATGAACTTTCTTAATTTTTGCTGTAATTTTTAAGAAATCCTTGCTAAAAATATGTATTGATTCGTCACTTCGTTATTCTTCCATCTATCATTAACATATTTCATAGAAAAATTGTAAAGATCCTACATTATTTTTGTACATCGATAACGCTGAAAGAGTCAATGTTGAATTTATATGTAACCCTGTAGATATTATAACTATATGGTAGCATAAAACACGGAAAGGGCTACAGCATAACCCAAAGATGTTCTATTAAAGTAGCGATATCTATGTCACTTCATAGTCGTTGCGTAATTACGACACTAACTGCTAACGTAGTTAAATAAAAAGTATTCCATTTTGGTCTCCTATCCGTAATAAATCAGTAGCATCTATCGTATATTCCCCTGACTAGTGACACATATTTTCAAGTTTGAAAGGCAATACCTGATACGTATCAATGTCTAAAATTCCTGCTGGGGATGCCTTCGAAGTCTGAGAGCGACCTAGACTCGATTCATTTTGTAACAATAAATTTCCAAAACGAAATAATATATTTGCCGTATACACAGTATTTTGTCCCCTCAGTTTTATTCCCATACCATAATATGTCGTAAATTGACTTTAACATTTTCCATTTCAATAGCGTCGTACATATAAAATATAAACTAAGGAATTCAATGATCAGATTTAAACTGAGAAAAAACTTGTTTAACACTCATTAATAAGACCAGTTTGGTTCCACTCGTATCCGGAAGTTATTAATGAATCTCAGAATGGCTTGTCAGATTTTTGCACGTGCATCGTATAGCAATTCAATCACAGAAGGTGGGAGTTGGTCTTGCTGGGATGTTTACTTACCGGAAAGAGCTGGGTTATATCAACTAGATATTACGCGTATAACCATACAGAAATAGTACACTGAATGTTCACTAAAGCTATGACAAATAAAACAAACTGAAGGTTATAGGCGAATAGTCGAATGGTGAGTAGATTTTGGAAGATTTAGGTGAGAATCCTGAGAGAGGAAGAGGAGATGAGAGAGGGGAACTCTCGATGCACCAACGAAAAATAGAGGACCAGCTTTCATATAGAACAGAAGATCGACATATAATCTTTCACTGTTTGAAAGAAACTGGTCTTCTGTGTATTTTTGGTGCGAATAGTTGAATAATGAATTATTCTAAGAATTGATACCTAGTCAGTATGGTCGTATATGCAGAAGACAGAAAATGTGAAACATGTGTATACCAAAATATAGTTACATTTATCACTCAAGTTGTTTATTTATGTAGAACATTCAAGAACAACACAGAACAAACACAATAATTTTTTCTTAGATGTTTAAAAGCTAAGTATTAAAAACATTAACATATAATTTTATTTAGAAATATTAATTATTAGCAAAATTTGTATTTTGTAAACATTATAATTTATGGAGATTTTTGAACTGATTACACGTGCCTGAGATTTCTTAGATTTATGTGCCATACCTTTATATTTTATTTTAATCTGTTATTTTATGTATATATTCTTGCTAACCGTATTTAAACGTTATTTTTTTAGATATGATATGTTCAAAATATGCGATAGGATTAATTGATCTTTGAATTTGAATTCTACGATTGTATGTGGAGTAGAGAAAAGGGCATGTTATTTTCAAATTGGAACGTAAAGAATTAACACTGACTTAGTTTTTCACAAAACACCAAAATACTATACATTACACTTGGCGCGCATGTCGCCATCATTTCTGGAGATGATTAAAACTGGTTTTAATTATCTCCAGATGATGCCAACTTTGTTGGCGAAACGCGCGTCGAGTGTAGTGTATAGTGTTTCGGTGTTTTGTGGAAAACTAAGTCAGTGTTAACATCACATCAGAGGTTCCAACCTACTCCAGTACGTAAAGAATTAGCTAAAACAAATACAATAATAACTTTTTTCCTTATAATATGTAGTAAATAAAACTATATGATGTTGGAGTTAGGACAGTTACTTAATTTCACCTTGTTCTTCTCTTAATATCATAGCCAGGTTAGCTTCATATTATCCTTTAAAAATACTTTGAGAATTTCTCTACGAAGGCGACTAAGCAACATTAACGATTCTTAACACCTTAATGTGATAAAAAATAATAAACACTTTCAAGAGATCAGTCTCTACATAGAAGCTATAATATAACCGTATATATAATATACATATTACATGCATTTCTGCAGACATATACATATGTTTACTAGCAAAAAGGTGAAGCACCTAAAAGATCGGAATTTCACCTTGCCGACGATACAATGAACTGAATGAGCCGAAATTGAGTTTCCCATGAAAAAGTAGGTGTCGATTTTATGTATTTAAACGTATGCATGATGGTGTTGTATGCAATCGGGAATTCACAATTAATTCATGAGAACATTAAAAATTCGGCAGATCAGCACATAAACTTGATTGATGATGGTGCCAGTCTGAATTTTAATTTATCGGCATGTAACAAAACAATCGAAATATGCGGAGTGGAATATGACATGATTATTTTATACTATTAGAATTTTGGGACCATTACTAAATATTAATAAAGGAAGAGTAGACAAGGGGATGACTAGTTCGAGTTCTGAGTATTTGTATACCAGGAATTTCTATTTTGGTTTCAGTTGCTGTATAAGAAGGATTTGTAAACGTGTGCGACCGATGAAATGATAAATTTTGTCACTAAAAAATGATTAGGAAGACTTACCACTCGATATTTAACCAAAAATGTATATTATTGATATAGAGATCATACAAATTTGGGGGTACAAAAAGTCAACTTCTGTGTCCAAACTAAAGTTTTTTTTTTGATAAAACAATTTCGGCTGTTGTTTGCCTCTATGTGAAATAACGCTTTCAAAAATGTATCTTTTAAGGAGTCCTTCTGGACAACCATACTTTGTTTTTACATTTAATTAAATTCATGTACTGTAGCTCAATTTAAATGGTGCTAAAATATATTAATTATATTTAATTATATTGTTCAAAAATCTGATGATAATTTGGAAAACATCTCGGGACATAAATTCTCATGATATTTCTAAATTCTGAAGTCATACATGGTGGGTTATTTTTTATACAGCAAATGAAATGGCATTGTAAAGCAGCTTAAAACAGTAGTTTTGCCTTGAATATAGTGTCACGAACGCATCGAGCGATCCCGGACGCCGCGAATATTCGAAACCATCAAGAGCGTGTGGAGTTGACTTCCGGTGTGTTCTATACTAGAAGGTTCGCCAAAGTTCTTTATCTAGAAATGTCTGGAGAGGCGTCCTACTGCCTATATAAGAATTGTGTCGTCCAGTCAGGAGTTAGTTGCATCTGGACCGCGATAGTGAGCGATACGGTGCGAAGAAAGTGACATTGTGTAATACAGTGCGAAAATTAGTTAAAGTGGATAGAAAGTTAGTTAGTTAGTTGGGCTTGTAAATAGTTGATTTGTAAATAAGTGTTCTAAATAAAGAACTTTCTAGTAAATTTGTTGCAATAATATACTCTAATGTACTTTGTTTGGAAGTTAAAATTTTTTAGTTTTCGAGTTTTCGATGAGTTTTCGAGTTGAAATCGCTCAATTGCTCGATTTCGACATCAAGCAGTGATCTTAATATAAACATAATACAATGTTGCGTATTATGTTAATTATATTCTATATTTTCCCTGTAACACACAAGGTATTTGATTGCTGAAAGATGTCACTGGACGCCTGGAGTACACACCTACAACGCTTCATTCCGAGAGTTTTTCTTATATAAATCTGAACTTTAATATATATATAAATGGCAAAGAGGTTTTGAACGGACAAAATTAATTTAACAAGGATATACTGTGTTATTCTCAATATCCGCTTAAAATTTTTACAACTATCAAGGAATTGTGTAGTACACGTAGTGTCTGTATTGACTTATTATAAATTCTTCTAATTCTTTTAATTTAGGTGCAACTACAGAGAAATTAGAAAGAAAATTCTACATCGAAACGAAATTCTAAGAAGATTATATTAGGTGTAAGATTTATTTTGAGTTGATTTGTCGACTAATCGAATTTGACATTTTTATGTTACGATTGGCAATTTCTTTCACTTCAACATACTTGTATAGTTTATTTCATCTCTATTTGCTAAATAAAAATCCCAAACGGCTCTTATCTCATACCATGGCTTGTTTTATGGCTAGGCTCAGGTAAGCTGTTCCGTTTATCGGCAAGATAAGAAAGCATTTTATTTGGCAAATAGCGATGAAATGAATAGTACAATAGTCGTCAAGTAAACATCATTTGATCCTTCAATAAATTCATCATTAATGATCGCTGTAAATGGCAACATCTGCACGACTGTTAGAAGACCTTTTAAATACTTACAATTAGACAAATTACGTTCTTTTGTAGTTCATGAATTGTAGACATATCTGAAATTAGTATATAATACAATAATTATTTGTGAAATTACATGTTTGTCATCAACATAAATCTCGTTGAAAACGAATAAATTTAATTGCCGCAAAATATTTTAAACAGATTCTAAACTAAATGTTAAAGTGATACCTCGAATTGATCTTAGGTACAGCAAATTTAATTTTAGTTATTAATAAATCAGAACAGTCAGCAAGGTTATGTACGTACTGATGTGTACAATAACATCAAAGATAGACAAATACGTCTAAACTCTAGGGTATACATACGAGCAGCGTTCAAATATGAAAGAGAATTTCAGGCGGAAAGTCTTGGAAGAAACAGGGTTGGGTTGGGTACAGATGGGAACTGTAGAAAGGGGCAATGGGAAGCGAGAATTATTGCCAACGCAACTCTGAGAACATTAGTATGGTTGAAACAAAAATAAGCGAGAACAATGTAAATTCATCTGTTACGCAACACATCATCATTAATTTGTTGGCACGTGAGGGAGACAGTTTGATGAAAATACCTTTTCACAACCATGAGTATTTTATTGACACAAAACGTTCTCTGAAGGGCGAAAGAGAGTCCAAAACGTACCCCACGATGGCTAGCCCAGGACGAGTTTCACTGAAAAACACATTCAAGCGGTTCGTGACCTTAGTGAAAACGACCACCGCCTGACTGTCGCTGATATCGCTTCTGAGGTAAACATCAGCATTGAGAGTATCTATTTGATCATCCACGATGAGCGCGGTTTCAGCTAAATTTCGACTCGATGGGTCCTTCTTTTAGAGGAACAAATAAAAGCGTTCGCCTTGACATCTGTCAATGGCTTTTCGTTCGTTATCGGACTGGGAGAAGCCTCAGGTCATAATTCGAGGAAGGAAATACTGGAATTATGACCTGTAACGAGTATTGGGTGCATCATTATACTTCCCCGAATAAGCAGGCAAATAAAAAATGGCAAAGACAAGGATGAGTCCGTTTCGAAAAAAGCCAAAACGCGTTTGTCAGTGGGAAAAGTCTTCGAGACGGTTTCTTCGGATTCAAAAGGCGTTCTTCTGCTGGATTTCCTTCATGTGAGAGATCAATTAATGCTGTTTATTACTGAACTCTCTTGGGCCAAATTAAAGTTGCTTATCGGGGCAAAAGATGACAACCCATCAGGGACGTAATTTTGCTTCAAGGCACTGTCAGACCCTATACGAGAAACGAGAAACTCGTCAAAAACGTCGGAAATTGGAGGAAATCTTCTAGAAGACTCTTAAATATCCGCCATACAGTCCAGACTTATCGCTGGGTGATTTTCACATGTTTGGGCCCTGAAAAGGGGCTTTAAGAGGGTATCGTTTTAACGATGATGGAGGTGTTCGTGCGCAATTGGCTTCAGATTTGCCCTATTTGTTTTTACAGTGATGGTATAAACGAACTCCCAATTCGATGGGGAAAATATCCCCATGAGTTTTTTACATAGTCTCCCCCTGTGGAGACAATGTAATATGGAGGAGAGAGAGAGTACTATGTAATATGTTTTTGATAAATTTGTTTGGTCTCTGATTCAAACTCTGAATACATCTGAATTAAAAAAAAAATATATCGTTTATGTTTGAACGCCCCTCATATATATTGAAACGGTCAATTAAATTACGTAGAACCAATGACGGCTGGTGCAGGGAGGGCAATGGGGCAGTGCCCCCTGAACTAATTCCTCAAGTTCCTAAAGATATATATTTTATTAATAATTTAATACAGGTTCTGTGTAAATTTTATCATTATGTCAATTGAAGTTCTATTTTTTTATAATTATTTTAATTGAAATTTAATTTTAATTGGCCGCTTTGCTGGAACCGAACAATTCGTGAATGAATGTATACTACTGGTTACCGCGAGTGTACAACGGGGTGACATACGAAGTAGTCCCGCGCCACCTGGGATGGTTGGAGGTGAGAAGCGTAGTACATGCAGTTAAAGCCCATCGAATAACGTCATCATTTGGGCTAAAACCAAGTTGCCCCAAGCCAAGCGGCTTTCAGAGTGTGTTGTGGTGGTCGTCTGACACGCTAGATACATCCTTAAACCTACTACATAGTTTCAATTATTGCTGTTTACGAGTTTATGGGACTATTTATTCATGATGAATAATTCAGTAGACAATATTTTAAAATTAATAGATAACAATGAGTTCACGTACGACATAAAGGTTCAAATGAAAAATTTGGGATGTCCTCGGCCGAATATGACAATTTTCTAGAAAATATCAGGAGTCAAAAGTGATACGAGAAAATTTAATAAAAGTATGTACGATTTAAGCAGATTGGTTGTGTGGATGTAGTATTCGAAATGCATTTTTTTGTTTCGTTTGTTTAATTCGAAATTCTCTACAAAGCGATCCTTCTTGGACCACTAACTGAATTTGGGACTTGAAAAACCTGAGTGAAAAAATTAAAAGCCATATAATTAGTGAAAAACATTTAAATAATGTGATTGAATATTCGATTTTAGGAAAAGTGAATATCATGTGTCAATTAAATAGTGCATATCGATTAAATATCATCCAACAAAATTAACAGGTAGCTAAGAACCGACATATTCTCAGCAAGTTAATTGATTGTATTAAATTTCGTGGAATGTTTGAAATAGCATTACGGGGTCATGATGAGAAAGAAGGCAGTGAACCCCGGAATTTTTCGTGGATTGGTAAATTTGTTTGCGGAAATCGACGGTACTCTGAAGGAGCATATCAAAAAATCTAATAATAGGGTGTTTATGGGTTTGTCAAAAACTATACAAAATGAATTATGGGATTGTATTTACGATGTTTGCCGTAATTTAATACTGGATGAAATCAACAAAATGCAATATATAGCCATTCAAACAGAGGAAACTACAAATGCAGCTACAATTTCCTAGTTAGTTTTTGTAGTTAGCTATGAGTTAAATGGAAAAATATATGAACGTTTTTTGGCTTTTCTTGAAACACAGGATCACACTGCTGATGGCATAAGTACTATATACATCGTACCCAAAGCTACGATGGTGCATCTACAATGAGTGGTAGAAACAACGGGGTCTAGGCAAAAAATAAAATATATATATATATATATATATATATATATATATATATATATATATATATATATATATAAAACTAATTACATTCACTGCTACGTACACCTATTGATGTAGGCGCCTAAAAATATACAAAAACTAATATTTATTTATTGCCCCGTCAGTTGTAAATTCACGAGCCGCCACTGCGTAGAACTAATTCCTCGTTGCGGATACATACATACAAACTTTAAATTTATTAAATTTTTGAATCGATGTTGAAGCGTATTCAATTCTAGAATGGACGTAAGAAAAATTTAACTAATGCTTCAATGTTAGCGAAATTTGTACAGTTTTTAACAATTAATACGTTTTCAGGAATTCAGGATCAACCTTATACGAAATATGTGAATGTGTGTTATTATTTTCCTTTTTCCTCTTTGCTCCACGCCTAATTTAAAGTACAAACTTAGTTTAAGTGCACAACTAATTTATCGAAAATTCGTTCCGAGTACTACGGCCGTTTTCATGGCGTTAAAACCTAATACATCCGAGTGAGCTATAAATCCTGTCATTTGTCTGCGAGTTCAGAATGCAGACTTATAAATCAGGGTTGTTAACTAATAACCAGAGCACATGTGATGTGACGATGCGGCTCCGGTAGTCACGGCTGATGAAATCTCACTTTGAAACGCCGCGCCGTCGCGGTAACTCACGCGAAAAACTGAAAAACTTTTATTCTCCCGTAAAAATAAAATAAGCGCAAAACGATGCCTGGGTGAATTAGCTGCGTGTTTTGAGAAATGGCTAGCAAAAAGTCGTCGTCCCCAAGTCGCTTGCGTGCGAAAAAGTCACACGAAGGCAAAACAAGTATCTAAAAATGTTAGTGTTCCGATTATTCAGTAACTGAGAAAACTATCAGTTTAATCACAAACTTACAAGAGTTTAATCACAAAATGTGCTGAATAAATTAGTTTTCTCAATAGATCTCTTTTCTCAATTTCAAGGGTCTTTCAATAAGGACGCTTGATTTTTAAACATAAGTAAAACAAGTTGTGTGTGAGATATCCACTCAATCTTCATTTATTTGAAAGAATATTTTACGGCATTAAGTATGGAATATAACATCGTTCAAATATCCGCCGTAGTTTTGCTTGGTGACACATATTCGGGAGGTCCAAATTTCGATCTGAATTTGCTGGATGGCGTTCGTTATGTTGACTTTGAGGGCATCAATTCTATGTGGTGTATTCGCATAGACCTGCTATTTAAGATAGTCCTAAAGGAAGAAGTCTAAAGGCGTTAAATCGCACGATCTGGGTGGCCAGTTCATGTCGCCGTTGCGCGAGATAACCATGCCCTCAAGTCGCTCGTGCACAATGTCCATCGTGGCGTGCGCTGTGTAGCACGTAGCGCCATCCTGTTGGAGCCACATGTCGTCGGTATCCATATCATCCAGTTTAGACCACAAAAAGTTGCTTATCATCGATCTGTAGCGCTCGCCGTTGACGGTAATGGCATTACCAGTTTCGTTTCGGAAAAAATACGGACCGATTATTCCGTCAGACCAAAATCCGTACCAGACAGTGACTTTCTCGGGATGCATTTAGTGCTAGACATATTTGAAAGAAGTTGACCTTTTCATCCCTTTATAAAGTAATATAATGAGCAAAAAAATTATGACAAGATGTATCTTCATTAGTAGAATTCCCAAACCTAATTTTGTGTCTCTAGCACCTCGTATATGTGCAATTTATCGCTCAATACATACTTTTTATTATAAATTATCTCATTTTAAACGAGGAAGTACTTTAAGTGTACCTACAAAGGTAATTATATTAAGAGACGAGACACTGAAGTTGGCGACGTACTTTTTCACTCATTCTCCAAAAGATGTAAGTTGATCTGACGTCGAATAAATAAATACCTATCTGCATCACAATAACGTCTAGATATCGTCTAACCGATTCGTAAGCAAAGCTTCAGATGAGGATTTTTTGTTAATGATATAATAACAAACTGCAAAATTTTTTGAAATAGTCCTTGATAAATTTTTTTGTTATATCGTCTACAATTTATTGTAGATTATGTATTTTAAGTAGAAACTAACGGAAAATTTGATGATAAAACTAGTTTTGATAAGCAATGGCTAATTTTCGAGATATTAATTTGTTTGTAGACAAGATGTTGTAGACTGTCCTGTCTTGGTTTTGACCAAAGTATGTTTGAAATTATATACTTATAGAGCACATTTTTGTAGATCTTACTAATCGATTCCCTATCCTATTTTACATAAAATATCGTTGACATATCTGGATCCTACAAATGGGTAAATGGTGACTGACGGTGGGAAGAAACGAGATATGTACAGCTATCTCGAATTACTATTTCCAGATATTCTTTAAAATAATTATTAAGGAGATTTTTCTTTGTAGATTATTTTCTATGTACCTTACATAGAAAGCAATTGAAAATTTGATGTTAAAACCAGTTTTCATATAAATTGGCTAATTTTCCAAATATTAATTTTTTGCTACCAAGGCGGCATAGATTCTCCTTTGTTTTAATTGTGACTAATGTATTTTTGAAATTAAATAAAGGAGATATTTCTAGATTTTACTAATCGATTCCCTGTACTATTTTATATAAACTACCTTGGATATAGCTGGATCCTACAAATGGGTAAAGAGTGACTGTGGGGAGCTATCAGATATGTACAGCTACAACTAGAAAATACTTTTTCCAGGTGCTCTTTAAAATAATTATCAAAGAAATTTGTGATTCTAGATTGCATATCTTACGTAGAAAATAATGAAAAATTTGATGATAAATCCAGTTTTGATAACAAATGGCTAATTTTCGAGATATTAATTTTTCGCGGGCACTACATGGTAGATTTTCTTTTGTCTTGATTTTGACCAACGTATCTTTGAAATTAAATAATATATATATATATATATATATATATATATATATATATATATATATATATATATATATATATATATATATATATATATATATATATATATATATATTATATATATATATATATACATATATATATATATATATATATATATATATATATATATATATATATATATATATATATATATCTAAATTTTACTAATCGATGCCCTGTACTATTTCACATAAAGTACCATGCACATATCCGGATACTAGAAATGGATAAGTGGCAACGGTGGGAAGAGACGAGATTTGCACAGCTACAGCCTAGAACTTCCAGGTGTTCTTTAAAGTAATTTTCAAACAAATTGTGTCTGTAGGTTATGTATCCTATGTAGAGACTAACGGAAAATTTGATGATAAAACCAGTTTTGAATAAGAATAAGAAATGTCCGAATTTCGAGATATTAATTTTTTGCGGGTAAGACGTCGTGGACTCTCCCTTGTTTTGATTTTAACCAACGTATCTTTCAAATTAAATGAAGTAGATATTTCTAGATTTTACTAATCGATTCCCTGTACAATTTTATATAAAATGCTACGGACATATCAATATCCAATAAATGGGTAAAGAGTGGTGGTGGGGAGACACGAGATTTGTACCGCTACAACTAGCAATTACGTTTCCAGGTGTTCCTTAAAATAATTCTCAAAGAAATTTGTATTTGTAAATTATGTATCTTACGTAGAAGATAACGAAAAATTTTATGATAAAATTAGTTATGACAAGAAATGGCTGCTTTTAGAGATATTAATTTTTGCGGACAAGACATCGTAGATTTCCCTTTGTCTTGATTTTGACCAACGTATTTTTGCAATTAAATAAAGTTGATATTTTTAGATTTTACTAATCGATTCCCTGTACTATTTTACATAAAATACCATGGACATGTCCGGATCCTATGAATGGGTAAAAGGTGACTGTGGGAAGAGACGAGATTTGTACAGCTACAACTAGCAATTATTTTTCCTTGAAATAATTGTAAATAAAAATATATATCTATAGATTATGTGTCTTACGTAAAAAAAAAACTAACGGGAGATTTGATGATAAAACTAATTTTGATAAAAAATGGCTCATTTTAGAGGTATTAATTGTTTACGGACAAGCTGTCGTTGATTTACCTTTGTCTTGATTTTGACCAACGTATCATTGAAGTTAAACAAAGTGGATATTTTTAGATTTTACTAATGGATTCCCTGTACTATTTTACATAAAATACTATGGATATGTCCGGATCCTAAAAATGGATAAGGGGCGACGATGGGGAGAGACAAGATATGTACAGCTACAACTAGCAATAATTTTTTCCAGGTGTTCTTTAAAATAATTCTCAAGGAAATTTGTGTTTGTAGATAATGTATCTTACGTAGAAAATAACGGAAAATTTGATGATGAAACCAGTTTTGATAGGAAATCGCTTGTTTTCGAGATACTCCTATTAATTTTTTGTAGGCAAGACGTTATAGCTGCTCATTTGTCTTGATTTTGACCAATGCATTTTTGGAACTAAATAAAGTACATTTTTCTAGATTTTACCAGTCGATTCCCTATACTCTTTTACATAAAATTTCATGAACATATCCAGATCTTACCAATCTGTAAGGTGTGACAGCGTTGAGAGGTGAAGATATGTACTACTACTAGTAGTTTCAAAGGTAAACCCTACCTTTGAAATTAACTAATTTTTCATAATAACATTTTTCTAGCTTTTATCAATCGATTGCTTGTACTCTATTACATAAAATATTATGGAGATGTCCGGATTCCTCTAATGTATAAAGTGTGATGGTGGCGAGAGGCGAGATAGGTATTGCTACAACTAGTAGTTTCTTTTTCCGGGTATTCTTTCAAATGATAATAGAAATGGGGATTTGTATATTATCAATATATTGTATTTTATAAGTCTCTCTTTGTTGTTAAGTTGTTTTTGGAATTGGAATTGTCGGGGCCTGTAGAACAGACAAGATAACTAAAATGGAAATTAAAAACATAAAGGATCCATCATAGGTGTTATAATTCCTGATAGCGAAAATTATACCACAAGAAAAATTTGTCCTTTGTGAAAAAGAATGAGGAACACAAGAAGTATGTCGATCTGCGACCTAGCAACATATGATATAATCGGCTGTTAGTTTTTTAAAAAATGGAATGCACCAGTCAGTCGGTAGGCATTAATATAATTGGCAAAATTCCTATGTATTTAAAACTTAAACACCCCAAAAATGTTATGGGGTATTGCTTCCGCAGAACTACCACATTGGCTAAAAATGTAGCCGAATTGTTAGTGAATGCAGGTGATTTTTGCTAAAAAAAAAACAGCAATTTTAGCAGTGGACTTGAAATGTAAATAGAAAGGAAGGTTAATAATAGAGCCAAAAGAAGCATTTCCAAAAGAAATCGTTATGCAACCCGAGAACTATTCAATACAATCAGCAGTATTTAACACACAAAATGTGAGCAACTACAATATTAATTAGTTTAGATAATATTTATTATTCTTAAATTTTAGTTAGCTTAGATATATTTTAAATAAACAGTTTTAAAACCTCAAAACGGACATTTCCGCACGTAGAAAATCTCTATCTTGAAATTGAGTGGCCGAGAAAAAATAAATCAACACATAAATGCAGAATATGTGTTTTATGCGACAGTTTTACTTTTTTCAAATAGTTCACCCTCGTGCTTTCTCATGACCCATGAACAGGGTGGGGTGTGTCCTATCCACCTCAAAATCAATAAATGTCGTCTGGTAGACGTCCCTAATCAGAATCAGTCGAAAACCGATCGATCCGACACGATTTAATTGAGTGATCGTGCTAACAAACAAATTTCTCAAATAGTCCACCATTGTGCATTCTCATGACCCATGAATATGGTGGAATGTGTTCTATCCACCTCAAAATCAATATGTCGTTTGGGAGACGTCCCCGATCCGAATCAGTCAAAACCCGATCGATCCGACATGATTTAGTTGAGTTATCGTATTAACAAAACAAATTTCTCAAATAATTCACCCTCGTGCTTTCTCATGACCCATGGACACGGTGGGGTGTGTCCTATCCACCTCAAAATCAATATGTGTCGTCTGGGACACGCCTCCGATCAGAATTAGTCAAAACCCGATCGATCCGACATGATATATTAGTTATCGTGCTAAGAAAAAAATTTCTCAAATAGACCCAAGGGAGGGGGTGGTGTGTGCTATCAACCTCGAAATCAATAGGTGTCATCTGGGAGACGTCCCCGATCAGAATCAGTCAAAACCCGACCGATTTAGTTGAGTTATCGTGCTAACAAGAATAAATGCCGACGACGACACACATACAGCAAAAAATTTTTCAAATCCATTTTTTTTGTTTTTAGGCCGAAAAACGAAAAATAAATCCAAAAAAATTTTTTTCACTTTTTCTTTACAGGATTACATTAATTTTCCACTTATAGTGGGGTGCGGAAAAGTAAAATGTAAGAAATTTTGAAGTACTGATATTTTTGACAGTGGAACGATAAAGTGGAATTTACCACACTAAAAATAGTGGGGATAACCTTAGTCACCACACGGTTGTAGATAAGTCTTTCAATAAATACTTATTTTCAATATTCACCGATATATCTAGTTTCTATGATTTCTCCTCAAATCTATGACGATCTCTGATATTTTCAAATTTAAATTTCTTCTGAGGCTTCATTTTGGCTAGAAATAACTTTGAAACTCCATTTAATGACATTTATTTTTAAAAGAAATACACAAATGTAAATAAACATTATAAAAAAAATTATTCTTATAAATTAATGACTAAAAGAAAAGGCTATCATTATTATTAAGAAAAAAAGCTGTTTAACAGTTTATCATTAGTTAATATAGAGATGAAAAAACAATAAAAATATAAATAAATATGAAATAAACATGTTAACTTTTTATTAACAGGAACCAACAGGAATATTACTAACTTTTCTTGTTAGGTTTTTTAATGTGGTGATAATTCGGTAGCATCTTTGCTAATGTCTCCATCTGTAAAGTTTGAGGCTGAAACAAAACAAAATATATGGCTTATATGTCACATCACTAACTGGGAATTGTTTACAATATTCAATCAGGAATTGATTAATATAATAAACAGATATTTAAAGCCTGAGTTAAGAGAATGTTAACTCAGGCTTTAGAATGCAGATCAGAGAATGCAAGAACAAACACTAAAATTAATTAACATTCCTTTATAATGGATTTCAGTTTCCTGCATCAATCATGTACAATTAATTTAATCATGTATTCATAATTGTTCACTGATATACCAGGTATAAATAATTTGCAAAGAAACATAACATTTGAATCTTTCTTCAAGTGAGGGGTAAGTACGATAAAATATATAAATTATTTGGATAAGAAGGGTATTGGTACCTTCACTTTGATGAGAACTATTAGAGGATGGCCATACTATTGATAATAATTACATTATACATTATCTTTGTAGAACGAAATATATGAAGAATACTTCGTAAAATTTTTATTGCACATAATAATGTCCTGGAAGCACCTATGTATGGCAGTATGGCGCTAGTATGTATTGAGAGTGAAGCTATTTGTTATTCTATTTCTAAACAATCAAAACACATTTAGAGCTCTATCAGTTATTCCCCGTAATATTCAGCAACATTATATAATTTCAAAGAACCCTTTCAGTTTGAGTGCAATGGTTTATTTTTGTACTTTGTTGATTGTACCTGTATATTAAAAATTTTCATACTTTGAAAAGGCCTGTAACAGAAGAACCAAATGCGGATTAATGCCAAAATTTATTTAATAATAGAGCCAGCTAGTCCTGTCCCACATTCTCTCTATGATTGGGTAGAGCACAGTATATCTTCTTCAAAGTCGCTTTTATCCACAGACCTTCATGATCAATCATGCATATGTGTACTTAGATGCATTATATGTAATTATATTAATACTAAACCTACCCCTGGTCTATCAAGACCTTCTCGCATTTGACATTTGGATCCAAATATTATGATGTTTTCTTTCAATATCTGTTCATCCATTACTTTGCAACCAGCACCTATTATACAACCATTTGAGATGGTGACCTTATTGCCTACAAAACACTTGGATTCGAAAACATTGTTATTCCCTATTTTTGGAGATTCTACGGTACAATCAACTTCAAACACATTGTTTGATCCTATTATTAACACTGGCGTAGTGTTCTCCTTATTCTGCTGGTCAAATGGAAGTCTACAAAATAAAATTAACTGCTAAATAAACATTGACGTGGGAAATTTAAAAATTAAAACATATATAGACAAAATTATCAAATCACTAAGAAACATAAATAATAAGGTTATTGATAAATCAAGTGAAATAGTGGAATATAGCGATATGAACCACTTTTAGAATTTTTAATATGGAATGAAAACACAATTTTAAATACTTTTAGAATTCGATATGTAAATAATGATTACTAACCTATGAATAATTTTGACCTGTTCCTCAATTAAACAACAATCGCCAATAATTATGGGACCTGCTTCTGCAATTATTGTAGCACTGGGGTGCACAATAGTACCAGATCCAATTGTAATATCACCTCGTAATTTGGACTCTTCACAAACTAGAGCTCCTGGGAGTATTTTAATACTAAAAAATGTATTAATATAGTAATTACTGATAATGCTGTACTGTATTTGGTAATAAGTTTACCTGTTTCGTGACATCTTTTTTTTACTATAAATTAAAGTTTAATATAAAATTTTAGGTTAGATTCTTGCATTTGACAACGATGACAGATGTTTTTGATATTCTGTCATCAAAGAATAAGTACGAATATAAAACGAACACTTTAATAGGTTTTGATGGTACTCTACATTGCGTTCAGCAACTATGCACATATCAAGAAACATTAAAATTACTTAAAACATAAAAGACAAAGAAAATCAACTGTATAACTTAAGAGATGTTTTTCTACACTTTTATTTTTTTTTATGTGAATATATGCAAAAAGTAAGTAATTTAAATACTTCGTGGAATATCTATGTCGACGAAACAATTAAATTTTCATTAACATTTTGTCCATTTGTGAGAATTCATGAATAATTCACGAACTATAAACCTTTTTGTATAAGTATGAAACAATTATAAAAATAATTCTCAATCACAATTTCGTATATTTGTTTAATTTTTATTCCCATACACTTTATAACACTAGTTTTATTATGAGCGTACCTCTAACAGATTGCAATTTGTTCATACTTTCGTAGGTGTTCGGTTCGTACTACTGCAAGAACAAACCTATTGAAATTACTCGTACTACTGCAAGAACAAGTCTATTGAAATTACTCTTACTTAGGGGAATTTCAAGACATACTAATATAGCACGTCACATCATGACATAACAGTGAACTTTATATGCCTACAGTGCCCAATCATAAAAGTTAAAATACGTTTTTACCAAGAGGTCTCTAGTCTTCTTGGTTTTTACAATGACCCGACCACTCGTTGAACAGATAACTCTGTTCGTACACTTTGGTCGTGTACCAACCGAAATTTTCTGCTAATATTGCACCAGTTTAAGAAACATGGATAGTGTATCGGGTGGATCAGGTGTATCGTCCATTAGACGTACAATTAATTATGCTTATATTGCAACGTAAGAATTTACTATTAATTTAATGACGGATATTAAAGGGTTTTATATAAATTCAGAATACATGATCATGATAAGTGTAACTAGGATTAGACGATATGCAACCAATTATACACTATTTGAATATAATGAGAATGGATTAATAAATGTATTAATTTCATTTATCATAAATGAAGCTATATGAAACAATTTCATCGACTTGTATCAAATTAACATTGCCGTTTTTGTGAAAATTAAAAAAATTTGAGGTTATATGTTATTTTTGAGTATATTTTAGAATACCTTAAGCAGGAAGAGAATAATCTATGTACCCTTATATTAGCTTAACTTAACGATGTAAAACAGAAATGTATTGAATCGTGTCAAATAAAAAGTATAGCAATTTTTTATTTTAATTAATAGTACTAATGTACTTCATTAATACGGAGTACATTCGACTCGAAACTTACAGGGGATGAAATATGTATATTACAAATACACAGAGATAGGTATTCATTTTTGCAATTACAGTCTTAAATGTTTTTGTATTTATATGTAGTTGGGCATGTATAAAACACAAGAAATCGATTTGGGTTTTAAAATATCCTAGGGCCTAGGGTATATCACAATTTTGTATTCCAAGAATTCATTGAATGTCCATAACAATTTTTTCATAAAGCTGATCCAGCAAAATCCAAAAAATGCATCGTCATCTTATAATCAAAAATATTGTCTGAAATTCAAACCATATTATCAACTCGAATTACTCTTATGCAGTTATATTACATATAATAAAATAGTATATTTTACAATTTTCGAAGTTTTATTGATTTTAAAAGGTACCCCTGTACCCTTGGAATTTAAACATGTATCATCATACTTACACTGTTGCGTTAACACTAAATTATTCTAAATAAAAAATATTTATTCTGCTAAATTAGTATAAAACATATTTATAACTTTTCTGTATAGCTTTTCTGATTTATTCGCCACGTAACACCTTATTATCATAAACGTTAATCAAACTTATTTTATTGTTTCTTTGGTATTTTTATAGAAACGGACCTATAGACATTACACAACGTAATTACTGTTCGTCAAGAATAGGAACAAGTCTCGAATCTGCGATATTGTATCGATGAATATATATTGAATGTGAATGTACACAGAATTCGATCTGACCGCGCGTAAAGTACATCCTTCTCCTTTCGAAAGCTGCCCCGCTCTTTCTTCTACACATACCTGGAAATTTTCACACTTTTTCTTATTCTGAGTATATTTGAGTATATTTTTGGTAGTAGAACAGAGAACCCTCATATTACACAATATACACATATAAGTTTACTAATATGACAATATGATAAGACGCCGTCTCATATATAATTAATCATCTGCGGTAAATTATTTTTTATAATATTCGATATATAATAGGCAATTTTATCAAATCGCCTAAAGTATGCCTTTACGGACCATAATTGTTTTTTCTAATTGTCCAAACAGATTTAAAATCTAACAGTTGTTTGGTACTAAAATAATTAGAAAAGAATCACACATAATACTAGGGTACTATCACTATTAAACATTTCAAATATATCTAGCTGACATCACGTAATTCTGTGTGTAAAAAAATATATATGCTATTTTATGGGAATTATAGTATAAGCCTAGAATATATATATAATTATAATACTATAATTTCTATTATAATTTTTATTTTCCACTTTTATTATATGAATATAAAATAGGACCTAACATATTATTTGCATTTTTTTCATTATTTCATTATCTTTGCTACACTCGATAGTTGTTACGCATTTATGTTGTATCCTCAATTTCTGCTTTGGCTTAACTTCAATTGATCTACCCAACGCTTTTAATGTTGTTCTTCATATGATCTTCATCTGCGTCAATGCATCTTCAGGTACTTTCTTATCAGATTTAGATCATTCTTCAAGTTGTTCTAGTACAGTTCTTGACATTATTTTGTCTTTATTCTCGATTGAATTCGTAAATTTGTAATTGGAACTTAATGCTCTTCAAGGTTCTATTATAACAAAGTAACAGGTATGACGTCTCTATACCTTATAACATTAAATGGAATAAATTTTGTAACTCAGATATGGAGGATTTCAATAAATATTCTTGAAACAGGCCGCTCTATCATTTTGGTTGTCTATACTTAGAGGGTAACGGACCTTTACTTATTTTCACCCTGGAGGATGTAATGTCATGCCCTCAATTTCTTTCTTTTCCACAAGTAAGGGTATGTTATGTAATATATTATATGAAAGGTCGCATCTTGTGGAATATAACAGATACCTGGTTTTTCTAATTTCAAATTGACCTTACAGATAATTGATGATAATGATCACTGCATCGTAAAAGGTGTACAAAGTGTGCACTGTCTCTTTCTTCTCGACTTTTTTCGTTATGGGGAATATTGATAATTCTTGTATTCACTTTCTTATATTCTTCTGTTTTTATTGCTCGGGAAGCTCTTTGTATAGAAATTTTGATAATGATTGAATATGATTTCAATAAGAATGGATCTGCACACCTCTATGCTATAATCGCCAGCAATATTTGAACGATATATTTCCAAATAAGTGAGTTGGATGACGAAGTACAATCAAGTGGTCACCAATTCCGAATTAGAGTAGATTCCGAATAGAGTAGAGTCCGAATCTTCGGACTCTACTCTACTTAATTTATTGTTTTGAGTATACTTGCAAGATGAGGTTTTTAAAATACCTGCTGCAGAACCTGACAACGTTGAAGAACGTTGTCAGGTTCTATTGAATTATTTGCTGCAGAACATTGAAGTTCTGAAAGAAATAGTAAGATACAAAATCAGATCAAAAATAATTTCAGAATGTAAGAAATGAGTTTTATCATCGACTAGCTTTCTATCAAGAAAGACACGGTACCTATTTTGAATACCTTTTATGATCAAATTGGATGTAATCTTTTAAACAATGTATTACTCGATATGCCATTATATTTGGAAAATAATAGAGGAATTATATCCTCCAAGGTGAAAATAACTGAAGGTGAATATCCTCTACGTGTGGGCGATCTAAATCAAAAATCGACTTGTGGAATTCTTTTGGAAATTCTTCATATTCAAGTTACAAAATTTATCCAGTTAAGGTTTTCACCCTGTATATAAATAAACATTTAATCCTACGTTGCCAATGGTGCTTAAAGTATGTAATTTTCGTCATTCGGCGGAACAATTCTATAAGACTCATAAAAAGAAATGTGTAAGGAGAAAATATTTTCGGCTTTTATTGCAAAATATGAGAAATATTCCTTCCCAAGGAATAAAACTGCAATTTCTGGAAAGTATTTTATAAGGAATAAAAATATAACAGAAGAAAAGCAAACATCAAGATGGAAAGATAAAACTATTTCAACTAGTTATTTATTTGTGTCCTGATATTTATCTACATATTTGAATTAATCTGTCGGATTTCTGGAATACATAGCAATCTGGGCACGATGTCTAACATAGTTTACTTTGTCATCTAAGTAAATTCAAATAATCTACAAGGATTACTTATCTGGTCTTAATGGCGCCCAGAATCATTTTGCAATCATCTGGCATTTTTTCTCCCAACCTAATTACGCTACATTTTACATCTACATATCATAAAACTATCACTTAAAGTAGGTGTATGTCAACTATAAAAAGACGTATTAAATAATTCTAAAAGTAATGAATATGTGAAATCTATAAAGTCACTTTATAGGTCATTTAAGAGGTGATTTCTTGTATTATTTTAACACAAAATGTTCATAAAAACTAAACGTATAAGATTTTGTGATACTGAGTTTTAAAATGTTCTTTCCTTTAGGTCTTGTTAATGTTTCTCAGCCAGGTTCAAGGGCAATGAATTCAATTTCAGTACCTATAATATCTTCAATAGTAACCATTAAGCAACGTTATTAACTTTTGAAATAATCTACAAAGTCCTACTTATTTGGGTATTTAAGTCCGTCCTGGGTAATTTGGGTCCTACTTATTTGAATAATTTGCCTTTTAAGTCCATCAATGTCTTTGTCACAACGCTGAAAAGTTTGAGAATAAAGTCTAATCTAACATTTTAAACTTTTCACATAGCAACTTGTTACAAAGGGCTATTTCTTGGTAGTTTTTTTATAACGTAAGTAAGAGATTTATTTATTTTATTTTATTTTGGTTAAAGTGATTAAATTTACAACTCCAAAATGGCAGATATACATTTTCTGAATGTATAGAATTGTTCATGGTAACGCTCGTGAGGCTAGACGAATACATCAAAGAAGATTTTCTCAACGTACTGTGCCTAGCACACAAATTTTTATTTAAATCAACTTTCAAACTTTCTGAGACGGGTTTTAAAAGGTAATATAAAGGTCCTGATAGGAAAACCCAGAACAATATGGAAAGATAGAGCTGTTCTCAACGAAATTCAAGAAAATCCTGCAATTAGTACACGACAAATTGCGTCTCAGTTAAACATTATTATCGCAAAGTTTAAGAGAACAGCATTTTTATCCGCATCATATACAACTTGTTAAAGCTCTTTTGCCGAGAGATTATTTCTAGTGAATACCTTTTTGCATTTGGATACGAAATAAATTAGTGAGAAATCTAAGGTTTTAATTCCAGGTGTTATTTACCTATAAGGCTTTTTTCCTAACAAATAAATGTTCACAATAATCACATATAGGTTGACGACAACACACATGCTATAATCGAAAATAATTTTTAAGAGCAATTTTCAGTAAATACCTACTTGATTTGGAGTTGTTGGAGATTTTCGTATTGAGCCTCACTTACTGCCTCCCAGGCTTAATGGTGACCAATGTCGACAACTTATAGAGGATGTCTTACTCGAATTCGTAGATGATCCGATAACAGAAAAAGCTCAAATTATCCACTATACTTCAGTTTAGTCGCACGACAGGACAGCAACTTTGGCCATGTAATGCACTCAATATAAATCTGCCCGATTTCTTTCTTTGGGGAAAAGAACTTCAGTTTAGAATGAAGAAGATCTAAGAAACCTGTTACAAGAATCTCGCGATACTTTAAATACAACTGGCACTTTTTAAAAGGGGTTCGCCATACGATGATAAGGTTCATAAATGCATGTATGGTGGGAGTGGCCATTTCTAGTAGTTACTCAAAGTGTTGTGTCGTACGTTTTTCTTTAGATTACAATCATTTTAGTTTTAATGAATAACTTGTAAATTATTATAAAAGTTAATAATAATATGTCATGGACACTGCTAAAAGTGTCCATTAAGTTATTCATAACATTATCCTTAAAGCAATGCATACATTTATTTTTTGTCAAACAACTTCTAAACTGTAAAATACAATAAGAAAAAACATCAAGAAAGTGAGAAGTTTAAGAACAAGACGTAAAATTAGACTTTATTCTCAAACTCAGTCAAAGTCATCGTAAAGAAAATTGAAGAACTTAAAAGGGATATGGCGCCAAGAAATTAGGATCTTGTAGATTATTTCAAAAGTTAATAACCTTGCTCCAAGGGCACTGATAAATGTATTATATATGCGGAATCTGAGTTAATTGTACTTAGATTAGACTAAGAAAAATTAATAATCTTACAAGAATGCAATTTTGAAACCCTATACTCGTATTTCGACAATCTGTACGTTTAGGACACGCGTTTATATTAACTTTTTGTCTTAAACTCATACAACGGACTGGCTCTTAGCTAATCCGTTGTTAGCTTGGAAGTTTGTTTACGTACTTAAATAACACCCTGTATATCAATATTTTTTTCCAAACTCCTTCAAAACATTCTTTTAAATTTAACTTACGTGCGTAAGTTGAATTTGCGCCTACATGTCAGGTTTTTTAAAGAATTACCTGACTTTACAACTAACTATGTTTGAATACATTATATTTATATTTATTGACTTATGTATGTCATGATATATTGCAAGGCTATGTACAAACGCCACTGTTTGCTATTGAAACATTCGCAACAGTAAACTTTAATTTTCACAGGAGATTGTTAATATACCTAACCTCTTTATTTTCACACTAATGAAATCTATTATAAAATTGTTAAAAAAATATAATCACAAATTTTAGGTTGGTATAGATGGGATTGGAAGTTATTTTAAAATAGTTGAAGATTCAGTATTCACTGGTATCATACTGAAAGATTTAACCTATCAGCGAAATCCTGTGGATATATCTACTGCTATGAATTTTTATAAAATCTTTTTTACATATTAATTAATAGTTTATTAAAAATTGATCATAATTATAAATGTAATTATTAATTCTTTAATTAATAATCAATATTCAATTGGCCAGTCTGTCATCTTTTAGACATCTGGACAAGATAATTTATGATTATCAAACTCAAAACTCAATTTTGAATAATGTTTACTGTTCTTAGAAAAGTAAATGCTGAATAAGAAGAAGGTAAGCGGCTATTTTTTGGCTTTCGAATTAGATGATCATATATCTTTAGCTTGATCAACAAATATATCTGATCAAAATATAAGTTTTAATACCATATTCCAAAGAAATTCAGAAATCTGATGGTTCCATCATTGTCTTTGACATTTTGCTCAAATTATGCAATTGAAACAAAAGGACAGGTAGAATACAGATAGATATATAATGAAATGCTATGCATTCAATTTTTTAATGATCTTCAATATACTGTATAAATGCAAATGAACCTGGTGCATACATCTAAAGTTTAAGAAAAATTTGTTGAATAAAAAAGCTGCAGTGATTTTTTTTTTTGGGTTCACTGTTTTTTGGCATTTTAAAATTATACGGGTCTAATGATCATATTTATAGATAATTATATAATAAACATATTTCAATTTGGAATAATCTTTAAGGTGACAATAAAATTTTTATAAATAGGGTATATATTTTCATATTCTTCAAAAAATATGTTATATTCAACTTTCCTAAATATTTGAAATATTGTCCAACATAAATTTCAATAATTAGTTCAACAACTATTACAAACTGTGAAGAGAAATTTAGTAACACATTTCAAATTATTCAACATACTTTAACAACAACTAGGTAACAACACACGAGAAAGAATAAAACAAAATACTTATATTTAATAAAATGCAAGAAATAGAGCTATAATATAGAGAAAAAAACTCATTGTATCCACCTAAATGTGCCATAAAAAAAGTTAGGTATTTAAAAAAAAAGTTATCCAACATTAACTAATGCCTAGTAAAGAGTAGTAAATAAAATATATGAAACATTTTTTTACCTCTTGGTGTCCACAAAGCGTCAACCCACCAACCCACCAACCCACCACAACGTGTCAACCCCCCAACAAAACTTGTAAAAAAAATGGTATCGACAATGTTAGAATTTTTCTTCTAAAACCCACCTGACGTTGTTTCGTTTTACGTAGATAGTTAAAAAAAATTGCGAGAGAATGTAAATATAACTATGTTTTGAGCAAATCATCTGTACTAACCAATATACACCATATTTCTTCACATTCTAACACATTTACAGATATAAATCATATAATACCACACGTTTTGCTTTCTTCTGTACTTCTCCATAACATAAAATCTGTCTAGTTCCATAAAATACTATTTGCGCCGCGGTACTTTTTGTCTCGATGAAAATAAACTCGTCCATAAAGAGAGCAACTCCATGACAGTGTAAATTATATACTGTCGACGGATAGCTCTCTTTATTTTCGAATTTTCGCTGATCCGTAGATATTCAAGTTTAGGACAATATCTGCAAAAGAGAAAATTATTTTAACCATTTTATATGATACTATTAAAACATATATAAAGGATACATCAGAATCATGGCACATCATAAATGCAATGAAGAACACAAAGCCTATAATAAAGTATTATATCAACAACTTACAATTGATCTGAGAGATGGTGAAACAACTAAAACAATATGGAAATTTGTGTACATTTTTAACCATGAATCTTTTTTCGAACTGAACGAGTTGCTAGTCGCTCAATCCCAATAACATTAATATTCTGTGGGTCTCTACCAGCATAATTACCACTTATTTTCACCTGCATCTAGTTTTACTGTGTATTCTTGAAATTAGCACCAACAACATGAATAACCCAGAGACACAATTACAATTGTAAAAAGAGTTCGAATGTACGACTGAGTATATTTAAACTGAATATATTAGCGGAGACTTACATTTTGCAGAAATGAACGAGAGCAGTTCGATAATTGATATTGAAAATATTTGCTCAAATCGTACATAGCCAACGTAACGTCAAACATTACTACAATATATGATATTTGTAGTATTCTAGTGCACATACAGGGTCAGGCACAAAAAAACATATATAAAACAAATATAACATACAAATAAATAGACACAGTTAGTATCAACAAAATAGTGTTATAACACATTTTGCAGTTATATTACGAGCTTATCTCAATTATTTTTTCCTAATAAGTGGATCCGTAGATGTGGTGAAATGGAGTGACCAATTAATTCTCCCGATTAGGGTCTACTTTATAACTTTTTATGGGGATGTTTAAAATACCCCCTAAAATCTACTAGGTATTTAAGTATACTTTGATAGACAAGCATTATCGATATTCTGTTTAAAAAACAAAATTAAGCAATGAATTAATTAAATCACTCCAAAAATTACACAAAATGTTCTAGAAGAATTTCAACAATGTCTAGATTATTGCCAGGAAATAAGCAGCCTTTAGATGGAACAGTTGATTTCAGATATTTCATTTTAAAATTTTCTTTACACAAAAAAATACAATTTTATTGTTAACTGCTTAGATGTTATTTTAAAATCAAAAAATTACATTTTTCAGGATTTTCCTTAAAAAATCTAGCTCAAGAAATAAACATTATTTCTCCACTACTATCATAAAATTCGTTAAGCTACTATTTCTTATAGGAATATTCTTTATTAGTTACTTTCTAGTACCTAACTGCAAAGTAACTAATAAATATTACAACTAAGAAACTAACTAACAAATATAACTGCCACGTTTCGCTATAAACACACACTTCAACTATCATTCAGAACAGTAACAGTTTTTATAGTTTTACCACTAATTGTTAATATTAATATTAAATAATTTTCCTAAAATTAAAATCTATCATTTTTAATTATCATTACAGAAGCATTTTACATAATATATAAATATCGTATCGAAACAATTAACCCATACTAATTATTGAATATTCGAAAAAAGCGTAAGAATCAGTAGTAAATTATTTCAAAAAAAGAAAAAAAATAAATAAAAAAAGTTTATAAGAATCTCACATCTCAGTTAATCCTTAATTGTAGATTAAAATTCCATACACAGTTTCTTTCGATATAACTTCTTTAATGATCACCCGAATTCTATATATAAATTTGCAATCGACTGTCAGATAAAATTATTTCCCAGAAATACTTCAATATGAATATGTATGCATAATTAGATAACTGTCCATAGTAATAATGATTTTCTTGATAATTGTCGAATATAGCATTATCTTTTTTATCGCACTAATAAAGTCATAAAACAATACTACTCTGTAATCTGCAAGGCTAAGCTACATATATTGAGATATATATTTTAAATTGAGAAGGAATTTGCTTGTTAGCAAACTATTAAATTCCCAATTAATACAAAAGTATACCCTATAAAAGTTTATATATATATATATATATATATATATATATATATATATATATATATATATATATATATATATATATATATATATATATATATTATTCATAGTATATTAATCAGATTGTTTGAATGATTATGAAATGATATTTCAGGTACTTCTGTAGTGTACTTTGATGATAAAAGGCATATGCCACGAACGTGATATACCACAAATATACAATGAATAAATATAAATGTCATAAGTTTCACCGTATATTCAGATTGCCATTTATATCTGTAAACAGTAAAGGGGGTGTGATAGATGGTAATAATTATGAATATTTCGTCTCCCCCTCAATCGATTCCCATGCAGAAACAACAGCACAATTTTTCGTCCATTCAAAAAATTAAATTTCAATTTCTTCTTTAATATTATTCACTGAAGAATTTAATTACTATGACAAAAGAATACTTGCTTGCTTTTATATAAATGTTTCTGTGTTGCTTATTTCGTATTTACCATACTCTGGTGTTTTCTTATTCTAGATTTATCATAATTATTTCTTGAATACTTTAGAATACATATTATATTAACATTTCCTTTGGATTTTTGTCAAATGTTAGTTTTACTGTATTTTAACTGCCTACCAACACACCGGTGGAGGTTTGTTAAAGTTTTAAATTATTGTTTTACAGATGTGTCAATTTTGACAGAGGTAGGAAAATAATATGGTATTGTGATTAAGAGATGTTATTAAGAAACGACTTGGTAAAATAATGCGAAATATATAATCGTAGAATGGATATCTTTAATCAAGAAACGACGACAGCAAGACGACAATATAATCACTGACAAATTCTTTTACAGATTTGGCTTATCAAAAAGAAAAGGGTCCATGAGGTCCTCAATTATTTCTGTCAATTCTGTTATAACACTTTCCATAAGTGTACGCTATCCTCAATAGAGAAGCAAAGATACTGTTGGATACTTATGCAAATTTGACTTAAAAGGCAGTATGTTTGGCGCATGGCAGTATATTGGGCATGTTACAATGATTTATTTACTCATCCATATATATCATATTCTACTACGGTAACAGTTAATCCATGTCTTAGGAGACCTGAGAAACATGTTGATAAAGTATATAGGTTTTCATGATTAGCAGATTGAGAGAAGATGGTATTGAAATATATCAGATCCGATACCAAGTGTCAAGTACTATGTTAGTTCTAATACTCGTATTACAGGAAAACAGTGCTTCCGCACGTTAGTAACTAAAACATTGTAATGTTATTGAAGATGCTGTCAAGCTAGAATATTTGAAGGAAAGTGATATAAGTTTTACTTCAATATACGTGGTTAAGATATCAGTCACCTAGATGCAAAACCCGACAAGTCCAGACAAATATAATGAGATAATTAATAAAAACTTGTAAACTTTTTATTCAATTGACTGCAGTGACCAAATTTCGTAAAATAGGTTATTATTGTTTTTAAATGATAACATGTCATAGTTTAGAAATCAGAAGCATCCACATGGCCCTCAAAATTGGAAAATAAAATTGACATGTCGATTTTTGCACCTAATTCTGTGTGTGTAACTTTTGAAAATAAATTGTATTTCTCATTATTATGGAATAACACAAAGTACATTTTTAAATACCAAAATTAATTGATTCTTCTTCGGAATTACCCTCTTCTTCGACTGATTGTCCTCCATCTGAACATTTTGGAAAGCTTCTCGAAAAAAAATTAAGGCATCTTCTTTTTCCCATTCCTTTCCATAATGTTTCTCTAATTGTTTTGCTATACTTTTTTCCTTGTCTTTATTAATCAGTACTCCACTTTTCATTTCCTTTGGTCCCATTTTTTAGTTGTTTTTTCCTCTTTCACATAAGCTTTTGAATGTACTCATAATATTTTAATTCATGCAAAATGCTTCGCCGCTTACAAGAGGTGTGTTATTAATTTTCTTTTTAAGAATAATTATTCTTTTTGAAGGTTGAAATTTAAAGCGCCAATATCCTTGTTGTTTTAAAACATTTTGAGTTTCACATTTCCAATTCCTGATTACAAAGTCTTCTCCAATTTCGTGAACAGTAGCAAACTTTTTGATCATATTGATGTACTTTTTTGGAAGAACAACTTCCATTTTCTCCTTATAGATTTTTTCAATTTAACCAAAAACGCGATCGGGAGAAATATAAGAATGCCCAACAACCGGAAAGAGCAACTCTATTTTCTATACATGTGGAGGAGCTTGAATTTGTAACTAATAATTCAATATACCAATGATGCAATGATAGTAGAATTTTTGTTTTGTGCCCCACATCCATCATACGCATGTTATTCAACTGATCAACTCTATAAATTAAACTACATCACGTGATGAAATATTTAGCCCTTATTGGTTCATTGGAAATGTCTGCGGTTGCATCTAGGACCGCAAGGGATATGTCGAGTTTTGCATCTGAGATGAAATTTTAGACTCAAATTTCTTTTGACTTGTTGGTATTTGTTGTATAAATTCCCTTGGACTATGTCGGAATTTACATTTTTAATCTATTACCACAACAATCTCATTTTTGAGGAAAGGGTAACTTGCCGGGTTTTGCATCTAGGCGACTGACATATGAATTATGTCTGGATAAGCAACTGGCTACCAGCAACAACTTGACTTGATGTGAATATCAAGAGAAAAAAATGGCCACTTGCCTTATAAAAGGGGAACGGTTAAAATTTTCGGAGCCGAGGTTAGGAACTAAATTTACGAACCTATAAATGGGTTGACTTGAAGAACCTGAACCCTGTAGCACAACTAAGGGCAGCATAATGGAGGGATTTGGAAATCGGAAAGAGGATGAAAGGTGTTCCTACTGAAGAAACATTGTAGACCCTTTTCAAACTAAGAAGATCATAACTTACTTGCAATAGAATGATGGAAAGCTTCTCCAGACTAAATAGTCTACACGTATCACGTCATTAAATAGGTATGTTACCAAAATTTGCAAAATTATTTACATATAAATAAAAAGCACATATAAATAAAATATATTTCTCAGGAGTATGACATAATGTTTCTTATGACATGTCACTTTAGTTTGCAAAACAAGGAGGTAATAAATAACATTATTTATTTTATTTCGACAAGTCCTGATAAAAATGTATTCAATTCTACGACGCCTTATCAATTATCATCATATCTCCTAGGTTTCCTTAAGGTAAAACATCGAAGCAATAATAATAATAATAATAAACGAATACCACAAAACTACCAAACCAAGATTTTTTATGCTTAATGACAGTTATATTTACAGACTAGTACGTTAACATCATTGTATATATATATATATATATATATATATATATATATATATATATATATATATATATATATATATATATATATATATATATATATATATATGTATATATATATTTCAAGACACCTAAAGTGTGTTACTAACGGTTTTAATATTTTCTTTATATTAGCAGTACGTATTTATAAAAATTCCAAAAGCAGTACGTGATAAATTCAAATGTTTACTCGAGATAGTTATATTTACCAGATAAACGCAGACGTGTCATTTGTAATTTATTTATTAATACAACAATGGCACTATAAACTAATTAAGTCTATTACAATGTTATAAAACGTTTCGTCTTATATGGTTTAATTCTTTTATAAATTTCCTAACGAGCAAATAACATTCAACACATGCCAGCTTAAGAAAATAATAAATTAAGGAGCATTTTAATAACTGTATCAAAACGAAATTACGTAACGAATAATTAACACAGTTTTCAATATGGGTAATGCGGTTTATTCATTTATATCCATATCACCCTTTGCCGGCGGTTTCAATTGATAAGTAAATAGTCGATTTGATAATATTCTATCTGATTAAACATTTATGGGAATAATGGAATTGATATAAGCAATAAAATTGTTCTTTAAGCGATAAAAGGCTTCGTATCATGTGTTTTATTACCGTCTATCTGCACCACATAATGTAATGTATAATATGATCATACAGTTTGTTCAAAGGAAAACTTCTGAGCTTAATAAGTTGAGATCTTTCTTATTTCTATATATTGGATCTACTGAACTTCTAATACATTCGTATTATTTTCCAGTGCAGATTTTCCACTATGTTTAAAAAAAGAACTATTTTTAGTATACACTAAACAATATTGAGAATACTACAATCTATTTTGAAACTCGTGTATACATATATATTTACTACATACAAGTACTGCACAAACAAGTACCTTCTACTATGTATGATAGTTTAAAGTGTTTAAATTTGGGCTATTAGTTTTTTTTTTTCATTGAAAACAATGCACACAATGAACACGAAGGCCTAATAATTTTTTTCGACGATGCTTTTGAAAGAACTCATGCAATTGGGTTGCGTAAAGCTGGTATGTCGTTTAGGAAAATTGTTATCAAATGTGGCTTGAATAAAGGAGTACACGATGATCGAGAAGTCCCAGATGTCAAACATGCAGTACAAAATCGCCGTCCTCGATTATTGATTGCAATAAATAGATTTATAATTACTGAAACTATTGTGAATCAATGATTTAATAACAAAAATGGATCAATAACAAAACGAATAGTTGTTTTACTTTACTCTTCATTTACTCTACTGTTCTACTCTATCTACTCCTCTCTCCACAAACTCTATAGGCTCTTTGGCACGAGTTGCAAATTATTTAGTATAAGGTACCTCAATGATACCAATTTGATCATTTCATTGAATACATGCCCTGATGAGCTACAACTCATAGGCCATAAAGGATGTCCAATTCATTATCGAATTCTACTCTATAATTCTAATGTTTTCTTTCATCCATATTGTGATGGTATAATTTATGTTAGTAAACCAACATATTTATAAAATATCCATCAAATTGAACCACATTTATCTAAGTATTACATTATTGATGTAAGTTTATGCATATTTTGTCGTATTATTCAAATCGCATTGAACTTTTTTGGAGTAACTGCTCTTAAAATAAAAATCAAACATCTACATACATATAACACAAATTGTAACAATAATAGGGTTAATATCACTATTGTGAATATTCAGTAAAACACAGGTTTAGTCCTGTGTTTTACTGAATATTCACAATACAGAACACACAATACACAAAACACAGGTTTAGACTCCCTGAGCTCCCTGCAATCCATAAAAAATAAATTTAATACTGAACCTTTGTTGAACAAATAATATTAATTTTTACACCAAGTCATGTGGGATTCCCCGGTAACGAAACAGCAGATACAGCAGTACGTCAATCTGCAGATAATGAAAACATTTGTATGGGAATTCCAGTAGGATAAAGGATAAAGACATGATGGTAGAAGCCAAAAGAGTATTCCAATGCAAATGGCAAACCAAATGGGATGCCATTGATACGGCGTACAAAAGAATACACCAGAGTATTAATTGGTGGAAAACCCCTCTGAAACTTACTAGAAGAGAACAAACAGTACTTACCAGAATATGAATGTCACATCTTCAGCTTACATCACCACATTTGTTAAGAGGAGCTAGACCTCTCATGTGTCCCAACTTCAGTGTTAGGATGATAATTGAACATCTACTTGTAACCTCGTAATTGTTTCATGTATGACCAATACCGTCAATCTATTAAACTGGACCAGCACCTAAATACAATTTTAACAAACAACGCAATAGCTATAAGGAAGTTACTAGAGTTTCTTAAGCAGAGTGAAATCTTCCAAAATATATAGTTTTTTCATAATCGATTTTATACCTGATAAATCATAGAAATCTCGTTGATGATCGCAGTATCATCAGTAAAGCATATCAGACATAGAGTGTAAACGGCACATGAATGCGGCTAATAACCTAAAATGTCGATGCCGCCATAAATACAAAAAAGGATTAATATTCATAATACAATTTCTAGATCATGACAATATTTGCAGAAATTATTTATATTTTAATAATTTTACTTTTCCACACTCAACTATACTAGCGGAAAAGTAATGTAATTGTGTAAAGAAAAATCGAAAAAACTAATTTTTGTTTGTTTATTTTTTGTTTTTCGGCCTAAAAACAAAAAAATGGTTTTAAAAAAATTTTTGCTGTGTGTATGTCGTTGTCGTTATCATTGTCGTCGTTGTCATCGGAATTTATTCTTGTTAGCACGATAACTCAACTAAATCGTGTCGGATCGATCGGGTTTTGACAGATTCTGATCGGGAACGTCTCCCAGACGACACCTATTGATTTTGAGGTGGATAGAACATACTCTACCATGTACATGGGTCATGAGAAAGTACAATGATGAACTATTTGAGAATTTTTTTTTTAGCACGATCACTCAATTAAATCGTGTCGAATCGATCGGGTTTCGACTGATTCTGATTAGGGACGTCTACCCGACGACATCTATTTATTGATTTTGAGGTGTATAGGACACACCCCACCCTGTCCATGGGTCATGAGAAAGCACGATGGTGGACTATTTGAAAAAAGTAAAACTGTCGCATAAAACACATATTCTGGATTTATGTGTTGGTTTATTTTTCTCGGCCACTCAATTTCGAAATAGAGATGTTCTATGTGCGGAAAAGTCCATTTTAAGGTTTTAAAACTGTTTATTTCTATATTTTATACTGTACTCGCCATAGTACCGTGAGGAGTTACAAACTCCTCATGAATTTTGAGTAGAAAATGATATCCATCCATTAACAACTAAAATTATTAAAAATGCAAAGGTGGAGCCTTCCTCCTACTTTCTAGATTAAGATAATCCTTAATCAGAAGAACTGTATTCAAAAATAGTGGAAGAGTAGCGTAGTGTAACCCATAAAATATTACAGAATGTTCACAAAATATTCTAATAAAGATTTCGAATTAATAAAAGATTATATTATTATTTTTAAATATTGCTAATAATTCCAAGTGCAAGATTTCGAAAAACATTTATTTATACGTATTTTGAAATTATTACCTATTTAGTCCATATTAGCATGTTTAATTCCAAAAATGTTATATTAACCTAATGTATTATGCACGATTTCATGAGTTTTAAAACTTTTTTTTAATGTATATTGAATTAAGTAGTATTGAGTAAATGAGAATCTGAGAAAAATATCCTACGTCATCCTGTGATATTGCCTATCGAACATCCTATGATATACAAATAGAAAAAGAAATTGGGGGATAATCGAATAGAAATAGGGATAATATTTAATTACTATTATGCAAAATATTTATTTATATGAATTGCGTTTTTAATTTAAATAAAATAGATTGCATAACATAACGATAAGAAAAATCATGGCGCCTCAGTACATAAGTGGAAATATGTACCGATCTTTTTTAGCCTGAATGTTATTCTAATGTATACCTACTTATACATAAATATAACGTACAATACATATCTATACACTTCAATTACACATTTGTCAGTAGATTATTTTCAAATTAACATCTTGCATGTTTCCCTCTAGATTACGGTTAGGAACCAAATTTGAAAGTCCATTGCTATTGTTTGTGCATTGTTATATGACTAAGTAAGTCACATAACTAAAGTTATGTGACATATAAAACAAGACAAAACATAAAAGAAGACAAAAACAACATTATTACACCGTTCTGTATACTACACGGTGGTTTTAGGTATGGGCATGGGGATTACTAAAATCCCTCTGTCAACATAAATTTAGTCAAACAGGGTATTTTGGGTACAATGACCTTTATATAAGAGTAGCGTCGTGATTGCTGTTTAAAGTGCACTTCTGGAAAGAAACAGTTTTATCTTCTCTTAAAAAATGATAACTTGTAATATGATAAATTTATCTCTGCTGCAAAATATTTTAGAATTATTTTATTGTATTCATTCATATTATATAATTGATTTCCGAACTTTAAGATATGCGGCTTGTAAATTAATATTTATGTACCGAGTGATTTTATATGAACACCTGTCTATCTCTCTTAATAGTGTGTGTACGGCATAGGTTCTATAACTTTCTTTATGTTGACATAAAACCTACTGAATGACGAACAAATTTATTTTACAAATATTACTTTCAGTTTCGAGTGATCGAATGCAATAATAGTAAGAAGTGTAGCATTTCACGAGTCGGAGCGTGGAATGTCAGAAGCATGAGACAGGCAGGGAAGCTAGAAAATCTGAAGATAGAAATGGATAGGTTAGGATTAGATATAGTAGGTATAAGTGAGATGCGCTGGCCGGAAGTAGGAGATTTTTGGAGCGGTGACTATAGGGTAATACACACAGGATCGGTAAATGGAAACGCGGGAGGAGGGATCGTTATGCGGAAGAACGCAGGACAGTGTGTAGATAGCTATCTACAATACAGCGAGAGAGTAATGATGGTTAGGTTAGATTCGAAGCCAGTGGAAACAGTAATAGTGCAAGTATACATGCCTACTTCTAGCCACAGTGAGGAAGAGTTAGAAGCCGTTTATTCGGACATAGAGCAGGTAATAGTATTTATGGAGGGTCATGAAAATTTAATAATAGTAGGAGATTTTAACGCAGTCGTAGGTGAGGGGAAAGAAGGAGAATTTGTAGGTCCTTATGGATTAGGAAACAGAAACGAGAGAGGTAGCAGACTGATAGAATTCTGTGAGAAGCACAAGATGTAGTCGCGAACACATTGTTCAAGAATCACGTTAGGACGCGGTACACATGGAAAATGCCAGGAGGGATAAACAGGTATCAGATAGACTACATTCTGGTTAGGAAGAGATTTAGAAATCAAGTAAAAAAATTGTAAGAGCTATCCAGGAGCAGATGTAAATAGCGACTATAACTTGGTAGTCATGAAAGCTAGATTAAAGTTCAAAAATCTGAAAACCCGGAAGGATAAGAAACGTATAAATGTAGACATATTGAGGGATCAGAATATGAAAGATAAGTTCCAGGAGAAAACAGATGAATTAATAAATAAAACGAGTAAGGACGAAATCAAGAACGCAGAAACTGAGTGGGAGGGTATCAAGAATAGTCTAGCTTCCGCGGCTACGGACGTTTTAGGACACGATAAAAGGGAAGCTAGGAAGCCCTGGATAACGGACGAAATCTTAAACTTAATGCAAAAGAGACGAAGCTACAAAAACAGACGAGACGAAGAAGGACTGAAAACTTATAAGTCAATAAAGTGGGAAATCATTAGAAAATGTAGAAAAGCGAAAGAACAATGGATAGAGGATAAATGCAAAGTAGAAGATAAGTTGCAAGTAGGTAAGACCGATGAGGCTTACAAAATAATTAAGAGGAACTTCAGGGATATAGGAACAATAAGTAGAAACGTTAGGAGTCAATCGGGGGACATACTGATAGGAAGAGAGGAGAAAGCGGATAGATGGAAGCAGTACTTAGGAAATTTATACGAGGGTCAGGAATTAGGAGAGATATTAGAGGAAGAATCTAGCATCGATAGGGAAGATGTAGGAAAACCTATATTGAGAGAGGAATTTGAAATAGCACTAAGGGGGCTAAAGAATAATAGAGCGCCGGGTGTAGATAAAATACAGGCGGAAATTTTGAAATTTGCGGGACAGAAAGTAGTAAATAGGATGTTTGAACTGGTAAAATACATATACGAAACGGGCGAGATGCCGGAGGATTATAAGAGGAACATTATCGTTACTATACCGAAAAAGAGAGGAGCCGACAAATGTGAGAATTTTAGAACGATTAGCCTAACTTCCCATGCGTCAAAAATCTTAACTAGAATAGTGCAGAAGAGGATGGAAAATAGAGCGGAGGAAATACTAGGAGAAGACCAATTCGGGTTTAGGCGAAATAGGGGAACTCGCGAAGCTATTCTGGCGCTAAGAGTAATGTTAGAGAAAACAATAGAAAAAGGAAAGAACGCTTATATAGGATTTGTAGATTTAGAAAAAGCTTTTGATAACGTAAGATGGGAAAAAATGTTCGAGATACTAAAGAGCGCGGGACTGAAGTATAGAGATAGGAGAGTAGTACACAATATATACAAAGAGCAAACTGCTGTTATAGAAGTAGAAGGGGAAAAAAGGGAAGTAGGTATTAGGAAAGGAGTAAGACAAGGATGCACGCTATCACCACTAATATTTAATCTGTACATCGAAGAGGCGATTAATGTGGTAAAAGATAGAGTGGATTTCGGGATTAAAGTACAGGGACAGAAACTAAATAGCTGAAATTCGCGGATGATATAGCAGTATTAGCATCTAGTAAGGAGGAATTAGAATCAGCATTGAACGAAATGGAGGCAGTGTTGACAGAGGAATACGGAATGAGGGTGAATAAAAACAAAACTAAAGTGTTAGTGTGCAGAGAGCGCGAGAGCAGAGCAAAAACGAAAGTACAAATTAATAATGAAAGATTGGAGGACGTTAAAGACTTCACTTATTTAGGAAGTAAAATAAATTGGGATGGAAGAAGCGATAAAGACATAAAACAAAGAACAGCGCAGGGTCGAGTAGCTTTTAACAAAAAGAAAGCACTTTTATGCTCGGGGGTAATAAACTTAGAAACAAGGAAGAGATTTTTGAAAACATATGTATGGAGCACGGCACTATACGACTGCGAAACCTGGACGATAAGGGAAGCAAGTAGGAAGAAATTAGAAGCTTTTGAGATGTGGTGTTACCGAAGAATGATGAAAATACCATGGACTGATAGGGTTAGAAACGAAGAAGTATTGGAGAAAGTCGGCGAGAAAAGAAGTATGTGGAAAAACTTAAAGAAGAGAAGAGATAGAATGATAGGCCACTTGCTGAGACATGGGGGAATAGTCCGCGATATTTTGGAGGCAGAAATAGGAATGAAGAAAGGCAGAGGTAGGCCTAGATTAGACTACTGCTCGCAAATAGTAAGGGATGTAGGATGTAGCACAATTAGCGAAATGCGTAGGTTAGCACAAGATAGGAGAAGCTGGAGGTTAGCGTCCAACCAGTCTTAGGACTGATGACCTAATGATGATGACTTTCAGTTTCACCGCAAATTGCATTAAATTTCGATTTTTTAATGGAAAGCCATATACTCATATTTTGTTGTGCAGTATTATAGAAAGATTAATTTTACAATTTTTCAATATATATCCCTAAAATCAAAAGAAACTTGGCTTTTGATAAAAATCCTCTTAACGCACTTAGTCGATCGTATAACTAACAAAACAATGATGTCTTTGAAATACCACTTAAAAAATATATAAAACATAAAAACAAAATACTTTAAAAATGATTTTCAAAAATTCCGCCTTATTTTTACTGAGGAAGCATCTATAATAGTTTTGTAACAATATGTCAAGTCACTCTAAATATCATGTTTTTCGGAACATTTTCTAATAACTATAGCACCCGGTTTTTCATCGATTGTCTATTTTGCCTAATCATTATTGTAAATCTGACATTTAATATAGCCCTACAGAAAATAGTTCAGAGGATTTAGGTTAGGAGATCGTGCGGGTCATCGGAATGGAGCGTTGCTTGTATCTTGTAAACTTGATGTCATGTAGATAGTTGTCAGATAGTAGTACTACTACAACTTTCTGTTACTCAATTTAAGTTCTTCTGTCACTATGACAGTTGGTCTTGTTTTTAATACTTCCAAGGGTTCCAGTCGTTTTCAAATTACTGCAGAGATTTGAGAGGATTGTAATGGTATCTTTTTCTGCGGATATTCTAGATTAAATTGACTGTATATTTCCCTGTAATTTTTATTACACTCGCCAAATAAAAGTACTACTTCCATTGTTACATGGTGTTCTACTAAATAAATAAGTATTTCTTTTAACACGAACTTTAATAACGTATACAAATAACACCTAACGTTTTAAAGTTGATAGGATATTCTGTATAATGCAAGAAAGATACACTGTCACGTGCCCTAACTGATGGATACATGAAAAACACGATACGTAGCCTGATATTAGAAATTCTTGAAAATTTCGATAACATAAGAGATATTCTTCTATTCACGTTTGAAAAGAAAGCCTGCTTTAATTATTGCTCCAATTTCTAGCACAAAACATTTTTTTGTTAGCAATGAAATGAATGGAATGAACTGGTAAAATACATATACGAAACGGGCGAGATGCCGGAGGATTATAAGAGGAACATTATCGTTACTATACCGAAAAAGAGAGGAGCCGACAAATGCGAGAACTTTAGAACGATTAGCCTAACTTCCCATGCGTCAAAAATCTTAACTAGAATAGTGCAGAAGAGGATGGGAAATAGAGCGAAGGAAATACTAGGAGAAGACCAATTCGGGTTTAGGCGAAATAGGGGAACTCGCGAAGCTATTCTGGCGCTAAGAGTAGTGCTAGAGAAAACAATAGAAAAAGGAAAGAACGCTTATATAGGATTTGTAGATTTAGAAAAAGCTTTTGATAACGTAAAATGGGAAAAAATGTTCGAGATACTAAAGAGCGCGGGAATGAAGTATAGAGATAGGAGAGTAGTACACAATCTATACATAGAGCAAACTGCTGTTATAGAAGTAGAAGGGGAAAAAAGGGAAGTAGGTATTAGGAAAGGAGTAAGACAAGGATGTACGCTATCACCACTAATTTTTAATCTGTACATCGAAGAGGCGATTATTGTGGTAAAAGATAGAGTGGATTTCGGGATTAAAGTACAGGGACAGAAACTAAATAGCTGAGATTCGCGGATGATATAGCAGTATTAGCATCTAGTAAGGAGGAATTAGAATCAGCATTGAACGAAATGGAGGCAGTGTTGACAGAGGAATACGGAATGAGGGTGAATAAAAACAAAACTAAAGTGTTAGTGTGCAGAGAGCGCGAGAGCAGAGCAAAAACGAAAGTACAAATTAATAATGAAAGATTGGAGGACGTTAAAGACTTTACTTATTTAGGAAGTAAAATAAATTGGGATGGAAGAAGCGATAAAGACATAAAACAAAGAACAGCGCAGGGTCGAGTAGCTTTTAACAAAAAGAAAGCACTTTTATGCTCGGGGGTAATAAACTTAGAAACAAGGAAGAGATTTTTGAAAACATATGTATGGAGCACGGCACTATACGACTGCGAAACCTGGACGGTAAGGGAAGCAAGTAGGAAGAAATTAGAAGCTTTTGAGATGTGGTGTTACCGAAGAATGATGAAAATACCATGGACTGATAGGGTTAGAAACGAAGAAGTATTGGAGAAAGTCGGCGAGAAAAGGAGTATGTGGAAAAACTTAAAGAAGAGAAGAGATAGAATGGTAGGCCACTTGCTGAGACATGGGGGAATAGTCCGCGATATTTTGGAGGCAGAAATAGGAGTGAAGAAAGGCAGAGGTAGGCCTAGATTAGACTACTGCTCGCAAATAGTAAGGGATGTAGGTTGTAGCACAATTAGCGAAATGCGTAGGTTAGCACAAGATAGGAGAAGCTGGAGGTTAGCGTCCAACCAGTCTTAGGACTGATGACCTAATGATGAATGAAATGAACCGTAAGTTACAAAGATTCTGCTGCAAAACCTGAACATACAGCTCGAAAAACTATTGATCGAATTTATTAACGTATTAAAAACATTCAGAAGTAATTTAGTGTTACTTTTATCTTTAAATAAAGGGGATATAAAAGGTCAGCAGTCAACGACAGCTATCTTAAAATATGTTTTCAAATACAAAACTGCTATTAAGTATTATTACATATTAGGAATTTACTTGGAAAATAACATCATCATGTTTGTTTTACCTTTCCAAATAAGCAACATTTAAAATACTGAATTTACTGAACGATGGTTCACGCATCATTCATAATAATATTTTAACAGTGTTAATCAAAAACATGGACATTATTAACGTTGCTCATGTTTTTCTTCTTTAGTTCCCAATCCAAACCCTGAAGAATGTCGCTTAAGACATAAGTTAATGATTATAACACGCATATATCTGTCGCTCTCTAATACATATTATATAATAGATAAAAATCCTTGAAATGTATATTAAATAAATTAATTATCTCGAGTTAAAATGAAAAACACTGAAATCACAATTGTACTTCTTAATTGTTTAGAAGAGAAAACCACGCATAAATCTTTGATTTGATTTATTATTAACTAAACATTCAACGTAACAAAATATACCACAAGATATAAATAGGTATGTTATTTTTTGTTTAATCTGATGGGTGTTCATAAATGTACGTAGGTATTATATATCTGTTTTTAAATATAAGCGGATATAACATGTACTCATTCAATGAACCTGTAATTAATTCATTGTATTATTAATATTTGGATACTATTAGTTAGGAGGGTAAAAATAATATAAAATTCTAGTTGTAGAATCATATTCCTTTTAAGTGTAGTACAGAAGTATGATATAGTACAGTAAGAGACCAACTTCTATGCAAGTAAATTAATATTAAACCATTTCAAAAGAAAAGAAAAATGGCAGTTTTTTTAGTGATTACGAAAATATAATTTGTTGTAAGCGTCGACTATGCTATGCTATCTTTTCGTGTAATTAATCGAAACATTAAATAAAACTCGAAACTTAATCTATAAACTATATATAAAACTATATTGCTATACATATAATAATAGAACATCATAACGTTTAATCATCCAAATGCAATATCTTAATATAAAAAACATGTTTTGGCAACCACCTGAACTATACTGACTACCTTATTTCCTGCAAAGGTAAGAAATACGAAAAATATTCTAAATTATATAGTCATTGGATACTAGTGTCCAAAAAGATCGTTTCTATCTTTAAAATATCAAAATAAGGATCTCCATTACTTTTTTCTCTTGGCAATGCATATCACAACTACTTATACATGTATAAGTAGTCTCACAGAAAATAGTGCAGAGAATTTAAGTCAGAAGATATATAATATATTAACGTATATGGGTTTTTTGTATGTGCCTATACTTTTACAGGAACAATGTTCAGGTTAATACTATTCTTTTACCTAACCCCCGACTCTCACACGGAGACACACAAATACATCCTGAGCTAACCGATGTAGGAATCGAACCTACGTTCGGATTACTCCTAACCAGTAATTTAGGCCAGATCTCAGCGATTGGTATCGTTACCTGGAATGGATCCAGGGAACTTAGAGACTTTTTAAGAGGTAATTATGGAATAATTTATCCTCGGAGGGGTTATGAACATCCATGTTAATTCGGATTCGAACTGAAGTCATGTCGTTATGTGAAAAATGCCCGAGTGCCCCGACTATTTATTGCCGCTATTCGGTAAATAATCAGATGGTAAAAGCGTTGTCCAGTAAACCACTTGACGGGCTCCTGTATATAGTATTATTAACACCTCTGTTCTAACATAGAAACAAAAAGAGCATGTTTTATAGTTATTTCGAATTATAACTATAATGTCGATGTAACTGAGATGTTGAGAATATTTTATTTGAAGACCAAGATACATTAATAATTATTGGTTATTCATATACCTATTACTGAAAAGGCTAATTCTCCAAACCATGCACTAAACTATTGGGATCTAGTATCTGAGTCTGAACTATCACCTTATATAGTATTCCCAGTAATTCTATAATGTTATTTACATATTGAAGATTTGACAAACAATATTGTAGATCATAACAACTTACAACATCCAAATAATTGAACTCATTCTGAATAAACTATTATTTTATAGTAGACTCAATTTTATTTCGTCGATTTTAAACATTTGGTTGCATACATAACTGTTACTCGTACACGACAACAGAATTGCCTTTTATTAGTATAGAGAAATGAAATATTGCCATAAATAATAATTTTATTTTCTTATCGAAACAAACAGTGCTTACTACTGACACAGAACAAAAACAGTTGTTCAATTGCATCAACAATCTATAAATAATACACCATAATAATACATAAGAATTCGCAGAAATAATATGATACTTAGATTTGTCGTGACTGATTCATATGTGATAACAAGATCAGTCTACATACATACATATGTACAAGCCACCCGCAAATTAGTATGAACGTAGTTTCTTGGCATCAATTTCAAGTAGGTTACTCAGGAATCGATGATCGATCATACATAGAAACTATTTTCTGTATTGGGTACAAGTTTGTGAAGAATTGACTGATACTTCTGTGAATGTGAAAGATTTTTAGCAAAATTTATCTAATTAACGATTTTTTTTCCATAAAAGTTATTGATCCTGATTTAAATTTATTGTGCAACATTCAACCGTGATAATGATATACTTCGCAGATATATATTTTTAATTGATCTTTATGTTCTAACTAAATTCATATATTATTAATAGCAAAATTAAAAATAAGTTTTTTAGTAGAGTTAACGATGAGTATTTCGATACTATAGATTCTAATCAGCTAATGCATTCCTTATATTATTACAACTTCTTTTTCCTCAATATATTCTCTAAAAAAGTCTATTAACTCAACGTCTTATTTAAACAATCTCCTATTTCTCAACCGCTCAGTTATTTAAATATAAAATTTCAGTATAATCAAGTCCCAGGGTATGTTCTGATCTTAGAGAAAACTGTCCATTCAGTCTATTAGTATGTACAATTATTAGTTAAAGTGCAACATTAATAGTTGGCTGTCAATGAAGGTAATAAGAAAGTAGACAAAAACCACTGGCAGACCAATATTGTTAAAATTCCAGAATTATTTTAAAAGTCCAAGAGTGCACGTTTAGAATATGTACAGTTGAAGAATTGACTGATGTTGAGTCTAATGGCAAAATAAACTGATGAAGTCTAACGTTGATAAGCAAATAAAATTGGAAAGAATATTTTTGTACGTTCATTTTTTATGATATCGTTATTGACAGGACTGTCATTAATTGCCTAACTATATGTCATATGGGATTATATCAAGCACGTCCAAAAGGTGAATATGCGGACTTAAATAATGAATAATCAAGTAATAGAGCCAAAATTGTTATTTTCTAACGACCATCTCGACAAAACTATATATCTTGAAACACGTATGAAAAGAGATTAAATATGAAATAAGATTTTTAAAAAGATTTCATTCTACAGGAAGAGTCGAGAGGAAGGGACCAAACTCCAGAAGTATATTTATTGTACACATGAAAATAATGTAAAAAAACTCAAATGTTGTTATTCGATTTTTATTTGTTATAAAGTTATAGCGTAATTAAAAATAAACAAAATTTCATATATTAACGTTTTGGTAATCATAGCATTATAAATGTTCAAAAATACCGCCATTCACCTCTAAACATTTTTTGCTTCTTCTTCGAAGGGCGCCTGTAGCTCTACTGATTGAGTTAGGTCTTTGTTTAAGATCGGCTTGCAGTATTTCTAATACGTTGAATTAGTGCATCTCGAGTGTCTACCTTTATTTTATACACTTCATCTTTGAACAAGCTCCATAAACAATAATCTAGTGCTGTGAGGTCTGGAGATCTTGGAGGCCAATTAATAGGACCAACGCCCTGGAAACCTTTCGCCCAAATGTTCCTTGACCTGACGAGCGAAATGTGCAGGAGCTTCATCGTGCTGGTAGTACATTTGCATTCTGATGTTTAAACGGACATCCTCTAGTAGTCCGTGTAATTAATTTTGTAACAAAATTTAAGTAGTTGTCTCCTGTGAGGCGATTCTCCAAAATGAAAGGGCCAATTAAATAACTATCGACCATACCACACCACACGTTTACCGAAAATTTATGATTTCGATTGTTTGCTAAGGATTTTCATATGACCATATACAGTTGTGAGTATTATCAATGCCATCACGGGTACATGTTGCTTGTAGGTGCTGTACTCTATGTACATGGTATGGATACAAGCCTTGCTGGTGGAGTGTGTTTATTACTCTTGTTTGTGGAATGCCCAATTGAATACTAATTCTTCGTGAGCTCATAAATACAATTTTATTAGGACGTCTGTGATGTGGAAACCATTGACGATATTCTTCAACAGCAGCTCTAGCATTCCCATTACAAAAACAATAAACAAACACCATCTTTGCATATTCTAAATTTAAATACGCGTGTGGCATTTTGTTATACTTATACTAGATAAACATTTTTAATTACGCTATAACTTGAAAACAAATAAAAATCGGATAACAACAGTTCAGTTTTTTAAATTATTTTCACGCGTACAATAATACACTCCTGGAGTTTGGTCCGTTCCTCCCGACTAGATATTCGGAGACATTATTTTATTTCTAAACATGTTAGCTCCAGCCTTACACCACAAACTGCAAAAAAAAAAAAACACGAGATCATGGTAATACAATGACTTTTCTTAATTTCTATTCTAATTAAGTGGCTGGAATAAAAAGTACATATCAATTAACAACAATATCGATTAGCAACATTTCAACTAATCTTCTTGACATATTGAGAAATAAAACGTGTATTGCCTTCCTCTAAGGCTTGTTTTAACGTTACGAAAAATAAAAAAAAGTATATGTATTTGTGGTTCACATATATTCTATACTTATATATTCTTTAATTAAAATATCGATCATTGTCAAACAAAATTTCTCAATAATTAACTTAAAAAACTGAAATAAACTAAAAATTTATATCTTTCCCATACTATAACGATAAAGGAATTTCTAAGATTTAAAAGGACTTTAGCAAGTAATATTGTGTTGTAACTTGAGATTGTAGATTGGACACTTATATCATTGTGATGGATACCATTTTTATTATATAATTAATAAATTAAAGATGTAAAAAACCTAGTACTATGTTTTTATTGCAATTAAATATCTACCACGTAGTGAATGTTTATGAATTACTGAAAAATCTTTCAAATAAAGCAATTACTTTTTTCACAGAACTGTTTCTTTGGAAAAGCAACGTCCTCTTTTACGATCTACTTATTGACGTATTAAAAATTCAATATTGTAAGTAAACAGATATATACTTAGCCTAGAGCATGCAAGCATTTGTTTAATAACAATTGTTTACAACGTGTTATGAAATTTTAGTACAAGATGTACGTTGTTGGTAGTGTTTAATGTTTTCCTTTATCTTTAATACACCGCGAAGACCACAAAGATCGTTTACCTGTAATAAAGCAATGTAAATAAAAACACCCTAATGAATGCCATAACACGAAGTTGAATCAGTGGAAAATATGGGCATATAATATGTACGGCCTACTTTTATGCTGGAATATAATGAATAATAAAAGAGAAGGTTCTAAGAAACTAGTGATCTCGAAAGAAAAAATGAAAGCGCAAGGTAAATTAGTTTATCGTTATTTGAAATACTGATTACAAATTTAGGACGACGAGTTCAAAAACTTCTTCGTAAAGAGTTCTTGTGCATAGAAAAGATGATCTGTTGTTAATGGGAATATGAAATAAAGCTACGATTGTGATTTTAGAGCTACGGTATCAACGATATTATAAATAAACTTATCCATTGAAGGTGACGAGAGTTGCTTGACATTAGAGACAATCTAATAAACTTAAGTATTTAAGACAATTATTTTTTTTTAATAATATGAGTTTACTTTTAGTTTGTTATTTTTAACCTGAGAGCTTAGTTATTTTGAATAATATAAATTACACAGGCCAACAAAGATTTTATGATCGGATTTTTTTGCTTAGTTACATACCATGAACTACAGAAACACGCCATTTCTTGTTTCCATCACACACAGTACTACAGTACCATGAACTACAGTACCATGAACTACCAATATTTGTAAATATACATTGTACAATAATTTGTAGTTTTTAAAACCGAGGTTCTATAAAATTACATTTTGCCTCAATCTTTGCGGTGCCCCTGTGTTTAGACAGTTTGAAACGTACACACAAGTTTGGGGGATTTACGGAAACAAAGTTGGCCGGTGGGGATATTCCGGTTTTATATTATTTGGGTATTTACATAGTCGCTGTAGTACGTTTTTAATGTGTGTACGTTTACTCGCGACATCGCGTCGTGTTTTTATTTGTTTTAAAAATGCCCAGATGTTGTAAAAATATACCAAATATTTTGTTTAAACTTAACACCTGATTCAAAAAGCAATATTTATGCAAATTTGGTTGATCCGCAAAAAAATTCTTTTGCCGCCACTTCATGTTAAATTAGGATTAATGAAGCAATATGTAAAAGCTATAGATAAAAATGGGATTGTTTTAAGTACTTATGTGGCAAATTTCCAGCTATTTCTGAAGCAAAATTAAAGGAAAGTATTTTTGTAGGACCACAAATAAGAAAATTTATGCAAGACCAACAGTTTGAAGAAACTATGACAGAAATTGCAAAAGAATCTTGGATATGCTTTAAAAATGTAACACAAAATTTTTTAGGAAATTATAAACATCCGCAGTATGAAAAAATTGTCAACAAAATTCTGGATAAGTTTAAGCAACTTGGTTGTAATATGAGTATAAAAATTCATTTTCTGCATGCTCATCTGAACTATTATCGAGAAAATCGTGGTGTTATTAGTGAGGAACAAGGTGAAAGGTTCCATCAAGACATAAAGGAGATGGAAGGGAGGTACCAGAGTCGATGAGATATGACGACGATGGCAGATTACTACTGGATGCTGAAAAGAGAACATCCAACGAATGATTACACAAGAAAAACTACAAAACGTTTTTTGTTAAAGAGAGAGAGAGATTTTTAAAGAAAAAAAGAAATTAGAGACAAAACTATTTGTGTTGTTGCTTTTTACTATGTTTTTTAATGTTTATTAAATATAATGTTTATTAAAATGTAACTTTTCCTTTAGTTTCTAATTTATTCTGATTATTCAGTTGATCAAAAACCTTACGTGAGAGACTAAAACGAAGAGTAAATATGAAATCGGCGTAAATAACTCGCTTATAATCACTTACCAAACCCAAATCAACTTTCAAAATGTCAAAATTTGTAGGCCTGTGTTATCATGCTTTTGTTTTTTTACATAAGATGCTAGCACCAATTTGCTTTAGTTATAGTAGCTACTACATTATTACTACTAATGCTATTGGAAAAATTATTAGTTGATCCTTAAGAAAATGATGATAGTAAAGATGCTTAATAGCTTTGAAGATACATTAGATTTTGTAAAACTGTATTTAGGTATCCTTTGGTTCTCCAAATCCACCAGTGGCTACTTTTACACACCGTACTCGTCACAGAGAGAGAGAGATAGAGAGAGAGAGAGAGAGAGACTATTCCTATAACTTCATACATTTAGAATGGTTTCATAGCACAATTTATTTATTTATAAAATCAGTGTTCAGGGGAATAAATTAATATATTTTCTGAATAGTTTCCATATTTAGAAATTCTTCACCTAATTTCTTCAAAATATTACCTAAGTTAAAATAATATATTTATACTTGACTTAGAGCGCTTGAAATGTCTTTTAAATATTCATGATATATGAATACTTAACAGACATTGATAATAAAATATGAAATGAAAGTTCATTCATATTTTATACTTCATTACTAAAAGTGCTTTACTAAGTTGGCTTAGTAAAATAACTAAAGTCACTTTATATTTTACGATAACTCATACATTACTGAAAATATAGGTCGTGATTTAAAAAATATAGATAATGCCACCAATTCGAAAATAAACTGCGATGTTAGGTGTATTAGAGAAATGTACTGGAATTCAAAACTGGATCATACTGAATTCAACTCTAACCTTACATTGATTGTAGTAAACCAAAAAATATTTCAAAATTTATCTCTATTGCGTAAAGTAAAAAAGAAGATTGTTAATATCTCAATGATATTTGATATAGTAGGTAATATCGTACGTAACAAATAATGAAGTATTCAAAAGTGGAAAGTCATGACCATTTTAATTCGTTCCAGTACGACTGGAAGTTATTATAACGAAATCTGTAAAAACTGAGATATTACATTTACACTAAACAATAAATCTCTTGATTGGTTATGATTTTATGTGTTTTTCAACATAAGTTCTCGTCACGTACCGTCAACTGGGGTTACTTTGCCCACCGAGGTAACTTTACCTATTTTTGAAAAAAAAGTTTGAGCGCCAAACATTAATTACTTGAATGGTCGCTGGATGCGCAGCAAATAATCAGGGCTACTAGTTGTGATGTTGGCAAGGGTGGCTCTTAAGTTTTTCCATGTGGTGATAGTTTATCAGTGTGAAACTGTGAGCTCTATAAGAGAACTCCAAGACAGATAATTGGAGTACCTAAGCAACTTTCATCAGAGTAGCCAATAACGAAAGCTGGTAAGTTTTTTAAATTATTTCTATTTATGTCGCATATAATAATATTTTAGAGTAATATGATAGGGGAATTTTTATACGTTCTTCTTCATGTGATTTGATGGACAATATTACCCCATGATCTGTAGGCAACTTGGGGTTATCATGCCCACCCCTCAATGAGCTGAGTATGGACGAACTATGAAGATTTTTAAGTAGGTTCCCATATAGTGTTTTCAGCAACATAGTTTTCATTCGTAGTGCGCACTATATAGTTGGGCAGTATACCTTCCTCCCACCATATATCAGTATGCAGGGTGATTGGGGGGAGGTGCAAAACACAGCACACAGTACAAAGTTGCTAAACCAACCTAAATTTTGATACCTACCTACCTAAAGATTGACACTTATCTAACTTTTTATTTCAAAATATTGTCAAGAAAATACACTTCGAAGTTGGGGCGCCGAATACAAGGATTATTCTCAACAGGATCTTGAAGAAGCCCTGAATGCTGTTGCCAACGGAGAGATGTCAATAAGGTAAGCTGCATCAAAGTTCAACATCCCAAGAAAGACCATTGGCAATAAATTAACAGGAAAGCACACAAAATCTGCTGTTCACCCAGCTGCACTTTCTCCAGCTGGAGTTATTCTCCATCAAATTCTTGTATATGCTGACTGAGGGATGCTTTAGGTGTTTCGAAGTGATACTAATCGTGAGAGACTACTTGGTGAGATGTGGCCGGGATGTTAGGAATTTTAAACGCGGTAACCTGCCAGAAGAAGATTGGTACAGCTCATTCATTCAACGTCACAGAGATGAGTTAACAGTCAGAAAATGTCAAAATATATCTAGAGAACGAGCCACTGTACGTGAACTATGAAACTTATCTTATGAAGTTTATTACTTGAGAGGTGGCAAAATAAATTTTGAATCAATTGTTCTCATGTTTGTCTTGGCTTATTTTACCCCCTACAAAGGTAATATTGCCCAGAAGAGACTTTGAAAGCAGTTTTCAATAGAAAACCAAAGTTGCCTTTCTTGTGGGTAAAGTTACCCTTCTTATCCAGGTCAGTTTGCTGATGAATCAATTCTACAAGCCCTCCCCCGATCCTAAAAAATGTTGCCCCTCTTCAACCGATAGAGAAGTACAAGAATTTTTTACTTGAAATTTAAAAGTATATAAAGTAACCCCGGTTTACGGTATCTGTTTAAAGAATGAAATGTGGTTCTTAAGGACTTTTCTTGGAAGAGGGTTAGTAGCAACAAAACAGGAGACAAATAACGAAATCTTATACTTCGCTCGATGCACATGTCGTCAACCAAGCTGACATGATCGGAAAGTTATTTAAAAGAAGTCTCAAAGGTTAGAAAATCTGATTCTTACGGAGTCCTTCTATACCTGAGACCTTATTCTATGGCAATAACTTCTGTAGAGTTATTTTATCTGATCTCAAAAAATTTGCAGGAAAAATTTTATCTTAATATTGTATGACTTTATTAACCGCTAATGTCTCGAAATTGCTGGCGCAAATTTTGAGTTTGATGCAAATCTATTTTTCCAGGTTTGTATATTTATTGCAGTGTTATATATCTCCATAAAATTCATTATCAAATATATATTTCTAAAAACCATTCTGCTCAATGAATTGTCATGAAATTGATATTGTTAAGAAGATGGAAATGAAAATATACTTATAGGAACAACATCTTTTGCTACACATTAAGAATATCCTTTAAATATAGAAATAAATAAAACGAGAAATTAATATTCATTATGGTGTAATTAAGTATTTGGATATTTTAGTACTTTCGGTAGATACATTTCCTAATATTTCATTAAACACTTTTAGTGGGCAATTTTTAAATCGAAGTAAATACTTTCAGGTAATGCTGCAGGTCATGGTAGAATTAGAAATTTTACTATGATTTACTAAATTCAAAAAGTGAATCAACTGAAATTACTGACGATAGTCGCTGTAGTACAAAATTACTTCTTCGGATATTTCTTAAAAAGAAAAACTTAAATATTTATAATATAAAAAATCCGGTAAATATTCTTAATAACAAATTTTACAAAAATGGATTTTAAAATGGAATATAGCTAATTAACGCAAAAAATGGTTGAGGATAATTTTTATTAATGTGGTAATTTTTTATCGGAAGCAACGGTGACAGAAACTACTAATTTGGATAGATATCAACGTATTGTGATTATAAATAGAAATAAAAAATATGTTGTTATATTTTAATACCTATTAAATGTTTCAACAGAATAATCAAAAGAATCTGTTTTACATTAACTTAGATATAGTATTTACCTTGGTGTACAAAAGTAAAAAACTCGTATAAAATATTTAGATCAAAATATTACATATAGAGCATACATTACAACAAAAAATAATATTTGAAGTTAGAACTTTTTCCAAATATATTACTTCTATTAAAATCATAGACGATGTATGAAAACCTCTTTCAGTTCATAAAAAACATGCTACCGTGCAGAAAATTAAACGTACTATTAGTAGTTCACTTTTAAAATTCCACAAATTAAAGGACATTTACTAAGAATTTCAAGATAATAAACTAGAATACTATGGATAAAATAATGATTAATAAGGTTGCCTAATTTGTTGCTGCATTGACATAACTTCTCAATAACCCGATATCCTTTAGACACATCGATTTCTTAAATTCATAATTCTTTTTTTTTCTAAATATATAACATTAGCAAAGATTTAGGCCAAATATATTCTATAGTCATAGCAATACTCTGATTCTAAAAGTGAATACTTTCTTGAATACTGCTGCCACAAGTTTGTCCAAAAATGTTTTTTCAATATCCCTTTTAACCGACTGCGAAATATTATCATTTTATGTTGAGATAAACAAAAAATACGCAAATTCGGTTCGATTCATTAATAAGTGATTTAAATAGTATTAAATCAAATATGAATACTGTCAAGTGACAACGATTAACATAAAAATGTAGATAAGATAATTGTTTTGTGAAATTGAAAATAATGATAGCACCTTTTAACTTAACTAATTGCAATTATATTCGTTTACTACCTTAATAGTTGTATTTCTTAAACAAAGTAATTTACATAGAATATAAAATGGGATAATAATTGTATTTAAACATGCCTTGGTCGAGATGAAACGAGTATAGACAATGTTGAAGACAATGCATCTAACATTAACAAAGCATCAGAAGCATAATTGAGCTTTCCAAAAATCATAAATCCGAATTCTGAATAAATCTGTGGTTGATGGTGCCAACACGAGGTGTTCCATAAATAGAAAAGAAGATACATTTTAAAAACTGTTTCCAACAACTGATATTGAGAGAATTATCTAGTCTGAACTTGTTAATTGTAATTAGCGAGACGAGAAGATTTATCACAGAAGTTAGCTTCCTGCCATGTAATCACATTGCAATATTGATTCCAAATTATTAATGGGCACATCCATTACTTTTCAACGAAACTTTGCGCACTTGGATCAGCGAATTGGCTCATGATTTTTTATATGAAAGTATGTCCTAGCATATGGGGTTTTCCAAAGTCTCAGCCCTTGATTGGGCTGTAAATAATATAAAATAAAGTATTATCATTAATTGTACTTACTTACTTACTAAAGTATTATGAATGAGTCTAAAAATGAATGAATTGCTCGGTTGTTACAATACGATTTTCAGGTTATTTGAAAATTTGTAACTCGTATCCCGGCTCGATTCGCAAGTTAAAACTTTCAGGACTTTTTAAGAATATAATAAATCAATTTTTGTGAAAGTCTCAAATAATTCGAAATTCAAAGAAAAAAGTTGAAGTTAATTGAAAATAGCTATTTTTTGAAAATCAATTAAATTTGACAGGTCATATTACGAAGTGTAGTCATTAGATACTTAAAATTTTTGAATTTTGAAACTATCAATCAAGCCAAATAATATGAGCCCATGCATAATTTTTAATTTTAAAATTTGTACAAATAGCGGCATTTTAAAGAAGGGTAAAATTTTATGAAATTAACGGATCAGTTAAAATCTTCTCCCGAAAGCGTGCATACGATCTAAGCTTTAATATAATTTTTTTCCGATAAATAGAGAGTTCAGCGAAAAAAATGCAATCAGGTTGAGATTATTCGGTCAAATAGACTCAGAGAAATAAATTTTTGAAAATAGCTAGATTTAAAATTAAAAAAAAATTCTCCTGAAGCAAAATTTACCTTGATTGGGCTGAGACTTTGGAAACCCCCATATATTAGGACCCACTTTCATATAAAAAATCATAAGACAAATCGCTGATCTAAGTGCGCAAAGTTTCGTCGAAAAGTAATGGATGTGCCCTAATATATCTTTATTACGGTATATGGTACTGAGTTTTTCTTATTGAATAAGTATTTTATCATGAATAAACGATATTCTTTTCTACTTGGTTTAGTTGCAACTATCGTGTTTTTCACAATTTGTGTTTGGGTACTAAATAAGAAAAAGAATGTAGCACGCATAAAAAAAGAATCTAAAATGGATTTTGGTAAATAAACACCTAGGTACGCAGAAGTGTAGGGGTATGTAGATGTTCATAGAGATACATAAGATTGATATTACGTAACTCATAATGATTTGAGTAAGACAAATTGAGCAGCGAGGTTACAACCAAACTATACGTCTAACGTCATTGATGTAACTGCTTTACCCTCGTGATCAGCTCCGGCAGCTATTACAGATCTTCATTCCTGTTTCTTGTTTTTTTTTTTTTAATAAAAAATATTTTTATTTTTCTTGGGCATTATTTTATTATATTATATCTGTTTGCTCATATACTAAAGCGATGATCTGTACTTTTGTGTAATTGAATGATCCTACATCTATTACTAAAATGTAATTTTCTTATAGGTACATGTTTTTTAGTTAACCATTCATTATATATCTATCTGAAGATATGTTTCACAAAATAATGTACATTGATTTCGTACCCATTATCCTACACGTTTACAGGTATTGTACGTTATTATTTTACCACAAAATAAATTACTAATTCCAAACATTCTACGGCGGTGAACTGTTTCACTTATCTGCAGATAAGTTATCGCACAGAAAAAAATAATAAAGTTACAACAAATGATAACTCACTGAGAAATCAAATTCCTATTAATAATTAGCTTTAAAAAAGTGGCACACATACCAAAACGAATGTCATCCTCGAAGATGCACTAGGTCCTGGTGCACACTATGATCTCGATCTACGAGGCTCACACCTGTCGCCGTGGGCGTAGTACCTGTATTTGACACGTCGCCCCCGATCACATAAGTACTACGATGTGACGTCACGTCTTATCATTAACACCTGTAGTGGGGAAAAATATAACTTCTATACTTTAAAATATAACACAGTATTTGTTCTTATTAAATCTCCTTAATCTCACAGAAGGTGGAATGGAAAATAAAAATCGTACTTCTTCAGGTGACAAGTTTGGGAAATTATTGTTATTATTAAAATTATCGAATAATTTATTCCTGATTTAATTAGGGTGAAGTACAACCTGATAATAAAGAAAAACTTACTGAATACGCTTATATAATATATTTCAAATAAGTGGTTAGTTGCTAATGTAAAAATATGTATCTGCGTACCTGGTAATAGACTACGTCGGTATCTACTTCTAGATAGATGATATATCATAAGCATACGTTCAGTAAGTATGGATATGGAAAATGAACAAGTTTTACAATTTTTCTAGTAGTCAAATTACTGTGACAATACCAACTAATTCATTTAATATTTTTTTATACATGTAAGCTCTTAAAGTAGCATTTCTATCTGTATAGTAATATTTCTAGATAGAAGTGGATAATGTTTTATGAATATATGTATGACTTATGTCACGTTGACAAACTGACGTTACATACCAAAGGGTCAATTTCCACTAGGCACCGCCCTCTCTTCGGCAACGCTCTTGAATTCGGACTTTTGCATTTTTACTCAAATGCTAGTTTTTTCTTTTAATTTTGTAATGCAATCCAATACACATATTACACATCGGTAAACACAAAAAAATAATCGATTCCAATTAAGAACAGAAAATGTATGGTGCCATTTAAAAAATTAAAATTGATTGCCAAATTTTGATATGGTTGGCAATGAAATTACTGGCTCCGAAACAAACATAAGGTTGCATAAAGGAGCAAATTAACTAAAAAACTTTTGTCCGAACAATTTTTTCGTACAGGGTGTTTTTAAAAAGTTATAAACATTATTGCATACATATTGGGTACCCTGTATTCCAATGATATTCGAATGAGAGCAGCATCTTTTTTCTGAGCAACATTTGAAGAGGCTTATGAAACTGAACGTGCACCTTTCTTTTTTTGCCGTCTCCAAAAGCATATCACGAATGTCATAGTTCTTATATACAGCGTAGGTAATGATAAAATTTCACACAATATTTATAATTTTATGGAATGATTTTTTGAAAAAACACCAATTAAAGAGATTGACTAACATAAATTTTGTGTTTCTCATTAAACTGTAGTGCCATTATAGTTTTTAAATTACAACCCTCTTTCTTACAAAAATGAATTCCTTAAAGTTTTCTGAGGACCCCTCATATTGGGGATTGTTCCAGTTTATCTTTTATAAGATAGAGATCTTTGAGCAAATGCAAATAAAGCAAATACTTCACTTGTGACTAATCAGTTTTGACAGAAATTTTTAAGTTACTCTAAATGTTCTCGATTAATAATCTGACATTGAACGTTCAATAATTTCCAGGGTGGTACTTCTATTTCAGTTCATGTTTATTTCTTAAAATCCTCTAAATTATTTGGTCCATTAAAATAGACCAGAGATTTTAAATAATCCCATAAGAATAAATCTATGAGGGTCAAATCAGGTGAACGTGAAGGGTATTCAGTTGATCTTTATCACCCTCAAACCATCAAAACTTGTCAACCGTCAAGCAATAACAGAAAATTATGTCAAAATTAGGAGGAGCTCCGTTTTGTTAAAAACCAAATTGTTTGGTGGGGAACATTATCATCATCATATTTTAGATAAGAATTTGATGAAATCGAAACGTAGATATTATTAATATCTAACAAATCAAATTGTTTCAAAGAGGTAATAATAAGAGAAGTAAAATTTATATGACAGTTAATTTCTTGTTAAAAAATCAGGGTAAAATGTTTGCAGAGTTCTAAAAAAATTAATAACAATATTATCAGTGATGTGCGAAATTTTTACATAACGCTGTACTTATTCCGCTTTAGTGACAGAGTGACAGTTAATTTAATATATTTAGTGAGATGTTGAGTTTAAAATTTACATCGTTGTTTGTGATACTTAAATAGGAATTTTTTATTCGCTGTATCTTTATGAATATAAGAGTCTATCTATTTATTGTTTATTCTTATTAAGTTCATATACTTTGATTATTTTATTAACAATGACTATATCAGTTGAATAGAATAAGAAAAATCGTCAATTTTGAAATGTCAAATTTCTCTGTTGATGTATTATATAATGTATTTTTATAAATGTTTTCTCTTTATTAATTACTTGTTATTTATTTCATCATAATCAATGAAGTTATTATTATACTTGGATTTCTTGCATATTCTTCTTGCATCAAAGAGTGTTTAAGGGCAAAATGTCCGATAGTTTTTTTTCTGGTTTTTACTTCAATGGATATTTCGGTAATATTACAGAATCTTGAATAAATAAACATTTTAATAAAAGCTGTAGTTTTACTATTCGATAACACCCTCCTTTTGAAAAGCTATTTTCTTCCTGTTTACGACATTTCCTTGTTGGCACTAGAATTAAGAAAAAGTTTTCCTGAAGATGGAAACCACAATGAAATCAATAGAAAAACATGTGGTATCACCAGGATAGAATTACATCACATTTTTCAGTAAAAATGAGCCTCAACCAAGTTCTCCTACTGTGCAGTGAAATTGAGTGGCCAGTTTATTATCCATATTTGATCCCGCTTGAGTGTACGGTTATTCAAAATTCAAGGTCTATATTAACAGGCTATATAATGATAATTTAAAAACTCTAATGAATCTTGAAGATAATCAAATTCCCGTACAATAATACAAAAGAAACATGTAAAAAAAAGTTGGGCAACGCCTCTAGTGTTCGCAAAAGGTAACCGGTTCCCAGTTTGAATATTTAATTTAAATCATATTCCAATTCCAGAGAAATATAGTAAATACGATATGCATTGTCCACTTAAAAAGAAAGATACTCGTAAATTAATATAAATTTTCATTTTCCTAAATACACATTTCGAGATACTAAAAAGCGCGGGAATGAAGTATAGAGGTAGGAGAGTAGCACACAATCTATACAAAGAGCAAACTGCTGTTATAGAAGTAGAAGGGGAAATAAGGGAAGTAAGTATTAGGAAAGGAGTAAGACAAGGATGTACGCTATCACCACTATATTTTAATCTGTACATCGAAGAGGCGATTAATGTGGTAAAAGATAGAGTGGATTTCGGGATTAAAGTACAGGGACAGAAACTAAAAATGCTGAGATTCGATGATATAGCAGTATTAGCATCTAGTAAAGAGGAATTAGAATCAGCGTTGAACGAAATTGAGGCAGTGTTGGCAGAGGAATACAGAATGAGGGTGAATAAAAACAAAAATAAAGTGTTAGTGTGCAGAGGGCGCGAGAGCAGAGCAAAAACAAAAGTACAGATTAATAATGAAAGATTGGAGGAAGTTAAAGACTTCACTTATTTAGGAAGTAAAATAAATTGGGATGGAAGAAGCGATAAAGATATAAAACAAAGAATAGTGCAGGGTCGAGTAGCTTTTAACAAAAAGAAAGCAGTTTTATGCTCGGGGGTAATAAACTTAGAAACAAGGAAGAGATTTTTGAAAACGTATGTATGGAGCACGGCACTATACGGTTGCGAAACCTGGACGGTAGGGGAAGCAAGTAGGAAGAAATTAGAAGCTTTTAAGATGTGGTGTTATCGAAGAATGATGAAAATACCGTGGACTGATAGGGTTAGAAACGAAGAAGTATTAGAGAAATTCGGCGAGAAAAGAAGTATGTGGAAAAACATAAAGAAGGGAAGAGATAGAATGGTAGGCCACTTGCTGAAACATGGGGGAATAGTCCGCGATATTTTGGAGACAGAAATAGGAGTGAAGATAGACAGAGGTAGGCCTAGATTAGACTACTGCTCGCAAATAGTAAGGGATGTAGGTTGTAGCGCAATTACCGAAATGCGTAGGTTAGCACAAGATAGAAGAAGCTGGAGGTTAGCGTCCAACCGTTCTTAGGACTGATGATCTCATGATGATGATGATGAATACACATATAATAAAATCGCGCAAAAATAGAATATAAGAATAGAAGTTATCACATACATATCTATTCCAATTAAGAATTTGGAAGAGGCAACCTGTTACTACTCCAAGAAGGGTAAGGGGGATGTAATTTTCTGCCCAAATAACACCATTCTAGAATTAAAAATTGACGTATTTCAGAAGTTTACTTAGTAATCATAAATTATATAAAATAATAAAATACTATCGATTTATCATTTCAAAAAAATTCAGTCAAATGCGCCGTAAAACATTGATTCTGCAATGAAATACAAACAATATTTTTTTAACTGTCCAAAAAATAATATAACTCAATAAGAATTTGCTATTTTATATCGGTTTATTGAAGCGGATTCGTGAACTAAAAAATAAAAACTCGAGTAATGCTAATTTGTTTATAATATCAAGTTGTTTGATTTCCTTTTGTCTGATCGTAACCATGGTATGGTTTTGACAATTTTTATTTTGAAGTTTCAAAATTGTTTGCCTTAATTCTGTCAAACCCATATTCTAAATTTAATAATAACGAGTAAGCAAATCGCAATAATATTGCGCCACCCCCTCGCTCATATCGAAGGCACCGCCTCCGGCAAAATGCCGAAATTCTAACGAAAAGCATTTCGTACCTACATCTACCTAAAACACACACGAAAACAGCCGTTTAGTAAATAGAGATCAATAATAATATTAATAATGTTGACTACTACTGATGCTAATGATGTTTTATGTTTTAATTTTCAATAAATTATAAATATACACAGACGTTTTGATTTTAAGTTTTAAGTTGAAGAAAAAGTTGTAAAAAAAGTTTGTTAATGTATAGACAACGATGTACAACAAGTCCAAGAAAATGTTTTTGAACCCATATACTCATAATGAAGTAAATTATTACCTGGTGATGACATGGTTGTTGAATTTCTTTTAACGTTACGCACCTCATTCTGCTATCAAATATATTTTGCAACATTTCTAGCTTCATGGTTGCACATTCCAATCCACACACATTCCTCACAACAACACATTCCTGACAAATTCAAACATTAACGTTGACTGTCCAAATCCAAATTTCATTAACTAGTACACCAATTCGAAAACAGGTTTCAGTCATGGTGAAAACTACCATTTAATAACTACCTAAAATTACAATAACGAGAAAGCTTTACCAGAATTGCTTGACAAATTTTGACAATTAAAAAATAATTGACACTAATAAATATACGATGCCAGCTTGAGCAATTATTTAAAAATTCAGGATCATCTTATAATAAAATAATTTTTTATATCTGTATTATTTTTAAGGTAATATGTAAGATTAAATTTTTTAAAATAAAAGTATCTTACCCTAAATAGCAAGAACGAGCAAATCTAATTGCGAACTGATTTGACTTTTAGTTTTACAGTTTTTAGTTATAGTTGTAGTTATTAGCTAGTTTAGTTATAGTATAGCTTTTAGTCTCTATAGTATAGCTTTTAGTTATAGGTAGTTATTACGTTATTAGACACCTTAATACGAGTATAAATCTTGGTCAAAGAAACCCTAACAAATTGGAACTATATAATTTTCCGGTACATAACATACTGGTTTTATGAGGGAAAACATTTTGTTCGTTATAAAATTAAAATTTATGGTTTGATGAAATTTTAAACTTAATTTTTTTATTTTCTTATATTTTTAAGACACCCATTTAAACGTATCAGTGGTAGTCGGGTCAGGTAATTATTGAATATACAAAAAATAGAAACGTTATCTTAGATACTGTCCCAAAAAGTACAAATTTTTATATTTCCCGACGGATAATGAAGAATTTTAAATTTAAATTAGTTTATTGTTAGTTATCGCAATTTCAGCAGTCAACAAAACAGATATAATTCCTTCAATTTAGCACGTCTATGAGTAATTTAAATTTATACTCTATTGTAACCTAGAAAGATTAAATGGAGAAATAACTCTAAGTCATACCTCGCTCGCCAAAAAAAAGAAAAGCATAGGAAAAATTGACATCTGTATATAGATTTAATTGTCAACTTAATTAAACATTTGTATTAATTATTGCTCAAATACTGTAGGTACGAATAAATTATTTAAACATGTTGTCTTTATGAATATGTCATACCTTGTACAAATAGATCACGTAAGTCTATAAGCCTAATATACATATTTTCTGTTATCAACTAAAGTTTTGTTTCGTTTGAAGCTATTTTTACCTATAGTAATTTTACATTCGAGTTGCATATTTAAACTCTAAATCTTTATTCAGAGCATAATTCGAATTCGAATAAGGAAATATGAAAATCCATAGAAGCAAATTATTGCTTAATAATTAAAATAAAATAAATAAAATTAAAATACTGTATATATCGTCGTCGTCTATGTAGTTTGTTGTATTATTGAGTTAACATCAACTTTTGTATTATACAAATAATTATAATGGAGGAAAGATATAATGGAGGAAGCAGTAGGACTTATAGGAGGAGGAACCACTCTTTTAAATTTCAAATGGAATATAACCGTCAATCATGGTATCTATAACAATGTTATAATTTAAATCTTTGAATTAAATTTTTAGTATATGTAAATTCTAGATACTTATATATAATTTGTAACAAAACATCTAACCCAAAATAAAATGAAAGATAATAATTAAGTTTTCTTAAATATTATAATGAATTACGTGATATTATCAGTAATATATTTGGGGATATTATTTAAATTATATGAAAATAGTTATTTTTGGTTATATCTTTAGAAACAAAGAAATTATCATGTGAAAATTTTGCACCACTGATATTTATATTAAAAGTTTATTATAATTTATGTAAATTTACCACTATCGAGCTCCATTACTGTATAGAATTTCAGATTCTATGAAAAACCCAGTGACGTGCCACAATTTTCGTTAAATTTACCTTCAAAATAAATGTACGCCACTGTGCTTCTATGATTTGAGTGATAAATGTTTTACTTTCAAAAGTTTCTACATATTTCAAAAATATTTTTATAAAACAAATATTCTCTTATAGCTACACTCTTTATTTACAGTTTTACACTATACATACGTATTATTATTTCTTGTGATTAATTTAATGACGATAATGTCAATTTGTATGTATGCAAACCAGTGGCGTGCTTATAATTTATCGAGTGATTTAATAGGGAAAATATGAACCGGATTTCTAGATTGACGACTTCATTTAGCAACATTTAGCCATCCTCGTACACATATTATCTGAAGAGATTGTAAAAAGCACAGTTAGTTAGAAAAAATAAACCATTTATTTTAATTTTTGGAGACCATTAATATTTATATTCACGATGTATTTTATATTAAGTGATGCCATAAAAAAACACATTTTCTTTTCGCAATATATTATCCATATCCTCAACTTCAATTAAATCAATCGAAATAAATTTAACATAATTAAAATATGGAATTACACGGATTTAAAATAATGGCCCCTATGCAAGGTGTTTTCAAATGAAGTAACAAACATGATTCCAGTAAATGCAAATTTAAAATAAGATGACTTAAGCGAAAATACCTTATATGAAAGTTACCTCCTGAGGAGAAAGCCCATCTAAATGTAGGGGCTGAAACCTCACATTTTAATTTTTTCTATAAAATGGAGACTGCTGGAGACACAAAATTAAGTACGAGCACCCGAGATAATGAAGAGATATATTAACACTATTGCTTGGATCATTTTCTTCCTGTAGAAAGGGATGAAAGAGTCAATCGCTTTCTAGTAATTCATTGGAAATAGAATTTATATGAAGGAATTTAGTAAAAAAAAAATAAATAAAATAGGTACGTTAATTTTTCGTTAAATCCGAACAATTCTTGTAAAACAAGGTATTCTGAAAGTTGTTGAAGAAAACCTGAAAACTAGTGCCAGATTACTGGAAAGAAAACTGGGCTTTCAAAAAGTACAATGAACAGAGTAATCACTCATCAACTGATCAATTTTTTTCACATTTACCCAGCTCAAGAACTATAATCTACTAATTTTGCCATTCGTCTTCAGTTCTCACAAATTTTTGACAATACACTGCTGCTGATATGGATTTTCACAAGAACATACCTTTTACGGACGTACCACGAAATAATAAGACATGAAATACCAAATTTTCATAATAAACATATTTGTGACGAAATACATTTTCAGTGTTATATAAATATATGAATGAGCCTTATCAATATCTTTATGCTAGGTCTTATAAGGTTGCCAGATCACCTCAAGAGCGATACGTATTAAATTTTTCTGCAAAATATCTCCCAGAATTGCTTGACAATTTACTACTAATTTACGCAATCAAATATATTTTATGCATGATAGCATACCACCACAATTCACTCATAGTGGAAAAGGGCATTTAAATAAGCTATAATCAGATAGATAGATCGACAAAGGAAACAACGCTATCATTATATGGTCACCATGTCCACCTGATTTTAATCCCTGTGATTTTTTTATTTAAGGAGAATTAGAACAGAATAAGTATTCAAGTAAGTACAAGCAAGTGAATATTCACAATGAGAACAACTGTGGTACAGGTTTTAACATATTGTTTATGATATGCAGAATAAAAAGATCTTGAGAAGAGTACAAAGTACAACTTAATTTATTGAGTAGGATTGATTTATGTATTATAAGAACGGTGGTCAAAGTTAAACAATTTTTTAGAAAACGTAGTCGTTTACAAATTTCTGTAAACTAAAATTTGTATACACCCTGTATACCAATTTCAAAGATAATATGATTTTGCAATTTTCATGCGATTACCGCCATTATTATTCACCACTTATTTATTTTCTACTTGCCGAGGATATTTAAAATTATTATAATAATAGGTACTTCTTTATTTTTAAGGAACATAATCTCTTTTACTGATTTATTATGTTTGTTCTTCTTGATAGCAATTATGTTGAAATTAACATTTATGTTTACATTGAACCAGTGATAAGATCGTTCAATGTTACCTAACAGTTTTTGTATACCATGAATATTAACGTGCATTACGATATTACAAAGGAAAACTTTCTAGAAATTTTGCATCTCATTATCTTCAGTTCACTTAAGCAGGATTATATACAAATGTTACTTACAGGATTTTATTAAATATAATAATATTTTTGAGGAATTAAAGGGAAAGGAATAAAACTTTTTACAGATAATTCATAACAGTTAATGGTTATATAAAAATATATTAATAATTTAGTTTTTACAAAAAATTTATATTTTACCCTTGATATTTGTTTGTTAGAACAATTTTATATTTTTAAATTTCTTATTAAATATATAAATATATTTACATAATGCAACCTGCAATTTAATTCCTAAAAATGTTTTTGTATAAATCGAAATTAAATTAAAAAGAATTATGCATTAAAATTTTGACAAACGTTTTACTTTAAAGATCTTTTACATCAGGAAATATACAGGTTAACAGAAATTATTTTGTATATCATTATTTTGTTGCCATATTAGACATAACATGCATATTCAAAGTATGTTTTATTAAAATATTTAAAAATAAATCAACATATCTCAACTAAATGAATTATTTCAATAAACAACAAAGTATCGTAAATAACGGTATCATAAGGCTATACCGGGTGTAAACGATATTAGTATTATCTCCATTACTTTATATTTCTTTAGATACCACTTTCACGTTTCGGGAATTGCAATAGCAAGAAAATATCAATCAATGCACGTTAAGGGAATTATTCTAGCGCTTCCCATTTTTCCGAAAATAGCTATAACATTTAATTCGAATATCCTATATATTTTTACGAATTTGAATTCAGCGAGTTATTCTACGCATAATATGTATTTTGGGGAAATTTTCACTGCAGAAAAAAATACTGCACATTACATCGGGGAGGCAGCATTTACTGCTGGAAAATGTTTGGAGCTGAAGATAGCTGCTTTTTCTATAATAACTATTTAAACATGTTAGAGACGAGTTCTCCTATGTAAATATCTGTATTAACGGAAGCATTATGGACTACATTTAGACATTAACATCTGGAATATGGGTCTTCCGATGTTAACATTTTATCTCATGAAACCATTATGGAACTATGTTAGACTAATAGAAATTTTTCTTATCTATATTTAAATACCAAACACTTTACCATTAGTACATAGGTAACTTACCACCAAAGTGTTTATTACATCGATAATTTAGTAAATAAAACAAGTGCTTCTTGTAATTATTTAATAAAAATACAAAAATGTGGCAAGGGAGTAATTAGATAACACAGTCAAAAGTTATAAACGTTCAAAATGTCCAACGTCAAATGTCAGTATGTTCAATGAAGAACAAATTTTACGCTGAAAGAATTTCAAAATGTCAAAATATAGAAGAGTTGCTATTTAAAAAAATTAACTTTTGTAGGACACGGCACATCACCCCAATTTTACTAAAGCCATAGGCCAAAGGAACAATTTCAACCAAAATTTGATAATTTGTGTTAGCAGAGAGTATACTCAAGGCATTACAAAACCGGTTCAAGCAAGTAGTAGACCTTTACTATGGGTAGTAGAACTTTACTAGCAGATCTCACACATATCAGCTTCCTCCGAAGCCCAACCTTTCCTTTCGTACATCTAATATGTTTGAGATTCGATATTGCGCGGTACCTTCTTGGACTATCCACTGATCTCTGGATATGTCTATTGGATCTCTCTTACAAGCAGTCTATACTGCCATGATTATATAAATCCAATTTATTTACATAGATGGGTCAAAACATCCCACAACTGTATTATGTGGCGCAATAGTACTAGGAGAGCCGATCCCAAATAAAATTGGATAAAGGCCAGGAGGAAGAAGAAGATAATGGGTCAAAAACAGAATCAGGTTAAGTACAAAGGGCTATCGATAATAACGGCGTGGTACATTAATGGACCTTTCCATCAAACTCTTCTGTATATATACGGCGGAGCTGTATACGATTTTAAATCGTTACTTTTTTGTCGCTTATCATACAATCAAGAGTTTATAATAATTTATGACGCATTAAGTGCTTCATAAGTGCTTTAAAGTATTTGCACTACTTCATCTAACGGCCCTCTCATTCACCAAGCGTACATGCTTCTCAAGGGGAAAATAAAATAGTGATATTTTTTTGGATACCTAGTCACGTAGATATTGTAGGCAATGAAAAATGGTTAGGGCAACATATCAGACAGCCAATAACTCTGTGGCCATAGATTTGCATATAATGACAGCCTGGAAAGATGAATATAATAACACCACTACAAAATTGAACTCTATAACACCATCAGTCGCAATCTGGGTCCTTCTCTTTAGTATGACCATCCATCTTCATATATGCTCTACGGCAATATGGCAACACAATTTAATTTCTGCGACCAGGTTTTTACAGTTGAGCATCTCTTTTAATATTGCCCATAATACATGATAGTTCGAAGAGGAAATAATTTGAAAAATAAAATGGAGCAAACATTATTCAGTTCAGGTCAATGTACAGAATACCTTATATTTATTAAAGAAATAGATCTGTTATATAAACTGTGGCATACATACTATATAAGTATGGTCCAGTATAGTGTCTTCTATCCTGGTATCCCTCATGTCTCAAAACTAATTAATTGCCTTACCCTCAAAACCAATCTTCTTTAGACCCTTCAATCCCGCCTCAAATATCTATTGTTTGTCGTTATGAAATGTGATATTCTTATTTCAATATAGATTTTCATGTATTCAATATCGACCTGATGATTTACTTTTCCAGTGCCACCATATTGAATATTCTATCAGAAACATGTTCTAGAAGTTTTAAAACCAAATTTGCTGTATACGAATTCCCTATCTCTTGCTTCAAAGGTATTGAATTAAACCATTTAATGTTTAAATTTACTTGCTTTGGTCAAGTATGAGGATGATCTTCGATTACAGTAAAATGTTTCTAATCTCCAGAAATTAGTATTTCTCACTTTTAGGGAAACTTCTAACATGTGATTTGTTTCATTCGACTATTTTTTTCTCACTAAAATGGCATCTCTTTTAAATTAATAAATCGGTTATTAACTTAGGTACTATTCATTTCATCCCTATTTTCCAAATAACAAATTCTCTTATCTTGCCGATAAAAGGAACAGTCTACCTGAGCCCATCCATAAAAACAAACCACGGTATGTTTTGAGGTTTTTTATCTGGCAAATAGCGGAGGAATAAACTATATACAGTTAATACATTGAAAGATCTTTCACTAGAAGTGTGAACAGCCTATTTCTGTATGAATATTATTAATAATATCATTCCACTGACACAGATGACGTTCCCAATTCAACACAATGTTTCAAATAATGCACATTTCATTTCAGAAAATTTTTTCCAGTATTTTCCATAATCGTAAAAACCTATACCCAATATATGTTAATATAAGTTGTTTTATGTCTCCTTTCCACTTTTCATATGTGCAATTATATTAATAAATTATTTAATTATAGCTAGCAATAATATACAAACTTTAATCATTAATACTTACTAAAACTACTGCTTACTTACTAACATCCTAAGGTAACTTAACATCCAAATAAATAACAACAAAATAAACTCACACTATTTTTGATCTACATAGATTGAATGTATGACACAACTCATCCTTATTACTTAATAAGAGTATTAAAGAAAAAGTGTCTCTTGGTTTCATTTTAATCTTCACAATTTTTTATTTTCTCGATTTTACAAACAAGTTTTCATATTCCTATTTTTAGTCTATATGCTCCCATATATATAGACACATATCGTACATTATTATTTAACAAAATTAATAATGTATCTAATCTTCTTAATATAAGATTAGATAAACGAGTTTACGCTAATACGAGTTAAGATACCTTAAAACTTATCTTAATTTGTATTAGAGTAGGCGAAAAAATTAAAACTCTAAAACTTATATAATAAATCTTGACTTGTAAATGAACTGACGAATTAACTTGTAAGGAAAATATTTATTACACTGAAATTGTCAAATCCTTAAAGGCGTTTATATAACCAGTAATAGAATCTGTTAAATGTAAGAGATTATGTACTCAGTTGAACGGGGCAACATGTGTTTAGTGCATAATGCATAAATTTCACAAAATATATTATTAATAATACAGATTCTAAAAAACGTTCTGTGGTCAGCGTTATAGTACATACACATGATCCGTTTCAACCGTTATCTGCGTATTTAATAGCCTGTATCAGCATTTTATTATTTTGCTTCTATTATTTCCTGGTAGCGTTTTATTATTTGTAAAATTAAAAAATATATACTAATCCTCCTTCTGATAGGTCTGTAAAACTCCATAAATCCACGGACGTGAAGTCGCCGATGGGGAACAAAATATATATCTTCCGTATTAGATATTGATACTTTTTGTCTGACAATACTTTCCTTAGCTCTGTTAATATCTAGTGCTCCTCGTATAGTTGATAAAAGCTTTGTAAAGTAGTATTGTAATAAATAGTGGGGTACTAAGAAATAGTTTCATTGGGTAGATTTTTTTATGAGCATAAACGAAAAATTAATTATTTTTTGTTACAATAACAGAAACGAGCATTTAACATTAAAAGAGGTATTTTGCAATTAAAATATTGTAATTAAAAGTACAGTCAAATCTGTATACATAAAATACAGAGATAAAAGTATGAAGTTCGAGTTGCTTCGATTGACTTACAAAATGTAAATCAATCCAAGCAATCTGCAAAATACTGTAATATATTCAATGCATAACCAATTTTTACAGATTCATCATTTACAGTATTTACAATTTCCTCTTCTACCTGCGGGAGGACTTGTCGCAGGATTATTTTGTTTCTCTTCAGAATATTTTGCTGCAATTCGGAGAATGCTTTTGGACAAGTATTTACATTAGTTCTTTTAGTTACATTAGGCCTTACTAGATCTAACTCTATCTACTAGTAAGTTCTTTACAAATATCCTACGAGATTTAATTAGTTCACACTCAGTATTGTTAAACTTATGGATAATCAATGTATCCACCATGTCGCTAACAGCTACTAAATTATCAAGTCGTTTTCTATCTTTTCTGGTAGTAAATCTCAAATAGTTGATATTTCAGCAAAGAGTTGAATAGCCTTTGATTCGTTAAAACAGCAACTATCTCTGAAGCTTTGCCATTCCATATCAGTGCAAAACTCTGACAAATTGCCTCCATAACTGTCCCCCATACAGCCAAAATAGAATAAACCCACAAACGCCCTTATTATTTCTAGACTAAAAGGCTTTATATAGTAATTCGATTTGTACATATTTCATGGCATTACTTTCCATATGCAAATTTTTTTCAAATATAATGTTTCCAATGTAATTAAATAAAAGAGCCCATGACTCTATCGGTTGTTTTGCATTCCTAGCTCATCCTAGCTCATTCCAGAGATCCAAGCAAGTGTTAATTCAAATTTTCCTTCCCTATTCATACATTTCGGGGTGGTGCTTGTTTCTTCCATTTTGCATTGCCTTTACCGTACCTCTACTTTAATACTTCTTTACTACCTACCTATCTACTTTATTACCTATCTTTACCTACTTCCATCTGAGGTGATATTTTTGGCATCCAGTGAGCGTAATGAGTCATCCAGTGACAGCACTAGGTATAACTTTCTCACATAACTCATCAAAAAGAATTATATATAATGAAGAATCTATATTTTTTTAATATACGAGTATGTTATATTAAAGCAGTCACGGCTGGTCAGGGTGGCAGGGTGGGCAGTGCCCACCCAGCTGTTTCTTAGAAGAAGAGGAACAACAGTTCCAAAGTTCGTTATTTATCGTTTATAGAAATTAGTGAAGACATAATTATGTAATATGTAATTAATTAAATACATTATGTATTACATAACAACAACAATACAATGAAAAGTTTTGATTATATTATATACTAATACTAACAGCGCAACCGTGGCGAAAAATTGCAGTGCAAGTACGTGCAGCAATTCACTCTCCTAACCGGAGAACTAATAGTTACCGTGGTTTAGCGTGGTGGGTGCCGGACCGGGTGCGACAGCTTACTCGAGTCTCGAGTAAGCTGTCACACGGGTGGGCTAGACCACCCTGCTGAAGAAGCCTTCGGCAAAGCGGGGAAGGAATCGAGAATCTCCGATCAGTCCGATCTCCGTATTTCTGAGTTCCGTTTTCAGAGACGTTGTAGAACGTTGTTTATCTCAGCGAGGTCTGTACTCTGTAGACACTGTATTTGTTATATTATTAAGTAAAATTATTTTGGTTATTAATGTATTAGAAAATATGTAAATGTAAAAATTGTGTAGCATTCATAAGAGTCTGTACTAGTTTTATCCAATTTTAATGCTATGCATTTTCAACTTGAAAGCTGAAAGAATTTAAAATCTTAGCATATACTTATTATACAGTGACTAACATAGCTAACATAACAATATTTTACTTCATTATTTTGCACTATATAACCTACTAATAGTTAGTTGTTGTTGCCCACCTATGACAAATCACCACGAGCCGCTACTGATGTATAGGTATATTATAGCTATAGCTATTCTCTTAAAAAAGTGTGCCTTCTACTGCACTTACATGATAACCCTATATATTTAAAATTATTGCATTTAGGAAACTATTAGATTAAAAATCGACCTATTCAACCGCTTCATATAAATCTTTAAAATAACGCCAAAAATAATTTTGTTCGATGAGTGTCTCCACTCTGTATAAACTTGAATGCACGATCATATCATTTTTAAATTAAATACCTACATTTTTATATTCTCTGCTATAAAATGATTTAATTTTAAACCATGCGAGAAAAACATTTCGTGGTATCTCGTCATGCCTACGCAAGAATGTAAAAAATAAATTGTGTAACTTTTATTTGAGATAATTCTCACAAATAATAGGCAACCAGTAATTGCATGGGATAAAATACGAAACAGAACAGATTTAGTATTGATTTACAAATTTTTAACATATGCTAGCAAACAACTTCTCAACAATCATAATATACAAGAAAACCCATAATTTTATAAGAAAACGCTAATTGTGATCGCATATATTTAATATTTTCAAAATTACATAATTTAAGAATTAACATAGTAAATACAATATTATAATGGTCATTTACTGATTATGGATGTACTGTGTAGACTATGCTTTAATGCGTATTGTTATTGTTATTGTAAAATCATTATCTTTGAATAAATAAGAATATTCAGTGTTGCCCAACTATTCGAGTAATAAACATGTTAAAAAATACTGTGCGATTGTTAGTTAGAGTGGAAAATGGTTTTCAAAGTAAGTATTACAACTGTGTAATTAAATTTTTATCAAACAAACACTTTTATTGCACATCCATTTAAAAATATTTTATTGTTATCTAGATAAATAACTTGATAGGAATTGGTAGAATTAAGTGCACCTTCCTGTAAAAAATATTCATAATTATGTGAATATAAAAAGAAAAAACATCAAAAGATACGTTATTTACCGCAGTAATTATAATGTAATATGCAAATATATACCAGTTGTACAACAGATGGAAAACATACGAATAATTTTCTGTACATCAAAATTGATTTTTTGTCGACGAATTGCAAATGAAAATAAATGCTGTGTTTATATTTAGAGTCATTTGAGAAATTAATTAAAACAGAGAGCATTCTGAACATAAATGAGGAAGAACTTTATACCAAAAAGAGTAGAAAGGCAACGTAATACATTTAGACGGATTATCAAAATTGCTTGCTTCTTTCAGTATTTAACTAACTAAATATTAACGACATAAAACCATATATTCTCCTGCATCTAAACCCCTATACAAAAATTAAAAATTGTTACTAAAAAAACTAATCCGATGACGTCATTGTTCAACACTGAATACCGTAAGAAATAAATCCGCTTGTCCTAATGTTTTCTCAGAAAAAACATGCGACTTTAAAAAAGTGTTGGAAGGTAGTACGACACACTGAAAAATATTATTAGAGCAGGTCATTTAGAATCGTTTGAATAAAAAAATAAACAGTTTTAACACCTTAAAACGGACTTTTCCGCACGTGGAACATATCTATCTCGAAATTGAGTGGCCATGAAAAATAAACTAACTCATAAATGCAGAATATGTGTTTTATGCGACAGTTTTACTTCCTTCAAATAGTCCACCATCGTGCTTTCTCATGACCCATGGACAGGGTGGGGTGTGTCCTATCCACCTGAAAATCAATAGATGTCGTCTGGTAGACGTCCCTAATCAGAATTAGTCGAAACCCGACCGATCCGACACGATTTAATTAAGTGATCGTGCTAACAAAAAAAAATTCTAAAATAGTCCACCATTGTGCTTTCTCATGACCCATGAATATGGTAGAGTGTGTCCTATCCACCTCAAAATCAATAGGTGTTGTCTGGAAGACGTCCCCGATCAGAATCAGTCAAAACCCGATCGATCCGATACGATTTAGTTGAGTTACCGTGCTAACCAAATTTTTAAATGCCGACGACAACGACGATAATGATAGCGACACAAACACCGCAAAATTTAAAAACCATTTTTTCTTTGTTTTTAAGCCGAAAAGCGAAAAATGAACGCTAAAAAATGTTTTTATTTTTCTTTACACGATTACATTACTTTTCCGGAGTGCAGAAAAGTAATATACAAAAGTAATATACAAAATATTATACAAAGCGTCGCCGTCTACAAGATATTCGCAATTTTCAATTTTTTAACTTTCTTAGAGGTTTTAGAGTTTCTCTAGAGGCATATTGTCATTAAACAAATTAAATTATAGCTATTAATTGACAAATCTATACTATTTCTAATGTATAGCCTAGACCTTTTTTATTAGATAATAAAAAAATGATGACCAATTGATAAAGAAAATATTCACATTTTTATATGTAGAAAGGAAACATTGTATTCGTATACGAAGTGATTCAAATTCATTATAAAAACAAGAAATTATGTCCTAGTGATATTTAAGTAATTTAGCAATTTGACTATTAAGTATCTTATCCATCGATAATCATTTTTAATATATAGCAAAAATAATGAAAGTACCCGGGTTTTTATAGCTTATTTTTTCAAAGACAATATGCAGAAACCTCTAATAGATTTAAAAATAATCCAAAGACGCGAATATCTCGAAAACTGCGATACTTTGTATATTGAAATCGAAAACCCATCATCCTAGAATATCCTCAGGATATTCAATATAGATAAACATTGCACAGTGCTTTCGTAAAGTAATGAATAAATTCGGTAAAAAATCAAGGAATAACTTTTGGGAGAACTCTCAGACTTATACAATTTTATTTTTCTCCCTATTTATATTACGAAATATGAAAGAGCACATTGTTTACATAGCAATAATTCCATTAGCATAAGTTTAGGTTAGATAAAAGAAAATGAAGTAAAACAAATGTGCATTTTCAAAATTTAAATCTAATAGTAGGTACTGATTATTTAAAATATTGACCAAATTAACATTGTTCACATTGTGCACCGTTAGCTGCCTCACAGTAGCCTTATCGACCGATAATTTTTTTTATTGCTGTGAGATAAACTTATTCAATAATTGTTTTTAATTTTAGAGTTATTTCTTTAAAGAATACATTTCTTATCTGTTGTTTTGCAAAAAACGGTGTATTTGAAGCGTTTATTGAGTAGTAATTTTGTCTTATTCTTCTTCTTCCTTCTTTTATATAGGCATTTTGCCTGTTTTTCTTCGTCGTCTTGCCTAAGTCTGGCTATTTGGAATATTGTCGCTCCATCGTTTCCGAGGTCTACCGATGCTTCTGCGTCCTAATGGTGACTTGTCTCTAGTTACTTTTACTAGTCTTTCCTCTGACATTTGGTTAATGTTCTGTCTGTCGTTCCATTCTGCTTTTCTACCTAATACCTATTCATTAATGTTTTCTATTCTGCACATTTGCCTGATATCCTCACTTCTTTGCCTATCCATCAATGTTTTGCCAACTATCCTGCGTACTATTTTCATTTCTGCTGTTTCTAGTATTCTTTTTGTTTTAGCTGTTTCGGGCCTGGTTTCAGCTGTGTATGTCATAATAGATCTGATCGCTATTTTGTATATCCTAGATTTTACTGCGATTCCTATGTGTTTGTTTCTCCATACTATGTTATTTAAACATGTTGCCGTTCTTGTAGCCTTTGTCACCTGGCTTCTTACTTCAGCCTCAGTATCTCCGTAACCAGATATTTCTATGCCGAGGTATTTAAATTTCATTTCCTGTTGAATAATCTTGTTACCAATACAGAGTTTACATCTAATTGGTATTTTTCATTCATGCATTTCGTTTTTGATGTTGATATTGTCATGTTAAATCCTTTTACTGTTTTATGGAATTGAAACAAAAATCTCTGTAGATCATCCTCATTTTCCGCTATTAATACGGCATCATCCGCATAGCATAAAATTTTATTTCCCTGTTTCCCATTTTATACCCTTTGTGTTTTCGCACTTGTTTTATTACTTCATCCATGACGATATTAAACAGGAGCGGGCTCAAAGAGTCCCCTTTGTCGGATGCTACTATTGCTGGATATTTTTTCGGTGAGCTCGCTATTGACTTTGGCTTGGATTGTATTTGCAAAATATATGTTTTCAATTGTTTTAATGATGTTATGTGGTATTTGTCTGTCATATAGAAGATGTAGTACGTCTTTTAGTTGTATTCGATCAAATCCCTTCTCTATATCAATGAAACACATGAAGGCTGGTCGGTTGTATTCAATCGACTTTTCGGTTATTTGCCTTAATATAAACACAGCGTCCGTACATGATCTTAATGAGCGAAACCCTTGTTGTTCGTCTGCCAATGTGATTCGTTTGTTTATTTTGCTTGTTATAATTCTGGTAGTAAACTTTAAGGGTGTGCTAAGCAGATTTATGCCTCTGTAATTTGCTGATACTTTTTTATCGTCCTTTTTGAAAAGTAGGATCATTGTACTCATTCGACACTCGTCTGGAATTTTACAGAGGGATAGTATTATGTTATCACAGTTGTTAATTGTTGGGTTAATTTTTCCCCTCCATATTTCAGTAGTTCATTAGCTATATCGTCGGGGCTTGGACTCTTCCTATTTTTAAGATTGAGAACTACAAGGTGGACCACGGGAGCGGGAAGATTTGAAGACAATGTAATCCAGAAAGTAACTGTATTTAATTAAAACAAAGTATAACTATAAAAAGATAATTGTGTGCCATTTTTATTTCTTAAATATTATGCCGGGCAAACGGTGTCCTCTTCTCTCTACACACTCTTGAAGTCGAACGTTGAAATTCTGCATAACGCGACGCAATATATTCAATTTCTTCACTAATTTTCATTTTGAGCTCCCAAATATCTCATGGTTTATCAATAAAAACCTTACTTTTTAGGTAACCCCACAAAAAGTAGTCGCATGCCGTGAAATCTGGCGATTTTGGGGGCCACTGAATGTCCCCGCGTTTGGAAATAACGCGACCTGGAAATAATATTCGCAGAGCATCCATTGATATTCTTGCGGTATGAGAAATAGCGCCATCTTGCTGGAACCAACTGTTTGGGTTGTTCTGTGGAAACATGTTCAATTGCTGTGTCAGAAACTGATTAATCAATTCAGTATAGTGTGCAGAATTGAGTGTCAAAGAATTTCCATTCTGATCTTCAAAAAAATAAGGACCGATAATTCCCATTGAAGGCTGCACACTATACTGTTACCTTCAGGCTGTGTAATGGCTGTTGGTGAAGTTCCTGTGGATTTTCCAAAGCCCAATAACGGCAGTTTTGTTTGTTGGTATAGCCGGATAAATGGAAATGTGCTTCATCAGATATCCATAAATTGTGAAATATCAATTTCTTGCTCTAACATCGTTTCAGCAAAATTCAGGCGAACAGGGGATCTGTTGATTTCAGTGCTTGGACAATCTGGATTTTGTAAGGATGGAAATGGAGATCCTTATGCAAAATTCGAAGAAAAGTGGTCCTAGATAAACCCAAAGCCTAGCTTTGTTTTCGACTTGAACGTTTTGGACTGCGCTCTATAGCTGCTCTAACGCGATCAATGTTATCAAGGCTTCTGACGCTTCTGTTTGGTCCCTTATGTTTGAAATCTTTAGCTGATCCAGTTTCTTCAAATTTACGAATCCATTCCTTTATGGCATGGGCAGATGGAACTGTTCCATGACGAGGAATATTGAAATGAATTCGAAATTGACGCTGCGTTGCGACCACATAGTCATGATTTTTGTAGTAAGATTTAATCACAAGCGAACGTTGTTCACCGGACCACTGTTACATGATTACTAAATGGCATAAAATGACAGATAAGGTGACAAGCAAATCCACAGCAACCTATGCATAATTACGAAATAACAACATTTTCAAAACTTCCCGCTCCCGTGGTCCACCTTGTAGTTGAATTGTTTAATACAACTCATCCTGGTCGATAGTCCATTAGCCAAAGGATGGTAAGCAATGTTGTGTCTAAATACCGTGAATTTGGACATGTTTGTGATCTTCCTAAATTTGGACCCTCGCCATCAGAAGACGATCATTTTCATCTTTTGTTGGGAATGTAAGAAAATCATCACTCATAATTAGAGGAACTGATAAATTATTCTTGATTTCAAAAAGATAGCGCACTTCTCGCACTTTCAAACAAGATAGCGCCCTTTATGCAGCACCTGTCCGCGCTTATTTAGATGAGATGTTAGATTAGGTTAGACACTACTAGATTAGTTTTTGCGGGGATACTTAAAAATCAAAATGTACGTTACTAGACCGAAAAATTTAAAAGGTCTAAAGCAAGAATTCGTCACAAAATACAACGTATACCTCCTGAAGTTATTTTCAAAAGGAATTTATTAAACGTCTTGACAACTGTCAGGCAGCGAACGTTGCGCAATTTGAACATGTAATCAGTAATTTTTTTAAATAATCATTGCCATTTAATTTAGTATTTCGACAATGCTGTAACGTATGTAAAAAATATGCTCTTTCATATTCTGTAATAAAAAAGGTGTTACTATAAAAAACATATCGATGACTTCATATCTCCTACACGAATCACCTTGTATGTATTAATTATATTTTAAAAAATGCGCAAAAACAATGAAATTTGACGGGTCCCAGAGTTTTTCCAAAAGTTATCCTCGAATTCTAACGAATTTAATCATTATTTTATAAAAGCATTTTATAAGAAACTGTAGTATAGTTGAAGCCCAGTTTTCTTTACTAAACAAAAACACATTATCAGTCATGAATTATTATAACTTAGGAGTAGTATAGCAAAGCCGGTACCAGGCCACCCTCGGATTTGTCCGCGGACATTTGATGCGGATGGCATGTGGTCATTGTTGATCTGAAGAACTCTTGGCGGAGGTATAAAACAGGTCTGTACAGGTATAAAACAGGTGTGTATCGGTTTAAAACAGGTATGGTGGCATTAGGAAAAAACATGACGTCATTAAACAGGTTACCATACCTCTTTTAAACCGATACACACCTGTTTTATACCTGCGCCAAGAGTTCTTCAGATCAACAATGACTACATGCCATTCGCGTCAAATGTCCGCGGACAAATCCGAGGGTGGCCTGGTACCGGCTTTGCTATACTACTCTTAGGCAAAAAAAAATATAATTTTAATAAAAATTTTAAATTTCACAGTTAACAACAATATCATCTGTGACATCCAAAGATAGATTATGTATAGAGATTATTATTATTATGTAAATAGAAAACATTTAGGTAAATAAATATGCTGTTACGCATTTTGTGAATTAACGGCGACATTGATTTATTAACAATAGTAATAAAAACAGAAACAGGACCAGTTTTCCTCAAACACCAAAAGATTGTAAGATTATAATACATCGCTAGATATGCGTTTCTTCGCCCAAGTTGACATTATCGTAGGTGATGTAATGATGATGATCAAGGTAATATAAAACAGACTGAAGGAGATGGTGAAAACTCCCAGGATTATTAACGATAATGCAAGAGTACTAACGAAAGCACACACATATATAGTTTTGTTACATTTAACGATTAATATTAATCAGTGATGTATATATAACAATCTTAATTATCTACTTCAAATTTATATTTACAATACATTTATGTACGTACTATAAAAAGGTCATGGGTTCATAATATTATAATTGGATGAATAAATGTAGTTATATTGAATTTTTGATAATTGATTGTTATCAATAGGAACACAAAAACACAATTGTATCTCGAAGAAATACAATTTTGTTTTAAATGTTATCAAATAGTATAGTTCTATATAAGTTATTCATATGTGTGGTACGCATTTGTATGAAAACACCCGAATTTGTTTATATTTTATTTTATTTTACAAACCAACCAGAATAAGTTTTCCAATTACAGGATAGAATAAACAGTTTTAAAACCTTAAAACTGACTTTCCGCACGTATAACATCTCGAAACTGAGTCGCCGAGAAAAAATAAACCAACACATAAATGCAGAATATGTGTTTTATGCGACAGTTGTACTTTTCTTCAATTTTTCTCAAATAGTCCACCATCGTGCTCTCTCATGACCCATGGACAGGGTGGGGTGTATCCTATCCACCTCAAAATCAATAGATGTCGTCTAGTAGACGTCCCTAATCAGAATCAGTCGAAACCTGATTCATCCAACATGATTTAACTGAGTGATTGTGCTAACAAAAACAAGTTCTCAAATAGTCCACCATTGTACTTTCTCATGACCCATGAACATGGTAGAGTGTGTTCTGTCCACCTCAAAATCAACAGTTCTCAGATAGTCCACCATCGTGCTTTCTCGTGACCCATGGACAGGGTGGGGTGTGTCCTAATCACCCCAAAATAAATAGGTGTCATCTGGGAGACGTCCCCGATCAGAATCAGTCAAAACCCGATCGATCCGACACGATTTAGTTGAGTCATCGTGCTTACAAGAATAAATGCCGACAACAATGACAACGATAATGACACACATACACACACAAAATGGTTTAAAAACCATTATTTTTTTTGTTTTTAGGCCGAAAAACGAAAAATAAACCCTAGAAAAAATATTTGTTTACACGATTACGTTACGTTTCCACGTATTGCGGATTGCGAAAAAATAAAAGCAATAGAAAAAATTATAAACAAAATGGAAAAAAGATATAAAACATAAAAGATATAACATTAATATTACTAAACAATAATATTAGAATCATACCAGATTTCACATCTATATGTAAGTGAAGTAACTGATCATTATTATTTACGTGAATATCATTATATTTAGAATTTCTGAGATGCTAGTGCTAGTTACAAAGATGTCTATGCCATCAGCATTATAATTAATTAGTACTAGTATACAGACAGACAGAAATTTTAAAACGTCTGTCCTTCGTTCCAAATTGAAACAGTAACGAATATCTAGTGGATTCAGTTGGCACATGAGAAATTAATATTTCCTAAAAATATAGGACAATTAATTTTGTTACCCAATATTTTAACACACTACACACTATTCAGTTTTGTCTTTTTGCTCGTAGGTTTTGTTTCTGTCTTGTTTTGGACACTTACGTAGTTTATTTTACCGACTAACCATAAAAGAGAACCATTGTTAAAACCAATAGGAGGATAGACATGATCTATAGTAAACACTAATCACTCTAAAAGTTTCCTTTGAATACTCTCGAGGTTGTATATTATATAGGTACATATGTACATAATATGTACATTATATCATGGAATATTTGCACATCATCAGCAGAGAACAGTGATTCAATTAATGAAGATTACAAATACAGTAAAACCCCGCTTAACACGCAGGATACGTTCCATCAAAGTAGAGCGTAATGCGAAACAGCGCTAAACGAGGTTATATCTCATGTAAATAATGTAAATAATGGGGTTAGGGGAATATGGATAGAAAATTGGTTAGGTATTAAATTTATAATTACAGTGTGAACAAAAAAAACCCGATCACTTCAAAATTTGGTAAAAACATTAAATAAACAGGTTATTTTTAAACAGGTTTTTATATATTAATTTTTGAAAATCACTGCAAAAAAATTATCAAATCATTTCCAATTCAATTACATAAAACTTTTTTTTCCTAATTTTTTAATATTTTTTGTCATTCAAAAAAAAACCGATCAGGTTATTAACTTTATTAGAATTCATTTTTACCCGCCAAATTTATTTATTTTAATGTATTTTTGAATTGTAAACTGCCCAAAAGCTACCGTAAAATTAAGATTTTTTAACATTTTTTTCAATTATCGGTTTTTTTTTTGTTCACACTATGTTTTTTGAATAAAAATAAAACAAAACATTTATTTTTTACAAAAATAAAAACAATATTAACGAATTTACTTATAAAAAGTTTCCAATTTTCTGCCTTTTTGTCAAGAAGGCATCTAATGTAGTTTGCGTTTTTCTTTTGCGTTCTGTTAGAAGTTGTTGATAAGTGGATAAAGCATCTATAATACCCCATCTTGCTTTTGAACTCCTGTGAAAATTTGGATCATTTTCAACAATTTGGTCTATAATTTCAGTTGCAGTGGTCAAACTCCTTTTTACCAGCGCGATCGAAAGTTTTTTTTGCTCTTCTTCGAAATCACTACTATCAATATTTTTGTTTTCTTCTTGCTCAATTAATTCTTTAAGCTCATCATTAGAAAGACTACCGCACCGCACCAAACAAGAAACACAACTACACTGTTTCGGATATGTTATTTACATATTTGGAAACCTAGCGCTGCGCATTATTTCGGTGAATCCCTGGGTTGAAATAAAAGAGCGCTAAATTGAAACAGCGCTAAACGAAACAGCGTTAAGCGGGGTCTTACTGTATAGTGGTGCAAAAACAGATTATTTAGGAACTTAGAGAGGGAACGTGATGGGCACGCAGCTGTTATCCGTCGTGGAGCTATAAAAGTGCAGCACTATGCTATCATATTTTTCTATAGAGCTAGCTGCAACAATAGCATTTATACTGCTGTCTGGGGTAGTGGACTAGTTTATTGTATGTTTGAGTTCTAATCGCAATGACGAAAATTTTCCAGAAACAGACATATTTCTGTAAGCATGAGTATGTTTATCCCCGTATACCTATATGTATAATCTTCCCCTTCTCAGCCAAATGCTAGGGGAAGAAGGTCAACTTGTGTTTGTGAAAACTTTAAACTACAAAATATCGATTTAATAATAAATATAGAATAATAAATATATAAAATCGAGTATACAATAACTATATACCAGAATACTTAGTAAACGTACAGTTAATAAATATGTAGATAAATTTATTCAGCCTCATCATTATCATTGGAGTTGCAATGGGCACGAAATTAATCGCAAAGATTACACACCCACAGACCCTCAAAACTATTTATAAAATGTAGGTGAATGATTTTTTGTAACGCAAAGTCTACATATAATATAATAAAGTTTACATAATAAGTCACTTTTATTTGTTCCCAAAGTTTTGGATTTCTTAAAGATACTGAATTTTATAATTTGATAATTGGGAAATCTATATTAAAACTAATTTAAATAAAAATAACAAAAATCTCTATTTCATAACAAATAAAAAAATATAGAGTATTGACTCCTAGATTATTTCAAAAAATAAAACCCGCCACAGGTAGGATTCGACATCTGTCCCGGATTGGAACCGAACGACATACAGCTGTTTCGAACTTATTAGTTCTCGTCAGTGCCGTACACGGTACGCCGATCCAGGACAAATGCCGAATGAACTCTATGGGATATACATCTTTATCGATACGATCTCTGTCAGAAACATATAAGTCGGAAATCGAGAAAGGAACCACCAAACCCCAAGCGGTTATCAAAGTAGTTCCCAAATAGCAAAGTTATTACATAATCGCTCTAGGAAACAACTAATCCTCGGGCTAAAGCCCCACCAGGCATTGAATTATACCTAAACGCGATCCTCCACCCCTTTCTCGTATTTCTGAACGATCAGATAAGGTTTCAAAAAATAAAACCCGCCACAGGTAGGATTCGACATTTGTCCCGGATCGGAACCGAACGACATACAGCTGTTTCGAACTTATTAGTTCTCATCAGTGCCGTACACGGTACGCCGATCCAGGATAAATGCCGAATGAACTCTTTGGGGTATACATCTTTATCGATACGATCTCTGTCAGTAACATATAAATCGGAAATCGAGAAAGGAACCACCAAACCCCAAGCGGTTATCAAAGTAGTTCCCAAATAGCAAAGCAATTACATAATTACCTGAAGCGAAGAGTGAATTTCGTAAACTTCGTTTTAGTTTATCCTTAAACTATTCCCTAACAGTAAAAAACAAAATTGCAAATATCAGAAATTTTTATTATTAATTATTATGCAAAACGTAAAACATACCACATAAATTAGACAATCCCCCAAATCCATATAGGAGTAATAAGCTGGCACAATCCTGTAACAAAATACCTGAAAAATTTTGGTAGGAATATAAAACATAATTATTAACACAAAATAATTCCATTGGCTCCTTAGGAAAAACTTAGTAAATATAATGACTTTCATGCCTCTGTCAATTATATAATTATTTTGTATTTTATACTAACTAATTATATGGTTGAAATAGGCTCAAGCTTACTTATAAAATTTCGACTAACTAATAGAGACAGATCCTAATAGAGACCCTCAGAAGATTAAATAACAACCTCCATACCATGAGCTATGCTGCCTATTTGTCGAAGATGCAACTTCGAAGATGAAAATAAAGAGCATACTTGAAATATCTGTCTTACACTCTTAGCAGAAAGATATTCTATACTAATAATCATTGGTCGAATTAGCAATAGCTAATCTAGACAGACTACCATTAATTACCCTTCTTTAAGACATCTTCGTAGTAGGATGGCTGAAGGAATTAAATCGAAGGTGTCAACATAATGATAACTCAATAGGTTCGAGTTGATTGTCTCGGTATATTTAGAGTTATGTCTACACCGAGAATTAAAAATGATTATAATTAATTTTTTTTTTTTTTTTTTTAGGAAGAAACGAAAGTCAAATTGCGTTTGTCGGATTGGGAAACATGGGATCCAGAATGGCAAGAAATTTAATAAAAGCAGGTCGAAAGGTCAAGGCATATGACGTAATTCCATCTGCTGTAACCGAGGTGGAAGGAGTCATCCCATGTAGTTCTGCTGAAGAAGCAGCACGAGACTCGTCCTTGGTTATAACGATGCTTCCTAACGGTCAAATTGTGAAAGACACGGTTTTAGGCGAAAAGGGAATACTCAAGGGTATACCAAGAAGTTCCCTCTTGGTAGATTGTTCGACCGTGGAACCGAAAGTAGAGCAGCATCTGTATGAAGTTGCCAAGAAGAACGGTGTTCGATTTTTGGACGCTCCAGTGTCTGGTGGTATTGTGGGAGCTGAGGCAGCAACTCTAACGTTTATGGTAGGCGGTGATGAAAATGATGTCAACGAGGTAAAACCGGTCTTGCAACAAATGGGGGCGAAGATTCACCATTGCGGGAAGATTGGTAATGGACAAGTTGCGAAGATTTGTAATAATATGGTGTTAGGTAAGAAATTTATTTTAATTTAGCCGTATATGCTTTTGTATTGTATGGTACCATAAAATTTCTTTTTTAATTCCTTAGAATCTCGATAAATAACTTTCTGATAATGCTCTTATACTAACTACTAATTGATAATATAGCTGGTATCCTAGAGTTTGGCTTATAATATTTATCGTTTTTAAATTATTTGTGTATGTCAATCTCATGAAAAGTGTCTTTCAATAAGGACGCTCGATCTTTAAACGTAAATAAAACAAGTTGTGTATGAGACATCCACTCAATTTTCTTTTTTAATTTCAAAGAATATTTTATGGGATTAGGTATGGAATATAACGTCGTTTAAATGTCCGCCGCTGCTCTTCTTGGTGGCACGTATTCGGGAGGTCCAATTTTCGATGACTTTGTTGCATAAATCTGGCTGAATTTGCTGGATGGCGTTATGCTGACTTTGAGGGCATAAATTGTTTGCGGTTTATTCGTATAAACCTGCGATTTATAATACCCCAAAGGATGAAGTCTAAAGGTGTTAAATCGCACAATCTCGGTGGCCAGTTCAAGTCGCTGCTGCGCGAGGTAATCATGCCATCAAATCGCTCGTGCAGATTGTCCATCGTGGCATGCACTGTGTGGCACTTAGCGCTGTCCTGTTAGAACCACATGTCGTCGACGTCCATATGATCCAGTTTAAGCCAGAAGAAGTTGCTTATCATCGATCTGTAGCACTCGCCATTGATGATTATGGCAATTCCAGTTTCATTTTGGAAGAAGTACGGACAGATGATGCCGCCAGACCAAAATCTGCACCACACAGTGACTTTCTCGAAATGCATTTGGTGCTGTTGTATCTCGTGTAGATTGGTATCCCCCCAAATCCGACAATTTTTATTGTTCACATTCAAAATGGGCCTCGTCGCTAAAGATGATTTACGTATCACGTAGTGCGCGGAACGTTTTTAGAATGAAGCACTGATTTTGAAAATAAAATTTGATGATTTGCACACGTTGTTGAACGCTATAACTTTCCATGATGATTTTATACACTACTGAACAATTCACAACAAATTTTACGTTGCTTTAACGATATGGCCGCTATAACCTAACAAATTTTAAGCGTCCCTAGTGAAAACCCCTATATAAGAGTTGGCACAATTAATATATGTAAAAGGAGAAAAAAATAGGATTTTATATAGTCTTCAAAAAGTGTAACCGTCATTTGATAATTGTTAATATACATTTTTAAACTTATTTTAATCTTGCTGGTATTATCACCGACAGCCAATTTAAATTTCGTCATTAAAGATCCAGGAAATCTAGTTATTTACTTTCTATTGGTTTACTTTGCTAGTTATAGTAAACACTTAATCACAAACAGAGGTAGTGAATAACTCTTTTGGGAGTCTTGAATAACTAACTTGTAGTCTTCACAGAAACCAAATACTAAATAAACAATGTATGAAAAAATATACTGTATTAATATAAAATGAGTAATAATGTTATCTTTGTTTTAGGTATCACCATGATAGGCACTTCAGAAGCCCTAAATGTAGGAGTCAAATTAGGGCTAGATCCAAAATTACTAACATCCATAATGAACGTGTCTTCGGCCAGATCTTGGTCCTCAGATACATACAACCCAGTTCCCGGTGTAATGGAAAACGTGCCATCTTCCAATGGATATAAAGGTGGATTTAGCGTTCCTCTCATCGCTAAAGACTTGGGTCTCGCCGAAAACGCTGCCCTTAGCTGTGGAGCTCCGGTACTTCTGGGTGCTTTAGCTCACCAGATCTATAGAACGATGATATGTAATGGGTATGGTGATAAAGATTTTTCTGTTGTATATGAGTTTTTAAAAGGAAGTAAATAAAATGGTTTTGTATAGTTATTATAGTCTATATTTTTAATCTTACTGTCGTTTCCTTCAGCCAAATAAATTTTGTAATCTATATGCCATATGCAAAGGTAATTTAACTATTATTTACAACCCAGTGGCGGCTTGGTAGGACGTATTATATGTGTGGACATAGTATTGACATGACATGCGGGGATGACAAAATGATATAAAACATATCTTACTGTTACTTATAGAGGAAATCAGCTTATTTATAAAGAAAAACAAAGTAAAACGGTTTATTTCTTTCAAAATAGCCCCATAACCATTTAAATTTATCGTACACACTACTATTAAACTTACCAGATTTCCCAATGTTGATTTTTGAAATATTTAAATAGTATTGCTGTAGCTGAAATAATTCTACTAAATTAAAACAACTCTTTGGAATAATCTTCATAGCGGCGTAGCGCTCTGGAGAGGTAGGTGTATTTGAATTCCTAATCGTAGAATTTTTTTCAATCTTTCACTGTTTTCGATGTAGGGCAGCTCAACTCTTTAAGTTAAATGGTCTTCCTATTATTGAACTTTTGTATAGTTTTACTGATATCATGGTATATTTTCTTAATTTAAATAAAATACAAATATGAAATGGAAACACCTGTATGTATCCATCAAGTTATTACACATAAACCCATATATTTATTCCTTCTATTATATATAGCATCTCATGTTTTATGCAATGAAATTAATAAAAAATAGGGTTAAAATATGGTCATTATCTTATTGTTATCAGTAAACATTTTTATACAAAATATTATATGTTTGAAAGACAAATTTATAGAAGATATTTATTATTCTCTATTCTTCCAAAAAATATTATAATGCCTTGATTTTTCTCCTGAATTAATTTTTACTAATTCAGATTATACTTTTTCGAAATTCTGTACGTTATATTCGCTTCGTTTTATTTCATTCCAGGTTTTACATGATATTACACGGAGAACGATAATGGTCATTCTTTGTATAGTAATGCTATACATGAAAATTGTCCCATATAATTTATTCTCGATGGGGAACATCAGACACGAGAATCACATCACGCGATTTCATCCTCATTGGGAATCATCAGTATAGCATACTCGATGCCCCAAGCTCTCTTCTATTTATAGTTTAAAGTCAACAAAACCTGATTGTATTCTCTTCGTCACATGACTTTCATATTGTAAACAAGTGAACATTATCAGAGTTTGTCTTTAAGCTATAAATGGAGGATGGCTCTGATGTACTGAGAAAACCAGATAGGGGGTCAGGGTCCACTTTGAAAGTGAATGTACACATAGAATAATACTCTAGCCATTTACCAGCTAAATGGCAAATCAACTTTCGTTGCGTGCTACATCCAAGACACAATTCATCTCATCATTTCAACACAAATCCATTTTTTCTAAATTTTATCCTAACAATGTTTCGTTTGCAACACAAATTTCAGTAAATGGTCAAAGTTATACCTAGATCAAGTATTTTCCAATTTTCCAGTTTAAACACGAACTTTCTAAATTTAATGTTGAAACATTTGAGTACAACACGTTTGGTTAAGTTTACAAGAATACCAGGCTTTTCTACGTTACAATTTCCACCAAAGTTAGATTATATTTATATCCTTATCTAAAAATACATGTCTGGAAAGTGACATATATCGAGAAATATAAATGAAAGGGACTAAAATATTGTTATGCACATATTTTTTGCCGTGCGGAATTATTGTTGGCTGGCAAAACTGCACGTCTATGCTGGATGATAGGGTCTGTAAATATAAAAGCTACGAGCAAATTTTGCTCGTAGTATAAAAGTAACCAGAGCCTGCTAAAGTCGCTTACTCAGCTTCTGTTAAGCGTAGGCGCGTAGTTTGGCCAGCCAATAGAAATTCAGCATGGAAGACAACGCCTGTAACAAATTTCGTAGTAGACTTTTATTTAACTTTTCTATCGTAATCTGCATAATTAAAATTATGTTATAAGTTTAGTTTAAACAATAATCTTTTATACTGATTTTCCACTCAATGCATGAAGAAATGGCAAACAATAAAATGTTAAATAATACTTTATGACAAATATGCTTTATTGTTTTTAGACTTCAGATAGTTCACTTTAAACTGGACATAATAAAACATTTAATAATTACTTTTTGCAATTTATATGTTTCCACATGAAAACAAAAACTAATTTTTCCCAACTTAAGAACAAGGAGTATTTCGATCAAAATTAGGGAATTCTTGAATTATTATTATCAATTATAAATGTGCTATGTCCTAAGATCTAGGTGAAGTACAGTAACATAAAGCACAGAATACATATATATGTACAAAGCCCATCACAAGTATCTGTGAATGTGCAAAACCAGCAAAACCACTATTTTGTGTAGCTAGAGCTAGAGTAATTATTTACGCGCCTACCCTACTTCGTCGCTGAGTAAATACCCTAAAACTCTAGCAGTTTGTATATATTCTGTGTGTCACAGAACACTAATAAATTATGTGCACTGTGCAGTGTGTAGCAGATCTACCTATTTTGATATTTTGTGTGGTATAAAATATGACAGCTTGTTGTGAGTAGATGGTGACAAGTTTATTTAAAAAATTTCAGTTATCACTTTTTAAAATGATTTGAAATAAAGTGTTTCGAGACGTATCATTATATATATAGGTAGAAATAATGTAGAAATTATATTTACTACAAATTAAATAACTATTTCATTTGTAGTTTCAGTTACTGAATTAATTTTTAGGTTAGATTAAGAAAGTTGCACACATTTTTCCCGGATGTTTTTAACGCAGCGGAAACCTGTTATTCGTCTCGTTTTTTAAAAATAATAGTTGTACAAAGATGGGCATAATTATAGGAAAATTCAGAGTAAGTTTGTCATTTCAGATTTGTAAATTGTAAACAATTTGATACTTCTAGAAGAAGAAAAGTACTTATGATATATTAGAAAAACTAGAACAGGAAATAACTTCAATTGAAGAATTTGGCAGGAGTACAGAACAGACCAGAAAAAAAATTGTTGGTCGATTTGTTTTATTGGCGATATTAGTGTATATATTATTAGCATTTGTATTATACATATATTACCATAAAATATCTACGAATCAAAGGTTAATATGTATTATACCACTAATAGCATTTCCATTAATGTAAGTTTGAAAATTTGTTAAGGTAAGAATACATATTTCCATTTAATGTGTTTGTAGAATATGGCTTATTAAACGTTTTCTAACTTGGTACTATAGTAGAAAGATCAGAAAAAATGAGAAAAAATTAGTAAGTTTGAAGGATCAGAAGAAAAAAATCTTAGATAATGTAATGGAAACTGAAACCTATAAAGTGGCTAAAAAAATTTTAGACAAATTTGCTGAAGAACCAATCAAAAAGTTGCCTGCGATTACTACGTCTGAAACCACACCAATAACAAATAAGGAGGGTGCGCTTATTCCTAGTTCTATGAGATTGACTCAGACAGGTAATTTTTAAATAATGAATGAATATATTTATGTTGATTATAAACAGTATTTGTATATTAATGTATGCTGTGTTGTATTCAAATTTATATAATTATAATTTCAAAATAGGTATTTGTTCCAAATTCACCAGCATTGTCATAGTACATAAATTAAAAAACAACAAAAAATTTTTAGGTCCAAAGAAACTTCTTTGAAAGATCACTTGGATATACGTTTGTTGATCTTATTTTCAAGTTTTTTTTTGTAACTTGAATTTTGTCACTTCCACTCCTGAGTGGAAGGTGGCTAAATTTGCCTTTTGAAAAACAATGGGCCTAAACTTCAGTGTTCCTGTTACATACAAAAATTAACTTTGTGTCAATTCAGCATATTGTTAATTCTTGTTCTACTTTGCCATTATAGTTTTGTGTGAGTTCCTCTACACCTTAAGTACTTAAAAGGCATCTAAAAGCCCAAGCAAGTTTTCCCAATGCGAGAATAGATGTATGGCAGTGGTTTTCTTAAATAAATTGCTTTATGCCCTAAAATACATTTTTCCTTGTCTATAGGCTGTCCATACAGTAGTTTTTTATTTATTTAATATCAGATACAAGTTTTTACCTACCAACTTAACAACATATGAATTAATCATGTTTATTGCAATAACAGAAAAGTATAAGAGAACATTAATTTCTAGAGCGAAACAGTTTACATATTAAACTTTTTGTAAATAATTAATTGATATAAATTATTTTTTTTGTAAATAATTAATTGAAATAAATTATTTTTGTTTAACGCGTGTCTATACTTATAGAAAATTGCAGGAAATGAAAGCATAAAATAAACAGCTGTAGTAAAGTGTAACAAATAAATCAATGTTAATGTCTTCAATGGTCATAACCTACATAATACTGCATGTGTAAACATATTACAACTAGCTTTTAATACATTCTAATTAGACTATGAATACCTATAAATAGAAACTGATACCTTGACGTAAATATAGTTTGGAACTTATATTATTTTGAATTATTTCTGTTCTCAATTATTGTTCTAGACATTAGTGTTTATACTTAATATTTTATATATGATAATTTCTCGTGAATTGAAAACAAATTTATGTATTGTCTATTTATTTAAAATGATGGAATTATTAACCTTCATATTATGTTTTTAACAAAATTTTTTTCCCCATTTTATTGTCAAACATTTGATATAATTAATAACATTGATGTTACATTTTCATTAGTTGTATTCTGTAGAGGAAATAATAATTAATGATAAATATAGTAAATAACTTTTGTGTCATGTCTGTGATAGCAAAATTAATATTTATTTATTTAGATATGTAATAAGTTATATTTTGAAATTATTAAGCGTTTTATCCAGAAATATTTTGCATGTGTTGCAATTCTAGTCATGCAAAAATTGTGAATGAATTTAGGAATATGTAGATATATATATATATATATATATATATATATATATATATATATATATATATATATATATATATATATATATATATATATATATATATATACAACATTTAAAATATGACAAATGTTTTCATATTTTAAATTCTGTAATATTTTTCCAGAATTAGGTTAGGAAAAACAAGGTGATTCATGTAGGAGGTATGACGTCATCAATATTGTCTTTTTAATGCCCCCCCCTATTACATAATGTGAAAGCACTTTTCTTCATACACTACGATAATAATTACATTAGCGTTAGTATGGCTAATTAATGAATATAAAAATGGAAAATAAAAAATAAAAAAAACACTTCATATGTTTCTTCGAAGTGTATGAATTCTAAAAAGTCAAAAGTGCATAATAATTTGCCTCACATTATAAACACGATGTACACCCTAGACATTACATATAATTACTGATTAACTTCTTATTGTTAGTGAACATCATGAAATAATGTAAAGTCTTACCATCTTTTTCTGATTACTGCTATCTATTAACTTGTTTTGTTCCTTACACATATAGGCTAACTGAACTCGTGGACTTCTGACTGAAGTTCTTTTTTTTTTTTTTTTAATAATTAAAACCATCTCATTTTATTGTATACTACAAAAATATTAGTAGAAATAGAAAACTTTTGAGACTTTTTTTCCTCAAAAGTTCATATAATTTATTATTTCGTATAGAATAACAAAATTTCATGTTTGGGATATAATGACAAATTTTATTATTAATTATTCTAATTACATATTGTATTGTCCAATAGCGAATATAAATTTTCGTAATTTTCATCAAATAACGTTATTATTTTCAGGACTAAGACAAAGGAATGTTGGACCACAGAGTATTGTAAGGGGGCGAATATCGATGGGACCCTCAGCACAGACCCCATTCCGTGAAAGGCAACAAATACAGCCAATAGTGTCCTCTCCATATAGATCTGTATCTGGCATGTCAATAGTTCCTACTGCTGGACCAATTCCTGGCACTCCTTTGCTGCTGCCAAGGAGCGTATTGCCAAGGGACCGTTCTGTTTTAGACAAGATGGTGGACTATCTTGTAGGTGATGGGCCATCCAATAGATATGCGCTTATTTGCAAGAGATGTAGCAGCCACAATGGTAAGTTTCTAAACTGGTTTTGTACTCCTAAAAACAATTTAGCATACAAATTTGTTTTAACATTAGTTCTGTGATATTAACAATATTCATTTGAAAACATGTATAGGGATAGGAATATTGTGTATGTCTGTATTAAATGTAATTTTTTTAAAAATATATGAAGGAGTTTCTGTAGTAATAAGTTCATGTTAGAAACAGAGTGCATGAAACTACTGCTTACTACTGATTTTCTAATGCCGCATATACATCGAACACAAGTATTATTAAGTACCCAAACTGATATATAAAAATTTTAAACAAGTTGTAAATAAAAGTGAGATATATACCCTTTTCACTAATTGTTTAATGCTGTAGGTATGGCTCTTAAAGAAGAGTTTGAATATCTATCGTTTCGATGTTGCTACTGCTCGGCCTATAACCCAGCTCGTAAGAAGAGACCATCCGGACCAAAATTCGAGTCTTCCCTTTCACCTACAAAAGCTTTGCCTGCACCCGATTCTTCTGAGTCCGATAAGAGTACCGACTCGGACATTGAAGCTACAAAGCCAATTACGATAACGGAACAGAGAAGCGATTCTCCCGATACTGGAAAAAATTCAGACTTTGACAAACTATCAGATTTGGATGTGAATTGCCCAGATTGTGAGGGTCCTTCTCCGTTTGTTAATGAATCAGACAAAGAGGATATACTGCATAGTAGTCCTATGGAAGTTAGTGAATTGGTTGATGCAGATAAAACTTTGGAGAAAACAGTGTTGAGCGAAGTAGATACTGAAAAGAAAACCGAATCTGAAATGGAGCTTTAAATGAATAACTTAAAAAAAAAGACTGATTAACACACTACTTTTAATTAGTTGTTTGTACAAAATTTAAGACAAATGAAAGTTTTACTTGAATACTTAGATACTGTTTTCTTTTCGCATATTTATTTTTTTTATCTTTTATTTATTAATTGTTTTTCTTCTAACTGTAGATTTTAAGTACCCTCGATAACATAACGATGTCTAATTTCGATTAATCAAAAGCAGTACTGTAAATACTATGTATATAATCACGGTTTTTCATAATGATGCTATTAATTGATTGTTTTTCAGTGAACCTCATATATGTGCTTACTTTATCTGGTTACGGATTTGTGATAATGGATTGTTCAGATTCTGTTTGTTAGGTGCCTTGCTGCATTTTTTATATTCAATAAAAGCTTACATTTACTGCTACTAAGCTGACTCTTATTTATGTATACCTTGCTTGTATAGATTATGTTCGGTTCTAAAGTGTTTTTTAAATTTTTTACATAGTTTGGCACCTCATATTAAATGAACAGAGATATCTACCAATACCAACCAAATCAGCATGATAAAAGAAATCGGAAGACTATTCTTGAGAAACTTTTAATTCAAACAGGTAATTATATGATAGAACACAGGCTTTTATGGCTGTCATTCAATGATGTAAATTTTGGAAAATGCCATGGCTATGTTGTCGACTTGTCTCATCACTTTAAAAATAAATCCAAAAAGTGATGATGTCGTCTCAATACCACAATATCTAACTTCTCATTAGATATTGTGGTCCTCCGTTTCCATTCTTATGTAGTATGACCATAGTTGTGTTTGGTTGACCATAATTTTTTGCTCCACCTGTGCTCAACAAAGTTAATTCTCAAGAATTGCTAATATGAAGTCCACTTTTCTCTGTTAAAATTATTTTATTCATAATTTCTAGCGACCCTATAATATTGCCTGGATAATAATGAGTATCAATCCAATATTTTGATATCGCAATCTATTCTGTGATTCTGGTCCTTACATATGTACATGTTCTACCATTGCTGACCTATCTGTGTGCCTTTACTTCGTATGTCTTTTATGTTTTATAATTCTGTGTTGGATGTGCCTGCCTGTTTGACCAATATATGGAGTGGAGTGCTTTCTACATGAACACTTCAGTTCATATATTACGAGTTATTACATAATCAGTGAAGAAATCATTCTAATATCAATTCATTTAAAAACCAAACAAATATTCAGTCTTATTCCAGTAATAGTTTAATGCCATAAATACAACTCTCTCGATAACTGTCGTGTAGATAACGTGACAGTCGGGACAGCGTACTCACATCTCGTTTGACTAGGTAGTTACTCTGGCGGCAGTAAATGTAACTATTGCGCCTACTATCACCGTGAGAAATGCGTCCATCACGACAGTATATAATTACGATAAAAATAAACTGCAATAATTACCTTAGTAATGTGTTAAACATATCTTCAATTATATGTAAAAAATTAAAAAACTTATTTGGTTTTCCGCGGCGAGCTCTCTATTAGTCTTTGGAAAGCACCTAGTTTAATTTTTCTTTGGATTCATTTTCTCCAATTCTTTTAGTTTTTCGGGTTTTTTTTTGCACATTAATGTCACCAATGACAACAGTTGCTCCTGCAATTAGTTCAGTGCCGGCCATTCCATTGTTAAAATACAATATTGGATTGGCCATAATTCTATCACTACGTCTAGCAACACCCACTGAATAACAGAGGTGTTGTTGCGTCTAGTCATCGCACTTTCATGATGATACTATAGACACATATCAGAGTACTTTCAGGATAGTACTATGACCGTGTAAATGAGCCTTTATAGATGTAAATACTATTAAAAGTGTGTATATACATAATCGATAGGGTATTCGCAATGCAATCTATAGAAAAGCGTAATCTTTGTAGGTATCTTGCATATTATATGTATGTATATGGCATACATGGTATGTATTTCAATTGGTAATCAAAAATTTAAATGAGCGCTGCTGTAAATTCAGGTGGAGAGTAAAGGCCAAAGCAGATAGAACAGTTCCACCTAATCAACCTAAACTCGTGGTTAGAGCCACAGATTACCCAAAAATAATACCTAGAGGATAAAAGATGAAAAGTGCTAATTTATTGCCTAATATTGATAGCAGTGGTAATAAGAATAAGTGCTACCACAATGGTATCTTAAGTCGGGTCCACACTTATAAAAATTTACGTCACACAGCATACATTTTTGAGTATGTGCGGGAATTTCTGTGAGTGGACATCAAAGGATTTGTGCCGCTTAAAGGCTCTCGATGTGGACGCTTCTAGCGCACGATTGATTATCCGCCAGGCTTATATCTATGCCACATATGTTTAGGACCCCAAAACAATTTATGGTCTTATGTCTGTATCAGGACAATTACAGATTACTTGTCTAATTCCATCCTAATCACGGACACAAACACGAACCAACTTGTTAAGGAGCAAAGATACCAAAACAGATTCCCTTCCAACTAGAAACAACTAATAACTGGAGCGGAGACATATGCCGCACACTGTAAATATTTGTGTGAAAATATTTTTCAATTTGCGCCGAAAATATTTGCGGCGGACGCATTCGGCGTAAATTTTTATGTGTGGACCCGGCTTTACATTAGTAGTTTATAGTTTGTTTTTGGTGTTTTGTGATGGTAGTTTCTGTTTTCGATTGGTATTACTTGACAGATTTCAAAAATGGCGTTGTATTGAATATTTAAGAGACGTAAGAAGAAAAGATCACTTTCTCAAACTGGAAAAGAAAATCATATCGAATGAGGTTTATTCTATTATGCATGACATTTACATCAAATTAACTGTAATCGTTTGTAGTGGGGCCACAAGCCCATCTTCAGAAAAGATGGATATTTCCGAAACATCAGACCAATCCTCATATGAAAATACTAATACAAATATTGGTCAAGTTTTAAGACTGTCTAACCCCATAAACGATGAATCATTGGAAGGAGAGATATTGGATAATACAAAGTATGACTATAACAATACAGTTCAAGGGGACAGAAATACTTTATTAACAAAAAATGCAACGAACTCTCACCCCTTAATGCATTCACCTACTTCCCCGATTTCACCTGATTATCCAGATTTAATACCTGAAAAGTCGAAAGTCAAGCATGTGAACTATGAAAAACATAATTTTCTTCCCCAAGCACATAGCACTGCTCTGGAACACAGTACAGAATCTCAGGAATCCTTGGAAAATCATTTTAACATTGATCTACCAATTGATAACTACAATGAGAAATTGCCAGGTATGTTTTTGAACTGATAAAAGACAAAATTATATGAATTTTTTTTAGATTTTCCTGAAAGTCCTTCGGCCTTAAAAAAGTCTTTACTGTATGACTTACCAGTAGAAATGGCTCCACATGACATTCCTAGTGATAACGAAAATGATAAATCCATTTATGAAGCTCACTTAAGTTCGAATTTACAAAATGTCTCTCTAACAATGAACGAAAAAGAGGGTAACATACTTTTACTTATTTTAATGTTCTTCTATAAATGTTCATATACTGCGTGTTTCTATGGATATACTGTACAAAAGTGTTTTTTTACTAATGATCGACAAATATCTTTGAAACATTTTTGTTGAGTGGGTACTGAAGAAACCTTATATTCATATTGACATTTCTCTATAATAAACATGTGAACAATATTCGAGAATCGATCATTTATCAGTAAACTGGATTTAAGTTAGGAATCATATATTCTTCATTTTGAGTAATATTTACAATTTTAGTAATATTTGAATCTATAAAACTTTCACACATAGAAGGTCACTAATGATTACATTTATGTTTTAGACTTTATGTTACAGGTAATTTAAATTTTCTGGCCCACAGCAAGAGAAGTAATAAATTGAGACGTATTAAAGTTATTCACACACAGACTAGTCAAGACAGTGATGTATCATCTTTAGACAGTAATTCTGACAGTTTAAAATCTGAAGATGTTTTTAATGGCGAAAATGATATTGAGGGGAAACCTGAAAATGAAGGTAACGATCTATACTTATACTGTATGTCCTTTTTATGTTTTTATATAGATATTTTTTATTACCTTACTTTATTTGAATGCTAAAGGAGACACTATTAAAATAATTCGTTAAAGTTAATATAAATTAATTGTAAACTAATTCCAAAAGTAATCTAAAGAAATTTAGTTTATAGAATAAAATTGTATTCTAATTGTGTAACTGAATGGGTGAAATAATTATACACCTCAACAATATATAACATCTTAAATATTAATAACCAGAAAAATTTATGAAAACTAAAAATATCTCGATGTCATCTTATTACATTTTTTGCACTTTTTGATGCTCTACAAGATCTCTAATAAAGAAATTGTATGGTATGTATGTTTGTGACTGTAGATGATAACTCTCCAGAGCCTATAGAACCACTGAGTGCAGCAGAAGAACGACGTCATGCGAGATATTGGCAAAGAATGGTGTTGCCTGGTGGTGAACAACGTACCATTGACATGCGTGTCATTGAACCTTACAAAAGAGTTCTCTCTCATGGTGGGTACCTCAGAGCTGGGGGACACACAGCTATAGTGCTTTTTTCCGCCTGCTATTTGCCAGACAAGTCAAGAGTGGATTATGACTATGTAATGGATAATCTATTCCTGTAAGTTTTTTAATATCCTTAAATATTTTTATCCCAAAAACAAAAGTTGAAAACAATTAAATTTAATGAGAAAAAGAACTACCTGGTAAACACTCCTCCCTATCTGATGGCTGAAAGTCATTCCCGACATTTACTGAAATACAGGTATATTTTGATATAATACAAAAATGTATCTTCATCAAATCATAATACATGTTTAAATACTGGTATTAAAAGTTATGTTAGAAATATGTAGTAGATAATTCATGAAATTCTCTTAATGTTAACCTGATATTTGAATTACAATTACCTATATGTAAATAAAACTAGTTATTAAAATAATGAACCAAGTAAAAATAATATCACTTACAGTGGCGGCTCGTGGTGATTTGTCATGGGTGGACAACAACTAACTATTAGTAGGTTATATAGTGCAAAATAATGAAGTAAAATATAGTAAAAAAAAACTTTGACTCATCACTCTATGTTAGTCACTGTACAAGTATATATTAAGATTTAAAATTCTTTCAGCTTTCAAGTTGAAAATGCATAGCACTAAAATTGGATAAAACTAGTACAAACTCTTATGAATGCTACACAATTTTTATATTTACACATTTTCTAATACATTAATAACGAAAATAATTTTACTTAATATAACAAATACAGTGTCTACAGAGTACAGATCTTGCTGAGATAAACAACGATCTACAACGTCTCTGAAAACTGAACTCGGAAATACGGAGATCGGACTGATCGAAGATTCTCGATTCCTTCCCCGCTTTGCCAGAGACTTCTTCAGCAGGGTGGTCTAACCCACCCGTGTCACAGCTTACTCGTGACTCGAGTAAGCTGTGCCCGCGTTTAAAATTGTTTCATGTAGTTTACACCTCTATAATTTTGTTTTTATGTCTTCAAATCATTCGTAATTCTATTAATTAATTAATTCTATTCATGTGTTTACTGTTTATTTAATTTTATATTCCAGATTCCCATGTTTCTATATTGTGAAATAATTTAAACTTTCAAGGGATGTTGAAAGTATACCTATGTCAATAATTTCAATATTAATTTCTAAACTAATCTTGGTAGACACTTATTTACTTGCATTTATTTACTAAAGCAATAAATATAATTTTTTATTTGTGCGAGACGCTTGCGCTGTCTCATATGTACAAAGCCAGAAAGGCAAAAGGTGTGCCTGTCCACCCGGCCTGGCACCCAACACGCTAGGCATAACCACGATAACCATCAGTTCCATGGTTACAAGAGTGAATTACTGCACTTACTTGCACTGCAATTTTCCACCACAGTTGCGCTGTTAGTATTAGTATATATAATCAGAAATTTTCATTGTATTATTGTTGTTATGTAATATATAGTGTATTTAATTAACTACATATTACATAATTATATCTTCAGTAATTTCTATAAATGATAAATAACAAACTTTGGAACTGTGTGTTCCTCTTATTCTAGAAAACAGCTGCCACCCTGCCACCCCTGACCAACCGCCATTGATCACTTATTACTACTTTCAGTTACTATGTTGATGTATTCATAATATGTATTATGAAAGGCAAATTTTTAGTCATGAATTAGAAAAATATCATTTCATTATTTGGATATTGATAAGTATACATTCGTTATCATTTCGATTTTCAGTTGAGCCAACTGTAACATTTTTTGCTAGACTGTACATAACTGTATTATGTATTAAATTTTGGGTATTTTAATGTTATGCCTGTATTATCGTCAGAGTTTTAAATATATGAGTACAACTCATTCAAATGAATGTTGGTTAATCTGTTTTGAATGCGCATTTATAGTGAATTATGTGTACATAAAGAAAACAATGCGAAAACTGTCTGCTCAAATTACATGTACTAAATACATACACGTTAGAGAAATAATGTGTATAAGGTATTGTTTATGATAAGAGAATGTGCATTCCCCAATTTGTATTAAAATAATGTGTATGCATGATACCTCATTTCTCTACCCTAATGAGCTGCCACTGACAACTTATAATATCAACATTGACTGTTAGCGATTAAAAATCACCTCACCTTCAAATTGTGTCAATGTCATCTTTATCTGATCTCATGGAATTCGTTTTAGTGTACTAATACAATAGCAAAAAAACAAGGAAACTGGTGAGGAAATTCAACTCTCAAAATGATTAACATAAACGAATTGTATCAGTTTTGACAATTACTTTACAATCCACGACCACCTTTTTCAAGATAATTTTAGTAAACACGGTTCCTCTAGCATACATTCTTCATTATTTTTATGCTCATTAATAAACTACACAACAGTGCACAAGTTTATTTAATGTGCACTAATGCCACTTTCTCTAGATTGTTTCAAAGTCATCATAATCAAATACAAGTTAATTTTGAAGGTGCAAGCTGCATCAAAGCAATTACAATATTTTATTCTTGTCAGATATGTCTTGTGGACATTGGAACGCTTGGTCACGGAAGATTATGTTCTGGTATATCTTCATGGCGCAGCCACAAAGCTACCTTCATTCAGTTGGCTTAAACGTTGTTATCAAATGGTTGGCAGAAAACTAAGAAAGAATCTGAGTCAGCTTTACTTGGTGCATCCAACGCTTTGGATAAAAACAATGCTTCTTATGGCTAAACCATTTATAAGGTACATTATTACATATGATTACTCATTATTTATTGTAAATAATATTTACATTTCAGTTCGAAGTTCTACAGAAAAATAACGTTTGTGGGAACGCTTCGGGAATTGTTGGCCCGCATTCCTCTGGAAGCGGCCGCCATTCCTGACAAGGTGAAGGCTTATGATAGGCTCCATTGTGCAGTGTAATTTTCTGACCCGCACCGACATGCCTTGCCTAATACCCCAGAAAGAGAACCATTCCTAAGCTTTATACAGTACTAAAACCAATTTTTTTGGTTTGTATACATCGAATTTTCATATATTTATACATTATTATTTTAATAGGGTCAGAGGAGTACCGAATATAATTGTTTATCTAAAACGTTAGTAAATTAGCACCTACATGACAGTAATTGATGGTGGTACTTAAATTTTGTTAGTGAAAAGGTGTACCATATGCTTGATTAAATATTATTAATTTATTCTTTTGTTCATAGGGATCTTAATTTTTTTATAGTTTGTAAAATTTGTCAGTGAACAGTGGCAATGTTATTTTTTTAATGATATAATCATTATGTTTAATATCATAATTATGGCCTAGACTTCAATATATAGATATACAATCATATTAAATTATCGCGTGTTTTAGATGCTAAGAAAAAAGTAGGCATTTTCAATATGTTCCCCTACAATTTCGGCAATAATGGATTCATTTAAAGTTAATTATCCTCTTTGTGTTAAAATGGTCGCATCTTCTATTGTCCAATGGCATAATTAACATTAAAATTAATCCATTATTACTTAAATTTTAGGGGAATATATTAAAAGTGTCTCATTATATTCTCTCTTGATTCTACATGTAGTTTAATAAGAGTAAATATACTTTTAAGTAAGCCAATGTCTATTCACGTGAAATGCACAATATCCTGATGGAGTACAATATTTTGGACCTATATCATTCCCAATAATCAGAAGTGATATATATTTTTTTCACAAATACTGTGATGGATTTTGTTAACATCATTTTTCTTACAGTCTGAACTGTTACTTTTTGTGTAAATTAATTCTATTGAACACAGTTCGCGTACAATAGTTCTCGACTATTTTGTTGTTTAATATTTCGTCTTTCCTCTTCTCTTACGTTCATTATTATGAAACAGTTCTATTTTTCACGGAAACGACCTTTTTTATCTTCTTGGAAAAGCATAATTTGCATATAATATCTTATTTTAATTTTTGAGGTATATATTCCACCACTTTTGTAAAATTCACGTTTGTGTCCACTAGTTGAAAAGCATTTAGAGCATGAGTTGAATTGAGAAAATCTAAAAAGAACCTTTTTTTTTGGTAAAATTGAACAGGAAAATACTTTATAATAATTTTTATACAGTTTTTTAACAGAACAAGGGTAACATGTTATTTTATTTAAACTATATACAATATTTACACATTCATATAATTGCTCTATTGATTTATAGTATATTCTATTGTATGGCAATCTATAGCAAATGCTAATGTAAAGTATTTGAGAATCTTAAGAATTGTGAACATGTAAGAGATAGTACAGTAAGAATGGATGTCATTAATATGTCAAGTTATCAGTTATTGAAGTAAGGCAATATACTTTTGCAATTTTTTTTATAATTAATTGTTTCACAGTCTGTCGAACATTGATGTATCAAAGCCTTTTCAACAAAAATTCATAACTTAGTCAAGGAAATTTAATATATCTGATAATTTTTCAGCAAATAAGATTCCTTAACTTTGAGAAAACAAAAGTAGCAGCCTATTTCAACTACGCAATACGAAAATGTTAATTTTGTTTATATAGACGTATATAATATATTGATAGGACTTCATTGCATTCGAAAAGATTTCTTAAATATTAGTTTGAGATATTCCACCACTATTTTTTTTTTTTGTATTGAAATATACATGTGTAAATAGTAAAATAACAAGGCTTTTTAACTAGATTAACTACAAAAGAAACCAGAAGCAGATAGAATAATATGAATGATGATAAATAATAATAGAATAGAATAGAAGATAATTGTAAACTAAGAAATGTGAAAAATGTAACTGCCCCTAAACAAATTTATTTTTGAGAAAATTCATGTTGGGAATTAAATGTTTGCCAATTGTAATAGATATCAAATAGGTACAGACTGAAGTCTAATCAATTGAAAGTTACTGTGCTTTTAAATTCAATGAAATAAAATTATATACAAGAATGTTTTCATGATTAAGTGATTTTCAACAAGACACTCAAGTAGAAATTTTTTGAGCATTAGTACTTTTGATTGTCTGTGCCTAAATGTCCTTTAAGGGTACATTTGTTATATGAAATTTATATTTTTTATGGTGGCTTATGGATTTTAGTCTACCATTATAACACATTCTCCTAACAGTTGTGAAATGTATTGCCGTGAATAATTTTTAACTTTTGACGGCTGTGTTACATTACAATAGCCAAGTATTTCTCAAAACATTGAATTATTGAATGAGTTGCAAATCATGTGGTCAAAAACAATATTTATTGAATTCCAATAATATTAATATATAATTTGTGATAAAAAGTTATAAATATTGCATCTAAGATATCTATGTAAGGACATTCAGTTGTATATTATTGTTATATTTTCTTAATGAATTGGAACAAAATATCCACTTTTTCACTTATGGCTTATGAAATTATTTTGATTTAGCTATATATCGAAGTCTGGGCAGTGATCATAACATTAATGTGTTCTTACCCATGTCCACTATATAATATATTTTTTGTATCTGTTTATTTATTAGTGTCAAAACATACGTTTTCATATGTGTTGTATATTTTATTTGATGCACTAATATGTTGTCAAGATGTTGTTACATGACAATATAATTTATTTTAGCTATTTGAAATGTTTCCTCAATTGTTTTGTTTTTCTGTTATTTTTGTTAGTGGTATTGTGTAAATGCCACTTAGAAAAATTAGAAGGAAAATCTATTTATTTCAGTATAAAATTGCCATGTATCTGTACAAACGAAAAGCAAAAACAATACAGGGAATTATTTTCTGCTGCCATTTAAACCTTTGCCACAAAACTTGTGTTGGAAGTACATTTCTTCATTGCAATGTTTTTACTTTTTTTTCTGTGTATTTTTATTGGGATATGGATAGGAGACATGTTGTATAATCTTATCCCAATATTTGTTATTTAGTTTTCTTAAATAAGCTAGATCAGATGAGTTTAGTAGCCATTCTTAAATCTTACCAAATGTACAGATAATCTTAATAGCCATTCTTAAATCTTACCCATACCAAATGACCAGGGCTATGAATTAGGAGATGTGTACAAATTGTTGTCGGTGTCATATAGTTTGATTTTTAGGTATCAATTTTAAGGTAACATTTAAAATGTAGTTTGTATTGAGTTTGACTCGTAATATGTGACGCATGACATATAAATTCCAATTTTTATTTCTTAATGTGGAAGAGGGATCTGTTATGATGTATTATATTTGTGATGTATTTAGAAGAATAATAGATTTCATTGTTATGTCAAAAAATATATATGAGGTGGGATATTATTGGCAGTATTATTTTTATGTATTATTTATTTACACTTTACTTGAAAAATAAATACTGAAGTATGTTCTTTTTTTTTATATGAAAAGCTATTTTATTTTGTATATGGTTAATTTTCGTGTTAGCAGACAGTGCTCAACTGGAGTGATGTAAGTATTCAGAAATTATGGCATAATTTCAACAGTAAAACTATAAATATGCATATTTTATCTTTGAAGATTTAACTTTTCAGTAAATATTGGGTGATTATTGGTAACTGTAGCCAGGTTGTTTGTTCTTCTCCAAAGAATGGAAACCATTGTATATCCAGCAGGTCGAAAATTTAATAATGCATAGACCATTTTTAATTCAGTGGAAAAGTTTATATAAAACCAAAAGAAAATCGATTCTGTGATTAGAATACATAAAATATTTTTTTTTAAATTTCATCTTGATATCAATTGCTTTTCATAAATATGTATGTTATATGATGAACATATATACTGGAAGGCTTCCAGATATGACCACCAATTACGGCTTAGCAATTACCTAGTAGGAAAGTAGGTCTAAAGAAATCGCCTTCAATGGATGTCTAAACATTGACTAGTCCAAATTTAGCATATGATCTATCTGGAAACCCAGAAATGGTTAATATATTGTATCCCATTCCTTACATTCTTTATTACATATATAAAGGTAGAGTTAGAAAATATATAAATTGTAGTGCAGCATATAAACTGCAAAATTTTTCGTATACATATTTAATGTAAGTTGGACAAAGGTTGGTATTCACAAGAACTAATTTTAAATAATTACAAGAGATTAGATACTTCAAAACAAATAAGGCATATTTTACAAGAAATTCCATTTATATGAAATTAAGATAATATAATACGTAATCATGTACTATATTATCAATACCCATACGTAATCGTTTATATACCATAATAAATTTGGGTTTGGGTTAAATTTTGTATGTGTACGTATCATTTGGGTTTGTAATTATTGTAACAACCTTGGCAATATTTGAATCTGCGTTGCTATTATGGGGGATTGTGTCATAATGGTTGGCAGGAAGCAAGAAATAAAATGTCCTAAATAAATTGGGAGCTATTGCGGCGTTGTCGCTGATTTAAATATTTCACGTATTTCGACACGACATGTCAAAATCGTAGTAACGCATCATGACAAAATAATGTCGACAGCATTAGCATGTCTTCTGAATAAACGAGTTTAGCCATTGTTTAAGTAAATATAGTTGTTCATATTATTTCATCATCATTATAGGATCATCGCTTTAATAAAGATCCACCGTAAGTAACAGAAAATAAATTTTACAGGAGAAAGTTTAAACCGAATATTTTAGTTATGATAAACTTATATGAATGATACATCAAACTGAAATATCTTTAAAAAAGAACTTATGTAGCGTCATACTCGTATATTATACTTTAATTATAATAAACAATTGTACACCAACTCAAGCTCATACAACTCAAACTGAATTAGTTCTGATTTAAATTCTCCCAGGTTCTGCTTTAAATAAGGACTTATATCTTGCATTGAATAAATAATGGGAAAACTCGTATCATAAAAATTAAGGGATCAGTTTTATATTAAAGCGATGATATGCCAGAAAGATGGTATGACGTCACATCATTTAAACCTGTACTATTAATTTTAAGTATTGATTCATTTGTTACCTGATATTTTTGTATCTGTAAAAATATAGTTTATTTTAGTGGTTTATGTTTTCGAAAACATCGCATTGGATTTGAAACGTGTGTTAGAAACGTGGCAACGGCGGATTTGCATATCAGGCGGATCGGATCCAACACACTTCTGAGTAGTTCGGATGTGGGTTGGGTTATTTTGTGTAATTTTTTTGCAGTGAAATACGGGTGAATGGTTGTATTAATTATAAAGATTGTCTGATATACGGTGCTTTATATTGTTAGTGTAAAATTAATTTTATTGTCAATTAGAATGAGTAAACAGTGCGCGAGGTGTGAAAAGACTGTTTATCCCACAGAAGAACTGAAATGTCTGGACAAGGTAATGATTTGTTTATTAACTTTAATAACTATTGCAAAAGTAGAGTTCTTGTGTTTGTTTTCATTATTTGAAAGTGTTTAATTTAGGATTCAGCTTCACTAGATACGCTTAATTAAAAATTCTGTATCATCTCATGAAAAAGTCGGCCAAACCGAAGAACTAATTCAGTCAAGGCTGTTATATTACAAGAAAATAAATGAGCGAATGACCATAAAAATTAAACCACTTCCCTTAATAATGTCAATGATTTTCATAGAAGGCAACTAGTGAACACATGTTCTCATTATGCTTAAATTGACTTATGTGACACACTCTTAATTTTGTTATTTTTATTGAAGGTATGGCACAAATTATGTTTCAAATGCAAAGACTGTGGAATGGCTCTAAATATGAGAACCTACAAAGGATTCAACAAGGAACCCTATTGCGAAGCGTAAGTAGATCACTTTTAATAGCAGCTTGTCAATCAGTCTCTGCTATTAAAAATAATATAGCTATAAACTTTAAGACATAGAAGGAGATTGCTGATGTAGCAAAAAAATTAATTACACTTTCATTTTCACTTCTCAGTAGACTTTCATGTGGGTGAAGGGTCAAAGAATTTACATATTAAATGTTAAGAACATGATTTTATATTTCTATTATAAACTGAATATATTGACGTTAAGTTTTATAATGATAAACTTTAAGGTTATTAATTTATATCAGAATCACCTGTCAGTTAAGTAATATAACATTTATAAGAATTTCCTCCTCCTACTAATTAGTTTCAATCCAATTTAATCATCTATTCATTTTAAATTATGATTTGGATTTACTATTACTTTATATTGTAAACGAGGCACTCGTCATGTTAAATGCCAGATGATTACAATTATTTTATGATAAATATTAGTGCAATATAATAAAGCTTTAATATGGAATTTTTTGACAATTTAGAATACCAACAATTAATGCAATAATAGTTTATTAATTAATAAACAATTAATTTAATAATAGTTTATTTGCTTAACAGATACTAAATATTCACAGTTTATAAATTCATGTGTTTATTCAAACCAGCTGTCTGCATTGGCTTTTACAGATATCAAGAAATCCCTTATTAAATAAACATGGAGTGTTATCAAGTTTAAGAATAGTTCGAGAATTTGCAGATATCTAATTATAATTAATAAAATTATAACAATAAATAAAGTTGAATATGTCTACATTTAGTATTTGCCCCACAACACAGATATACTTAAATTTGTCATTTGGGAATATTAATTTTTGGATGAATTATTGAAGTTTTCATAAGGAATTCTTTAATAATACATCTCATATGCATCAGCAACATTTTCATCTTTCACACTTTGTGTGTAACAGACAAATTTAAAATATTGTCATATTTAAAAGTCAATATTTCTATAAATTATGGATAAACTTTCAAGCTCTGTAACTTAAAAAAAGTACATAAAGAAAGATGACTGATTAATGATTATATAACAATATTGAAGCATTGGAGTGTAATATTTATTTTTAATGTAATTGAAATATATCAAATAACTATTGGGTACATTAGAGGATATTTAGTATTTTTGTAAAACATACATTTTCTTACCTGTGTTTTTTACTGTAACAAAAATAAAAACTCATACTTCTACTTATGTTTATTAAACTACTTTATATATAAAAGTATTTACATCCAAAAGTGCAATAGGTATAAATATTGAAGCCAACAAAAAGGAAGATGGTTACTTGATAAGATTTTAAAAATATTTTCTATTAGTGCAAAGATAGGATACAGTTCATATCTATTGCCTTTCTATATTTAGAATAGTAAAGCTAGAATTAAAAGATATATTAATTCTGATAATGATTCTGACAAAATATTAACTATGAATTTTAATCACATGATTGTGCACAATAAAACATTTTTGTCACTCTGTAGAGTGTAGACATCAAAGGTAAATCTAGAAGATAATTTATAACATCCAAAAATCTATTATTGACTGCGGTATAACTCACAATCGGTGTACAGAGGATATGAAAGTGACTGTAAAAGTAGCTGTCATGCAGAAAATTAGGAACTGAATTTGATTGACGGTTTTTTTATGGAGTGCTGGCAGTGAATATAATTAATTTGTAATTTGTCACTTTCAAATGGACAAAACATTTTTGTTTTTGTCGCAGTTAATGCGTTATGGAAATTATTGAAGGTTACAATGGTAATATACAAGAAATAAGATAAAATTGAAAATTGGCTTTTTTCTATTTATGGCTGGCTAATCAGTGTATTTTATTGTATGTTGCCTTAATATTAATTTTAGCAATAACGCTGATTGCTATTGGAGATATATTACATAACAGTGGGTTTAGCGGGGTAGTTGGGAATTTTGAATAACATTTTTGAAAAGCATAAAGTTCAAAATAGGGGAAATAATAAGAAATAATTATTACCTGATTAAATCTGTTCCCCAAAAAGTTATTTTTATAAAGTTTATCTTTCAAAGTATTTTAGTGTAAGACTGTAAGTAGAATCCTATGATTAAAACTTTGTTACCTTGAACACGACGTGAAAAAAAAAACTGTGATAGAACATCAACTTATATGACATTAACATTAACATGATAGAATAGCATTCTTTAATATCTTAACTAAGTAGAAACTTTTAAAACTGATACTTTAATAGTAGCAATCAGAAGAACATTAAAACATTTGAATAAGGTACAGTGGCGGCGCTAGCTTTATTTTGCGGTTGGGCGAAAATAGGCAGGAAATATCTAGGGTGGGCGAGGGCGTTAAATATATTATTTTATGTGCGAATGTGATATAGTGGTCTTATAAGAGATTGAGCGAAAAGGATTCTGCCTGGGCGCTCGCCCACCCGTGCCCACCCCTGTCGCCGCCACTGACAAGGTGGAACATTAACCTAAGTGACATTAACATTATAGAATTAATTTATTAAGTATTATAACTATTCAGAAGGATTTTAAAAGTATGTAATACATGCCATTTTTACAAGATTTCTTAAAAAAATGTTTTTGTTTCTTTTTTGAAAGAGGTCATCAGAAGATACCTACATTCAGTTTCTATTTTTCGCCGTGGTATAAAAATTTACTATTGAATAGTATTTTAATATTTTTTTCACTGAGATTCAAAAAAAAAACTCGTTCTTGACCCTTTTATTTTGTTTCAAGTTTACCTTATTCACCTATATTAGTTAGGTGAAAAATTTGTTTTTATTAAACATGTAAAAATAATTATAAAAACATTGCAAATTTTTTCTAATACAAATTTTGGTCGCCCCAGTATTCTCATAGGCGTAATGGACTTTGAAGGAGGGGACACAAATCCAGCATGACTACTGCTCTTTACCCTTTCAAGAACGGTCGAAAAATGTGGAAACATTTTGTTGTCAATTGTGTGGGTATATTTGAAACCACTTTGAATATACAATAGCTGTTAATAGGGGGATTTTCCATAGACTTAATGGTGGATATTAAATTAAGGTTTACACTTACACTTAAACAAGAATTAAACCTAATTTCTATATAAGTATCTGTACATAATTCCAAATAAGATTTAACGATTTCGAAGTGTTTTATCTTAATGAGCGCTTTAATTAGTATATATCATAGATTATAATTAGCACAGATAATAAGAGATCTCATATAAATGTATTCTGTACAAATAAGTACACACGTTATACAAGAACATAAAAAGATACCCGATATTAAAATATTCATCTTCAAATTATAACGTTTTTCCTTTATCAAAAATAGTTAATGCTCGAATATGCCTGTTATTTTACTGTATTTGTGGAGATAAATATAAATTTGGAATTGTTTTACTAAAATCTCTCATGATCTTAGTAGTTATCGATGTTAATGTGGATTGGTTTATTTAATGATCTCTGAAATAATTGATCAACTAACTGAGAGCATAACTGGGATTTCAAGCTCAATTCAAACTCAGGCGAATTAAAAACAAATCAGCGAAAGCCAAGACTATGTTACCTGTTTCACTCATTCCTAAAAAGTGGTCTTCTATTATTTAGATAATGATAAATTCTGCGTAATTCATATTAAGCGTATTTCAACTTTAAGTTTAGTTGTTAATTGAAACTATATATTGAAATAAATGAAGAAGAAACATCCTCGAGATGTACAATTCTTCAGCAATTTAAATATGTACATGAAGTGGCTTTTTTTAGTTCTATACATTTTCAAATGGGACCAACTGATACAATTTGAACAATGGTAGTCCAGTACAGTTCAGATGCTTATTTCTATTCCAGATGGTTTGTCGAATCATTTAGATAATTCTTTACTTGTGTTTTTTCATCACTTATCGGACAACATTATTGTCATACAAGGGGGAAATCACTTATGGAATAACATATTTTTGGCGTTGTTTTAGATATTTATGACAAACGCTCGAACGGGTTGACTTTTTCTGTAAAATACATATACGCCTTTTAAATTTTCTGCCCAATTTTATTTAAAACTTCAGACGAAATATTCCCTAGAATATATCTGTATTGATCTAGGTGGCCACTCAATAGAACGCCTCCATCCATTTATTAGGAAACGTTTCATTTAAGTACTCCCTTAAATTAAAACATAATGGGGTGTTGCTCTACCTTTTTGAAATAAATCATTCGTTAGGATCAGATCTAGTGTATTTGGATATAAGTTGGATATAAAATGTCTCGACCAGAATAGGAACAACTGCATTTTTGATGAGATTTAAATATTTTTGGGCCGCCATTTATATTTTGATGATGTATAAGTCTCACACATCCAATGAGGATTCATTCCTGACAAGTACCTACAGTTCTGCCGGTTTCAAGAACCAATTTACTAAAATGTTACTCTATAAAAGTTTTTTAAGGTTGGTAGTAAATGCCTTAAATTCATTTATTGCTGGTATTTATAATAATAGCATAAAAAATCATCTTGGTTTTAAGAATCTTTACGTATTTTTGTGTTTTTAAAATAATTTAACCCGTTAACTATTCGTTTAAGCCATAAGTTTATAAGTCGTCGAAATAAGCTCATCAAGAGGTATTCAATAATATACAGGGTATTCAATATTAAAAAAAAAAACATCTTTTGTACTGCACTTCATGTGATTCATGTAAATCACCCTATGTCTAAAAGCCCATATAGGAGACATTCCTCCCATTTAGAATTCATTTCAAATTAAAAGTCGACTCGTTTGATTTCATAACTATATAATGTTAGAAGATTAAGCATATTCGGTGGCTTAAATTTGTGTAATCTGTAGTTTCAAAAGGAACTTTTTTTTATTAAGATATCGAGTTCTATGCCAAAGTGATCAAATTTCAATCATTTTTGCTATACCTATGTACAAAATTTCATAATGAAATAAAAATAACGAATACACCTTGAAAGGGATATTCTGTAAGAATTATAATTTTTACTTTTTCTTATCTGACGTTAACGAATAAGTGTTAATATAATGTAGAACAATCAATCCAATGTTACGTTTATGTTTTTTTTTTCCGGAAATGAAAGATTGTAGACATTTTTCACTAATATAGTTAAAAGCGCCATAACAATACCTTAGAAAAAAATAATCAGGCCAAATTTAAAAACATACATTTAAGTGGAAATATTATCAAAAACTTTTCCCATTTTAACCTTTTTGTTTTTAATAGCAATCGAAGTAATTGCGCGCAATACCAATTCGGCCACACTGGATGTTTTATAAATTTACAGAATTTAACAAATAAGAAAGGGAGAGTAGTCGACAAAAATATGTCAACTGATCAGTAAACAGTTTTTTTATACAGTAAAGGCAAACCAACTGAAACATGAAATATTTACTGAAATATTGTATTTCTACAAAAATATTTAAACAATTAGAACTCTTCATTTGTTGAATAAAAGAAACAAGATAAGTACTATGATGCAATGGAAATTTCAAGATATGAAGAAAGTATAAAATATTTCAAATTAAATAAAATATGAATATTTACTTGTACACTGAGAGAATAGTTTATTTATTAATGAATTTTGTTTATGACAAATGAAAATACTGAGTTTGGATATGACGAAACAAATATAAGTAATGAAAGAAATTTGTTTATGTGAAACAAATGTGCTATCCTTAAGATAACATATTTAGACCGATGTTAAACAAATCGAAAATTACCATATATCAAGTCAATACACTTAAACAGTTCACTTATGTTTCTCGTCCAGAGGCACAAATTATTAACAAAACACATTTAATCGAATATATTTTCTTTTCTTAAATCGTATTCCACTAACAACACGTTAAGCATTATTTTATTTTGTTCTAATAATTATTTTAATAATATATAAGAAATATATGTAACCGGTAATATTTACTTACTGTAAGAGCAAGTAAAGTACACATTACCTCAAATTTGCACCCGAATACATTTAAAAGCAACTACAGGTAAGGTAGTCTATATGATATATACTTTCAGATTTTTAATTTGATTGAATTATGTAGCTCCCGCACTATTGCGTCTACTGTCGGCCACTTCTTGTCGGCGCAATATAAAACGCCGCCCGTCATCATGTATTTCAATTCTCTGATAGACACTCAGCGCAATGGGTTTCGGGTACAGGCCGATAGATGAATAGTAAAACCTAGTTAGTATCAAACACAATCTGTTTGATATTAATATCAAACAAATATGAAATAAAATTGTGTGCTTCCAAAGAAAGACATGTTCATAAGAATAAATGGCGCAACTATACGAAAAGAATAATAATTCTCTAATTGTTGTAAGCTATAATTTTATAATAAATAAATATATTTTCGATAAAGAACATTTGTCCAAATAAAGAATATATTGTTGTCTTGCAGTCAATTTCGGGTCAAATGCAATATATTATCTAGAATTTAGCATATTTACATATATTGAACATGTTTATGTACTGTTTGACAGCAGACTAGACACAGACCGATTTAATTTTTTAAGTAACCCCAGGGAAAATAAAATATAACAAAATAATGTCTGGACTACGAGGTGATCACTCTAGCTAGACTCACTTTTACTTATCAAAACTTTGAATAATCAGATACGGGCGAGGGTGTAATGAGGTGTGCCGTCGTATTGAAATAATAGTGTATTGTCAATTGTAGCTGATTTTCGTTTAGATATAATCGTAATAGTTCCGATTTAAATTATGTTGCAAGAGATCCAAATACGTTTTGCTTTTGAAGCTCATATAAACAATAACGCTTCAACATTCTCCGAATTTGCCAGCTGAGTGTTACGAAACTGATTTTTCTTGGATATTATTCATGAGGTTTATTATGTATGAATTACACATCGATTCGATTATATATTTTTGTTGCACAATATCTTTCTTTCGATTCACAAGTCATCCGATAATTGCTGATATAGTTATTTTATAATTTTTTTCCATGAAAAACACTATCTGTAGGTATCTGTACAATTTGTATTTGAACCAAAATATTGAAATTTCTAATTCAAAATTTTCATGCGTGCATTTTTTCCGTATCTTGAAATTTCCGTTGTATTTATCTCATTTTTATCTAACCTAATATTTTTACGCTACAGTAAAGAAATGTTTTTTTAAATGAAAAAAATCCAGTTTGTATGGTAGACCAATGGCGGCTTGCGGGTTAGAAAATAGGTGAAAAATTAGGATGTGTAAACAAAAAAAAGTATATTGATTTTTCTTAAGACTTACCTATAGCCAAGCTTATAGCTGTCTAATGTTTGTACACCAAATCAATTCTTCGATCTTCTAGTGCGGCGTAGTTATCTATTATATCTTCATAAAATGGCTCATTCTTCTTTAGTTCTAGCAACAATTCTTTCTCGATAGAAATAGTTGCTAAAGATGTAAGTCTTTCCTGGGAAATGGTATTTCTTGAATACGTCTTTATACGTTTAAGACACGAAAAGTTTCTTTCCACTGACGCACTTGTTGATGGAATAGTTAAGATTATACAAAACAGTTTGTAAGCTTCTGTAAAAATGTCTTTGTATTTATTCAGGTTTTTGAGCAGTTCATGCAGCGGTATATTTATTATTCGGTATTAAGTCGTTGATGTTTGGTAAATATAATTTCCATAAAATTATTCCAAGTTTTCAAAAGCATTAGAAGGGAAACATGAGCTATATTGTTAAAATTTTTCAGTTTCAGCAAGACAAACAAATTGCAATTTTTCACAGTCCTGAAACCTGACGTCTATTCAATTAATATATATGGTCCAATATTTCATAAAAAAAGTGCTTTATATCTTGTACTAATGGCTTCATTAGAAAGACCAGCCTATTGTCGTTTTGTAATTTCTAATTCCATCATTCTACTTTCTTTATTAAAAATTGTCTTTAAAAAGTCGTTATTTCTCTTTTTGTTCAATATTGCACGTGTCTGTTTTATTTGATGCACACAAAAATTAATATCTAATGATTTTTGTGTAGGATGTCATATAAAATATCTGTATCGCTAAAAATATCATTAAATACTACTACCAAAAACGTAAAATCAAAATCATTCGTATCATTTAAAAATCCTCTAGCAAGCTGAATCGATTTCTGGTCCGATTCTTCAGAAGTTATAATAAATTCAAACACTTCTTTCAGTTTATCCCAGTCCTGAACTATTGTATAAACTAATTTGGAATTGGAACACCATCAAGTTTCTGCATTAGTCGGTATACGTCTTGCGAATGTTAAGGAAAGGGCATAGGATCGATTTGCTGAATGATGGAAAAATGACGGAATTCCATTGAGACTTGCAGAAAATATTGGACATTTAGATATTTTTTTAAAACTTTTTAATACAAGATTAAGACGGTGTGCTAGACAATTAGTCCAATCAATAGGGAATGACCCGGTCACTAATTGTAAACAGCAAAAAAAAAAAAAAATTGAGCATATAAAAAAAAATTTCAAGAAATTTACAGTTTTTTGCTCTCAAAATGGCGGCCGCTAACATAACCTAAAAAATTCGGAAGTCAAAAAAACGGTTTTTCGCGAATAAAAAAGAAAGTTGTGCTCAGATTGGAAAAAGTTAAATGAGAAAGCTGTAGATAATGAAAAAATCTTTCGATTAAATTTTTTTGAGCTCGAATCGATTCATTACTTTTCGAGATTGAAAATTGCGTATTTTTGTTTTTGCTCTAAAAATAACAATATTTGATGAAAACATTTAATGATTTTAGAAAATGTAGTCCTAAGTGAGACGAAAACAATCATTTTTGTAGAATTCCAAAATATTTTTTTTTAATTATAGCTGATTTCGTAAAAAAAGGTGTTTTCGTAAAACGGCTTTTCCATCGAAACGGATGGTCTTACAGACTTGCTCGGGGGCTTATTTTCTTCGTTAGGAGTTGTACTACAAATATATTTTCAGCAGCAAACGATTTTTTAAATTTTTTATATAAAAAATCGCGTTTAAAAATGACGTAATTTTCGTACATCGGTTTTATTACAAGAATTTATTGCCAAAATACCGATGTACGAAAATTACGTCATTTTCAAACGCGATTTTTTATATAAGAAATTAAAAAAATCGATTGTTGCTGAAAATATATTTGTAGTACAATTCCTAACGAAGAAAATAAGCCATCGAACAAGTCTGTAGGAGCATCCGTTTTACGAAAACACCTTTTTTTACGAAAACAGCTATAACTTTGAAAAAAATATATATTTTGGAATTGTACAAAAATGACTGTTTTCGTCTCACATAGGACTACATTTTCTGAAATTATTAAATGTTTTCATCAAATATTGTTATTTTTAGAGCAAAAACAAAAAAAAAAACGCAATTTTCGGTTTTTTCGATATATCTCGAAAAGTAATGAATTGATTCGAGTTCACAAAAATTGAATCGAAAGATTTTTTCATTATCTACAACTTTCTCATTTAACTTTTTCCAATCCGAGCACAACTTTCTTTTTTATTCGCGAAAATCCGTTTTTTTGACTTATGCGAATTCTTTAGATTATGTTAGCGGCCGTCATTTTAAAAAGAGTAAAAAAACTGTAAGTTTCTTGAAATTTTATTTTCTATATGCTCAAATTCTTTTTTGCTGTTTACAATTAGTGACCATTTAACATAGGGGCTCAGACAGATTGATTGGACTAAATGTACAAATACAGCTTGCGAAGCTCTATCTTTGATTTTTTTTAAATCCATTGTGTCCATGTGTGTTTTTGAAGTCCAGGTGGCCAGACATGACGTTCGCACCATCATAACACTGCCCTATTAATTTATTTTTGTAATTAAATTGATTTAAAATTTTATCTAACATGTTATATAAAGCCTCTGATGTCCTGTCGGTACTTACATGGCAAACTTGTTCATGTTCTATACTTTTTGTCCACACCGTATAAATAAGTTACCAAATAACGAATGTCAATGCTAGCAAATAATTCAAAAATAGTATACATGCGTGTATGCATCTTAAACACTATGCAAATCTCTCACGCAAAGCATTCACATCTAACGGCAGGAACGTCTCGTTAATTTGGCGTAGGAGAAATTCTCAGTTTCAGTTGAGACGACCTTTGATTGCCGATAAATAAATAATGCGGATACCTAGTTTCGAGCTTTTGCCTATAAAATACGGACATAGTTATGTACTTAATTGTTGAGATTCTTCGGACTAGGTCAAAGTAGAAATATGTAGGCGTTTGTTTATTTTTGTTTATAAATTTAAATATTTCAAGTATAAAAATGAGAATATGAGAGAGAAAGGATATAATGAGACACTTTAAATATGTTCCTCTGAAATATACCCAAATTTGAAGTAATTGTAAGTTAGTTAAGAGTTAATTATGCTCCTGGTCTCAAAGTGGTCACTTCCTCTATTGACCAAAAGAGGAAGTCGAACATTAATACAGCGTTCCTTATATTTTAGGGAAATGTATATGAAAGTAATAATATAAGAACCTATATTAAAAGATTAAAAACAGACTTAATGTCAGCTATACATTTAAAGCCATTAAAGGGGCGTTCAAACATGCAACAGCAAAGCGTAAAGCTGGGTACTCACTAGCGAGCTGTAGCTGTAACCGAACAGATACAGTTACGAGGTTCTAGTGTGTACGCGTGAAGCAGTCTTCACTCGCGACATCCACCGAGCAGCCCCACCGAGCGTACTCATTAAGCGAGCTGTAATTGTAACCGAACAGATACAGTAACGATGTTCTAGTGTGTACGAGAAGTCTACATCACTGTGACCGTAAAGACAAGCCGGATCTATCCGCAGTGTTGGTTTGTAACTCCACGATGTCGGACAAAGTGTCTCTCGCTTGTGCAGCATACATACTTATAGATGCTTTACTCGATAATTATAAACGGCCACGAAGATGGTGGATTAATCGAATGTATCGGGAAAGAAGTGATCTATTTCTTATTTAAAAAAAAAACAAACAAATCAGTGGTCATTACAAAAATTTCACGAAAATGACTCCAACTGATTGTGAATATCTAATAAATTTAATCGGATCCAAGATAGAATAAAAAAATACAGCGTTTCGAGAAGCAGTCTCGGTTCAAGGTAGGTTAGCTGTGACGAGATACTTAACTACTGGTGATTCTTTTATAAGTTTTCAATACAATAGGGGTCCTCTTTCAAATATTTTTTGTAATTTTTGTCCTTAGGGTTCCATAGTACACTGTTTTCTTTGTAGGCGTCTATCAGCAGAAGACATTTATCCTCTGACCATTCATTCATGATAAACGAATAAACAATTAAAATCAAAGGAATAAACGCTTGAAAATATTTGTTGGTTCGCAGCGTTGCAACGACCTTCACTCTCGACGTCCACGAACGCACTGCGAGCGTCCTTTGATTCGCGGCAAAAACCGGCAATCGTCGTTTCACAGCGAGCCGCACGTGTTCCGCTCGTGGCAGGCTCGCGAACCACGTACACACTATGATTTTTGGTAACAGTAACGTGTAACGGTTACAGTTATAAAATGAGTACCTGGTCGTCATCGGCTCGCTGCGAGCACAGCGCGTTCCGCTCGCGGCAGGTTCGCGAACCACGTACACACTATGATTTTTAGTAACAGTAATGTGCAACAGTTACAGTTACAGGTCGCTAATGAGTACCCGGCTTAACTTACGCATCGTGACAAAATATCGCAACAGGACATCGACGCGTGACAGGTTCGTAACACGACTCCGTTTCATCCATCGTATTTGTTGTAGTCCCGTCCAGACATGACAGGGCGATGCGTAACGCCACCGCGGCACTATTCGTTTCATCGCTATTTGCCAAATAAAAAACTCTTATATTGCCGATAAACGGAACAATCTACCTGAGCCTAGCTATAAAAACAACCCACTGTATGAGGTAAGAGCCGTTTGGGATTTTTTATTTGGCAAATAGCGATGAAATACACTACACAAGCCTTTGATGTGACGCTGAAAAACTGACAAGCCACAGAATGCTCTGATGTTGCGCGACGACGTTACGATATCACGGGCGGCGTTACAATACGCTTCGTTGTTGCGTATTTGAACGCAGCTTAATACATTCATAATACCTCTGTTCGTATATTCATTTGAAATAAGTAATTAGTCTACAACAAAAACAGAAGTTATAGAATGAACCTTATGATGTTTACAAAACACAGATCAAGAAGGGGTACTATACAAACGACATTGTACATTACCATGATCACTGGGCAAACGAGGACTAATTGATAGCACTTATTGATAGGACTTAATGAAAAGAAACATTTCGAACGTACTACTACAGTAAGCAAAATAGTCATTCACAATCACAAAAAGTAATGATCACAGGTGAGATGCTCAACCAAGACCATTGAGTATGTCCTAGTCACCAGTTGTCCAACTTAGTGGAGAACACAGGAATAAAAATAATAATAATAATAATACATGTATAAAGAGAAGGTTATAAATTGGTCACAGAACATGGCTGTGTGTTCTTTTCCTGTGAATTAACTTATGGCATGTAACCGATTAATTACAAAAAAAAAAAGAAAACCGATGAATTTAATATATCAATACCAGACCAGACTAAACCATGACAATACTCTAGTCTGATACGTAAAAGTACTTATGAACCGCTAATAGCATATTATATGTATATTTCATAGAATGATATAATGTAGCAGCAAAAACAATACATTGAGAGCTTTTTTTCGTTATACCTACTGATACCTGGTGATATCTGCTTACGAGTTTGTGTTTGAACTGTTATATCATAGTATTTTTTAAATTGCAACCCTTTTTAACAAAAATTAATTCCTTAAAGTTTTCCGAGCATGTAATGGTACCTGGCAAATATAGAAATCGCTGGAAACCTCTAATATCGGGTACCATTGAGCTTAAAAAAATATTTAGAATTTATATGCTCTAAAAATATTTAGAGCATATACATTCAATTTAATTTTTTTCAAATATGTAGTTTTCTTATAATAAATATTCGCTTTGATATTGCACCCATATCATATATCATATTGATCATTTTAAATGCTAATAGAACATTTTTATTTTATAAAGATTTTTAATTATTAATTTTGACTTGATTTTGACAAAAAAAATTAAGTCCGCCCTATATGTGAGAGAAATGTCAAAACTTTAGATACATTGTATAGCAAATTTCATGCAGCATCGAATATGTTAAAATATGTATATAGGGTATTGCACTTAAAAATTAAATTTTGATGACATTTCCAGCAAAATCGGAATCGATATTAATAATATGTGTCAAAATAAGTCTATTTACTTTGCATTTGAAAATTTTATTCCAATTTCAAAAAAAATGATGTGAGCGTTGACTGAATTACACGATCGTTGACACTTGGTATACAGGGTGTTAATTCAGTACGTAGACAAATATTAACCGGTGGTTCCTTGTATAATTTTAAGACAAAAAGTTAAACACATGGTTTAAAACTTTATTTTGTTTTATTTTTTTCATTTTTCAGTCAGTCAGTTTTAAAGATAATTAATTTTATAATAAAGTATTCTCTTCTCAAGCTCCTCCTCAAGCGACCCAAAAATTACATGATTTTCTTAATTTTTTTTTTTTTTCATAGAAGGAAGTAAATAAAGTACTCAACATTTTTTATACATATTTATTAAGTGTTCAGGTGTAAAAAAAAAATTTATTAAAAAAAATGACACGGTAATTAGTTATATTCTCGGCAATGTGACCGTCCCAAAAAAAGGTGTCCAATCGGTGGGAACTTGTAAAAATCATTGAAATCACAATTAAAAAAAAATTTATAAAACAAAAAAAAACATCGAAAATTAACAAAATGGCGGATCTGCGAATTTTCAGTACCGATTTTTCACTTATTTTTCGCTCTTTAAAATGTTTAAAATGTTAAATAAAAAATAACAGTGAAATCAATGTTTTCTTAGGTATAAGCTCCAATAAATTTAATTTACTTTAAAATAAAAAAAAAATAAGACAATCCCTCAATTAGTTTTTGAGATATAGTTCCCACCAGTTTAAAAAACATGGTTTGGAAAAAAGGCGTGTTCGACTGACGCTACACGCTATACCTATCGATATGGTAACTAAATTTACCATAGAATGTTAATATAGGCGCGCATTTCAAAAATATTAAGATAAAATATGCTCTACTGCGCGAACTCTATTTTTGCGTAATTTTTCGTAAAAAGATGGGTTCCATTATTATGCAATATCTTTTTTATAAAAATGTTTTCGGCTAAATTGTTTTAGAAACACATTCTATATATGAGGTATCAAAAAAGACAAAAAAAAAATCGGTTTTTTGGTCGAGTTTGAGGAGAACCTCCCCTTTAGTAAATATAATACTTTTAACATTACCCATATAACCACGTTATGAACTTGAAATAATCTACAAAGTTCTAATTTTTTTGCGGTCCTTTTGCCCCCCTTTTTTTCGTTACAACACTGATTATGCTTGAGAATAAAGTATAATTTAATGTTATGTTCTTAAAATTGTCACTATCTTTCAGTTTTTCATTATCTTTTACGACTTTTATTTGACAAAAAATAAATGTGCATTATTTTAAGGATAATTTAATAATTTTAACAGTATATCACGTATGGAACATATTGTAGCACGACAAAAACATTAATTTTCGGTAAATAAGACTACTATCAAGGTTAAAGACCTTGGTTTTCTACTAATTTATTTCTTATCCCAAATAAATTTGTGCAAAAAAGTCTTGAATGCATTGTATGCGATACCGATAAAGTTGCTGTTCCCTTAAAATTTGCCATACTACTACAAAGGTAATATTTAATTTCGGCTTAGGACGCATATTTATCTGAACCCTTTGTCTGCAAGTCATACCAAGGAAACTCCGCTGATAGTACAAGATCCGGCAGCTGATTCCTGCAAGTATCTGTTTTTTTAATGAATCTTAATTCAAATGATTGATTAATGACAATGTAATACAATTCTGCCGGGATAGCAAAAATTAGTCGCGATTACCCCTAATTAATTATATTGTAATTAATTTATTTTAATGAATTCCAACTATATATTTTTTAAGTGAATTAAACGTTATTTGAAAGAAAATGATGCGAAGAATAAAAAAAAATGGTTGCCAGCTCTCAGTCAGCCTCAACCTCTAGATTGCCAGGTGTAAATAGGTATATTATTGTTAATTATTTACACTCATCGTGTTTTTCAATAAAATATACTAAATTGAAGTTTAATCTTTGCTGTACACGATAATACATCTTTGCTTGTAAAAAGATGGCCGCAGGTAGTGGTTGCCATGGTTTGAATTAATTACTCTCGCTCTAGATGAGTGTGAGCAAACGGTTGTAAACAAGGATACAATGTGGTGTAGTTAAAGTAATGTTTCTATATAAAATGTTTTCAAAACGCATCGTATTTTAGCTTCAACGATTGACAAAAACAATTTATAAATATTGGTCAATCAGGGCAACGAAATATGTATTTCATAATAATAATAAAAAAGATCAAATTGCATAAATCGTACACAATTAGTGTCGAAGTTGGGCCCTTTTGCTGTACCCGATAATACATCTTTGCCTGTAAAAAATGGCCGCAGGTAGTGGTTGCCATGATTTGAAATAATTACTCTCGCTTTAGATGAGTGTGAGCAAACGATTTTAAACAAGGATACAATGTGGTGTAGTTAAAGTAATGTTTCTATATAAAATGTTATCAGAACGTATGGTATTTTAGCTTCAACGATTGACAATAACAATTTATAAATATTGGTCAATCAGGGCAACGAAATATGTATTTCATAATAATAATAATAAAGATCAAAATTGCATAAATTGTACACAATTAGTGTCGAAGTTGGGCCCTACTTTATGTCTTGCTTTACCAACATTTCATGAGTTTAGTGGCTGCGACTATACAGCCGAGTTTTATAATAAACGAAAAGTCAAGCCTTTCAAAATATTTTCAACGAACAACGAACGACTTTTCAAAAAATGTTCGCGTCATTGACTGATGTGATTGACGTTTTTAATGATAAAAAAATTAATGTCCATAAATTTACCGCTCTTATGTATGGCGTCAAAAATTGTTCACGTGTAAATAACGTCAGATATAAGATATTAAAAAAATATTCAGAAAATATTCAGAACTAATGAAAAATAAAAAAAGTGACTAGTTTTGACTCTAAATTGATTCCACCTTGTTGGAGTTGTTAAAACAGAAAATGTTACGAACTATTTTTATTAATTCGATGTGGCTAAATGCAACAGATCCGTGTTGTGTGAAATTAAACGCAGAGGATTGTGGTTGGTCATTAATTGATGGTACTTTAAAACCAATATGGTTCATTGATGACTTGATGCCGATGAGAGTCGGATACATTTTATCTGTGTCAAAAAAGGTAACTTCTGTAGACAAAGAAGGCACGGATGAAAGTTCTGATATAGATGAAAGTTTTATGATTCATATGAAGTTAGAAGTTCAAAAGAAGAAGAAGGTAATGGATTAAAAATAATTTAGATTTATTAAATTCATGCTAGAAAAATATATTTTTTAAAGCAAATTCATTATTCGGTGAAAACATAATTTTTCAATAAAATAAAATAAAATTTTTTCAATAAAAAAAATTGCTAAAATCTTAATATTTTTTTAATATCATTTATTATTATGAAATACATATTTCATTGCCCTGATTGACTAATATTTATAAATTGTTTTCTTCAATCATTGTAGCTAAGATACGATAAGTTTTGATAATATTTTATATAGAAAAATTATTTTACCTACACCACATTGTATCCTTGTTTACACTCCTTTGCTCACACTCATCTAGAGCGAGAGTAATTAATTCAAATCATGGCAACCCCTACTTGCGGGCATTTTTTTGCAGACAATTATGTATTATCCTGTACAGCAAAAATTAAACTTCAATATAGTATAGTACTTTATTGAAAAAGACCATGAGTGTAAATAATTAATAATAATATACCTGTTTACTTACATCTTGCAATCTAGAGATTTAACCTAACTAACGTTTAGTTCACTTAAAAAAATATAGTTGGAATTCGTTAAAATAAATGAATTACAATATAATTAATTAAAGATAATCGCTGCCAATTTTTGATAGGCTACCCGGCAGCAGTGTATTATATTGTCATTAATCATTCATTTTAATTAAGTTTCATTAAAAAACAGATACCTGCAGGAATCAGCTGTCGGATCTTAGACTATGAATGTTTGTCTACGTACTTAATTAACACACTGCACGCTATGCGCATTCAGCCGTAGTGTCCAGATTAAAACATGAATTTACTTCATTTTAGTCACATACCAAAGGCGAAGGCGACAACGATGGCTGAAACGCCTGAATTAAAGCGCATTGCAGAAAACACGAAACTCCAGTCGAACGTGAAGTATCACGCGGATTTTGAGAAGAGCAAGGGGAAATTCACGCAGGTCGCCGACGATCCTGAAACTCTAAGAATAAAACAAAACACCAAAATCATAAGCAACGTCGCCTACCACGGAGATCTTCTGCGGAAAGCCGAAATGGAACAGAGAAGGCACGTCAATGAAAATTCTAACGGTTTCAAAGATCCCGACCAGAAGAATGCCAATGCCAATGCCAATGCGAATGCCAACGTCAACGTCACGCAAAATACTTTCCAGCCTCCGCCGCCAGTTCCTAGCCAGCCTGTTCCGACCTCCATAGGGAATCCTAATAATATTGGTAAAATTAGCGATTACGATCCGCAAGCGGGAGCCCCCGCCCAGTTTCAGAGCCCGTATTCGTCTCGAACTTCACAAACTTTGATCTACTCTTCGGATGTTGGAACGGTTAATAACCCACCGCAACGCCACATAGGTTTGTGATATATTTTTTTATATTTCCATGTTTCGTCATATTCCTCTTCCCTTTTTCTTTTTGGCATTATGTACTAGTTGTCCTATACTAATGTATAGGACAACTAGAAAAAAACCCGAATGCTTATAAACACAACAATTTCCTTGTTATTAATAACTATATTTTGTATATGTCTTTTATAATAATACAAGGTCCGGCATATATGTATGACGTTTTTTAAATGAGTATAACAATTTGGAGGGAGAGGCTATTATTTTCGTAATGATTGGTATCTGAAGTTTAGGAGATGCCGTTTCAGTCGCCACGGAGCCATGAACGCTTGAGCATCCTGTTTTTGTTTCGACACGTTCATGGAGACTGGTCGTTCTGTTGTCGCTACGCAACGCAGGTTCCGAGACTATTTCAATGTTGGAAAGCACGGCATTGTTCCTACTTGGAACACGATTTTCAAGTGAGATATTACAATATAGAGGGCAATAACAAAGGAAATTGAAGTTATTCCAGCCGACGTGGTACAGCGATGCATGGACAAATTTTCTACTCGTTTATGGGAGAGCTTTAAAAAAAATTGTCACCATATAAATGGTATTATGTTTCTTTCCTAATTCTTGTTTTTTAATATCCTTCATATGATAACAAAATGGCATTTGAAAAAATAAAAAATTACTTTCGTTAAAAAGTAACAGTTATTGATTTTTTAGAATCATCATACATCTCTGCCGGACCCAGTACTTCTGTTCGAAACGTTGCTAAACATGGCTTCCAAAGGTACTTTATTAGACCTGAGTCCTACTTTTCCTTTTATTTCTTTAAAAAAAGGCTTCTAGTATTCGTCAGAATATGATTAAAATCACATTTTTCTTATTTATTTAGACACAATACTTAATTTATCGAATAAGAAATCGCACATCAGTTGTTCTTTTTTAAATTTAATATTGAATATCATGGAAGATTTGATTTGTATCTTTAGAATACCAATAAGAAATACAGGGTGTTTGTCCCATTTAAAATGAAACGCCCGAAATAACCATTGAAATTATATTTGACGAAACACGTTAATTTTTGTTTTCAAGGGGACATATTTTGACATAAAATCTGTTACTGTCATTGACATCCCTCCCGTAAATACCTACCCCTTTAAAATATTTAAGTGGGAACATAGGTCCAGTAGTGCATCATTTAAAAGCTCTCTTGACCTTGATAATGATGATGGCTTAATTTTGGTCGTTAGTCAATTCATAGGAGAATTTGATAGAAACTGTTCCAGAAATGTACTTGTTCTATATGAGAAACATCTAAAAAACAGATTTTATGTACCAAATTTGGATTTCCTCGAATACGGTCAGACACGAGGTCGTAAAACTGTTTGGGACGATCTCAGTCATCCTCATTTAGCTCATGTTTTCGAAGCTAATTTCATAGGGATGGGATCTGACAAGTTTAAGAATCCTTTGAACATCTCTGTTCCAGAACAGATCTCTTGACACTAGATTTTTGATACAACCATCTAACACGTTTCTGTTAATTCGACCAACGTTTAAAAATCAAAGTATGCAGATTTGACCAGCTTGGTTACGGGATGTTTGCGATTATGCTATTTTAAACTGAACAGAATCATCAAATTTTCACACCAGATCCATTATATAGGGTGTACCAAGTTTTTCGTGACAAACTTTGACAGTCGATAGGAAACGTTTTTTATGAAAAAAGTCCATATAAACAAATTTCCTAAATTGCGTAGTTTTCGATATACAAGGTGTTATTATTTTATTTTTTCAGTTTCTAATTTTTTTCTGTCACTTTTCGAGATAATCAATATTTACCACGTCTGGTTGGCGTTAGTTTTCATGACAACCTTTGACAATTTTAACATAAGACTTGTCCAGTAGTGTCAGAATGCCGTTTAAGTTTTCAAATCGAGAAATAGAGGATATCCATTTTGTGTATGGATTTGCTAATGGAAATTCAAGGGCGGTCGCTAGAGAATACAGAAGGAGATATCGCAGGGAACACATTCTAATCGTAATGCGTTCACAAGGAAGTTCATCGGCAATTAATAGAGAAAGGTTTAGGAAATTTACATGGGGATCGAAATAATGCCAACCAAAATCAACAACAAATTTCCCGACGGATATTAAATGAGTTTGACAGAGATCCAACAATGAGTTCCCGTATAGCTTTTCGTATTCTCCGCACCTCTAAATCCAATGTACTTCGTACTCTAAGACGAGATCACAGGCATCCATTTCACCTACAACCTGTTCAAGACTTACATCCAGGAGACGAAGAGACACGAATGACTTTTTGTCGCTGGGTCCTTCACTCAGTTCAAGAAAACAGGGATTTTTTTAACAATGTACTGTGGACTGACGAGTTCTTCTTTACTCGCCGCTGTATAGTTAATATAATATAAAGATTATTAATACACTATTAAAAAAAATTAAACTTTAACACCTTGTATATCAAAAACAAAGCAATTTAGGAAATTTGTTTATATGGATTTTTCTTCATAAAAATCGTTTTCTATCGACTGTCAAAGTTTGTCACGAAAAACCTGGTCCACCCTGTATACTTGGGTTGTAAGTTTTTATCAATACATTAATTAAAAATACAGCTTCTAGGTGTTGTAGAATAATCGTTATTGCGGTAGTACAATTTCAGCAATACCTTTCATTCTTCAAGAGACTACCATTATTGGGCGAATTATTTTAGAAGTTCTTAACCACAATTTATAGAAGACTGACTTAACTTTCACATAGAAATAGGTATAGGAATAAAACATTTTTCATAACAACAACCACACCGTTTTTATACCAAACAGAAATTTTTTATTCCATTTTTGCATTCTTCTTTATTGTCAACTTTAAACATGAGCAAATAAAATTCAGTTGCCATCTACATATCAGGTACTAAACTAAATTTAAAATGCCCATATGGAACAAATGCATCAATTTTCATTAATATCCCCATTATTGATGGACTAATGAGCAAAAATAAACCACTCCGCCGTTATCAGGGTCGAGAGACCTCTCAAATGGTGTATCATTCAATTTGTGTTTCCAACAAAAATTAAATGTCACGGAATTTTCTATAAAAAAAATTATTTTGACAGTTATTTCGTATGTGCTTCGTTTTAAATGGGACTCCCTGTATAAGCAAAAATACAAGTGAATTAAAAAAAAAAAATTGAACTGCTCATACAGTAATTGAAAATTACAACTAAAAAAATATTGTGCTGACAAAAACACGTGCTATCATAAATTTGCAAATAAACCAAGCGAATATTCTCTCGGTCCTGGTTTTACAACAAAATTTATGTGACTCAAACATGAGTCATTGTTTTTAAAATTAGTTTTTGCACCTTTTATTTCGTCACAGTAAATCCTATCAAAACTGAATTACTAGCTATACCTATTATTATTTTATTTTATAGCGAAAGTTCCGAAGTTTTTGGTACCGTCTAGTGAGTGTCTCTTATCTAAATTACCGAATATGAAAATAATAATTATGACTTAATTATAAAGTAGGAAAGATATGAAAAATATATCTAAGTAAAGATAACATGGATATGAATATGGCGAAAAATGTCCATCCTTTTAGAATAATGATAGTTGTGAAATCTGCTGACAAATCTACTATTATCATATCCTTTATAAACACTAGCAGCACTTTTTGTCTGTTTGCCTTGGAACACAGGTTATAGAAACAATAGTTTTATTCAAAGGTTTTAGAGATAAACTGTTGACATTTACTGTGGACTATAGGGTATATGCATAGAATTTAACTTTATCAAATTTCGCTTGTGCAAGTTGCTTTAACATTTTTATACAAGAGTGGTATATTGTTGCCATAATATTCATATAATTAATTGTAAACGGTAAATATTTCATAGCTCAAATATGTAAGATTGTATAAGATTTATTGGTGCATTAAGATTTTTTTCTCTATCGAATTTATTGCCAAATAAAAATGTGATGGAGACAAAGCGTAAATTACTAGATTTTTTAAAAAGTAGATATAGAAAGGGTGGAAAATTCCTCCCATATTCCTAAATGCATTAATAAAGTTAAATCTCTATAAGTATTTTCCATACTTATCTAAATTTTATAGTATACCTATACTTATATGCACAATTTCATAATAGTTTGTTTATACGTGTCATCATTTAATGCATTCCAGCATTTTTAAAAGGCAAAATACTATATCAAGGTAATTGAAATTCCAAAACAAATACTTAAAATAGCGGATAATTAAATATTCTATGTTAAAATATTGAAAATCGCATGAAATAATTTTATGCAAGTCTAATAGTCCAATAATTTGTCTATAGAGAATTCCAAATATAAAAAAACCAACTACTAAGTTTTATACCACTATATTTTCACAGAAACGTGAATGCAGTTTCGACAATTTTTATGTCATTTTCAAACGCTGATTCAACTAAGAATAAAATACAGACATTCTGTTCCTATAATATATACTATCCAAATACAGAGACTAAGTGTTATGACAATAAACAAGTAGTTTGTTGAACGTTTCTGAAAATATAGTGGTATAAAACTTGGTAGTTGTTTTACTCATTTCCGTTGTGAATTATGAACTACCACAGAGTAACGGCTTCCTCTATTAATATCATAAAAAAAAAACCGATTTACAAGGATTTTATTCATCTAATGAATTGTTAAAAGGTATTAAAATAACAAAGGGTAATATAAATGTTTTTTTTTGTATAAACGAATATTGTTATTGTTTAGAGATGATTTAGTGATTAGATAATTGCTGTTATTAATAAAATCTGTTTGTGTTAATCCTGTTAGGGTCCGTACACGACATGGATCCTATCAACCATAATTACGGATCCTTAGGACGTGTATATAAAGCAATGTATGACTACGAGGCCCAGGACGACGACGAGGTTAGCTTTCAAGATGGTGATTTGATTATAAATGTAAGTAGTATTGATGGTGGTTGGATGACAGGAGAAGTGCAACGCACAGGACAAGTGGGTATGTTACCAGCTAATTATGTGCAGCTGGCTAATATTTAACGTGCACAAAGTTTATATATCTTCCAGATGATTTAGAAACTTTATAGTTATCTAGCAATTGTTAATCGTTTGAAGGGTAATCCAGTTAGTTTTGTCTGCAGAATTTAAATTTGAATTGACCTAAATTCTCTAAATAACTTAATGTGATCATATCATGAATAATCAGCGCTTAAGTTATAACGCGTTTAGAATTTAATTTTGGTAAAACCACTCCTCTTATCAGTTCGAATTACAATGAAGATAGCACATTTGAAATAAAATTGCTTTTATCTTTGAATGCAGTAAACAATTTTCAGGCAATTAAAATTTAAATGCGAAAAAATTTTAAAGTCCGCATATTTATTGTGACGAAGAATTAAGACGATTGTAAGATTTTTATTTACTGTCTTGGATTAAGTTTAGGTATATCATTTTGTCACAAGTGTATCAGAAAAAGTATATACCATTTTAAAACCATTTATATATTTAATCTAAGTATTCAGAAACTAGAAATATTTCCGATATTCTTTATATCTTATATTTTTCCTGTAACTTGTTGCTTGGAAATGTAACATGAAAAAATTTAGATTTAAAAATAATTTAATCAGTTGAAAAACCTAATTACAGGAAATATACATAACGTATTTATGGGTAATTTCTGAGGTTTCCTGAGTATTGTGTTAAATATGATTCTACTTCTGACAAGTCGATATATTACCGTGATAAGAAGTAAATAAATTTTTATTGCGTGTATGAGAAATTCCAATTACCATTTTTCTATGACTTCTCTTAATCCGTCAATATTATCATGAATCATTTATTTTTGACCAATCAGATTCTGATTTCAAAAGTTATTATCTATAATTTTTATTTTCAATGACTTGAGTTCTTTTTTACTAATAATTCTACAGCCGTTAATGTCGGCATTTGAGTTTTCTATACAGTTCCATTTAGAATCTTAAATTAATAATATATGAATCTAAATTTGTCAGATGCATGTAGTAAATATGTTAACATCCAAGTTAAAAACATATTTACTCTGTATTTGAATCTGTTTTATGACGTTTATCTGGTGCGTTTTATATCAATCAATATGTAAGATATGAAATATAAACAATTATCTCCTTCATGCTTATTATCTCCTTATCGATATATTTAATTATTTCCACCATTGTAATTTTGCAGATAAAAACAGAATGGGGTGGTAAACAAACAAATAAAAATTTTTATTTTTGGTATTGTCAGCCAATTTACTTGCCATTTTATTTTAAACATACAAATTATGATGCAGAATTCTGTTCGGTTTAGTGTTTACTTAAATTTTATTTCTACCCAAACAAAAACTTTACTGTCCTATTTTGGTTAATCGCTAAAGATAGTCATGATGCTATTGTGTTTGTCTTTATGGATCATCGATCTATAAATTGTGGTAATGCTATTTGTTAGCCTACTTTTCATTCCAATTTGCATTTACTGATGAAAATTTCCATTCCTATTAGAGCATTTAGAATTATTAACGATAAAAGTTGCAGTATAATCAGTGGAAACAATGATTCGTGCCTTTTAAAAAAACACATGGTACTTTTTATAATGTTGACTTTTGATAAAACTTTACTCTTTTATATGTCTATACTATAAAATATAAATAAATGTTGTTAATAAAGTAAGTTTTTGAGTATGTGTTTAAGAAATAGTTTGTTATTTTTACACTGTAAGTATGCCTTATGATGTTCATATCCTATTCTATATACAATGTTGAAAGGGATGTAAGACTGTAAAAAATAATTTGTTTTTTCTACTGTTTCACGTGAAAATATATCTATACATTTTCAGAGTATATAATTTTTTTTAAGAAATACCAACTGCTGACAAGGAGAACTTAATTGGAATCAAATAAGAAGAAAATGCAATTACTGATTATTTTGTGGTAATTATGTTTATTTTAAATTGTGGTGGGACTGTTTTGGAGGTTTCCAAGCCACGATTTCATTTCTATTTTAAAAAGAGTTTCACCATGCCAGTAGTTGATTGTAGAGTATTTCACTATTAGTAGGTCAATGTTTAGTACCATTTTTATCTGCAATACTGTATATGAATCCAAAAGTGCTTTATTGTTCAGTGAAATACCCGATTCAATTTATGCCAAAATTACTCACGACTTGGTGCTGATTTACTTAAACTATTCTGTCTATAAAAGTTTAACTGCTTCACTAAATCGTAATAATTTTCTTTGTATTATTACATCACTTACCACTTTATTTTTATTTAATGAATATTAGTTTGTTTTCTGACATGTATTATTAATAAAAATGTAGGAAATACCTTTATATGCTTTAATTTTGTGAATTATAGTTATTATAAATGTTAAATAAAACATAATACAAAAAAAGATTGTACTTTATTTGTATAAAATGTTTGTTACAGTATATTTCAAAGTGTGGTAAGGATTATATTAACCTTGTAAGGTCACATTCTGTAGGCAGCTTGTTTGGTTATTTAATGAAATTAGAGGTAATTAATGGGCCATAAAATTGAAGTAAGATAAATATTACTACTGTAATATTCTTCCAGATTCTTACACATCGACTTTATATAGACACACCATGTTTAAATGGTAATGGAATGTTAAACATTCAAGAGAGCAGTTCCAACATCCTTAATTAATTTTATGGTGTTTGTAAAGTGCTCATAATTAGTGTGCTTGATATAGGACACCATATTATTAGTGTCGTTATAATGAGATCTCCTTTTTTTTAATTTGTGTAATATAGATAATTAAATAAAATTTGATTATCACCACCATAATAATATAAGTTAATGACTTAGGAGGGGTCATTGTTTGATGAGCTGACTTAAAACACCAAATTAAAGTGGTTTTTCGAATAAACGGCATTCATTTTTTCAACAAAGTAATATTTACAAAGTATGGAAAGCTTATTACTATTTTAATTATGTTCAATTAAAAATTGAGATATATTTAATAAAAGTATTTATACACAGTGAAATATAGGACTTGAAGAGAGTGCAAGAAATTACAAAGCCTTTACTATGTGGAATCATTACTCAAAACAGTAATTTTTGTGGATGGATAGAACATGGTTAAATATTTGGCGATAGCAAGGATAAAAGTGCATCATGCCTTGACCGGGAATCGAACCCGGCTCTCCCAATTTCCGGTTGGTTGCTCTGACCGCTGAGCTATCGAGGCACACTCATTATCCTTGCTAATGCGCCAATTTTAATGCGTCGCTACAGTACTCCCTCCCTAGAGACATGGTTTGTCTCGATACAATTTAACGGAATGTGACCGCGTTCGCCATTCTTACGAACCGTTGTTCGGTAACCCCCAGACTGTAGGGCGATGGATAGGACGGGAATCGAATCCGCGAATTTGAGATGTTAAGGGAGGTTCGAGTACTGGAACGAATCATATCACGTCGGGGTCACCACATTGGCGATAGCAAGGATAAAGACTGCTTATGCCTTGACTGGGAATCGAACCCTGCTCTCCCAATTTCCGGTTGGTTGCTCTGACCGCTGAGCTATCGAGGCACACTCATTATCCTTGCTAATGCGCCAATTTTAATGCGTCGCTACAGTACTCCCTCCCTAGAGACATGGTTTGTCTCGATACAATTTAACGGAATGTGACCGCGTTCGCCATTCTTACGAACCGTTGTTCGGTAACCCCCAGACTGTAGGGCGATGGATAGGACGGGAATCGAATCCGCGAATTTGAGATGTTAAGGGAGGTTCGAGTACTGGAACGAATCATATCACGTCGGGGTCACCACATTGGCGATAGCAAGAATAAAGACTGCTTATGCCTTGACCGGGAATCGAACCCTGCTCTCCCAATTTCCGGTTGGTAGCTCTGACCGCTGAGCTATCGAGGCACACTCATTATCCTTGCTAATGCGCCAATTTTAATGCGTCGCTACAGTACTCCCTCCCTAGAGACATGGTTTGTCTCGATACAATTTAACGGAATGTGACCGCGTTCGCCATTCTTACGAACCGTTGTTCGGTAACCCCCAGACTGTAGGGCGATGGATAGGACGGGAATCGAATCCGCGAATTTGAGATGTTAAGGGAGGTTCGTGTACTGGAACGAATCATATCACGTCGGGGTCACCACATTGGCGATAGCAAGGATAAAGACTGCTTATGCCTTGACTGGGAATCGAACCCTGCTCTCCCAATTTCCGGTTGGTTGCTCTGACCGCTGAGCTATCGAGGCACACTCATTATCCTTGCTAATGCGCCAATTTTAATGCGTCGCTACAGTACTCCCTCCCTAGAGACATGGTTTGTCTCGATACAATTTAACGGAATGTGACCGCGTTCGCCATTCTTACGAACCGTTGTTCGGTAACCCCCAGACTGTAGGGCGATGGATAGGACGGGAATCGAATCCGCGAATTTGAGATGTTAAGGGAGGTTCGAGTACTGGAACGAATCATATCACGTCGGGGTCACCACATTGGCGATAGCAAGGATAAAGACTGCTTATGCCTTGACTGGGAATCGAACCCTGCTCTCCCAATTTCCGGTTGGTTGCTCTGACCGCTGAGCTATCGAGGCACACTCATTATCCTTGCTAATGCGCCAATTTTAATGCGTCGCTACAGTACTCCCTCCCTAGAGACATGGTTTGTCTCGATACAATTTAACGGAATGTGACCGCGTTCGCCATTCTTACGAACCGTTGTTCGGTAACCCCCAGACTGTAGGGCGATGGATAGGACGGGAATCGAATCCGCGAATTTGAGATGTTAAGGGAGGTTCGAGTACTGGAACGAATCATATCACGTCGGGGTCACCACATTGGCGATAGCAAGGATAAAGACTGCTTATGCCTTGACCGGGAATCCAACCCTGCTCTCCCAATTTCCGGTTGGTTGCTCTGACCGCTGAGCTATCGAGGCACACTCATTATCCTTGCTAATGCGCCAATTTTAATGCATCGCTACAAACAATATTTATTAAAATTTTGGGCTTCCTTAATTGCTTCTAGACAACGTAATGACATTGTTTTTCTCAGGGTAATATCTAAAATTGTAGATATGGGTCATATTTTCTACAATTTGTGTCAAAGGATATAAATAATTGTTTTAACACATCTTAAAATAACTATTTAATAAACCCAACTTTTGTTGACAGTTTTGTAATTACATAAGTATCTATAATATTCTACATTTTTTATTATTCAGTAGTTCTTTTCCTGTTTTATTTTTATTCTTAATTTTCAATAGTGCAAATGTTTGTTATATAACAGAATATAATATTTTTTAACAACAAAAGAGTATTCTACAGTTTGTGCAAAGATAATTCCGAGTTGCCTTACTATCATCATGAGCAGTGTATTACCTGTGTGTTACGTAAATTATACTGGATGATTTGTATGCTCTGAAAAACTTGAGTAAACAGATGGCGATGAGAATCTGAAAAGAATCATTTGAATAAGTTTACTATTTGTTCCAGGTAAGGTTTTGAGGTGAGGAGCGTTTCAGTTGAGATAATTAGGAGCCCAAAATGGTTTTAGAAAGATTTTTTTAGCTTATATTGTGTATTATGGTTTTTCTTTTCATTTTAGTTACATAATGACTGGAAAAAAAAAGTGATGAACTACACTCTTTACAAAAATGGCTTTAATACTAGTAATAAAGTCCTCATGGCAGAAGTGTGGAGTCCTAGTGGTTATGTTCACTTAATTCAAATTAATACTTCCTCAAAATTATGTATCTCATTTTATTTTTTAGATTTAATCTTGCATCTTGCTGTTTACTGTTGCCGACTAGTGCTGTGTAAAATCTTAATGGAGTCATTCTGTATTTGTGCAGATAGATAAATTCTTAACAGAAAACATAAGAATACCGAACTGAAGAAAAAATGAAACAGAACATAGAAATAATATAATGAGATACTTTCGGTACATTTCTTTGAAATACAGGCAATACTGAATACATTTTTGAGTTAATTATGCTTTTAGTCGATAACAGGTTGTGACCACTTTGAGACCAAGAGCATAATTGTCTAAAAATTTATTTACTATTGCCTATAATTCAGGGGAATTTATAAATTAAAGTAGGTATGTCATGACATCCTTGAAGGTATAGGTTCTATACACAAGCAAGTAAGAGGTCTCTTCATTGTAATTCGAAGAAGAGAATCATACGTTTTTGAATAGATGTATCCTAAATCCTCGGCATTTATTTCTTTTTTATTTGATATATTTTAGGCAGAAAAACTGAAAAATTTTCAACGCAAACTTGCATAAAATTATATATATTTGTAAAATAGGTATATAATCTAATATAAATGTTACTTACTATATGTTAATAAAACAAATATTTATCAAAATCCCATTGAAAAGTGTATGCATCACTTAAAAATATTTGGCATTTAGTATGCCATTATTTTGTGCTATGTTTAATATCAGTTTATTTTGTACATATTTGTTGGGTATTTTTACTGTAAGGTGGTATTTCTCCATAAATGGAAGGTCATTCCTTTTTTTATACCAACAATTGTTAGTATGTTTTGCGTTTAAGAGTAACTAAGTGCAGTTTAGTGTACATACACATGTCTATGTTGCAATGTTTTGTGTGTATGTATGCGATATTTCCATTTACTGGAATTCTTCAAGTGTTTTGTACTATAATACACCATATTTTTTCTTGATTTGTTAGCCTGACTCACATTTCAGTTTTAATTGCCATCATCAGAGAAATAACTACAATTAATAATAAGGAAAATTTCTATTTTGAAAATTACAGCTATAATTGTCAAACTTATAATAATTATTTTAAGTATATAAAGAAAAATATAATTTTATACAGTCAACCTCGGATATAACGAACCCCCAAGGGGATACAATGTGGGCTCGTTATAGCCAGGTGTTCGCTATAGGCAGAGCCAGTGTAAATATTTTTATTTTTGTGTTGATAACAAGAAATAATGTGTACATGAATAATAAAAAGACAGATCAATATCTAAAATTTTTATCAAACAAAAAATCAGTTATTTTACTTTGTTTCTCCTTTTCTCCAACACATTGTTTTGTATAACATTTTGGAGGTGTTCTACAGCTTCAATACTTTCATTCTCACAATTGTTGAACTGAACAAATAAGTTCACTGTTTTCATAGTATCCAAAGCTTCTTGAGCCGTCGGTAAATCAATCTGTTCCTGTTGATTCTCTTCTGGATTATTTTCTTTGTCACATTACTCATTATTTTCAGATGAGAATATTTCTGCATCACTAGGAAATTCAGCAATAACTAAATTATGATCAGCCGACAAAATTGTTCAAATCATAGCTCTCAAATTCTGTCTATCTTCCACCCATTTATGTAAATTCATGCCATCTTTATCTCTATTGATTCTGTCACTATCCACTCTGATAATGGAAGTTCATCTTCCTCAAATTCATTATGATGACAAAAACAATTTGAGATTTTTGTGTTGGTCACCTTTCTCCAAGAAGATAACATCATTATGGCATCCAGTAAAGAAATTTTGAACTCTGTGGTCTCAGCTAAGCAGAGACCATTTTGATTAGTAGTTGCTGCCGATAATAAGACTTCAAACAACGTATGACTCCTTGGTCCATTGGTTTCAACACAGCTGTAACATTTGGCGGTAAAAACGCCAACTGAATATACTTAAAGGTATCTAACTTTGGGCGAGCAGGACAATTATCCACTAGGAGTAGAATCTGTCTTTTTTGTTGTACTAACTCATAATCCCAGTCCCTCAATATGTTTCCAAATATCTCGGAGGTAATCCATGCTCGTTTGTTGAAGAAATAAGTCACGGGGAAATTTTTGACATTTTTAAAGCATCTGGGTAAAGCTGACTTGCTGATTTTATTATAAGTTTTCGAAACTGAAAAACGAAATATGGCACATACCGTCTTTGCATGTGCCATATTGGCACATACAAAGACGGTAATTCGGTCTCTAGCACATTTTTCTCCTTTAAATTTTAGAGTATTATCAGGTGTCATTTTAAAAAATAAACCAGTCTCATTACCGTTAAAGATATCACTGTCGCTATATTTTCGCTATAGATTAGGCCAAATAGTAGTAAGCAACTGATTTGTAACTTCGTGTGATACGGTCGCAGATTCACCATGATTTGTGCTGGTACGATGTTGTATCTGCGTTTTAATCGGCCAATTCAACTTGTAGAACAAACAAACGGTTCTTCATGTGTGGTTTGAGTTTGAATAATTTTCCAAATTCGTTCGCTTTTGTTTGCAGAATAGAACCTGAAATGGGAACATTCTGACACCTTTTCAGCGCAAACCACTTAAGCAGCGGCTTGTCTAGTTCTGGTTTCGACGACTTTTTTATTGGTTATGATTTTTTTATTGGTGAATTAACATGCAGGTTAACATTGTTTTCTCTATTTGCTCAAATTGTTGAGACAGTTGACTTGGGCAATTTATAATCTCTGCATATTTGAACATTTGCTGCCCCATCCCCTAGTTCTGTTACGATTTCAATTTTTTCCGCAAGAGAAACAGTTTTGCGCTTATGAGTTCTCTCCGTCGAACGTTCCGCCATCGTGATCATTGAAAACTAACATGTAAATAAAACAGCGTGTCATGGCATTCTACTGACGATCTGATTATGCGTAAAAAGTGGAAGGAGAAAATCACGCCACCCACATTTCTCGATGGTTCGTTATAGCCGATTTGAATGAACGAAAACTGATCAAAAATTGATACGCTATATCCGACAGTTCGCTACATGCGGGTTCGTTATAGCCGAACAAAAATACATAGGAATATATGGCATTTTGACGGGACTTTAATTTTTATTCGTAATACACGGTGTTCGTTATATCCGAGTTTGACTGTATATAGAAAATAAAACAATATTCATTTTAATGAATGTTTGCTACTTTTGTGATAATTTAATTATGTTTTCCCTTGTAATATTGTATACAAAATATTCTTATGTTTACGCAAAAGAATCTTATATAAGTGCCTCACCTTGAAGGTGGGACAGTCAATTTCTTAAACATATTTATAAAATGTTTAACTTAAAATTAAATTGCCTGTTAAAAAATTTATGAGCAAGAACACAAATTTCTTATCAAGTACAGCTCATTAGAACTATTTGAATATTTTAACATATTAATTCGTCTCTATCAAGAAAATATTTATACTACAATTTGCAATATGTAATTTCTTTTAATTTTGGACTGATGACCCTTTTGAATCATCAGTGCTGAAAGTGAAAGTAAATATACATTTTATTTTGGAAATAATACATATATTGCCTAAGAAATTTACATTGTTCTTTCTATAAAAATTTTCAGTACAGTATGTGCACGATCAAGAAAGAATGTAACCATTTTCAATACATTCCCTTGCAATATAAGCAATAGGGAATTAATTTTTTATTTAGTTTTGTGTGGTCAGTAGTAAGTTTCACAATTTTGAACATAATTAACTCCAAAAATTATTTAATTGCTTATATTTCAGAGTAAAGTATCAAATACATCTAATTATATTATTTCTCGATGATATATAAATATAATCCACCACAGCTTATACATTGGTTTCCTTGTAATTTTCATAATTTTGTAAAATCTTATTGAACTCTTGAAAATCGGCTTCTCTTTCATACTGTTCTATTTCCAATCTCGTCTTCAGTGCCTTTATGTTTTCCTCTGCCAATTCCAGCTGATCTTTCAAACCAAAATCTAAAGGTCTTATAGGCATTGTGTTATAAGAGCTTGACCTGGCCGTGGTTGATTCCAGTTGCATTCTGGCTGCGTTCGCCTCGGCTTTGGCAGATCTTTGTTTTTCTAACCGCAGCAGTTGCTGTGTCTTGGAATGAGCATCTCGTTCCATTTTCAAACGATTATTTTGCACTTCTACAAGTTCTACTAGCCTCAAACGCTCTGCATCTAAACGACTGATGGTTTTATCGTCCTGTAAACAGATATATTTTTAAACTACTCAAAAATAATTTTTACAGTAAAAAGTTTGTCGCAAATATTTATTGTATTACAAAACAAATTATCAAAGCAAATATACTTATTATTACATTTATTCCGCAATTACTGAAGGGTTCAGAAGTTTTAATATCACTTAATTCTTGATTTTTCTCGTTTAACTCCTTTTTTATGTTTTTGATTATCACTTTATATTCACTAAGTTCTTTAGATAAAACTTCTTTTTCCATTTTTATGTTATTAATAGCTTCATCTTTCAATCTAATAATGTCATTTTTTTGTTCTCGGCTATTAGAAATCTGAGCCTAAAAATTTATATAAGTAATATGAGATTAAATTTTTTTTAACAAGGTTCGAAACTGAAATATTGGACATCATATCCTGGGTCCTCTCTGCTTCTTCTTTCATCATTGTAAATTTTGCCTTTAAAATAGTATAGTCAGAATCTAGTACTCTAAAACGAGCTCTTGTTGCATCATATTTTTTCCTGAGTTCTTCATAACTTTGCTTTAATTCATTGTTCTCTTTTGTTAATGTGCTAATTCTATTGTCTGTTTTAGTTGTCAATGCAGCAACTGTACTGTTTCCAACTGAAAATAAAACAATTCATTAAAGACGCACAAAATGATTCGTATTTTTTGTATTCAATATTATTTTTATATTCTTTCTTATGATACATTAAAAATATTTCTTCGCCACTACCCACAGTGGGACTACATCAAGCCAGCAATCTAAGCTAGCTCCAAGCGATTGACATCGTTACCCTAGATGAATCCAGGGAACTTGGAGACCTTCTGTGAGGTAATTATGGGATAATTATCCTCAGAAGGTTTGGCTACACCTTTAAAACATCCATGTTAATTTGGATTCAGACGGATAATCAAGTAGTCACGTGAAAAAAAGCTTGATCAATTTTTGCCGCTTGGAATGGATCTGGGGATTCCCGGAGTGAAAAACTGCAGCGTTGTCCACTACACTACATAATCCACAATAATGATTTAACAATGTATCTAAAATTTTATTGGTAATAATCAGGTCACCAAATTTGTACCCCAATTAAGGATTTTAGTTGTTTATGTGATTTTTAGATATGTAATAAAATATATCAGATTTGACTGCTTGCCCAAATGAATAAGGTATATTCCTGTATAATCAGGTTTCACTTTTATTACCAATAAATTGTGTACTTGCATATGCAACAGTTTACTTGAAAAATATTTCAATATTTGATAGCCATTAGTAATGCATTTAAGGCCAAGATAAATCAAACAATAAATTATCTAAATTATTATTTTTTAACCTTGGGTATCTATCAGGGACATGAATGAATTTGTGTATATGCATCTGTATTGTCCTTATTTTTTTCTGGGAACTAATTGAATAATTAATAATAATCCTTATCACACGATTGCAATTATTGCATTACAATTGCTGTGTTATACATTATATCTTAATGAAAAACTTTTACATCTATCTTGCAAATCCTTTAGCTTCTCTTTTAATTCACTATTCTTCTGTTGTAAATCACATATAATCTGAGCCCTTCCTCTCCAATTCCCAGCACTAGAGTTATTTAGTGACTGCAATGATTCAAAAGACTCTCCAACTTCTTGCTGCAACCATTTGTTAGCAATTTTTAAATCGTTTTTTAATTGGGCATTTCCATTCCTAATTTCAAGAAGCTTATTCGTTGTAGAATTTAATTTATCTTGTAACTTTCTTATTGTTTCTTCTAACTCATTTGTGGGTTTTTCCACTTTTGGTGAAACTAAAAGAAAAATAATTAAGGTGTATATGATATAATTGATATGTAACGTGCAGGTTAAGTAAAGGTATATATGAAACATTAATAAAATAACCAGATTCTTTAGTATCCTCCGATTTCTTTTTCAGATCATAAATACATTGCTCAAGTTTTGATATTTTTGTTTTTAGTGCTTCAACTTCAGAGTTCTTTTCTCTTAGTTTTTTGCTCAGTTCAACTATTTTTGAACTTGCAACTTTTGTTGAATTTAACATGCTACTCCCATCAGAGCCTTTCTCATATTCTTTTAATTTTGTTTCTAGATTATCCATTTTTATTTTACATTCATTATATTTTAATTCCATATCTGACAAGTTTTTTTTTACCATGCCATTTTCATGTGTATAATACTAAAATTAGAAATTTATAATACCTTTAGAGTTGTAATAGACACATATTTACCCTTATTTGTTCCCTTAGAAATCTGTTTAATTCGTCAGGAAATGTAATATCCTCTGGTATATCTGGAATATCGATTTTAGATATATCAAAATTCTGGGGTACGTTTAATGTCCGTGAGTTTATATCCATTTAGAAAACATCTAATATTATTACTGACACCCAAACTATAAGAATTTCAAATTTGATTAAATAAGGTATGTAAACTCTACGAAAATAAATGGAAGTGTACCAAACGAATATAATTAAATTCTAAAATAAAGCAGGCTATCCAACTGCAAGGCGTCTTCAGGAAACAACTTGTTAGATATTTTGTCGGATCGAATTTATATACCGGATAAACTCCAAGTTCCAGTTTAGATTTATCATAAAGAGGTAAAAGATACAACTGTAAGAAGGACGGATAAGGATAGCACAATGAGTTCGCATTGTACGAAAGAATTGAAGTCTCGCTATAATACATAAAGGCAACTTGGAAAAATAGTTCACATTATGGGATTTTTATGATCAGTATAGAGCAATTATCCAGAGTAAACTGATTCACTGCATAACGTCGCAAAATGTTTCTGCACCATGAAAAGCCCTATTTAGTAATTATTAGGGAGTTTATAATGCTTAGGTTTTTCCCCAGTCAACTGAATTTTAATTCTAGGTTGTGTTATATGTTGTGTGTAAACGTCATCCGTATCAACAATTTACGGAGTAAGCGCGAAACTATTAACAATAACAGTATAAAAAACACTGAATAATTACGAAGTTTTTAAAAAATGGTAGATTTAGGAGGCGGTCAAGATGGTCCTATTGAACACGGTTTTTCTAATTCTGTATTTATTCTCCCTGGAATAGTCTTTGTTTCATTGTCAGGTAAGAAATATTTTAAAATTACCCGAATTATTATTTTTTAAATTTACAATTAGTATTTGAAATAAAAATCTTGTGCGTAGCATATTTGAAAGGAAACAAGAGTAAATTGACAACGATAAAGATTAGTAATTTTCGTAGGTACTTGATTTCTAAAAAGAAAAAAAATTGAAAGTTAAGTGACAATCTTATAAGATAAAATTATAAGACTTTATTATTTAAACCTTATAAGATATTAATAACCATGTACGAATTTAATGATTATTTAAATAATGCTTTTTGCCTTTTAGCAGTATATAAGTTTATAACTAACCCAATACAATTTCAGTGGAAATATATAGTCTGTTTGGATTGAATGAAAATTTATGCTAATTAGATCTCAGGTAAAACATTGTTGAAAAGCTGAAATATATATACCAACTAGGTATAATTAAATATTATAACTAGGTATATACACATACTATAAACAAATATTAGAGGTCTATCTATGGTAGAAGTGCAATCTTATGTATAGTGTATTAAATTGTAAAAATATTAAATAGAAGACCAATACATATTTGAAATAAAATGAGTAGATTGAATGCTTCTATAAGGTATTTGAAACAAGAATTAGATGTTAATGGAGAAAACGTTCACTGTGAACTGTGAATTATATATTAATACCTGATTTTAAGGAAAAACTCATGATATATGGTTAACAATGTAATATTTATGTGCAATCACAATTGATATAATTATTCTGTAAAACAGATAAAGAAGCACAAGAAGAAGAATCTAAGCACGAGGCAAATAATTTTACCCTGTAACATTTTTACCATATTATAACTATTAATTAGAAACGATTGTTTAAAATAATACTCTACTCGTATATTTTGTTTTATTGGAAAACAAATCAAAAACGTGTTATCTGATAACAAATTTTATTTATTAATTGAATTGATATTAAAAAAATAATTTATATAAGTAACTTTTTTAAATGCAAGTTGTTGTAATAGATTTGTTGAACTATTTTATTTATAACAACAATTTGGGACCTTATTATATCTACTACATTTTAAAATTAAATTATAATATATGTATATATGTACATCTTGCATGCAACAAAATAAAACTGCTAGTATTAAAATTACATCAATCTTGTCTTTCAGTGGATACTAAAAATTGTAAATTCTCATTAAAAATTCACATCATTTTTTTTTCACTCGCTTCCTATATTTTCAGGTTTTTCTATAAACTTTCAGAAGCAAATTTTTATACATCAGATATATTTTATAAAATATTGTTTAAGTATATATGTTTTTATTAAGCTATATTTATATTAAGTGGAATCTTCATCCATAAAATGTCTTATAAGTTATAACACCGAGTAATACCAAAATTAAGAAATAGTTTCTCGAAAAAAAAATTGCACTCTATACCTACATATGTAACTAAATATAAAATATTTTTCTGTAACAAAATATTATTAACTCTGCCAACGAAGTGTTTTTATATCAACTCAAGTAGCATAAAGATAAGCTGACGTTGGATATTGGCTGTGGTAGCAAACACACCGACGTCAAATGAACAATATAAAAACTGTTTTTTTATTAGCGTCATATGTACATAAGTCTCTGATAATTACACATTTGAGTTCCTAGGTACTGATAACTGATAAACAAGTAAAATTATTGACCAGTTATTACCATTATATATTATCACCAAATACTAAATTACACATATTACCTGGTCGAAGGCTTTACATTGAAGGCTTTGTTAAAATAGAGCACAAGCTAACATTTGCATTCGTGCCACTGTTTCTACACTTGAAAAGCAAATATTATTGATACTTTTGTGTTTTAATAATTTTTTCAGAAAAGAAAAGCCGCCACGTGTAGGGAATCGAGAAAGGAACCACCAAACCGCAAAGCGGTTATCAACTAGGTACTTGATAACCGCTTTGCGGTTTGGTCGTTCCTTTCGAGATTTCCGACTTATAAGTTATTGACAGAGATCGTATGGATTTAGATGAATACTCCAAGGATTGGATTAGGCATCTGTCCTGGACCGGCGTACCGTATACGGCACTGATGGGAACTAATAAGTTCAAAACAGCTGTCTGTCGTTCGGTTGCCATCTGGGACAGGTGTTGAATCCTACCCGTGGCGAGTTTTCTTTTCTGAAACCTCGCTGATCGTACAGAAACACGAGAATGGGGTTGAGGATCGCTATTAGGTATAATTCAATTCCTGTCGGGGCTTTAGCTCGAGGAGTAGTTGTTTCCTATAGCGATTAATATATAATAGCCTTGTTATTCGGGAACTACTTGATAATAACCGCTTTGCGGTTTGGTAGTTCTTTTCTCGATTCCCGACTTATAAGTTACTGACTTTTGTAATTGTTTCAATTTAAAATTAATCAGAGGCGTCTACTTCGGGAATAGGTTGCTCCTCGGAAGCAACTTTAAGAATGAAATTTGGTGTTTGATAACAAAGTGGCAAGCTGTATTAGATAATACTTTCGTTACCGCGAGGGTTCAAGTCCTACCAGAGAGCATCTCTCAGATGTAAAGAGGCTAAATGTGTCACGTGTCTAAATGTAATATCTTTTATAACTGTAAAGTTATAGCTTTTCCAATAATTTTTATTAAAATGAAATAATTACGATACTAACACGGATTGTTTTATACTAAAGTTCCTTGTATAATTTTTTTTTTGGAAATTATTTTAGTGTTTTGTGGTTTTACAGGCGTGCATTTATTATACTTTATTGCATTGGCGAAGATTTCGACGTTTGATTCTTTCACACAAATATCAGACATATTAAGAAGATTATACAGGGCGTTGGGCAGATGGTTTGCCAAACAGGAGTGGTGGATAGGTGGGACAACTTAGAAGTTGTTTAGCCTTAATGCTAAGTCTACACTTAGCCTTAATGCTATGTTTTTGAAATTTTTTTAACGCTTTTGAGAATTTGCCTAAAATCAGTCTTTTAGCATGTACAACTATTTTTTTTTTATTGTTGTAACAGCTCAAAGTAATTTTTATTATTTTCTGTCCCCCACTTCTGGGGACGTGGAAATCAAGTGCTGTCAAGTCTGGGGGCCGTACGGGCCCCAGCAACTCTTGACTAAAACGGGAAGGCTCGCTACATGTGTATCTCGCAAACGAGTTAAGGGAATCTTAAATAGGCCGTCGTTTTGTAAGCATAGATGAGGTTAAAGCACATTGCAGAGAGCTAAACACTATCCGAAAGATCGAGTTCCAGAAGTGTTTCGAGGATCAGAAGAAGCGCTGGCATACGACTATGTGTATAACAGTGGCGGCTCGTGGTATCCATATTAGGGTAGGCGATAGCGGCGTATGAGCTTCATTAACCTTTAAAAATAGCGCCGCAGACGAAAATTTTTAAAATTTTCAGGGTCACGCGTTTTCCTGGTACTTCAGAATTTCAATGATTGAATTTCATTTATACAAAAATATAGACTTTCACAAGGATTTTTTGAACTTAATACCTCTTTGTTATTCGTGAATAATAATAGTTATTGTGGGTATAAATAAATTGGAATAAACGAAATATATTTATTGAGTATTATACCTATATTATGTAAATTGGGTTGGCAATAATACATTATTTTAGGGCGCTTTAGGGTATAGGCCTCCTCCTCCCCTCACAGCCTTCCTTAACCATCGCCATTATTGACTGACAATTACAAAGTGGATACCTACTACTTTTTATAATTTAAATTAATGCGCCTATCTTTAATTAATGAAAATCTGTTAATTATATTTTCCGTGAAGTCATCAGATTTCTGAAGTGTGCTAAATAATTCCTTTTCAATTGAAATAAGTGCAAGCGACGATAAACGTTCATTCTTCATAGAGTTCCGACTATGCGTTTTAATACGTTTTAAACAAGAAAAATGTCTTTCAACCGATGTACTTGTTGCTGGAATTGTAGCAATTAAAACAATAAGTTTAAAAACCTCTGGAAATATTTCTCGAAATTCATATTCCACAAAATATTTCAACATTGACTCGATATTTAATGTTTCAAATTGATCATCACAATATATAATCCAATATCCCCAGTAATGTCACGGCTTATTCAATGTGAAGGCGTCTTCGGATCTGCCGAAGAACGCCGATCTACTTCAGGCTCCGATTGCATTCGCCTTCAACTGCTTTATTTAAAGAGTATAATTGGCTGCAGACGTCTGAGCTGCGATTATTTTGCCATTACAACAACGCTGTTTGTCGTCTTACCGACATCTGGTTGACGTGTTAGCTATCGATTTTCAGGCGGTGGGATGGAAAACCGAGCCTGGTCTGGTTGTTCTGTTTAGGAATAAAATGATTTAATTCGGTGTAGCGCGGCGCCGTGCGGACTGCGGTGGTATATATAAAGGGTGTTTACGGCACCAGCGCCACCGACGGCGATAGATAATTTAATTAGTATAAAGTAGTTATTATTAATTATATTAAATATTTCTGTATTATCAGGGACGTTAACAGTTCATTGTAATTGCGCTGTTATGAGAAATGACATAAAATTTTAAAGGTAGGCGGCGCCTACCTTGCCTAACCCGACGAGCCGCCACTGGTGTATAATATCTAATGGGGACTATTTTGAAGGGGATAACATTGATGTAGACGAATAAATAAAATTCTTTCCAAACAACGAAAATTCCCGTTATTTTTTAACATACTTCGTATGTATGGATTTAATAACATTCATCATTTTTCACGTAATACATTTCGAATATGAGATAAAGAGGGTTCTTATTACATTATTTTATGGCATACCTTATCATTTTACATTCTTTCCGGTTGATGATTTTTTTGAATACATAATTAAAATCCCTGATTTTTCTACTGTCAACTCTTTTTCGACTTTTATTCATATTTCGTTCATAAAATGTTTTTATACGTAACTATTTTTCACATTATTCGTTATCATCTTATTTTTGTTGTTTTATTTGTAGTTGGTGAACAATTGACCTACCTTGTAGCGGAGGAAAGTATGGTTCAGTGTATTCCTTCGCCAAAACGAATTTACTTACATCAGCTTTAAGGCTTAGCCACACAGAGCGCGATCTACTGCCGCGGGTAGTGATCGTGCGATCGTCGCAACGGTCAGCGATCTGGCACTGTCACATACAGTGCGATATCTTTGTGAGCCATCCAGTATTGTGTTTGCTTTCGGGCGAATGGTTTCACACAGCCTTGTTGCTTTTTCTTCTTAATAGATTTTGGGACAAAATGAGTAGTTCTGACGAAGAGCAACTTCTTCTATTAGCATTACGAAATAATAGAAATAAAAGACGATATAGGGTGCATGACATCAATGCGAGGAGAGAACAATTTGGAGAATATCATCGCTTATGTATTGAACTGAAATCATATGAAGATAGGTTTTTTACATATTTTCGTATGTCGATATAGTTGATCCATACTACAAGTTTTTTTATATAGGGAGTTATGGACGTCATAGCGACAGCGCAATTGTTGAAAATTCTGTTTTCTACCGAGAGTACATTGATGAAAAAGTTATTCTACCTTCGAAGCCACTTCCGGGTACAAGCACCCCTCTTCCTCATGTTCTGGTAGACGATGAAGGCTTTTCACTTCAACCATTTTTAATGAGACCATACCCCAAAGCAGGAATAATCAATAATGTAAGAAAGAAACAATTCAATTCACAGCTTAGCCGAGCACGTCGGCGTCGTGTAGTTGAAAATACGTTTGGCACATTGGCTATGAAATAGCGTATGTTCTTGAGAGCTATAGAAATAGATGTTGAAAGCGTGGAATATATTGTAAAAGCAGCTTGCTGTTTGCACAATTTCATTATATCAAATAAGAATAATAAGGAATACACATCTACTGAAACTGGAGAAGACTCTAGGCCTGTACTTCATTCATACTTGCATTCATGTCAACTAGGTTAACCAGTTTGTGAACAGTTTGCCGATCGCTTTGCCAGAAATGAAACATGCAATAGGAAATTAAATTTTGCTGCACCTACTTTTAATAAGTCAAGTATTCCGAGTGGGTGTCAAGTGTTATAGTAATTTTAAGGATCCCTGTTATAATAATTATTATGTATCTCTGTTATAATAATAATTATTATAATAATTGTTTTTAATTAATTATTTGCAATATAAAAACGCGAGATAAATGTGATTGCAACTGACCGCTCAACTGCGCGATATTTTGTAATTATGTACAACTGTATCGCTACACGCTACGATCTAGATTGACCCGCTGCGACAGACCGCATTCTGTGTGACATTTATGACACAATATTGCATCATACAACTAGATCGCCTAACTAATGCGGACAGACACGCTGTCCGCGACGGTAGGCGGGCTCTGTGTGGCCGAGGCTTTACGGTGATAAAACATTAAATCAAAAATATCAAATTAGAGTTTACCCATTATTCTTTGTATATTATTTCTTAATATTTAGTATTATGTGATATCTCATGCATGGTTAACCTTATTATCATTAATGACTTTTTATTTGGAGTATAATAAATAATAATAAGAAAGTCAGAAGTGCAATTGATAATCCTTGAACATACTGTATGTGGACACATATTTGGTTATCGTTTTTAAAATATGGATATTTGTTGTTTTTATTTGAAATATAAACAGTGATATCTATTGTATAAATAATTATTATTGACTTCAATAACACAGTTGCAAATACGAACAACAAACGATCGATTGTTTTAATTCGATTTCTATTAAATTTAAACTATAGTTTACGTAATACCCGTATATCGATGAAGAAATACCGTATAAAGTGGAGAGATAACGTATCAGTAACCTATGCATATTTGATGATTTGGCTGAAACGTCTTACTTACGTGTAACGTAAACGAGTTTCTAATCTGCTACTGGATACTGGAGTCCATGTAGTCTAGCCATACATTGAAATAATACAGCGATAGTGAAATTTAAAACTGTGTGAATTAAAAGTAGTGATAAACGATGGCGGACGATATTGATGGTGTTGTCGTTGAACCTGGCGATGAATCCAGTGGCGAACCTTTTAAGATGCCCAGCACCGAAGAGCTTCTAGCGGCCATTGAAAAAATGACCGGCCTAACCGAAGACGACAAGCAACAGCTCCTGGATGGTATATTCAGGAGGCAACAAGGCGACGATGGCGATGGCGTTGGAGCTCAAAGCGCCCAACCAGTCCACGGTGCCGGTGCCCAGAATATGACGGTTGAGTTGTGTATGTTGCTGTCTTTGATTTCGTTGGTGTTTCTGGTACTAGGTGAGGCATTAGCTGTCTTTAATTGTTCAGATTATATCCTTGACCGTTATAATTAAAACATATCACAATTGTTTTAGTTCGTGAATTTATTCGTACCTATCGAAATTATCACAGTTGGAATGTTTTTTTTATATATAGACCTAGTGATAAATTATCCCATAAAAACGAGAACAAGTATTTTTGGTAGCCTTGGTATATCGACCGTCTGTTAACTGGGTTATTGCTTCACAAAAATTAGAATAATCGCTTTAAAAAGGTTAATAACATTTGTTAATTGCCATATAGGTACTCATAGACATACATATATTAACTGTATATATTTTAAATCAGTTCTTCCACAAACCGAAATCCACAACTAAAAATACCATACAAGATTTTGGAATGAAAACCAAAATGGATTGTTAAAAATAGACCCAAATATGACAGATGAAAACGTCAGTAACTCTTATATACTTATATAGATGAAATTGATGAAAGTTATGGCTAAAAATGTTGCAGAACTCTTATTTTATTATAAATTTAATTTGGATGTTATACAGGATGTTTTATAAAACACATGGCAACCCATGCAATTCGATTCCGATTTTAAATTTGCAAAGCTTTTTTTTGGGGGCCCTAATTCGTTTAAGACCCGGATTTTTTGTTATGATATTGTCTATGGTTCATTCGAATCCCAGCTTCAGTAAATGTACACAGAAACAGTGAATGTCACTCGTAATGACGAGAGACTATTGACTCAATATATTTATCAATCATACATATATTATCATATCAAAGCCTTAGTATGCCAAGCAAACACACTATTCTTAAACATACCCTGACAGTATCTAAATAAAACAATGATCAGACAAGGTATGGTATTTAAAAAGATACAATTTAAACAAAGCAATCAAGCAATAAAATACCTGCAATCTACTGCTGTCTTGACGTGTTTTGATGTAGGTAAATTTTTTTTTTGGCAAAAAATAAAATAATTTGAGATTATTTAGATAATTTTATATTTTTACAATTTTTAAAATATTCTCATAGAAACAAAATACGCATAAAGAAATGATACTTAAATAGATAATTAAATAATAAATATGAGTAATTTTAATTATATAATCAATTATATCAATGCCGTGATTCTTGTCAATACTTGTTAGAAATATGCTCGAATTCTCAAATTCTGAAATGACAGATATGCCCTTTCTAAGTTGAGTATAATTCATGGTAACGCTTATATAGAAAGATTAATTCATCAGCATTATGTATCGTTTCACAAACAAACTTTTATTTATATTTATTCCTTTTGTATAATTCGTAGCTATAAAAGGCCATCTATTCTCATCTTAGAAAAACCTATTAAGGACAATTCAGACATAAGAAACTGACCTTAATTATATTAAGAATAGCTTAATAGAATACCCTTAATTAAATCGAAGAAAGTTCTGCGATTATACAAATAAATTTAGTTCAATTAAGTATTCATGTATGAGTATAGCAAATTTTAAGTGAACGGTAGCACCCCTAACATTCCTTGTATATATAACATATACGGTGTTATATATACAAGCTTATTTTCCTTAAAGAACAAAATCTTTCTTGCAAATGGGTACAGAATAAATTAATGAGAAATCTAAGATATTTATTTCAGGTGAATATTTTTTTTTTGCAATAATTTTTTGAATTGGACACAAGGTCCAATTTTTTTAAAAATTAATGGTGTTTTAGGACTACTGTTAACAGTATTAATGTATTCTTAAATTAATGCATAATTGTGTTTGTTAAATAAATTCTAGACCGTATATGTAAATAAGATAGGTGCTTTAAAAGAAAAAAATTTAAAAGATCATAACATAAGGTGGATTTCAGTTTTAGACATACAAAACTCGACAGTCTGTTGATTGAATAAACATGGGTATAAAAGGGTCACGAAATCCTTAAAATCCCATCTCTATCGTATATAAAATCGTATCTCTAAGTTTTGGTCTTAAAATCAATTAAAGGATTTGCAAAGTTTGTTCATGTGATTAACCGAAACCCGGTATATCTTGTAATATGATCCTTTGAAAATACTATTTATAAATGTGACTATTTTTCCTTTGTAATCATAAAATACGCGTGCTTTATAATTTTTCCGAATCTGTCAAAAAAGTCACTTTCATGTCTACTCTGAGGCCAAAAAGTTAGTCACGAAAACTTATTTTGTGACTCGTGCAAAACCAAATTTATATGTTATATAGTGTCTTTCAATAAGGACGCTCGATTTTTAATCATAGTTTCATACATAAAACAAGTTGTGTGAGATATCCACTCAATTTTTTTTATTTGAAATAATATTTTATGGCACTAAGTATGGAATATAACGCCGTTCAAATGTTAGCCGCGGCTTTTCTTGGTGGCACATATTCGGGAGGTCCAATTTTCGATTATTTGGTCGCATACATCTGGCTGAATTTGCTGGATGGCGTTCGTTACGTTTAATTATATAACACTACTTAAAATTTCGAGCGTCCTTATTGAAATACCCTGTATAAACACTGTCAACTAGTTTGATTAAAATGCATAGACAAGTAAGAAAACTCCACGAATTAGAAATAATATCGTAATAAAATTACTAGAACGAAATTAATCGTAATTCTGCCCAAAAACACTTCATTTATTTATAAATTACATATTCTTGTGTATATCAGAGACATATACAATTCATTACACAACCAGAACAGTAAGATACACTTTAATTATTTCAAAAAATATGGTATAGTTAATAATTCAATGTTTTATTATGTTGTATCTTTCACTAAAAATAAATCTTCAACCTAAAAATCGAGTATAAAGGGATTATGTTGGTACAGTAGATGTTTAAAAGAGCTCGTGTTACAAAAGTTATGTGTAGTCTTTACGAAGTAATCACTTTTATTGGAAATATTTAAATTAGTCTATACCTCAGTGTCGAAATAATATGGAGTGACTCATCGATGACATATGGATGGCTCAGGGACAAGAAGTGTGCGGGGAACGAAATTCCATAGGCGTATCAATTTGGAGGGGGCAAAATATAAAAAATAACAAAATAATACCAAAACTGTTGAAAAGGGTTTTAAGTGGATTTGTAACAGTTTTTTTGGTTAGTAAACGATGTAAGTATCGTAAGTTATGTAATGTACTTATTTCATGCTTACCCAGTCAGAACATCTCCTGTCAGCATATCCTGATAAAACAGACATTTTGGTAACATGTGCCATATAAAGGGATGAAGGAGTAGCAAGCTACACACAAGTGGCCCCTCTGAATCCATATATTGACCTACCGCTTTCACTATTTAAAACTATCATTATATTTATGCCACACCACTAGCACAATCTGTATTTTATTGTATCAACAACACCGTTACAGTTACTATATTTATCACAATCATTATATATGTTACATTACTAACACAGTATTTATTTTATTGTATCAACAACACCGTCACAGTCACTATATCTATCACTATACATATATGCCACACTTATCACACATTCTATTTTATATTACCAATCACTGTCACTATCCTACTATCACTATGTTGCGTCGCACTGAAAACATTACTATTAATATTACAGTTAGTCACTGTCACTATCAAAATCACAATCACTGGAACTGCTATCGCCTAGATTGGTTATAACTGGATCTATCAACGCTTCCGCTCTTGTGTCAAGAGCCTACATGCGTTGTTCCTCTTTCTTTACGTGCACAATGCACTTGGACCATGTTTCTGCGGTGACGCGGCTGATAGCATCGTTCAACAGCAATTTGTCTCCTAGTTTAAAAGTCCTATTATTTCGTGCTACGTCCGTTTTTATTTGTGCCCAAATCAGCTCTATAGGGTTCAATCCACAATGATATGGTGGTAGACGAAGTATTGTCACATCACGAGCTTTTGCCATTTCATCTACTACATATTTAATGTACCGGCATTTTTCTCGCTGCGCAATTTTTAATAGCTGCACTTTTAACATGGTATCGCCACAATCCACTACTATGATACGAGTATGGTGCATTGTCCATCACGACAACTGCGCCGGGTTCTATGGAAGACAATACAGATGAAAACCATTTTTCAAAAACTTCACTAGTCATATCTTCATGATAATCCCCTGTTCGTCGCGATTCAAATACATTAAACCATTTTCCAAAAAACCTGAGTTGCTTCCGATATGCGTGATTATTAATTAATCTTCGTCGTTTTTCAGATGGTGCCTTCAATCCCGGAGATAATCCTTCTAAAAATGCCTGTCGGTTATTCAGAATATTGCAGTCTTGTCACACTTTCGTCACGGTATGACATTCGTTTACCCAAGTTTCATCCAAATAATAAATCTTCAGAACTCCGAAAATATCTTAGCTTTTCCAAATAACTTCTTCGCCATAATACAATTTCGTTCTTTCAATAAGAAGATTCTTTCGGTTTCGTTTTAAATGATGAAAATTCATTTCATGCATAATTCTCAAAAGAACTTTACAAGAGAACTTCGGTAAATTCTATTCAGTGTCGGAAGTTCATTAAAGAAAATCTATGAATAATCCTACGAATTATGTATTTAACATCTTCGACAACTTCAATCTTCTTCCTACCGCGGGTTTCTGTTTTCTTCTTTTTTCCACTTGTTTCTTCTTCATCATGCTTCATTGCATGGTACACACTACTTACACAGACTTTTGTTAACGAAGAGCATATATCAACTGCCTCGGTTGTACTAATATCTGAGTTTCGCGCCTGAATTCCTTCGTAGACGTTTTTAATCATTCGAAGTTCTTCATTTGTTAAAGGTCGCTGTTTTCGATTGTAATTCTTCGTCATAAACCACTACAACTTGCATCTGCTGCTTCCATGTTAGAAACATACTAAACACTCACTTTTATCGCAGAATATAATAAATAAACAATTTCCCGAATCCCGAATCAATCGCATATAACCACAGTGTAATGCCACTGGCGCGTCAAACTTTGGGCTAAACGACGCATGCGTCATTTTATCGATCGACATTGATTCGTGCCGCCATTTGCTGACCAATCGAATTCATATCTTGTATTTAAAACCGCCTAAAATGATTGGCTAGCTTTGCTACAACAGCGCACCAGGCGGTACAACCGATTATTATGCGATTCGGAATTCAATAGGAGAGGGAGTAGTTCGCATTGAACTACTGTTTCTATAGAGCGGCACATAAAATTTGTATGCACATAATAGGTGATTACACAAGACAATGAATAGTCATGGTGGTCTGATATTATATATGAATCACTCCACATTATTTCGACACTGGGGTATAACAATAATCATAATATCCGTTTGGTAAAAATTTGTGCATATATTTACCATATCAGTTCTACCTTTTTCATGTCCGTCTTATTCCATACAAACTAAAATATTTTAAAATAAATATTTTCAACAGAAACGACAAGTTTAGAATTGTGGACTGACTTTTCATTAAAATATTTATATTATGAAGAATGTTTTTCTTAATTACATATAATCAGAGTTCGTATATATAAAAATTAAATTAACTTACCCTGAATTAAAATACCATAGTAATATTTGGTACTTCATTGTTTACTGGGCAAAGGATTTATCATATCATATACGATGTGGGCCATTTTTTTATTTGCTTGGCATATTTCTTTTACCATAACAAACTCGCGATGCGAGATCGCATCGCATTATATGGTAAAATACATTAATGAAGCTTTCGATTACGAAAAGTTCTTTAGTCATTAACATAATAAACAGTCACAGTTGCCACCCTCAAGTGGACACGATTTTTACATAATTTCTATTGGTGTACGTATGTCATTGATTTTATCTCATCGTAAATACACTTCTAGATAATTTTACTAACCGTTTTAACAGAGCTCATTTGTAAGTTGGTCCTAATTTTCCTGATTCGAATATGAATGGGTTGAAATCGTTGAAATCGACAAAAAAGTTATTAGACATGGTTTCGAAATATAAGCCGGAGTTAAAAGAGATGCTGTTTAAAAGAATCGAAAATAGAGCAGAAGAACAACGAGTGAAGTTAATGTGTTCGGTTATTTTCATATTGTGGACTTCGATATTTGTGATGGCTTTCGGTGAGTCAAATACATACTTTTCAATTTATTCTATAAAATGTTGCTAAACTTATCCAGTTCTGTAGTGCTATAATTCAGGTCAGAACATGCTAAAATGATAGATTATCACTACTATATACAGGCTCTCTTATAAAAACGCCACAAGAAGCAACTTCACCATTTTCTTATTCGATTAAAAGAAAATTATAAATAAAAAAACACTACAAAGTGGTATCAGTGTATTTTTTTTTAAATAACCTAACCATCAACCAATTAACTTTCTATTTTTAAATTGAACAGTACATTTTCGCTTTGGATACGGATACTTTTTTCTCTAAATTCAACGACGTTCACTGTTGGTACTCGAGTAGTGGTTTCTGGATGAAATATGTAAAATATTCCTTTAATACCAATTTCAATAAACAAACGCCAATGTCTGTTCATAATTAAATGTTAATTCTCGCGTAGTGGTAATAATTATTGAATACGTATTGTTTTTTTAATTCTAACATTCAATGCCTTTTTTGTTACAAAACAAACTCATAAAAAATGAATTACATTGAAATAGAAAATGAATTACATTGAACAAATTGACATGCTTCAAATTTAGTTTCATTTAAAAAGAAAAAGATGTATTTTTAAATACGAACTTTTTTTTTTTTTGTTTATTAAAATCTGATAAAAATGGCAGAGGCCAGCCATTTGCAGCTTTTTTTATAAGACAGCAATTTTATACAAATTGTAATATCTTATACAACCAAAAATCACAAAAACTAGTAGTCTATAGTCTGTCGTGCAACCATATGGTAGACGAAGCCTTATTACCAGCATATATAGAGTGCCTCAGAGGGATATCTTGTATATTACGTGGGACGTCCTGTATATAGGACATCATAGGAAATCTAGATTTCCTAGGATTATTTCTGATAATCGACTTTAATGTCTTTGGAGGAAATACGATATATTGAGGCCATTAGACTATGATACAATTTTTGATAACTCGTAAGTTGCATTAGAGACAAAATATTCTTACCATTTCAACGTATTTCTACTACATTTCAACATTTAAGGAGATGGTGTTATAATAATTTTGGATACAACTTAAGAGGTAATGTGTTATCGATTTTCATTATGCAAACTGTTGTCAGAAAGAACCACTAAAAAAAAAAAAATTGCTGTTAAATATACAAAAGAGTATTAAAATATGTGTTAATTATTCGTTTACATAAAATACCTTGCAAATATATAAAAAATAATTACAAATAATAATGCAAATATATTTTAAGCGATTTGAACAAATAAAATATTCTTAAACAAAACAGTATTTTTCCTGAATACCAGTAATTATTTATTAATTTTAAAATTTAAATAACCTGTTTAAGTATTTCAGTAAATTCCAGTAGGTAATTAAGTTATTTAACATTCGATATATTTTATTTGTATTAGCCTCTTATTCCTCTATAAAAACCCTTGCGTACGCCTGTGATATTTTATATTGATGACTTGATGAGGCTCAATTGATCTTGTGTAATCCAATAAAATTACGCTTTCTTCCGGTGACAAATTTCCACCGCCAAAAACTTTATCACAAGTTTTTTGTTCAAAATATGTCCGAATTAGACAAAGTGAAACGCTATTATATCAAGATTATTGAGTTATCCGAGATAATAAACAAATACTATAAACACTGCCAAAATGAGGAAGTAATGAACGAACTTATTGGGGATTTAAAAAATAAAATTCATAGGAAGTTCTCGAGCTTGGCGTTTTTTGTGAATTTAATACTTTGCGGACTTTTTTGTCTGTTCTGCGTTTTTGGTAAGATTGTTCACTCTAATGTATGTAATTAGAACGGTCCATATATGTATATAAATGTCCTATAAAATTTCATAAATTTATGTAATTTGTTGTAATAAAGTATTTTTGTTTTATTACTTTGATTACCAATAAACTTTATTGGTGTAGATTTAAAAATAATTCTCAGTTAGGTTAACTTATATTTAATCTTTGATATTATAAATTTTATTTATTAAATCAACATTGATTTAAAATTAACGATAAAGTTCTTGATTAATTCAAGTTTTCTTGATTACATCAATGCCACTAAAATTTGGAAGACGATTCAAACTTGACTAAATATCTATCAATTATATCATTTTAATAGGTAGTATAGAGTACTTTACTAGATTAAATTTGTCTATGTAAGTTGTTGTGATATTGTTAATTTTTGTTAATAATGTTAAAAATGTACTGCTTTCTTTTGTTGAAATTATCAAAAGTAATATTGAGTTTTCCCGTATATCAAAAATAAAAAAACAAATAATTTTTAATCAAATAGTAAATGCAAAATACAATTGTTTACAAAATCTATTTTCCCAATGTATAAGGTGTAATGAAGAAAACGGATTGTGGACGTATTCTGAGGACCATATAGCTACAATCCAAAATTATTTTCCTCAAAGCAGAATTTTACTTTTGTAATTATTTGGGTAACGTTTAACTTGTTTTACAGTTTACATTATAGATGATTAATGATTAGTGATTAGTACTGATTAGTAACCACTAAAACATTTTTTTTAAATCCATTTACATTTTTCATCTTCAGTGGTAGATTTAAAGATTATTTAAATTGTTTCAAGGCTTAAATTGTTTAACAGTTTCTTTAGCGTCAGATATGAAGTAATTATAATTATTCTAAGATAAATTTAAAAACCAAAATCTTGCAGATTTTTTTGTGAGTAAAAGACAAATTTCGAATTCAAAACATGAATTCAAATATAAAGAGTATTATATAATAATAGTATATAATGATATTCCAACAAAATTTTACATATTGAGGGAAGTAATTTCTACATAATGTCCACTAAATTTTTACAGGGTATTTCTTTAGGGACGCTCGAAATTTGTTAGGTTATAGCGGCCATATTGTTAAAGCAGTATCTGTCAAATTTATTGTGAATTGTTCAGTAGTGTATGGCAAATTACCATGGAAGGTTGTAGCGTTGAACGACGTGTGCAAATCATCAAATTTTATTTTTAAGTGTTCTGTTCGAGAAACGTTCCCTGCATTACTTAATTTTTACCCTCGCCATAAATGTTCCACCGAGTCGACTATTCGATGTTTGGTGGCCAAATTCGAGTCAACCGGTTTGATAAATAATCAGCCAACACCCGTATCTTACCCAAACGCAGGGTCTTCTGAAAACATCGCTGCTGTGCGTGAGAATGTACGGAAAAACCCGAGGCAGTCAATTTCTCGTCGTTCACAAGAACTTGGTCTTTCTGCGACTTCAACTTGGAGAATTTTGCGTCGGGACTTGGGTTTGCACCCGTATAAAATCCAACTGATCTAGGAACTTAAGGTAAACGACCATAGACAACGCCGTGCGTTGGCTGATTGAGTTCTGGAGCAGTTGGAACTAAATTCCGCTAAACAATCATCGTTACCGATGAGGCCCTTTCTTTGATGAATGGATATGTGAACAAGCAAAATTGTCAGGTTTGAGACGATACCAATCCACACAAGATACACCAGTACCAAATACATCCCGCGAAAGTCACTGTTTGGTGCGGATTTTGGTCTGGCGGAATCATCGGTTCGTACTTCCTCTAAAACGAAACTGGCATTGTCATAATCGTTAACGACGAGCACTACAGATCGATAATAAACAACTTGTGGCCTAAACTGGATGATATAGATACCGACGATATGTGGTTCCAACAGGACGGCGCTACATGCCACACAGCGCATGCCACGATGGACATTCTGCACGAGCGATTTGAGGGCATATTATCTCACGCAGCGGCGACCTGAATTTGTAACCGAGATTGTGCGATTTAACGCCTTTAACTTTAAACTTCTTTTTTTGGGGCTATCTTAAATCGCAAGTCTATGGGAATAAACCGCAAACAATTGATGCCCTCACAGTCAACATAACCAACGCCATCCAGCAAATTCAGCCAGTTCTATGTGACAAAGTCATCAAAAATTTGACCTCCGGAATACGTGCCACCGATCAAAGTCGCGGTGGATATTTGAACGACGTTATATTCCATACTTAATGTCATAAAACATTCTTTCAAATACAAAAAAACCTTGAATGTATATTTCTGACAGAGAACTTGTTTTATTTATGTTTAAAAATCGAGCGTCCTTATTGAAAGACCCTTTAGAATACGCGATGTTTTTATTCCACCTTGTAAGTTGTATTTGAAAACTGTATCGAACATTTATTGTTCTTCATCCGGTTTAGAGAAAAATTGACAGAAAATATTGTATTATGTCGTAATTAATTTACGCCACATAAATGTTTAATTAAACCCAATATTGTCGTGATACTTATTTAAACCTAATGTAATTCACTTTTTCGTTTGTTTCAGCGTTCTTTGGGTACAAATTATACAGGTCGTTGGTTGAGAGGGAGAGACGAAGAGAAGAGAAGAAGAGACAGAAATTGCAAAAAAAGAAGAAATAATTTATTAACTACGATTACAAAAGTCATTCCATTTGTTTTAAGGTTTTTAAAGTTTTAAAATATATTTTTAATACCTATGTTTCAGCTGTTTTATATACACAAGATTTAAGTATCTTCAATTGTTGTATTATATAACTGTATTTTATTCTACACTGTATAGTTAAATATATAAAAAATTATTTCTTATATACTTTGCATTATAAACATTTTTTATGGTATTTTTTTACTTCAGTATTTTAAATTGTATTTCCATCGGTTCCCTATATGCTTAAAATCTTAATACTCTTGCCTCTTGAAAAGAATGCTTCAAAATGAAAGATCGTATAGAAGGAAACAGTTATAAACACTGGAAATAAACGTGTAGGTGGTATGGACGGCGATATGAGTTGGATGTATAGATATTTTTCTTTATTAGTCTAGGAAATTAACTGTTTTTATCCAGGGACTTTCATTTTAATAAAATACGAATTCGTTGTACTATTCTTGTGCATGCACATGTTAAAATTAAGATTCGACCTTTAGTTAAATTATTAATGATTGTGGGCAGTATTTGATTTCAAGAATCAATTAGTATTCGATTCTTAAAAGTAGTTCTGACAGGCGCTTTGAGAGACTTTCAATGTTTATTTATCATTTTGATTAGTAATATACTTATTGCCTCAGATATTCATGAGACTTCGAATTAGTGATTGGTTGAACATTTTACCATTGTTCTTAAATTAGTATATTTAAAAAGTCTCATAATTCACATTCACATCATTTGAATCGATTATGTTATGGATTAGATCAAACTGGTTTGGTTCATCGGATTTGTTTAACTATGTATTTAGATACGCATATCATAGTTAAAAAGTATTTTATTTTTACGCATATGTGTAAAAAACGGTTTAATAATCCGAATTTTGGCGGAAATCAGGTAAGCAATCTTATTTGTATCGGTATAGAGATCATATCGATACATATTCCGATATATTTCTAATTCGAATATTTAAGAAATTTATTTCTCTTTAAAAAAGCTGAATTTGTTAAACAATACAATTTTGGAATATCATCTTCCGATTATGTTTACATCTTTTTGTCTTCTATCTTTCGGTTTATATTATCTCTATCCTAAAAGTGTAAACATTAGCAACAATTAATATGATTATATGTTTCAAATAATAAAATAATTAATAACCATGATTCCAAATTGAAAGTAGAAATATCCAAAAATATCACTAAAGACAGAACACACAAATAGTTTTAATAACGCCTGGAACAAAAAGGATAATCAATAATCAAGAAGTCGTTTAAGGAAAAGCAAGAGGATAAATAATTATATTTGTCTATTTTAAAACTAAATTATATACAGATATATATTTCACTAAAGTGACATATATCCAGAGAGCCCTTAACATACAATATCAAAAATAATCCTCACCATGTAAAATAATTCTAATCGAATAAGTAGATTCATAGCTCAATTCACTTCTACTTTTACACACTATAGATTCAATGAATTGAACAGTGTAAAACATTAAGGGAATTGAACAGGTTATTATGAACAATTAGGTTCTATTTTGTATGTCAGACAAACGAATACGCCACTTGTTGGTAATTTTGAATATATCATTTTTAGGTTATGAAAGTGTTTACGCCTTACGAGAGCGAAATACATATAACATAAATAATACTTATAATATTTATTATAGATCTAATGGAGGTGTTAGAAGAAGCTGCAAAGAATAATATGCAAAAATTAATAACAGAAAGGGACAATTGTCTACCATCGATAATAATATCCTTTTAGATACTTTTTGAATGAATATATTTTTGAAAATATTTTCCTTTAACTATTTTTTACAGTTCACTAAATGATGGGGATAATGTAAAACTTTTAGAAAATATAAAACTATGTATAAAATATTTACCAACTTACACGATATCACATGCACTAGAAGAATTATTACAATATATAATACCAGTTATAAAACGCAGTTTATATAAGGTATATGCCATTATTTTACAGATTTTCCTATAGATTTAATATGTAAAATTTATTTTTGAAATAGGTTTATGAAGACAATTTTCTACTTTCAGACACTGTTGATGATGATATGATAACAAATATCTTGAAAGAAAATCTTCAGGTATTTCCCCTATAAATAATCGTAAAGAATTTTTTTAAATAGTTTTTATATTTTAGGTTGCATTAGATTTTACACAAATTGTTAAAACCGTTTTGGATTTTCTGACTGAAAATGTAATAGATATAAGTTTAAGTAAACTAAATAATATTCCACAGAACCTGGCCGAATTGATCTTGTTCACTTTTGAACACTGTAGGAGCAGGTATTACTATAAAGTATTCAAATATATTCAATTTTCATATCCAATCTATTTTAAGTCCTGATGCTTATAAAAATACATTTAATGTAGAATTATTGGAAATATTTCGAGTAACACAGGAAGTGCATTTATTGTTCTTGAAATTGTTTGAATCCTGCATCATAATAACTAATAACCATAGTAATTCTGAATTTATAGAATTAAATAAAGGTAAGTTACTATCCGCTAGTAGAAATATATTTATATATACATTCATTTTGTATAATTTCTGTTTATGTATAAATAAATAATTATATATTTATATATAAATTTTGATATTTAAATATATTCAAATTAAATTGTATTGTTTTACAAATGAAGATCGATTATTGTTTTGTCAATATTTGTTTAATATTAACAAAACAATAATCGACCTTCAAGTATTGTAAAAAGTATAATACATGTTTTTAATCTTGTAAATCAGTTTCAATAGATATAGTCTATATCTCTATTATTGTTACTTCCACTTTTTTTTGGATCCAATTCCAAGTATTAAAAGTGTTTAGTAAATTACATAACTCTTAGATTAACCTAATTAAATAACTAAATTAGAGAAAAAATAAGGTTTATTGGTGCGTGCAATTAAAAACGAACTTCTAATTATATCTTAAGATGAAATTCCACTTGATTTAAAATTAAAAGATGAAATACAAGAAAATATTTCTAAAATTGCTCAAAATTCATTAACAAGTATGCTGGTGATCAAGTTATCTGTGTTATTATGAACTATGTAAATCTGGGTGATAAAGAGTTACTATCTTAGAAAGTATCCACATTAAATTGAATGCTAAAATTAGTATGTATAGCTTAATTCACAATTAGTGATATATGATATATTAATAGCTCAATATTAATTTATCAGTCCTGATAGTTGATATAAATATTTATTTAATACCAGTGTTTTGTATTATGCACAACTTAGGAAGCAAGGAGCATGATCCTGTTGATATTTGATTTTTTTTTATTGCGCCAGGGGATGTGAACCTTTCACCATGAACTTAATAAATCGTAATGTTTAATAAATACTAAATTACCCATTACACCTTTATATCTACTTATAATAAATCTTACTGACCATGATTACAAATAAAATCCTGTGAAAGATGTATATGTAACACCAGTATATTTGTTTTACTTAATAAGAAAAATACACAAGGGAAATAAAAAAACATTGACATGTTTGGAAAACAGCATGGATGAAACACTATATAGGTAACCAAAATATTACTGAAAATAGTACATGCGGTTTATTGGTTGCCTATCCTAAATCCGGTACTTCATTTATTTATTATATACCTATAAGGTGCAAGATTGGAAGCTATACAAATTATAAACTATCTTTTAAATGAACCTTTTAAAATTAAATTATTGGGATAGTCTGAATATTGAATAGTTTTTCATAAATAATTGAATAAGACATAATAAAGGAAAATTAAAATTTATACAAATATATATTACATATCTTACCAGATTATTTAATCCATGAAATCTACTATACAAAGTATAATACACATCTACACAGGCAACTATTATATAGTATATGAATTAATAATTCTTTTTCTCTTATCATAGGCGAACAAAATGAAAAATTGAGTTTTTTTTAAATTCTTGATTTATTTGAAAGGCAGGTACTTTGTCATAATAACATTTTATAGCATTTTATACGTACTTATATTAATAAAAATGTATGAACAATATTTCACTTTTATTTTTACTAATTAGTACTGTAAAGATAAAAATGAAAATAATGAAGGCATTAAACCTTTTGATTTTGTACTATTTCAAATTCACATTTTACCAAAATCTTCTTTAATTAAGGGACCGTTCATTGCAACAAATCATTTTACCAAAATAGTTAATGCAAAACTGTAAAACAAATACTGAACGAATATCAGGTGCACTCTGGTGCACATATGTTTTATTAAGAATGGTGCTAAATATTTATTTCTCGAATAACATTGAGTTGTTCGATGTTAGTTGTAGTTATCAAAAAGCAGTTATAATAATAATTCTTAATGTATAAGTTTAGTTTTAGAAGTAATCTGTAATATGAGTGAAGTGTTATCTGAAATCAGTATTAAGTCTATGTGTGATAATTGGAAAGGTTATATAGCTATTGTACAAAAATTTTCATCTCTATTAAGCGATGCCATGGACTTAAAGCGACCAATACAGACTGTAAATGTTCTAATAAATAAGAATTTTAATTCCATTGAAAATTTGGTAAGTATTAGTAGTTATTCTAACAAAAAATATTAATGTAAGATTAATGTTGACAAAAATATTACAATAAAAAAGATCATTTAAAATGATTTTTATATTAACTGTGTATAAATACTTGAGGAAAATGAAAATACAACAAAACTTGCATGGATAACACCTTACATATTTAAAATATTATATGCTCAATAAATCAGTGAATGTCCAAAAATTTATGGTGGGTACTTGTCAATCTTTTATTTAATCTTTCGTGTTTCGATTTTTTTTTAGGATGATGTAGATCCAAAGTTGTTTGTGCAAATGGTAAAAGTCACAGGTTTTTTAATAAAAGTCGCCCTGAAACTTTTTGACATATTTTGGAACCAACTGGAGATTGTTTCCCAAGAATTATTAGCTTTGTGTTGTACTATTTATAGGTATGAAAATCAAAGAAAGAAAATATTGATACTTAAACGTCATATTTAAAGCTCCTCGCTATTTCTTTGTTCCAAAATAATTCCCTTTTTTATTAATGTTTTACTGAATACTGAAGTACTTACTATTCATTTCATCGCTATTTGCCAAATAAAAAACTTATCTTGCCGATAAACGGTACAGTCTACCTGAACCTAGCCATAAAACATGCCACGGTATGTTTTGAGATTTATTATTTGGTAAATAGCGATGAACTAAACTATACCTTGTTATATCCTTCAAAATTATCCATTATTTTTAATTAACAGATAATTTTGGATAGGTATTTTAATGATTTTATTTTGGTAGGTAAATTTATTGGTTATTAATTTTGAATACGTTGTTTGTGTATTCAAGACCTTTATATAAGATGTATATTCGTATGAACAAGTATATGTATATATAGGTATATACAAGTATAATAATTACCAGAGTCTACTTGTGATAAAATTTCAAGTTGGTAATATTTAGAAAAAGTGCAATCGTATTTGAAAGAGTTGTGTATAATTTTTTTGCAATATGTTGCAAGCTGTAATTTTAAATATAGCCACAAGATGTTAAAATCTATATCACCATATTTTAGTATATAGATTCAGAGTATTGGAAATATATCTATAAGTATATTATTTTTAGGATAATTTGGTCAAGGGACTTGGTCATACCTGATGACCTAGTCAACACAGTTTTGCAAGATTTGCCAGTAAAATTGCATAATAAAATAAAAAAAAACAATTTATAAACATCACAAAATTATGGTTTGTAAAGCTTTTTAATTTACAAACGATGTGTCCCATTACATTAAATATAGAGCGCTAAGTCACCCTCCCTGAAAAAAATTAATTTTAATATTGGCATACCATCAAACTCTTCAGGAAGTGCTTGCCTATATGTGCCAAATAGCAGTTTTTCTGACAGAATTTATGCTAAAAGTCTTTTAGATGTTCTTATGTATCAGACTATTATTTTGTGTTTACATTTAGATATTTTCTTTAGTCTATTCTTGATCGATTCTAATAACATGGCAAGTACTTTGGAAGAAAAAGTTATAGGTATAGGCCATATTCAATTATTAGATTTTTATTGCAATAAAATTGGGAAGAGCATCATTTTTAAATATTTATTGACTTATTTTTAATTTTTGTGATACAAATTTGAAATTGACTATTGACTTTTTGGAAGCTTATAGCAACCAATGATGTTCATAGGAACCAAAAAGTGTAACACAATGTGCTAAAATTTGGAGTAAAATGAAATATCTAATATGCTATATACAAATACTACATGAACTGACAATTTTTTAGAGCAGATCTCTATTACTTCATTAGAAAAACATATTTTCCAAATCACTACTAAGGTTTCGTTGTGATAACAGTCCCATTGTGTTTTATGGTTGACTTTTATGCGCAATTCATAAATCTTTTAAGAAAATCAAATATTCATGAAAAATTTTCTTCACTGATGGTATTGTTATTGAAATGTACTAACTATACCATCAATACCAATATAGTTCTTCGTGTGTTATACATTCTTTGTATAACACATGAAAATTCTCCAATTTCAGTTATCGAGTTGATACGAGTATTTATCAATTAGAAGAATATCCCTCTAATGCTGCAGATTTAATAAATAGCTCTTTCCATAAACCATTAGAGCCACTTTTGTTACGTCTTACAAGTGACTCTATATTAGAAAAGGTAATTGCTGAAATCAGTTGCTGTCGAAATAGATCTGAATATATTAAATATTTTTTTCAGATACTTTTGAAGATTCCATCATCTAGTTACCCCTTCGGATTAGTACGCTTCTTGATCGTCATCTTGAACAACTTCATCTTAAATGAATCAAAATCTGATATCTTTAACATTGGGTTAATTGTAAGAGCCATATTTAATAGCATAAAGCTGTGTGAGTAATATATAGAATTAATCTATTTTGTTGGTAATTATGATAATTGTCAATTTAATAGAGGTATCTAATGGATATACTGTCACTGTTTACTTTACTTACTACAAGAATTATAAAACTATTTCTTTTCTTTTGTAGGCTATGCAGATTTTTTTTGGGAGAACCAACCAACGACAGGAATATTTGATAATTTAGTTTTAAATATTACATCAAGCATATTAATATATGACAGTTACACTGAAGTTGAAAGTATTCTATTTGAAAATGTTCTCCAGGAACATATTTGGAGTGCCTTATTAGCTCTAGAAGTTTGGACTCTCCTTTTACAGTATGTTTTCTATAATTTCTACAAATATTCTTAAATTAGTTTTAGATTACTGCTACCTGCAATATCATAGCAGTATTTTACTTTTTGTCATCAAATATCAAAAAGTAATGGGAATAATAACATTACAACAAATTAAACTATGATAACAAACATAATAATTTACTGATTATGGATATATAAAAAACTACTGCTGCACTTGATTGGAATGTAAAAAGTGCAGTCGCAAGAGACTGGGTTTATTGTTTGATAAAACAATTACAATTCAGCAATATTTAAGATTTGAAATAGATTTTATACAAAATATCTCTTGAAGTACGATAAAATTTGTGATACTAGTGTGGTAGTGTCCCAATTCACAATTCAAGAGTAGTTTTAGAATTTTTCTTAGAAATGTTTAGGGATAAAGTCATCAGGTGTAATATACAGCAATACTGGCCACTCAGATTACCCGACCCAACACCACTAGATTTTTTCTTGAGAAACTGTTTAGAGCAAAGGTAATATGAATTGGGCCTATTCTGCCACCATTTAGTGAGTTATTTAGGAAAATATGAGAAATGTAGGGGCCCACAGCAGTAGACATGCCGTCAATAACATTTCAAGAACGGCAATTGTTTACATTGGACGCGACAAAAGGGATACAGTAATGTAGAACTTTTCACTAAACTAGTTTCACGTAAATGTCTTTCCCTTCCTAAATTTCTCACATAAGTTCTTATTAAAACATTTTTTATTTTTTTTTTAAATTATTTTTTGTCTGTTAAATTTGACAGGTATAGAAAAACCATGTGATTGATTGCTGTTGTGCAAAGCGATTTGGAATTATCTTTTAGGCAAATACAATTGACAAAGTCAAAGTTTACTCAAATCGATTAATAAAATTTTTTCTACGACCGGGTGGTAACTAAGGTTACATGCGAAATTTTTAGTGTGGTATGTGCCACTTTACCGCACCAATGTGATAAAATAAAAATTTTACTTCAAAAAATCAATATCAGATTTTTGTAATGATGTAAGTAAAACATTTTTTTTATTTCTTGTTTTTCCATTCACCTTACATTACATTATTACATTATGATGTATGGGTTTGGGCCTCATCAGCCACTGATCGCATGGGTACTCCCTTGGCGATCCCCTCTTATCTGGGTCATCCAAAAATGCTATCCCATAAAAGGAACAATTTAGGCATGTCCCCCGCCTTAAGCCTCGCCTCTTCTAGGATAACAGGGGTCCCTAATATAAGGTACCTCTTCTCCTCCAGTGCGGGGCAGGTGTAAATAAATGAATCGAGGTTTCCTCATCCTCTTTACAGTATCTGCAGGCCGGGCTGTCAGTCAGCATCAGCTTGTGCTTATATGCATTCAGACTACTATGGTGGCCCGTTATGATTCCCACCAAGATTCTGGCTTTGTGTCTGTTCAATTTAATGAATTCTTGGGCCCATTTCTCAATCTCTGAGTATTCGATGAAGAGTTTGGTTATTCGACAACCCATTACTCCTCTCCATTTTTTATTGTGCTGGTCTCTTGCCCAGCCATTGATGTGGTCTCTGATTAGATTCCGACTTATTCCCACTACAGGTTCTAGTCCATAGAGGTTATCCCTGGTCTCTAGTCTGGCAAGGTCATCTGCAATTAGATTCTCCTTAATGCCATTATGCCCAGGTATCCATAAGAGTTCCACCAGTCCATTCCCTGCCAAGTGGTTCAATGCTTCATAGCAATTGTAGACCAGCTTGGACTTTGTCGTTGCTGAATTCAGGGCTGCCAACGCCGCCCTGCTATCCGAGCAGATACATACCTTCTCCTGGGTCCGATTTTGGTCGGCCCCCAGAACACCGTATGTAATTGCAACTAGCTCGGCCTGGAGTGCGGTAGTGTATTTGCCCAGGGGGAAGGTTTTACTTATCCCATCGCGTCGCCTATACCCCCGCACCCGCTTTGTTCCCACTCTTGGCTCAATCCGTGTACCAGATGTCTCTATTGAGCGGTAATCCAGCTCGACCCTCTATCCAGTCGGTCTTACTGGTGAGGGTAATCTTCCATTCACCTTGAAACCACAAGATTTATTAGTATAACGATAATTCTTATTTCATCGAATAATTTATCATTATACTGTCAATGCTAGATACTGTAAAATGAAATTGTCCTTATAATAGATGTAAACAGAATGATGTACGAAATGATGTATAAATCTGAAAAATATTAGTACAAACTATTATTGACACATATCTAACGTTTCTTATTTGCAACATAAACCTTGTACCGTGTACCTTCTCATTAGCGTATCTATTATAATGGATTTGTTTTAGCAACTCTACTCCACAAATACGTATGGAGATTTTGCTAAACCTTATAAAAAAACATCAGCAGATAGATTTTGGGAGGTATACAGAAAGGCTGGAGCAAATTTATTTAAAATGTTTAATGCACAGAATATTTAAGATGCTACCAATTCAAATTAAGAATGAAGTAGTTATTAAATTGAACGTCAGCAAAAATGTCTACATATGGAAAATGATAGGGCTGCATAATTTTCCAATTCAACGGAGTTCTCTCATAGAAGATTATTGCGCAGACGTGGTGGATGTAATAGAAACGATAGAGAGGGAACAATTTTCTTTAAACAGTTTCAATTATGTTGTAAGTATGTTTAACTAAATATATAAGTAAGTATTTTTGCTCTTCGTTGATGTTTTAAAGTAATTATAATTTTAAATAAGGAATACATCGAAAACACATTTTCCTTTTTACTTTGCTTGTAGATTTACAAAGCTTTTGGACTGATTATAGTAGAAATACATATAGGGTTTCATACAAATAACTGATTTTATTATTTATTAATTGTTTTAATTTGTATAGACACAATTTTAACTTTTTTTTTAATATTCGTTGACTTGTGGTGTCGGAAATATGTGAATACAGACACAAAGAATTTTTCTTTGGCATTGGATTTTTTTTGTTAACGATTTCTAAAATAATTTTCGAACGAATTTATTAAAATACCGCTTCTAACATATTTGATGTCTCTTTCGTATCCTACAGTTTTGGAGTAATAAGATATCTTATTAATCGGAAACAGTTATTAATCGTTATGATAAATTCTACAATAAATATTCGTATTTTCAGTAGAAAGTATAATAGTTATTACTTCGCAAAAAGCGTACTTGCGAATTTGTGAGAGAAACGTGTAGAAAGTGTACACTGAGAGAAAGGTCCACTTATACACATTTGGCCGTCTTCATTGACTGGTAAATTTATGTATGGAAAATTAAATACTCTTACAGAAGATATATGAACATGCACATAATGGGTAAAATGCAATAAAATATTTTAGTACAAAAAATATTTAGTAAAAAACATTTGGGATATATAATATAAAGAAGACGTAATACCATATTTTTATTCTTTAGTTTGATATTTAAGGTATAGCTTTTTAATTATTCATAAATAAAGTATATACAATAAAATTTTAAATTTTGTGATCTGCAGGGGCGGACTGAGCCCGGTATTAGGGATGTCATTGTATAAGTGTGCCTCTTTCAGCAGGGTTATTTGTCCTCGTCTCTATGGATAACTGTCTCTTCCATAGCCGGGGTTTAGGGGAAGGAAGTGGATTTCTTTGTATCTACACTGGCCGTAAAATTAGGGTAAAATCGGAGAATATAAGATAAGAAAAACTGTACTGAGGAGGTATATAATACCGAAACAATTGCCTGTAGATATTTCTTAAAGTTGCAATCGACGTGTTTTTTTCGTGGGTATTTTTTCTTCGTTTATCTGTTATTATTTGAACAGGGCAATTTGCTTTATTGTTTCTAACATATAAATTTACCATGTAGATTTATTTTAATATACATACATATTATATCAGTTCTGGGATCTTAAATAATTCTAATATGAATTTGAAAAGTACAATAAAAAAAAGTTAATAGTATTCGATTGTTAAAATATATATATATATATATATATATATATATATATATATATATATATATATATATATATATATATATATATATATATATATATATATATTTATAAAAAAATTACCATATCTTTGTTTTATTTGTTTAGGTAGTAATTTGCATATTATACCTTACATGTGTTTTGTTTTTAGGCTGATACTTTAGAAGTATTATCAACAGCACAATTTAACCAAATCAGAGTGGATTCAACGAGATTAGTAAAGTCTGTATACAATCTATGGCAGTTCGGTTCTAATCCCGATATAATCAACAATAAAGTGTTTAAAATTTTCATATGCAAATTGTGTCAAATTACAAGTACTCTTATGCCGGAGTTCAGTGGCAAAGAATTGATTGTGGTAAGTAGTAAGTAATAAAAATTCGAGTTCATAAAAAAAGATAAAATTATGTTCAAATAGTATATATAAATTATTTGTATACTAGTTTAATATGCACATATCTACACTCAAGAGTTAACATAACCCAGATTTTCATAGCTGTAGCTTTATTTTCGCGATATTACTTCAGTTAGTCTTTCCTTTATTCTCATTAAATAATGTAGTTTGTTAACAGTTAAAATCTGATATATTTTGAAGTATTTAATGTAATTTCCTATGAATGCATAAGGGAAAATTACATATAGGGTTGATGGAAAACATTTATATCCAGAGGTGCACATTTTCTCTTACGAGAGGCACTATTTATATTTTGGACCTTGCCGACACTAAGTGTTGTCATACGCCATGTGACGTTTCCAATGGAAAGTTTGATATTTGTGATCATAACCTTCTTCAGAACATTTTATCATTTAAGCACGATTTGTGTTGTTTACAGTGATTTGAAATTTGTATCTCAGCGAAAAAATGGAAATAACTTGTGAAAATTTTCTTGCGATGATTTATTACGACTTTCGACGTGGATTATCAAGACAAGAGTACATCGATCAACTTACTTACACTTTTGGTGATAAAGCCCCATCATTTGCCACTGTGAAACGCTGGTATAATGAATTTAATCGTGATCGCCAATCGCTCACCGACGAAAGTCGTGAAGGTCGTCCTAAATCAGTTGTGCCAGGAAACGTTGATGCTGTGCAAAAACTGATAATGCAAGATCGTCATGTGATCTACTGTCAGATTGAAGCAACCTTAGGAATTAATTCGACTAGCATATACTCCTATAAGATATTGCATCATCATTTTGCCATAAAAAGGGTTTGTTCTTGTTGGATCCCACATTATTTGAAGATGCTCATGTCGATTGGTGCAAACAAATGCTCAATAAATACAATGGCGGTGTTTCAATATCATGGATTCTGAAGCACCGCCATTGAATCATGGATCTATGCGTATGAGTCTATAAAGTAAACAGCAGTCGACTGTATGGGTGTTTCAAGATGAACCAAATCCAACGTTCCCGGGCGTCGTGCTGGTCGCGGCACCCATGACAAGATACCGCCCGGGGGGGTTGACGCTCGCGAAGCGATGCGGCAAAACAAGGCGATCAAAGATTAAGAAAGAGCCGAGAAGAAGTCCCTGCCAGCGGGACTTAAAGGCGTCAGGACCAAAGGAAGTCGAGGGGAGCGAACCGCTGCCAGTCTTGTTTGCGCCTCTCGCGTAAAGACTCGCGAAAGAGGAAGCAAAACTCGGCCTACCTTCGTACGACTTTCCCGGTCTACATGATGGGCGAGTAAAGCGCGGTAATCTCGTTCGACTTGCCGACAAACCCCATCAAGGCTATTACGCCTGCCAATTAATATTGGCAGGCGTAATGGCATTATATAACGTAGGCATTGGCGCAAATCCAACGAAAGTTGTTCACGCTCGAGGCACTTCGAAACAAATGGTCGCCTATATTTTTCAGAGAAATTGGTCATGTGGCATTGCCTTTAGAGAAACATAAAACCGTTAATATGAATGGTACGCAATCATTTATTTGCCGGAAGTCTTCGGTGAAATAAGGAAAACAAACAAGCGCCGTCGGATCATTCTTCATCATGACAATGCGAGCTCTCACACATCTCATCTAAGAAACCGAATGTTTGAATATTCAAAAAATCGAATTAATGGGTCATCCGCCGCACAGTCCTGATTTGGCACCTAATGACTTATTTTTGTTCCCAAACGTCAAAAATAAATTGCATGAACAACGATTTTCGTCGGCATAAGAAGCCGTTTATGCGTTCAAATACCATGTTTTGGAGATGTCTCAAGCGGAATGGAAAAAATGCTTTGACAAATGGTTCGAACGCATGCAAAAATGTATAGATCATGAAGGAGAATATGTTGAAATACTATAAAGTAATTTTCAATGACAAATTAATGTGTTTTTTATTATTTGGCTCAAAATATAAATAGTGCCCCTCGTATAAGTCTAAAAGATGCAAGTAAAAATATTATTGTATACTATTGTCATTTTGTTACTGCATATATAATGTGTGGGTTGTGGCTGACTGTTTTTCGATCGTCTTTGCTCATCGCCAGGCACTACTCAGAATTTGGGTGGAAATTTACTAACAAAATTAACAAAAAAAAAAACAAGGAGATTTGTTTTACATATATACCGAAAATATACGTCGATCGACATCCGTTTCGGCAACCAAGTTGGCATAGTCACGAGATTATTATAACTGTTTTAATCATCTGATATGTGTGCGGAAACTAGTCTCTTATTTTTTGGTGCTGCATCGAATGTTTCAGCTCTCTTATATACGAAAATAAATTTAAAAACTACTTGCTAATCCAAACTAGTTAGTTTGAGAATCTTTACTGGGCGATATTTGGGATTTTATATCACAATGCGCTTCAGTTTTCAGATGAAATTGAATAAGAATTCGTGTATGTTATTCGACACCAACCCATATAGAGAGAGAATTCTCAATATTCGTTTATTAATATTTCATTGCGTTTTACACGTACGGCGGAGTCAGTAAAATCGTTCTGCTGGAGTCTCTTGAACACGCAAGGAATGCACTTCAAATGCTTATCAATGGAAAGCTAGTTGCAGTCGCGACAATACTACAGAGGGGTCGTAGCCCTCAGAGCAGAATCCAAGTCCTTATGTTACCCTAGCTTCAAGTAGAAACGCTAGGCAGTTAAATTACGCAGATGACGCGTATTACAAATTACTAAATTTTTATTGTTTATATGTTTATTTCTTTTAATATTCTTTTAAAACATCTTAACATCTCAATTTTAAATTATTTTTTAATGGTGGAAATCAATATTTAATGGCAAGAAAAATTCAAATTTCTATATTTGCTATACAGTGGCGGCCTAGCCCGTCGCGTCGGAGGCCCGGGGCGACAAATTGAAATGAGGCCTGCGGTCTGCTCAGGAATTGATGTATTTGTAGTCTCCATTTTGTAAATACGAATAATATAGATGTAATGGATAACAAAAATGTAGTAAAAAAAAGTATTTATGTGTGTGCTCTATGCTCTAGTAATTATAATTTACATACATATAGATATGGGCGAGAAAGTTAGAATACGAATCAGCATTCAGCACAGCAACCAGCAGGTGGAGTGCAAAGAAATAATGAAGAACAGAATAAGAAAGTAACTTTTATTTTATGTCTCTAAAAACAAAGCTTTTACAATTATATTATCAGTTCGTTTCGTAACTTTAGTTACGAGATAGTAATTATTATTGATTATTGTTATAGTAGTTGTATTTCATACTTATTATTTTCTGTAACTATTTTATGTTTTCGGGCCTTCATTTTACGCAGTTTCTCAATAACGTCGTTGAAATATATTTCCTTTGAAACTATTGAAACGTTGAAATCTATTCCATAGAGCGAGCGGGGCGCACCCGTTTATGGTGCTGACTATAACTAGACATAGATGTATGTGATATTGGACGTGTTCAGCAGAAAAGAACGTTACGAAATGTTTTTCTACGGTTGGGTCCAGTGTAAAAAATCTAGATGACTTTAGTGTTGTCCTTTATATCTACAGTTGGTAGAAACAGTTGCTTAAATCTAGATGACTCTACTCTAGTTGGATTTTATTATTCATAAAATAAACCATATATAACCTTTTGTAAAAGTAATAAGTTTAAGAATGTAATGTTTCAGTTAAAAAATTTATAAGTTATCGGTAAGCTCTTCACTGCCTGCATTTGTGCGTATTTTTAAAGTATACTTATATTACACCGATGTAGATGGCGTAGGTATCAAAAACGTTTCATGTAGAACAATTTTATCCAGCAGACAACTGGTTATCATTCTACGGTGTACGTTTCATGCAACGTTTTATGTAAATTCTCTGCTGAATACATCCAATGACAATTGTCATGGCGTGATAATAGGTAAGTAGGTATTTACCTACGTTTATATTTTGCATACGTACGGGCCCTTCAACTTCAAACTGCCTCTTATTTACTGAACATATTTTGGCCTGGTTTGGGATTTGATTAACAATGACTTCTCGAAATTTGGAAGCTCCCCGGAACCAGAGTCCGCCACTGCTGTTATAAAAAAGTAAATTAAAAATGACTCTTCAATAACTTGAAAAATCATTAGTTAAAAATTTCACCTTGTAGTACCCTATTAGTGTAACTATATTCTCAAAGATTAACATATTTTTTATCCTAGAAAAGGGTTAGAACCTTTGATCCATTAACAAAAAAGAGGACTAGTGCGAATATTGAAAGATTTTACGTCCCTCGACGCTAACCAAGTTAGCATAACTAGATAATTAAAATTGAATTTGAATTGAGAAGTCGAATCATATCCCGATGATGCTAACATGGTTGGCAAAATGCGCGTCGAGTGACATGTAATCAATCTTTCAATGGCCGTAGAATACCAGTCGTCTATTTTTTTTATTTTTATTAAGTCAATTGGATATATGACAACAAAAAGTGTTAATAAAAAATACTATGATTAAAAGGTCTACTATTTAAAAGAAAATACTTATTTAGAAGATATTTTAGTACACAGTAGAATCTGTGAACTAACATATTTGAATAGATACGCAACACTGATGTTAAGAAGCCATTTCGCACGGGAGAACGCATACTTTTATGTAGACGAAAGGTGTACAGATATATCTACACAAACAATTCTTGAAGTGGAGTATCTTGAATATTGAGATAAATTGTACATCCGACGTAAACATATTTCTTTTAGTGTAATCAGTTCCGAACGCATATCAAGTAGTCATTCCAGGTACGGACTAGGTATAGAATACAGAATATGACAATCTTATATTTTTCAGTTTGTATTAATATATATATATATATATATATATATATATATATATATATATATATATATATATATATATATATATATATATATATATATATTTAATTTGAACTAACTGTTTGATATTTTGTATATAAATTTTTGTTGTAAATAATGCCATAAGTAAGTTCCGGATGCCGTAAGTGGATGCAGTTCGAGTATTTCTATTAGAAAAGAAAGGATATGCAATTGGTTCTTCTATTTGCGGTTGTGAAATCAGTTGAAAAGCTAAATAACATTTTTATCTTAATACATTTTTATTTTCGACGACGGTCATGTAAATGCAATTTTTTCCAAGTTTATGAAATCATAACATATTATAGCTTAATTGCTAATGAAGTTATAAACCTTTAAGTATTATTTTAATATTAGTTTATAAAGTTTTAGTAATTTGTACTTCATCAACGAAGCATAAATACATATTACTTTCTTCGAAAACCTTTACGTATACTTAGACATATAAGACCTTTTTTTTCTTTTTGATAACATGTAATAAAGCATGTTTAAATTTATTCCCGTTTTAGCTGTTCCTGATCATACTTTCCCATCTTGTCGAAAACCTTATTTCATTAGTGTGTGTCGTTTTTTACGTATTAATTTTATTCATTATAAACTGAAAGATTCCATAGGTTGGTTCTATTTCTTTTTGTTTTTTAGATAAATCTTACATCAAACTTATCAATGTTTCATCAGTGATTGACTTGCATTGAGTGACTTATTAGGGCTGATTTCTGGATAATTGCTGAGTCAACATTAGTTTTGACTAAGATTTAACTAAGAAAGCAGGGAAGAAAACTTTATCCTTGTTACTGTTCTGCCCTATGTATTGCCAATAAAATATGTTATCAATAATATTCAAAAACAATTAAAATTAGCTAGACGTCATGGTAACTTATTTTGTTAGATGGGTTAGGTGGCAAAAACAACGAGCTACTATCTTGATTTGAGTTTGAATTCCAGCTCTAGCATTGGCAGTGTCAGTGACATTAAATTAGTGTGCGAATGTTTTGAGGAGTGTTTAATATTTATGTTATTTTGTTTTTATGTTTATACACTTTGTAATTAACTGAGGCTTGTTAATCTATTATCGATAATAAATCACAAATAATTTACGATTAATTAATTAAAAAAAAATCTAACTTTCGTCGACATTCCTGTTTAATTTTTCCTTCTGAAGTATATTCATATCTGAAATTGTGTGCATATAAACAGTGATCACCGCATGATCGCCTTGTGACTTGCTGAAATCTACAATGCTATTGGTCAAACGGCCATAAACTGCGGGAAGCACTCTTGTAGATTTTGGTACAGATGCGTAGTGTTAGATGTGCATCGTTTTATATGCATTTTATTATTTGTTTTACGTAAATTTCATTGTGTTGTTTAAACTGCGTATTTTTAAATACCGTCCGTTCTTGTCTTATTCCTGTGTTTATTTAAATCCTTTCAGAGTATTTTCAACAATTGCGTGTTTGATAAATATTTGTAATATTTGATTGAAGTAGTAGTTCCACCTCATTGCGGCCCTGCTATCAAATAACATTCACATGCTTCTGGGTACATTTACTAAAGCTGGTATTCGATTCGACTATCGATTTCTCTAAAAACTCAATATATCCAATATACAAAATTTACGGCATATTGGGCATACGAGTATTGTTACTATCATGAATATTATTAATACAAGTGTGTATCCTCAGGAATGTACTAAAACACGTAGTACTGAATTCAGGTTCCTTTTAGCAAGCCATACACGAGCGTATAAATTTTGATCGGTCTGCCGATTTTCCCACGGGATTCATCCGCCGATCTCAGGCCTGTCGTAGCCCACTAACGTATGGACCGTGCCCCTTGGAATTGCTTCATAAAATCCGTTGGCAGTTGTGATCCGTTCGTTAGTGAGGATAACCGGCGGAAGTCTGTTAATTTATCTGCGGACCCAGGACTGTCCAACTCGTCGACAGGCCGCAGGCCAGACGACGGGACGAGCTATCAATCTCGTATCGTCTCAAGGTATCGTACATCAATACAGTATTTTCGTTGTTTTTCACTGTTATGTCTTACTAATTAGTGTAAATTTACTATGGATAATAATAAGAAATTGTGGCAGCTGCTAGTGGGTTGTACGTCATTGCTCAGTACCTCTCCACCAAGAAAAAACAAAGAACGAAATGGGTAAAATCGTGGATAGGAGTAAGGCAGCTAATTTTACGAAAAACAATACGTTCGTGTAGTAACTACTTTTTAAAATGCTTTTTATAGCATTGTCTAGATTTCAATCCTTCTGAAATTATAAAACATGGAACATGCTTTTGTTTCCATTACATTTACTCTTTTTGAAGTGATACCTTCTTATGAGAGGGTAAACCGCTTCGTTACGTAACGCGTTACAGCGCCAGTCTGTCTAGCTTCCCTTTCTCTCACGCATACGGCAGCGGTAGGCAGGCTCCTCCTCTCTCACTCTAACCCACAGCGCTAGCCGTATTTCGGACAGACGCTTCCCCCTCTCTCGCACGATCTCGAGCTCTATCTCCTCCTCTCTGCATGCTTTCGTTTCTACATCTACGTGCATGTGCATGTGTGCGTCGATGCTGATGCGGGGCCGCCTTTATGATTTAGTAATTAGTAAATTTAGTAATTTTACAGCATATCATAGTAAAAAAATAATTATACACGTTCTGATAAACATAATTAAAATAAAATTATTATAAAATTCCGTTAATTTTAACCGGAGATTTTAATGTTAATTTTGCTGCTGATCGAGCTAAAAATTTAGTATCGTTCCTATAATCAAAATTACAATTAGAAATGATTAATAAGCCAGAAGAAGCTACAACAAGTCATGGAACTATACTTGATGCAGTCTTTGCAAGATTTTTAGATGACATACAATGTGAAAATTTCGTTGCTTATTATAGCTACCATAAGCCAATTGTTACTTTTATAGGATTAAATAATGATACTAATAATGTACATACACAAAATTCTAATGTACATATTCAAGAATAGTAACTAAGCATAAAATATATTTTATAATCAATAAAAGATTTAATTAATAAATAACCTTTCCTTACATTATCATATTAATATACATAAAATTTAAGTAATAACCTAAGCTTTTCTCAAGTTAAACAATTTCAATATCAAATAGTTCAACTTAGATTAGTTTAAGTTATCACTTCTGTCGGGCGTCCCGTGACGCACACGTTTTTTTTATTTTTTGTGTCTATTACCTTCACTTCAAAAATTTGATACCTAGGTGTAAACGTGCTACTCTCGTGACGCGCTTTTGTGACGCTTCTGCGGAAATATTTTCGGCAAGTTAGTCATCAAGAACGTGTTTCATGTCAAAAATGAACGAAATTAAGTTCGTTTTGTTTTGTTGCGTACTCGTATTTATTTTATTTTTTTATATGTCTATAAACCCATAGTTGCTCCACTCTTACCATTTTTCTGCATTTTTATATTACAATTGAAACAACACACAATATACTTTTTACGAACTATACTAAATGAATTAATAAATAATATCTAATCTAAATAATAAATAATTTAATATTTAACAATTATCTGAAAAAAAAAAAAAACTAGAACGCAGAAAAGTGGCCTCTGATTTGATCTGCTCGTGAATGGTAAAACTCGCCGAATTTACTGCCGAATTCACAGTTCTCCCCACTCACGCACGGGTGAGGCCTGTGGGTTTTCCTCCGCGCCGTGACTGCAATCTGGCCCGCAGATTTCTTTCTCCACTAACGATCAGTCCGGGTCTGCGGGTTTTCCCGAATCCTTCGAAAAAATCCGTGGCCCGTCAAAAAATCCGCTCGTGTATGGCTAGCTTTTCTTTTTAGTGCTAGAAGTGAGGACGTACATCGAAAGCAGTTAGACCTATTTCGTTTTAATAACATATATCAGAAAAGTATTATCACAACTCGGAATAGTTCTCCACATCCCTGGACATTTTATTTCCAGCAATTGTATTATATATAATTAAGGCATATCTCGAAAAATACAAATTAAAACGAAGTTTTCTTGTTGGCGATAACAATCTTGTAAATTTTCAGCACAATAATATCATATGTATAACATATAACAATACAAGCAGGAATAGGTTCACATTCCTGTTTTTATTTCATTGAGAATTTCTCAGAATTTACGTTATTTTTTCATTCATATTATATCTCTCTTTAGAGGATGGAATTTAACAAATTTGAATATCGACTTTTTTTACAGTCTATTTGATTAATCTTCACCTTATCGGAGTTAAAATGTATTTGTATTGTTCTCCTTGAGATTATATTTATTTTGACAACTAGATAATTCTTATTCTTACAGATATTAACGCAACTGAAGTTTATATCGAATGATGATTCTTGTAAATTGATGGTGTGTGATGTCCTGTCTTCCTTGAGCAGGAGACCAGTCCAACAAAACCAAGATGAAAGTAAAATATGCACATTGATAATTGATATCATATATCCCAATTTGTTACGTACTAAATACCCCGTTATAAAACAGAACGTCCTCGAAGTTATTCATAAATTCGCCAGAAATGGAAAGCACGATGTCGTTAAAAGTGTAACGAAAGCCTCAAATGAAATGCAAGGCGATGTATCTAATTATTTACAGAAGATTGTCGCTTCAAGTAAATTCGATAAGGAGTACCTGACATTTTTGGGGAGTTTTAAATTTCAACACGAATGTATAACGTGGAAGAACGACACGTTACAACCTCGATTGAAAAAACAAAAACTGGTCGAACCCGTGTTTATTGGAGAGTCGAGAGGTATGAAAGAAAAACAAGGGAATGAACGAACAGATGTAATTAAATCCCTTGTTCCTAAAGCAGAAACGAGAACTTCCCAACCCAACGATAATATGGATGGAAGTGTAACAGAAGTTCTGGATAATATAAAAGGGGAGGTTAAATGTTTATTTAATGTACTCAAAACTGAGAAATTAAATAGGAAAAATGTTTCCGATATAAAATTGATCGCAAATCAGCTGTTATCAATGTTACAGAATTCTTAAAATTGGGTTGTTGGTTTTTAGTTATTGATAATTAAATAAAATGGACTGATACCAAAATTTACTACTTTAAACTCAATACAGTAAAATTGTAACATACTTTATTACTAAGTTAATTTTATACGTTTTATAATAAAAGTTAAGAATAAAATGTATTACCGTCAACTGGGGTTCCTTTACCCACTGGGGTAACTTTATCCATTTTTGAAAAAAAATTTGAGTTCCAAACATAGTTACTTGAGTCGTCGCTGGATACGCAGCAAATAATCAGGGCTACCAGTTGTGATGTTGGCGGCAAGGGTTGCTCATGAGTTTTTTCATGTGGTGATAGTTTATCAGTGTGAAAATATGAGCTGTGTAAGGGGACTCCAAGACAGATAATTGGAGTACCTAAGCAACTTTCATCAGAGTAGCCAATAACGAAAGCTGGTAAGTTTTTTAAATTATTTCTATTTGTGTCGTATATAATAACAATTAGAGTAATACGATAGGGAAATTTTTATACTTTTATTTTCATGTGTTTGTTTTGATGGGCAATGTTACCCCATGAGCTGTAGGCAAATTGGGGTTATCTTGCCCATCTCTCAATGATCTGAGTATGGACGAATTAATGAAGATTTTTAAGTAGGTTACCACAGTGTCTTCAACCACATAGTTTTATTCGTAGTGCACACTATATAGTTGGGTAGTATACCTCCCTCCCACCCTGTATCAGTATGCGGAGTGATTGGGGAGAGGTGTAAAATACAGTACACAGTAAACAGCTGCTAAACTACCTAAATTTTGATACCTACCTACCTAAAGATTGATACCTACCTAACCGAAGTTGGGGCGCTGCCAGTACAAGGATTACTCTCAACAGGATCTTGAAGAAGCTCTGAATGCTATTGCCAACGAAGAGATGTCAATAAGGCAAGCTGTATCAAAGTTCAACATCCCAAGAAAGACAATTCGTAAAAGAATCACAATAAAGAACACACAGTCTGTTGGTCACCCAACTGCGCTTTCTTCAGCTGAAGAGTCTGAAATTCTCCACCAAATCCTTGTATGTGCTAACTGGGGAATGCCTTTAGGTGCTTTGGAAGTCATATGTGAGAGACTACTTGGTGAGATGTGGCCGGGGTGTTATGAATTTTAAAGGCGGTAACCTATCAGGAGAAGATTGGTACAGCTCATTCATTCAACGCCACAGAGATGAGTTAACAGTCAGAAAACGTCAATATATCGCGAGAACGAGTCACTATAGGGATTGATGAGTACAACTTACTTCGATCGTCTCGAAGGTGCACTGCAAGGCGTTCTACCAGATAATATATTGAACTACGACGAAACTAATCTCATGAAGTTTATTACTTCAGAGGTGGCAAATAAATTTTGAATCAACTGTTCTCATGTTTGTTTTGGATTATTTTACCCTCTACAAAGGTAATATTGTCCAGAAGAGACTTTGAAGGCAGTTTTCAATAGAAAATCAAAGTTACCCCTCTTATGAGCAAAAATGCCCCTCTTGTCCAGGTAAGTTTGCCCACCAGGTTCTTGAATTTTTACAGAAAGAGAAAGCAACGAAAATATATTTAACACAATGAGTCAATTCTACAAGCCCTTCCCTGATTCTTGAATTTTTCCCCCTCTCCAATCGATAGAGAAGTACACGAATTCTTTACTTGAAATTTAAAAGTAGGTAAAGTAACCCCGGTTTACGGTACCGCATTTGTTGTAAATTCGTCAAAGGTATACTAAATGTGACATGTTTAATTTCACACTTCAAGATATCTTATGAGGTTATTTTTTATGATCTGGAAATGAAAAAAATCTAATAAAAAGAAGTAAAAATTAATACAGAACTCATTGCCCGTGAATTCTGTAATTGTAGAAAATTAAGGCCTAGGTATTACGTCAACTGGGATGTTGTTGGAATTTTGCACTACACTTCCGGTCTCTGAACCCTATCTTGTAACTTCCCACTTATCCGCTATAAAGAAAATTATGAAGTTATGATTTGAGCTGTCTTTATTATATAAGGGTTAATATGTTTTAACAACAACCGATAGTTTTAAATCAAAATTTTTCTTTATACACACAATATAATACAAACATACACAGTCGGGAAGTTCGTAAGTTTCGTCAGTCTGTATGTGTGAGTAATAATGTAAGTTAATAGGAACCAATAACGGCAGACAAAGACGGTTATATTGTACATTATTTCACAATCTTGCACGTGCATCTTCACATGCAGGTGTATTTATGACCTGTGGAGGTTATCTGTTCTATTAATTCCATCCTTTGATGTGAATTGCAGAGATGGAGCTTAACTAACGCAAGATCAAGCAAAACAATATCTGTAAGCTGACGAAACAATATAAGAAAACAATTTTCTATCTTTTTCCGTTAAAAAATTACAAGGAAATAAAAAAAAGTATTTTAAAAAATTCGCAATCGTCACGATTTAAACAAGTAGCTTTTGGAAACAAATAGCAAAGTCGCATCTGTCAATAATTAATCTAATGGTTGGTAAACATTGTTTTGTTGTCATTTGACTTTGAAAAATGTTCACGCACAACGAAAAAGTCGATATGTTATTATGTAGTTTATGGGGAATCTCAAAAGAACCCTAGAAGAGCAGCTCAGTTATACGCCCAACGTGTTATTCCAAGCTTAAAAATATTTGCAAGATTGGAACGCATTTTACGTGCAAATAACGAGACATTTTCTTCTCGAAAGGGAAGAAAAATTGTTAAAAGGGTCAGTTCTGACAATACGGTTTTGCAGTAATTTGAAGACCATCTAAAGAACTCGATTTGGCAAGTCTGTCGTTAATTTAAAATATAGTTCGGTACGAAAAACTTTGAAAGAAAATAGTTATCATGACTATAAAATTCATAACTAAGAACACTTGTCAGATGAACATCAACAACAAAGAATTAATTATGTTGCCCAAGTGATGGTAAACTTAGAGATCAATAACAATCGGTTTTTTCAGCATGTGTTGTGGACGGACGAAAGCCCTTTTGTTAGTAACGGTAAGCCCAATAAAAGAAATGAACATTTTTGGGCTACTGAAAATCCACATTTTGTCAATCCGATTGAAAACCAAGGACACTTCGGAATTAACGTTTGGTGTGGTATTATTAATGGGCATTTGATTGTTCCATATTTTTACGAAGGAATTTTAAATAGTGAGCGATATTTGCAATTCCTTCAAGAACAACTTCCTGTGCTTCTCGAAAATGTGCCATTACAGTTGCGAGCAAACATGCGTTTCCAGTATGAGGGAGCTTCACTGCATAAAGCAAGAATTGTCCAACAATATTTGAATGAAACTTACGGAGAAAATTGGATAGGTATAAATGGACCGATACAGTGGGCGCCTAAATCACCGGACTTGACCCCACTAGACTTCTTCTTGTGTGGAACTTTGAAAAATAATGTTTACAGAACACCATCTGTTAACTTCGAACATTTAAAAGAAAAAATCAGAATTGCTTGCAAAGAACTATTTAGAGAACTATTTATTTCGTAAAGCTTCAATGAGAGAAGTAAAGCGGAAATTGGCTAAGTGTTTAGAAGTAGGAGGTGATCACATTGAAAATTTGTTGTAGTGATTGCCTACATACTTTTTTTCCTTCTGTGGTAACAGTTGTAACATGTTATATGTTTTGTAATGTTAAATTAATAAATAATACTAATTAATAATTTTTAATTATTGACAGATGCGACTTTGCTATTGGTTTCCAAAGGCTATTTGTTTAAATCGTGACGATTACGAATTTTTTACATTCCAATATCTTTTTACAAATTCGCTTATAATTTTTTAACAGAAAAAGAAAGAGAACTTCTTTTCAGATTTTTTCTATCGTTTTTTCTTTTCTTATAATAGAGCTGAGACATCGAGTTTCGATCACCCTGTACATACAAATGTTTCAATAAATCGTTTAAAATATGCTTTTTATTCATGATAATTTTTTTTTGTTCAATAATTTTGCACCATTGTTTATGATAAAAAATTAATATAAATGTTACGTTGTTTTAATTTTCATGGCCCGCTGGTCAGAAGTAAATTAATAAAATGGAAAACTATGGTATCGAATAAAAAATACCTCGATAGCAAGATAACGGTAGCAGATAGGTATAGGGAATCCTAATACAGATTGAAATATAACTTAATTCTCCATTACAGAAAGCAATAAAATACAGGGTGTTCCATTTAAGAAAATTGACTTTTGAGCAGTTGAAGTTTGTCAGAATAAACTCAATATTTTGGACACCCTGTAAATAATAAAAAATCAAACTATATATCACCTGAAGGCTTAATAGTCCGTCTAATAACAGCCCAAAATTTGCTACTATAACTTTTGTTTTGAATAAATGACGAGCATTCCAATGGGATACTACAAAACCTAATTTTTTCAAAAAAATTAAAATATCTCAAAAACTGCTGAAGATAGGTATAGGGAATTGTTAAGAAAGTTCACTTAAAATCAGCACTGTAATACAAAAATGTAATAATATACTGGGTGTTCTATTTAAAATAAGGAAGTTGATAGCTACTTCCGGTATAACCGGAAGTGTCAGAAAAGCAAAAATGCTTTAATTGAATAGATCGTCCTCGATAACCCCTGATTCCAAATTTAAAAAAATGAAGTTCATAAACTTTTAATGAACGGGTTAGCTGAATCACCCTGTATATTCATCGATATTCACTCTGCAAAGCTCTCAGTGCGACTGGGTAACAACCAGACTATTTACTGCACACCTCGTGGGCGGTCCGATATCGCCAGTTTTAAGACTTGTTCTTATCCTTGATTAGCTGTAACTATAGATATGTTATTTCTTTGTCTAACTGTTTTACACAAGAGTTTATTCTTTTCTTTATTATTAAAGCAGATCATGAAAGAGTCGGACTTATCGACTGTGTATAGCTCAGCTATGAAGGACAGAGATTCTGAGAATGTTTGATCCTTATAATGACCGCGTATCCAACCCCCTGGTCTGCTTTGGAGCCATCGGTGAATATTTTAATAGTTTCTGGATATACCGGTATTAGATTGCGAAATGATGTTCGTTTGATAACGATATTCATTTCTTGTTTTTTTATTTTATATAAATTATTTAGTGTTGTGATATAAACACAGCAGAGATAATTTACCACGAAGGAATATCGGGTGCTTTCAAATTTAAGGCACGAATTCGAAGTTTCTCTATTAACGTTCTTTCTACTAGCTCTATTTAACTAAACGTCCCTCTATTAACTCTCGACTCAACTAGTCGTGTGATAGTAGTTCTTGCCTGGTACTTCTCAATATCTTAGTTTTGAAATGGGATATTATAAACAGGTTGATGCGATATAGCGTATAGCCCATATGTTACATGCATAATTTAAAGTTACACTTTCCCTTCTATATTTCCAGGAGGAATACCAAACAAATTTCTGTTACCGGACCTGTATGAAATGCTTCAGTTGCTAGTCTCAATCCAGGGTGATACATTTAGTCTACTTAGAATTTTTAGCTAAGACCTTGGACTAAACTTCTGGTCTGGCTTCCTGTTTGATGAGTACATTGTATATTCATAATTGAATTTGGATAGAACTAGGGACATGAAAGTTGCATAGAACTAGGGAGGAAAACCAAGTTCTTTCTAGCATACAGCTTGAGAAAAATTTAATTATGAAGTAACTAATATATGACACTTTGTAAACCGAATTCATTGCCACCTCATCGAAAGTATACTAAATATGAAATGTTTTATTTGACACTTCAAGATATCTTATGAGGGTATTTTATATGGTCTGGAAATAAAAAAAATCTAATAAAAGGAAGTAAAAATTAACACAGAACTCATTATCTGTGAATTCTGTAATTGTAATAAATTCAAGCCTAGGTACTACATCAAACAATCCAGTGTGATGTATGACGTCTGACTTCCTGGTTGACGAATATATTGTATATCCATAATCCAATTCGGATATAACTAGGGACATCCCTAATTATATAGAACTAGGGAGGAGAACCAAGAAGTTAATTCTAGCGTATATACACATATAGCTTGAGAAAATATTTCTTGATCCCCAATAGAAAGGCTAGTACATGGCACGGTTGCTGGCTGCATCAAAACGCTACGAGACATTTACGAGTTGAGTACGCTTAACGCTAGGGGACGTGCTCCTCGCTCCACCAATAAGGGAAGGACCCCTTATTGGTGGAGCGAGGAGATGGAGGAAAAAAGGAAAGTATGTACTCAATTGAGGAGGGGAACCACCATGAGTAGGAGGGGTTACACAGATAACGAAAGGAGGGAAATGGAGGAGCGATATAGAGCCATCAAGAAAGAGCTAAGGAAGCTAATTTATACATCGAAGAGGAACCATTGGAGGCAATTATGTGTAGATCTCGAGAAGGACGTGTGGGGGGACGGTTATAGGATCGCGGTGAGGCGAATATCAGACCTCATACCGGTGGAACTGACTGCGACAGATAAGCTAAAGATCGCCAAAGAATTATTCCGGGTGGATAAAGTTGGCGCAGGAATATATGTAACAAGGAGACCGGAGTTGGACATCGTGCCGTTTAGCGAGGAGGAATTGATTACAGCGGTTGGAGGGCTAAAGAGCGGCAGGGCCACGTTGAAATTCCGCCTGAAGCGTTGAAAGCGGCGGTCGAGATAGCCCCACACCAAATTTTGGCGATGATGAACCACCTGCTGAGAACGCTGGAGTTTCCACAGGAATGGAAAAAGACAAGAGTGGTTCTCATACCCAAAGGAGGAAAGCCCGCCGATAGACCTAGGGGATACAGACCCATATACTTGCTTTAGGTGCTAAGCAAGCTATTGGAAAGGCTGATCTGGGGTAGGCTGGAGGAGCAAGTAGATAGGAGTGGGGGATTATCCCCTAGGCGGTACGGGTTTAGGCGTGGGCACTCGACCATTCAGGCCATAGCCGAAGTCACCGAGGTAGTAAGAGGATGTACACAGAAGTGGTTCGCGCTTGTGACGCTCGACGTAAGAAATGCGTTCAATACGACATCATGGGTAGCAATAATTGACAAATTAAAGGGGAAAAGGATACCTGTGTACCTGGTAAACCTAGTGAAGAGCTATTTCGTGGGGCGAAAGGTGACGGTTGGGAAGGGTGCGGAACTCGAACTGAGCCCTGGGGTACCGCAGAGTTCGGTGTTGGGTCCAACAATTTGGAACATCCTCTATGATGATGTACTCAGGGTGGACCTGACTGAGGGTGCGGAGTCCATTGCGTTTGCGGACGACCTGGCCGTCACGTATATAGCCGAAAATGAAGAGGACCTGATGCATAGGGTTAACGAGTCCCTGAGGAGAAACGGAGGGTGGATGGGCCCAGAGACAGATCAAGGATAAGGTTCCAGTTTGACGGGGTGGAGATAGAACCGCCAAGAGCGGTGAAATACCTGGGGATAACCTTGGGCTCTGGGAGTACGTTTGGAAAGCATGTAAGTCGAGTGGTGAAGAAAGCTGAGGAGAGGGTAGCGACTTTGGTGAGGCTGCTGCCGAATATTGGCGGACCGTCGAGCGGGAAGAGGGGGGTGCTCTGCAGAGTGGTCTACTATATCCTGTTGTACGGGGCCCCGGTGTGGGTGGACGTCCTTAAAATAGAGAAGTACAAGGCTAAGTTGTTGGGGGTTCAAAGGAAAATGGCAGTTAGGGTGGCCAGTGCCTATTGCACGGTGTCCATCAAGGCTGTGTAGGTGGTGGCTGGGATTATTCCGATTCATTTGCTGGCCGAGGAAAGGGCGAGATTACATCGGAGGGAGGACGATCAGACGGAGGTTGCAAGGGGAGCCGAGAGGGCAGTGACCCTGGAATTGTGGCAGAAGGAGAGGGATGAAAACGTGAAAGTAGGGCAATGGACCAGAAGGCTAAATCCGGACGTTGTGGGATGGTGGAGCTGTGGTTTTCGAAGAACAGACTATTTCCTATCGCAGGTACTTACAGGGCACGGGTTTTTCAGGGTATATACAAAAATTATAGGGAAGACTGCGGACGACTTTTGTGGAGATGGAGACTCGGTAGAGTACACCTTTTTTCACTGCCCGAGATGGCATCGAATTAAACAGGAGGTTCAGCAGGAGGTGGGGGAGGATTTGTCTGCAGACAATCTTAGCAGAATTATGTTGAGCTCTAGGAGGAAATGGGATAAGATTCATAGTGCAGCGAGAAATATCATGAAGGAGAAGGAGTTGGACGAGCGAAGGCTACAGGGTCTTGGGGGTCATTAGGTAGGCTTATTTGTAGTAGTTGACAAGTAGCAGAGAAGAGGGAAGAGGAGGAAGACTTTTAGGATATCAATTGCTCTGATGTAAGACACATGGTGTCGTTTCCAGAGCAATTGTTAGGCGAGGGGCAGGGGTTTTAGTGGATAAAAATTCCCACATTACCGTATGATACCGTATGATATTACCGGTATGATACGATGAAGAGGGTGTCTTTTGAAGATTTCCCTTCCTCCGCAAAAAAAGGGAGGAGAACCAAGAAGTTCTTTCTAGCGTATTACACATGTAGCTTAAGAAAATATTTCTTGATCCCCAATAGAAAGGCTAGTACATGGCACGTTGTAAGCCGAACTAATTGTCACCTGATATACATTAAATATAGTGATATTGTGTAAGTGGTTATTGTATTATATCTTGATATGCATATAACGATGAATTTATTTATACATTTCATTCGATTTCATTCCCTTACTTCAGTCTTTGACAAAGAAATAACAAGTTTTAATTAATATTTCCCAAAACTTCACGTGTGCCGAAACCTGTAATAAATTTTGAATGGAATAATGGTATATCATGTGCGAAACACGATCGATTTATCAATTATAACGCGACCGTTCTTGTAGTCAGGTATCGTTACAATATGATATAACTGATTTCAATTAGTCTCACACGTGGTTGAACATCAGTCACATGCATAGCATGTGATTGATGTGATTATTCAATCCCGAATTGCTTTTCAAGTTCATTGAGAGGGATTCTATGAAGCTCTAATATTTCTAGTTATAAATTAACTGCAATATTTGAAGGGTGGGCTTATAGGAAGTACTATATGAATGAAAGCATGAAAGAGGGTGAGAGAGGCATAAAACCATATGCTTATTAGTATTCTTAAATTTCTCCGAAAGTATTATAATGAGAATTAAATATCTACGGATATACGAGACATTTCTTGTTTTTGTTGAGACACCAAAAATGGCGAAAATAAACGATTAGAAGTAAACTAAGAGTGTAGTTTTTTTAACCGTCCAAACAGATCAAGTATCCTCTTTAAGTAAGCTGATAACATATATAATATTTTACTATTACATTAATATAGCAGTTTTCTTAGATTTCCGTTGATTCGATAGCGCCAAATCAGTCAAAACAGCAGTAAACACTTTTATTTTAATATAAAATCTGCAAGAAAAGCTTAAATTGACTTTTGTAACTTAATTAATTTAAGTTACAGTATTCATTCACAGAAAGAATTAAATTTTAAAAATATGATGTTTTTTTTCTATAAAAGGTACCACTGTTTGTCTTGTTTTAGATATTAATATTAAAAAGACATACCGAATAGGAACTGAAATAGTGGATCAAAATATTGCTTCACATACTTATTTATTTGTTACGATAACCAACAAGCCTAAGGCTTGATTACCAGATAAGCTAATTAAAGTTAAAAAAGTAGATGATGAGTAGATGTGAGTATGTAAATATTACAATAAGAGAAATATACAGAAGTAAAACAGAAAAAAGAGAACAGAGGATATGTATGTAGAGTAAGAATATGCTGATTGAATTTGATTTTTTCCATGTAGTTTACTCAACAGTGTAATAATACGATTTTGTTCATTCATTGCCTAGATAGTCTGTACAATCAATTGCAGCGAACACATAAAGATTGGAATAAATTCGATAAAATCGTTAATCGTTTTCCAAGTAGGGAAAAATGTTCGAATAGGTTGATTTACTTTTTTACATACAAATATTTTGGTATACGCATATTTTTTACTACATTACTGTTAGAGTTATGACGTGATCGACATTTTTTTAAGGAAAGGCCGTAATTTGATGATGCCATTTAACAGAGTATATTTTTTTATGAATAGTGCAACAAATTTGGCATCCGATTACATATTAACATAAAATAACTGTCATAACATAAAATTAAATTTATTAATTCACTTTTAATAGCATGTATTTACATTTTTTCGTTCCGGAATTAGTTGTTGCAAATTTTTTGAGAATCCTACTTTTTGCTATTTTTAAATTCTGTTGTTTGACTTGAATGTTTTTCAGGATTCTTCTATTCTTTCTAAGTTTTCGTATTTTACTTATCTACTGTAACAAGTTTTCAAAATATGGCACGTTTAAGTAAAAAAAAAAAAACGAAAAGAGAATATTTATTTAGGGCTGCCTCTGTCCCAGTTTGTTACTTAAACTGGGTTGAGGTCGGGGCTTTGAGCGGGCCAATCAAGGACAGAAATTTGGTTCTCAGACAGCTCCATGGTATTTTGTAGAATCTGTTTACATTTAATCTTGTCTAAATAACCATCAATTTTTTCGATAGGCCCAACACCATGCTACGACATTGCGGCCCAAACCATGATACTTCCACCTCCATGTTTGATGGTCTTAATTGTATACTTAGGATTATATTCCTGGTTCCTCGACCTTCGCACATACCTTGTACCATTGTATGTGGTAGTATCATAGTTTGGACCGCAATGTCATAGCATGATGTTGGGCCTACCGAAAAAATTGATGGTTTTTTAGACAAGTTTAAATATAAACAGATTTTACAGAATACCATGGAACTTTATTCCGACGAATGCATGCCAGTAATATGGCACTTCATGCATGATAACGACCTTTAGTGAAGACTTTCTAGTTGTCAGACTACTAAGTTGTCTGAGAACAAAATTTCTGTTCTTGATTGGCCCGCTCAAAGCCCCGACCTCAACCCGATTGAGAACCTTTGGAATGACGTAGACCTAATTATAAAAACGAAAATTATCAAATTCACGCGACTTGTGGCCTGCTGTGAAGACTGCTTGGGAGAGTATTCCTATAGAACGATGCAAACGTTTGGTAGAAAGTTTTACCAAAGCGATGTTTAGCTGTAATTCAAAATAAGGGTTACCCTACTAAATTGGTACTATTAAACTAAATTGTAGTTATTGTTACGTTTTGTAGTATTTTTTTAGTTTTAGTTTTACTGATAAGTTTCAGTAACTACACGGTGCTATTTAGTTGAACAAGTTTAATTGTTGAACATACAAAAAGTTTAATAAACAGTGTATTATTTTATATTATAGTGGTGATGCTTTCTGATAAATATTATAATTTCCCGAAACGCGTTCTTTTGTAGTAGATACTATTTTTCGATTTATTATTGAATTATTGAATACTTTATTAGTAAATATTTACGTGACTCCATTTTTAACGCTTATTATTACTTATCTATATTTTTCGATTCTGTTTTTCGATATAATTAGGTGTTTCATAACGTTAAGCGTTGAAATTATTTTGTAATGGAATGTTTTATTCACGTATTTATATTTATACCTTCAATTCACCACACATTTTATTTGTTATTCCACTTAGGCTGGTCATATTACATACGTCAGAAAAATATATACTTTGCATATCTGGTGGACTGGTTCTAAAAATAAAATTGTAAATGATACAGGAAGGAACTAAAGTGTAGTAATGTGTAGTAATTAGAGCTTCTGCAGATGATAAAATAATCATTATAAAACTGGCGATTGAAGGACAAAATATGTATATATCGTACATATATGTACGTGTTTTATATAAGCTGAAATGTAAATAAATTATTTATTTTGATTCGTAGAAACTATTTTAATAGATTTTTAAGTAATACAAAGTCAGATACATAATTATTTATGCCAAAATATATAAACAAAAAATTAGTGCCAAATGACGGATTACAAAACAAAATTACGTTAGTTAATTGTTTTTACGTGGGTTTATTTAATTTATTTTTTTTAATAGTACAAATCAATCTTTTTAAATATTATTCCTTAATCATTTTGGAGAAAATAAATATATTGCCATTTTCCCTGCAGCTTATTTTATAAACCGAAACATTAGAAATAATAATTTACTTGTAAAGTTGACCACAAGCCCAAAAATAATTTGTTTTACTTAAATTGAATGATAAGGAAAGAGAAGTTTTTGTTTTATTTAAAATGACAATAGGCATACCTATCTGTCATAGCGCAGTTTCATTTTATATACAATTGTTTCTATATTCTAATAAAGAATAAATTATCGGGCATATATTTGGCGTATTTTATGGTTATGTGTTTGGCGGTCTTTGGGATGCGTGTAGTGAAATGATACTAGTGGTGATGTTGTTGCTATAGCCACGTTTATTTAGTGATAAATAAATAGCAAACAAGCTAATACCGAAAGTGAAGACAATGTTTCGAGGTGAGATGCCGGAATTGACTACTTAAAAAACTTATCCCAACAGCCGATAGCCTGATGCGATTATTACCAGACGCCACTTGTCATGATAAACCATTAACCTAATCTGCAAGAGTTTTAACAAGGATGGCTGCAGCAAGAAAAAGGGAAATTTATTGCCTGAAATAATCGCATTTTTACCCCTAAGAAACAAATATGTCCTGGTTCCGAGTACTAGGATAATATACAAGCGTTTCTACTTTCTAATATTTATACAGCTTGAAGATAATTATTAAAAAACCATCACGGCTGTCAATAGGTGTATGTGAAGCCACGTGTGCCCACATGTGCAAGATCATCTTCGAAATAAAATTTCTTGGTTTTTTTTTGAATTATGCGTACAAATCTGTGGATTTTACAAAATATTTAGTTGTTACTTATAATGTGTACGGGGAAAAAGTTTTTACATGATTGTTAGTCAAATATTAGAAGGCATAAAATAGTAAATATAGCCTAGAATATTTAAAAGAAATCTAAATAAAATGTTGGAGAAAATTAATTTCGAGGAAATGCTCGTATTTTAAATATATTAGTCTATTATTAACGTGTTTTTTCCTTTTTTATTTGTAATAGTTTAAGTATATTGTTTATTACAACCTATATTTTTTAATGGATTTATTAGAACAAGAAACTTTAATTTTGATAGTTTGTAGAAATATTTATAAATAAAAAGTTCTTGATGAAACCAGTTTAGATTTTAAAAATAAACGGGAGGCTGATAACTTATACGAAATATTTATATTTTATCAGTTTTTTATGCGTTTAGTGGTCCGTTTTCTCCCCATCTCGAATTAAGATGTAATATTTTTATTACAATACAATTATTATCCGTGTATGTATAGTTTAAATTAGAGGATCATGTATTAACTCTAAATATCAGTACAAACTGTTTCCAATTATAATTTGCATGTTAACTTATTATACAAATATGGAAAACCATTTTAGCGAAAGACAAATAATTGATATTTCCATAATGTTATAATATTGTGTAAGTACATATTAAGCTATAATGCAACTAAGCAATTATAAATTATTGAAATATAGTAAATAGAAAGTGTTTACATACATACCGGGAAATGCAAGATTTTTAATGGAAGACATTTTGATTGAAAAGTTTAAAATTTCTGTTAAAAACGAAGCTGTATTTGCTTTATTTGTAATCTTTTCAAGAGACGTTCTCTATTCCGAGCAGCAAAGGTGAAACACATAGCAGATACTGCTGTCTTAGAAAATCTTAACGATTTAATTTTTGTTAGAAAGAAAGGGGGCATCAAAATGGATATCCAGTAGATGTTATATCCTGCCTGGAATGATAGTGGAGACCTATGAAGAAATTGACCTTATTAACCATAAAAAGAAATAAATGACTTCTTACACGAGCCCAGGCTCATAATAGTTTGGCCAGGCATAATCTTACTAATCTATTCAAATTTATTAAAACTATTTTATTAAAGAAAAATAATGGTAAAAGAAACAAAGTAAGTATAAACTTTAACTTAAATACGATGAAGTATTACTATGTCATGATGTGTCAATGATAAATTTGTTGAGAAAAACATTAAGATTCGCGGTTCAGAATAGTTGCTGAAATGCATATTAGGCTAAACGTTTGTAGCGTTTTAAAACAAAATGCAATCTCAATTGTTGTCTAAGTGAAAGCGATATTATAGTGTGTGTTTTGGACCGCCTGTTAAAATTTTCACAAAGAAAAAATGGTACGTGGCGTGGCATTAAGTGCCGATACACGAAAATCAATTTTTAATGCTCATAAAAGGCATTATCAACTTATATAAAAATTACATGCACAGTCCAAAAGAAGAAAACTTGTCGGCCATTCCAAACTTCGCGCTTTGATTTAAGTGTGAAATTCGGAATGGTCGACAAGTTACCGTCTTTTGCACTGTGCATCTAATTTTTATGTAAGTTGATAATGCCTTTTATGCGCATTATATTATGAGCCACATACTCTGAAGAGGATTGTAACAACAAACCCACGATCCAGTGCACAAGAAATTATGGTACCATGGAGGCAAGCCCTTGGAAAAAATATTTCTATCATGAACTAAATGTTTAATAAAGAAAAAGGGATACAAATTCTATAAGGTAAATTTTGATTCATTACATTTTACTTCTGAACTTATCGGTTTCTCCTTCAGGCAAAAGAAAGGCCGTTATGAGCTAAACGACAGAAAATCAATGGGTTACGGTGAGCCAGAGAACATAGACACTGGACTTTACAATAATCCAAATTTGAAATTTGTTTGGGTGATACCATAAAACGTGTGCTAAGAACCCCACAGAAAATTTATCATCCTGACTGTTTGGTTAGGATAGTGAAGTTCCCTAAATCTCTTATGATCTGAGGGTGTATGAGTGGACGGACCTAGGAAATTTGCATTTCGTAGATGGTACTGTGATAGCAGAAAATTGTACACAAATTTTGACAGACAGTTTATGCCGTCAGTACCAATATGTCAAGGCACTGATGCGCAGTACATTTTCCAGCAGGATGGTGCTGCGTGTCATATAGCAAAAACTGTCAAAGCTTGGATTACAGAACATAGAATATAATGTTCCTGTTATGGAATGACCCTCTATCAGTCCAGACCTCTCACCAATAGTAACATTGTGGCATAAAATGAAAAAATAGTAGCGCAAAAATCCAGCCCGTTCAGTTAACGATATATGCACTAAGTTGCAAGAAATTTGGGACAGAACGCTTTTGAGAGTGCGCTAAGCTGGTAGATACAATGTCTGCCAGAATTAAAATAGCTATTATTACTTTTCCGCACTCCACTATACGCGGAAAAGTAATGTAATCGTGTAAAAAAAAAAAAGTGAAAAAACAAAACTTTTTTTGGGTTCATTTTTCGTTTTTCGGCTAAAAACAAAAAAAAATGGTTTTGCTGTGTGTGTGTCGTTGTCGTCGTTGTTGGCATTTATTCTTGTTAGCACGATAACTCAACTGAATCGTGTCGGATTGATCGGGTTTTGACTGATTCTGATTGGGGACGTCTCCCAGACGACACCTATTGATTTTGAGGTTAGAACGCATTCTACCATGTATATGGGCCATGAGAAAGTACAATGGTGGACTATTTGAGAAATTAGTTTTGTTAGCACGATCACTCAATTAAATCGTGTCGGATCGATCGGGTTTCGACTGATTCAGATTAGGGACGTCTACCAGACGACATCTATTGCTTTTGAGGTGGATAGGACATACCCCACCCTATCCATGGGTCATGAGAAAACACGATGGTGGACTATTTGAAAAAAGTAAAACTGTCGCATGAATTACGCATTTATGTGTTATTATGTATTATGTGTCTCAATTTCGAGATAGAGATGTTCTACGTGCGGAAAAGTCCATTTTAAGGTTTTAAAACTGTTTATTAATAAAGGTGACGTAATACAGTTTTGATGAAGCGGCCGAACTGTTCTGAACCGCGAATCTTAATGTATTAACAAACTTGTTAATATCATATCATAACGCAGTAAAGTCTCATTGTATTTAAGTTAAAAGTTTACCTTGTTTTTGCTACCAATATTTTTTTTTAATAAAATAGCTTTGAAAGTGTTATTAGTTTTATTTAAATACATTAGTTGTAAAATTATGCCTAGCCGAACTATTATATAAAATCCTTCTTATTTCTTTCCTCCTGAGCCACATATAGTTTTTACGATACCAATTTATTTTGTTATCATAACCGTTTTGTCACTCTTACTTTTCTTCCATACGCCACTGAAAGTTGCAAGAAAAGTACAAATTTATTATATTATTACTCATTCGTTTAGGCTGCTGCATGAGGCGAGACTAATTTTTACTAATTGAAGGTAAATTAGTATTTGCAATACTCTTATAAACAAAAATTGAAATAATTAAAATAGCTAAATTGCTTTTTGTATACGTACATATTTGATAATAAAAATTATAGGTGAAAGTTACAGTTAAATGGAGTAGTAATTTTATGCAGATGAATTTGAAGTTAATCAAGTCTAAACAATTTTCATGGCTTTAGATATCCAGTTAGTATTTTACAAAGTCAAATGTTTAGCGGTTTTTTTTTAATTCAAGACCTAGTAGTTATTGTAGATTTTGAAACAACGCAGTAATGTTTTTGTAATAATCGTTTTTTTATCAAAATTGTTCATGATTATGTTGAAATAACCAATGGAAAGAACGATTAGTCATATTCGTAACGTAACAAAACGAAACATTTAACCATTTATCGTTACTGTTATCCCTATATGTACGTAAATAAATAGGGAATTTTAATAGCAAATTAATTACCTTAGATATTACCCACGCCTAATCATTATCAAAACGTAGTTTCCATTAGTTCGGTTGATTTTAGGAATACCGTAAATTATTTACGTAAAGCCTTTGTGTCGTAATTGTTTGTTTAAATTTTATGGAGGAGTGTGGGTATGACGCCTCAGTATTTGACGTCAGTGAATTAAACAGACAATTGGCATAAATAAATAACGAATATTCTGAAAAATATTGGAATTGGATTTCAGAAGGAATATTTAGTTGATATCTATGATATGACTTGATCTTTATAACTAGGGGGATATTTATTCACACAAACTTCTTCTGGGGAAAAACGGAATAGAATTAAAAAGGGAATGTAGGTCGATGGCTAAATTCTTTAAAAGATTGTACATTTTGAATATTTTAATTCTAATTGCTATAATCTGCGTGTTCTTTCGCATTATGTCCTTGTTGTTGAACTCGTCTGGACGTCTTGCTGATTATCACTACAAGTTACAGCTTATCAAGAATAGGAATAAGTTTCAAAACTGCGATATCGGACCGCCCACGAGGTGTGTAGTAAATAACATTGTCTTTACTTAGTCGAATAGAGACCTTTGCAGAGTGAATATCCATGAATATATATTGAATGTGAATGTACACAGTTTGATCTGGCCTCGCGTGTGCATCCTTTTCCTTCATAATGCTGCGTCACTCTTTCTTCTATGCATACCTAGATAATCTCATACTTTCTCCTATTCTTCATAAGCAGTACTTACTAGATTATTCAGAAGAAATTCCAAGACTGATGTTGTCTTCTACTTCATGTTGTGATTCTGTTCCCTCTCGAAGTATTGCTAAAGCGATACTCATTCTCTCTGTTAAAATTATTCATTATCATTTCCAGAGATTTTCTAATAATGCGTGAATAAATGTGTGAGTAAATAATGGGAACTTTTTCCCAATATTTTTACATTACTGTAATCAGTTCTGTGGGGTCGGTTCTTATGTACGTGCTCTGCTACTTCTCACTTATCAGTAGACGTGTACATTTTATTGTGTTTACTAGACGTTAATAATGAATTTAGACCGGAACGATGGTGTACCGATTGATTAACTAGTTTCTTGCTGACATTGAATCCGCCACCAGTAACTGGTAAGTAGTAATTTTAGGTGATAATGAAGACTGCAATATGCGTAAACAGTTTCCAACTGTTTACGCATGAATGTTTTCGGATAATGTTTTAGGATATTCTTCGTGTTACATGTTTAATAAATGCTGTTTATCTGGTAGTAGGTACTACTAAAGATAATTATTCAAGAGTAGAGTTCAATTCACATAGCTAACACACAAATCCTCGAGCATTCCAGACATGTTGTCCAGGAATTTTATTACCACCTGAATTGATATTAGATAACTATCGGGTACATGGCTTGATGTAGTCGCATATTATAGTAAGAATTTTACAATGAAATTCTTCATTGTAAAATTGAAATTGTACGAGCCCTGAACCAATTAAACTAAGTCAAAAACTGCTTTCTTATTCTCAAGTTGAAGTAGATGTAGCAGTGATTTGTGACACGTGTTCTGGGGTTACAGCATATATTCAACAGTACAGAACAGTGCGTTATATTTAGTAAAAGCACTACTATTTATAACTTAACAACATTCCTGAACAACTTGACAGGTAGTACAGGAATTGATGTAGCTCAAAAATGTACTGCCGCGATAAGTAGAAATCCAGATTTACAGAAACTACAATTTATAAACTTATTTATAAATAGCCAAAATATGATGTGAAGGAATATCTTAAGTTCGCAAATATTACGTTGTTAGATGTACAGCGGTCATTCTTCAACTACAAACATGTATTTTCACTCATCATCATGAGGTCATCAGTCCTAAGACTGGTTGTACGCTAACCTCCAGCTTCTCCTATCTTGTACTAACCTACGCATTTCGCTAATTGTGCTACAGCCTACATCCCTTACTATTTGCGAGCAGTAGTCTAATCTAGGCCTACCTCTGCCTTTCTTCACTCATATTTCTGCCTCCAAAATATCGCGGACTCTTCCTCCATGTCTCAGCAAGTGGCCTACCATTCTATCTCTTCTCTTCTTTATGTTTTTCCACATACTTCTTTTCTCGCCGACTTTCTCCAATACTTCTTCGTTTCTAACCCTATCAGTCCACGGTATTTTCATCATTCTTCAGTAATACCACATCTCGAAAGCTTCTAATTTCTTCCTACTTGCTTCCCCTACCGTCCAGGTTTCGCAACCGTATAGTGCCGTGCTCCATACATATGTTTTCAAAAATCTCTTCCTTATTTCTAAATTTATTATCCCCGAGCATAAAAGTGCTTTCCTTTTGTAAAAAGCTACTCGACCCTGCGCTATTCTTTGTTTTATGTCTTTATCGCTTCTTCCATCCCAATTTATTTTACTTCCTAAATAAGTGAAGTCTTTAACTTCCTCCAATCTTTCATTATTAATTTGTACTTTCGTTTTTGCTCTGCTCTCGCGCCCTCTGCACACTAACACTTTAGTTTTGTTTTTATTCACCCTCATTCCGTATTCCTCTGTCAACATTGCCTCCATTTTGTTCAATGCTTATTCTAATTCCTCCTTACTAGATGCTAATACTGCTATATCATCCGCGAATCTAAGCATTTTTAGTTTCTGTCCCTGTACTTTAATCCCGAAATCCACTCTATCTTTTACCACATTAATCGCCTCTTCGATGTACAGATTAAAAATTAGTGGTGATAGCGTACATCTTTGTCTTACTCCTTTCCTAATACCTACTTCCCTTTTTCCCCTTCTACTTCTATAAAAGCAGTTTGCTCTTTGTATGGATTGTGTACTACTCTCCTATCTCTATACTTCATTCCCGCGCTCTTTAGTATCTCGAACATGTTTTCCCAACTTACGTTATCAAAAGCTTTTTCTAAATCTACAAATCCTATATAAGCATTCTTTCCTTTTTCTATTGTTTTCTCTAACATTATTCTTAGCGCTAGAATAGCTTCGCGAGTTCCCCTATTTTGCCTAAACCCGAATTGGTCTTCTCCTAGTATTTCCTCCGCTTTATTTTCCATCCTCTTCTGCACTATTCTGGTTAAGATTTTTGACGCATGGGAGATTAGGCTAATCGTTCTAAAGTTCTCGCATTTGTCGGCTCCTCTCTTTTTCGGTATAATAACGATAATGTTCCTCTTATAATCCTCCGGCATCTCGCCCGTTTCGTATATGTATTTCACCAGTTCAAACATCCTATTTACTACTTTCTGTCCCGCACATTTCAAAATTTCCGTCTGTATTTTATCTACACCCGGCGCTCTATTGTTCTTTAGCCCCCTTAGTACTATTTCAAATTCCTCTCTCAATATAGGTTTTCCTACATCTTCCCTATCGATGCTAGATTCTTCCTCTAATATCTCTCCTAATTCCTGACCCTCGTATAAATTTCCTAAGTACTGCTTCCATCTATCCGCTTTCTCCTCTCTTCCGATCAGTATGTCCCCCGATTGACTCCTAACGTTTCTACTTATTGTTCCTATATCCCTGAAGTTCCTCTTAATTATTTTGTAAGCCTCATCAGTCTTACCTACTTGCAGCTTATATTCTACTTCTTTGCATTTATCCTCTATCATTGTTCTTTTGCTTTTCTACATTCTCTAATGATTTCCCACTTTATTGCCTTATAAGTTTTCAGTCCTTCCTCGTCTCGTCTGTTTTTGTAGCCTCGTCTCTTTTGTATATTCACTTTGTATTTTCACTATCTTTTGTATTTTCACTATCTTACAGAAATTTAAGGACATCTTTAATGGAAGAAATACTAATATTATACAGTATCCATATCACACTTTGCAATGTGATTTACCTTCGTCAGCATCCACACTTCAGTTGCGACGAAATATAAAAGCTTACATATCAGTACGCCTTTTATGTATCACAATTCTGGAAATTGATAACAATAATTTTTCTTATGTTTCATGATTCATTGTATAGGTATCTGTTCTCTGAGCCGAAGAGCCGTTCTTTGTCAGAGCCCTTTCCGTGTTTCTTAATTCTTCAAGTCTATTTATGTTGTCGTGAATCCTGTTGTTTCTCTGGACTAACGTTATCGCTGCGCTAGGAGCTCTTCTGTTGCATGTAATGACGAGAAGTAGCATGTGGGTAACCGTCTATGTACCTTTTTATAATGTACACTACATGGGCCAGCTTATTTTGAGTGTGTTTGATAAACATGTCCAAAAACTCAATAGCCCAATTAATTAAACGTTTGATTAACTGATGGATTGCTTTGGAAATTTGAAAAAATATATAACTTAGTAGGGCCTCTCATATTCTTCTATCTACGAGTAGTCATAAGTAATTTAAGTAAATAGTTAAGTAGTTACAAGTAATTTAACTGAAAGCATTATATATAAAAATATGTTTTTAAATATAATTATATATTACCACAGTAAAAACAAAAACAGAAAGCCATAATAACTACTTCATACAAATATATATGTCTCTAGGAGTCGCTATAGTGATGTTAGTAGGCGAAATTATTAACATTAATAATATACATATATTTAGTGTGAAATTCACGCTTCTTTTTGCCATAGTTTTAATTAGTTTAGCAAATACTATAAACTTGTTAATGGTAATAGAATACTCGCAACTTAGCCAATTAGAAGGATCAGCATTGCACGATTTCATTCATTCATACATTCTCTTTGAAATTTACTACAATGGTGGAATGCTTTCACCGATGTCTATAATTAGTAAATTTTGTGGACGATAAAACACCTTTCGTAAATAAAGAATTACTTGAAGACGCCGAACTAGAGAATGAATCATGTGTATGTATATAATGAAGGTAAAATTACCGATCCTGATTATGAAAAAATATTTTCGTTTTTGGTGACCGATAAAAAGATAAAAGATCAACAGTATTTTGAATCAGTTCAAAAAAATAAAATGTTTGGAATACCTGTGGAGATGGGAAGAACAAATACAAAAAGGAGGAACCCGAAGAGAAAAAATTAGTGCAAATATCAAAGTGTCGTAATAAATTTGTTGTTTCATATCTCACTAACACTGATTTCGTAGATGGGTTCTAGAAGTTAATTCAGAGTTTAATGTAGATATGCTTAAGGCATCGCGGCATTGTATACGGAATTTTAAAATATATTATCAAATCTTATTTTGTAGAATTTCTAAATTTTCTATACTTTAGTATAGATCTGGGTGAACTATAAATATTAGTGTTTCATTGACTCCAGGTCTTCTATTAGCTTTCTCGCTATGAAAAGTAATGTCAAATTTACTCAAAACATTGGTTACAGAATTATTTGAACAAAGCATTAGACTGTAACTTTTTCACTTATTCTCCAACAGGCTACTGTCAATCTGACTTCCAGAAATATATATATATATATATATATATATATATATATATATATATATATATATATATATATATATATATATATATATATATATATAAACCGAAAAAAACGTTAATATTAACAATGTTACAAAAAGAAAAAAATAATAGAAGTGATTCAGTCACTTGATGTATATGAATTTCGAGTGTGGAAAAAAATTGTTAAAGATTTCTCGTACCTCGATCACACTAATACACTGTAACATAGAATTACAAACATGGAATAGTATCATAAAACCACAATCATTAATTCATAACCAGCTATTTTCGAATATGTACATGAACTTTGATTTTTTCATGACCACCTATGGGAGGAGGGTCTTTGTTTAATTTTATACATGTAGAATGTTATTTGTCATCTAGGGATTTATGTTTAACGGCACATTCTCTAACCGTAATATCGAAGACACCATATAAAATAAATTCCACTATTAGTTGTGGTCGGCATTCGGATAAGTGAATTACTGGTTAATTTATTATTGAAAAACGCGAACGATTTTTTTGAGTTAAATAATAGAAGATTAATACGTTGTGGAAAATGTCGAAATTTATGGAGAAACTGGCTAAAACGTGCACGTGAATAGTATGCAGAGTGTGTTCCCAATAGAAGATATGTATCCACTCGTTCAGTCATTTTATTGTGTTGTGCACCAGTTTTCTCAAGATGAGTGTTCAGTCAAGAAAAGACAATGCCGACGAACAGTAACTGGGGAAGAAAGTGAAATTACAGTATTAACGAGTCAGTTAATACTTCACACACAAGCTCTGGTTCACTAATGATCTTGGAATATCATAAAGAAACATTCTAGGAGTACTGAAGTCATAATACAAATTTTATCCCTACTACCTATGGTATATTTCCACCAGGAACTGCATGGTGATACCGCTCAAAATCGGGTCACATTGTATCAACGGACTCGTGAACAATTACAGACTAGTGAAACTTGTTTTCGTCTCTTACTTTTTTCTGAAACGTTTTACGAACTGCGAAGAAGTTAATAGACAGAATGTGCACTATGTGTGGTTTGTGGGAAATCCAACGAGGTGGCATCAAGAAAACAGGCAATGGAGGGTTAATGTTTGATGTGGAATCATTGGCGATAAATAAATACTAGGACCGTTCCCTATTGACAGTAATTTGGTCTATAGAAAATCCAACGTGGTTGCTTCAAAAAAAAAAAAAACCAAGCAATGGAGCGTTAATGCTTGATGTGGAATCATTGGCGATAAATTAATAGGACCGTTCCTTATTTACCGTAATTTAGACTGTATAGCATCCAATATGGTTGTCTCAAAAAATTGGCCAATGGAGGGTCAATGTTTGATGTGGAATTATTAGTGATACCTTAATAAGATCATTCCGTATTGACAGTACTTTGACGGGAAAGCAATATACTCAGTTCTTAGATCAACAATTCTCACAACATTACAGGAAAGGACAAACATGTAGTGCCAGCACAATGGTTACACACTATATTCTTCCCTGACTTCACGTATACTATTGGATCTGAATTATCCAGGACGGTGGATTGGACGAGGTGGTACAGTACATTTTTTCGCAAAATCATCAGATTTTGACCTGATTTGATTTCATCAGATTGTGGAGACATTTTAATTGAAACGTTTAAGAGTTGCCAACTGTACCGAAAACTATGGCAAAATATAATACATTAGAAGTACTTGCTGGTATATTGATTGAGAAGTTTTATTACGGATGGTGCAAAGTTTTGTAATACGCATTGGAAAGTGTATTGCAGTCAACGGACACTATTTTATATAATTGTTAAAGTGATTATGCTTTATGAAAGTAGCGACAATTATTATGTTCATTGCCTAAATAAAATTCTATTACATTATGAAATATACGTCTATAGTTAATACTTCAAGAAGTAATCCACAAACTGGGCTTCTTATGAGAATAACACTGACGTAGTTTTCCACAAAACACCAAAACTCTATACACTACACTCGACGCGCGTTTCGCTAATAAAGTTGACATCATCTGGAGATGATTAGTACTAATTAAATTAAAAGTTTTAATCATCTCCAGATGATGCCAACATTAATGGCGAAACGCGCATCGAGTGTAGTGTATAATGTTTTGGTGCTTTGTGGAAAACTACGTCAGTGTTATCTTTAAACCAAAGGTTCCATCCCACTCCAGTATCTTATAAGAATATCAAGAATTAACTATTTCAGAGATACTGTCTTTATTTCCAATAGATAATTTCTTAAAACTCAAAGACCAAGTCCAGACAGAAAAATTATATAATACATGAAATAAAAGTAGTTTATTTCTGTGTGCAGAATATAAATAAAAAATAGGTGTTTCTATTTAAGAAATCAAAGTTGATCTTCCGTAACCGTGTAATTAGAGATTCATCAAGTCAAGTAACTTGATGTTTTTATAAAATACTTGACTTGACTTGAAAACAAAGCTTTTCAAAAATCCGCTACTTGACGACTTAATTTTTCATCGTTACTGTTTGACTTGATATCAAGTAATTTCAAATTACTTGATAACCAAATAACCATTTAATTATGTACGAGAACACGCGAATTACGACTGCAAAATCTTGCTTGCCTTAGCAATAAAAGCTGTACAAAAATTCACAGTCTAGCAAAAGAATTGAATGATTTTGAACATTTACCTGCGTAAAGATTTTGATAAATTCTTTCATTTTTTGGCATAGCCATTTTCAAGTTCACAAAATATTGTGAACTTGAAAATGGCTATGCCAAATCTTGATGTCATAACAAGGTGGAATTCAATTTCGAAATGCTACGGTGGAGCTTAAATATGAGAAGGGCTTTGAACATCCTTTGTGATAATGTAGACAACTTTAAGACTCGGAAGCCAACAGATACAGAATGGTCGCTAATGGAAAAAGTTTGCAAATACTTGATTATTTTTAAGAATATTTACACATCATTAGAAGGTGAAGCCGTACATTTCCGATGGTGATAATTGGTATAAATATGCTTCTGGATAAACTTGAAAACTGGGAACACGACAATAACCCAGATGAATGTGATGAGAAGATAATTTGTAGCATTCAAGCGGCAAGGGACAAAATCATTAAACATTACGAGAGAAGTAACTGGATATACTGTGTTGTTTTAATCTTAGACTCCCGACATAAGGTGGAAACATTCTCCAATACAAATTTAGGAATGTAGTCAAGCATTTTGAATAAATCTTCAAAGCAAAGTATTTTAGGGCCAATTCACTGCTCATATCATCTTCAAAAACCAAATGAAAATAGTGATTGCGGTGAAATTGACATCGATCTAAATTTATTTAAGAAATCTCCTGTTAACCCAAACGATGCAATGGCTTGGCTCTATGAAATAGCCAAATATCTGTTTGATTCACGAGCTGACAATCGTGAAGATATTTTAGAATGGTAAAAAAGACACGAAAAGTTTTTCCAAACTTGGCCATAATGGCCAAAGATTTTTTATCAACACCTGAATCTTCAGCTCCTGTTGAAAGGCAGTTTTCCAAGGCTGCTCTAACTATTACAAAAACTCGTAACCGATTAGGCGATAACTCTATTAGAAGCCTCATGTGCCTTAGATCGTGGATGGCAAATGATAATATTAAAGACTACTTTTAAATTTTGCTATTTCTACTATGTTACTGAAGAAGAAGAGGGTATACATTAGAAAATCTTTTTTATCGTTATTAGTTTTATTATTTTGTTTAATATTGTAGAATAATAAATTTAGAATAGTTTATTATCAGTATTTTTGCATTTATATTAATATATTTATTATATAGATTATAATTGAAAATTTAGTTTTGGAAATAAAAGGCTTAATTGCAAGGTTTCCTTTAGTCTTATTTCTTGATATTATTAAATGATTAATGAAAGATCAAGTAGTCTTGAAAAATTCAAGTAGTCTTCTAGAACTACTTGATTTTTCAAGTACTTGAAATATAACTACTTGACTTGAAGTTGACTTGATTTCAAGTCAAGTCAAGTCAAGTAGCTTGAAAGTCAAGTCAAGCCGTGCGTCCCTATGTGTAATTCTCCACTAAACTAGAAAAAAAATTAAAACCACTTGATCCCGCTTGTTCAACGTCATCATATAAAGGGTTGTTTTCTCTAAGACATACCATTACTTTGTACTTTTTATATCCACCTTGTATACTGTACACCATTTTTGTTAAATTCAGCTTTAGTTTGTGATGAATTATTATAGAAGAGATATATTCTTTTGATCCTGTTCTCACTCACAAATAGTTATTTCATTTCGTGGCATAATCCTGGGACGTTTTGGTGTTTTGGACTATATTGTGTGTACTAAATAGTAAATTATTGTAAACAAGTAAATCGAAATTATCGTAAATAACCAAATAATTATTTCTTTGATATGTCGAAGAAACCAGTTTGTCACTTTAATATGCATATTTTATTAACCTATTGAAAGAAAGGATTTCTTCGACGAACAAATATTTGTTATTAATTAAAGAATCCTTTTTCTCTATGTGATAAAATGGAATGCAGCTAAGGGTAATTGTCATATAACAAACAGCGTTTTATTTACTCGAAAACGGATATGAATACTTAATATAATAATTTAATAATTAATCCTATTGTTATTTGCCTTCAATGCATGTGAAGTGAACTCAGATAATTTTTTATTAAAGATATTTATGAATCATTTATACTGGCATTCCATTTAAATTTTCATCCCTATTACACAGGAAGATAAAATGGTTCAGATTGTGATTTGAATTCTTGAAAATGTTTTATTATTAATTATTAACAATTATGTTTCGAATTGACGCATTCCTATAAAAGTTATCGCGTCATTTAAGTGTCATTGGAAGAGAATACGGATACCAACTGTAAATTGTGAATATTTCAACACAAAGAAGAAGAGATTGTTCGCCGTACTGTCTAATTAATATTTCCAAAGGAAGCCTATAATGGATATACAGGGTGACGCACAAAATAGGTTATAGCGTCGTTATTTGTGGTTCGATTCAAGAATTAAAACAAAATGCAATAAAATCACTGAAAAAATATTATGCTCTGGAATATAGTACATTTTCGATGGACACTTCAAATTTAAATACAACGATAGTCAACTTTTTTTTTTTTTGGAGGAAAAAATAAATAAAAAGTTCATCAACAAAAATGCTATACCGAATTCGAAACAAAACATCAAGACTGATTAAAGACACTCGACAAGCACAAATTGGCACATGTGACGTTTACCAAATTGTAAGTAAAAGGTTCGTATCAGTCTTATATTGGGTGTAAAACTAATAATATTTTACACACTGAGGTTTTTTATTCTTCAACATAAAATGGAGATGATACGCCTACAAATGAACAAGAATATCGTTCATATGGCCGTCTCGACTTATCTGGCATAATGTCATTTGTTTAGCAAAATATGGGCACATAAAGCTGGCTCTATTTACTGAATAACACGTTGAATGAGGTCATTGACTGTTGCTGGCTGGGTGGTGTATACTTTGTACCTTGACACAGTTGAAAGCCCAAATCATCAATTTGGTGAGAAAAAAATTGCTTAACATGTCACAATAACGTTCCCCATATTCTGTGACAGCACTACCAGCTTCATTTTCAGAGAAGTATGGTCTAATTACTCCACCACTCCAAAATTCACACCAAACCGTACGCTTCTGTGGATGCATTTATTTTTTGTGAACAGCATGTGGATTTTCAACACTCCAAATTGGACAAATTTGTTTGCTGACATATCCGTCAAGATGAATATGTGCTTCATTGCTGAACAAAATTTTGTTTTTTGCAAAAATCAGCATCACCTTCTTTCCTCTATAACACCCAATTAACAAATGTATGACAATATAAATTGTCTGTAACTTTTAATTGTTGTGTCAACTGAGTTTCTTATGCTGGCAGATGCAGATATTTATTTAAAATCCAATGCGTGATAGCTCTTGACAGATTTAATTATTATGCATGACGTCGAATTGATGTGTTTGGATACTCCCGTATACTTTTTATCGCTGTAGCAATATTTTCATCTAACCGACTAGAACGAGGACGTATTGGTATTCCTTTATCAATAATAGAACCCGTTTCTTCAAATTTCTTGATTAAGTTACGAACTGTTAATTCTGTAGGCGCTTCATTTGTCCTAATTTTTCTTAACGCAACTGTAAATGATCTCTCACTTTCATAATACCAACTATTCGTTGTTTAACGTTAATCGCGGCATGTTGACACTGTACGGTTTGTAGATGACAGTCGTTAAACATTATCCCTATACTATCTTTGATAGAACGCCCTAATACGCCCTATCTTTGACAGAACGCAAATGGCAGGCAATTCAAATCCTATAATTCCAACTGAGACACTGTATTTTACATACTTTCATCCACAAAATTAATAATGACGAACTTCTTGATATTGTTAAAAGAATATTTTGAAAATGGAGAAAATAGCTATAAACCAGCCCACAGTTATCTTAGTAATCCACATGTTCTTAAATTTTATTCTACACTGCCGAATTTTTTATGTCTTGAACTTCTTTCATGGGAAAATACTACTGATTATCCCATGAAAGAAGTTCAAGACATACAAAATTCGATGGTGTAGAATAAAATTTAAGAACATGCGGATTATTTAAGAAGGCGGAAAGGTTAGAACGAACATTTTGGGATGCAAATCTAGAACTAAATATCCTGCGGTGTATTTAAACAAACGTCAAGATAGATTTTACAAGTCCTTCGATTGACATACAGGATCTTAACAAGAATTTATCTAGACAGGAAGAAGATTCAAAAATAAAGACATAAAAAATTCGGCAGTGTCGAATAAAATTTAAGAACATGCGGATTATTTAAGAAGGCGGAAAGGTTAGAACGAAAATTTTGGGATGCAAATCTAGAACTAAATATCCTGCGGTGTATTGAAACAAACTTCAAGATAGATTTTACAAGTCCTTCGACTGACATACAGGATTTTAACAAGAATTTATCTAAACAGGAAGAAGACTCTTTATAACACGAGATAGTATATGAAAGCGAGGAATATTTAAACACAGAAGGGTATTATTCTCAGGAATATTTTACATATGCCGAATGTAATGATGGTAGCGAAGACATTATTAACAATGAAAACCTATCGCAGAATAACCTATAGGATGGCGAGGAGGCAGAAGAAATACAGATTGAAAATCCTGTTTTAATGCAAAATGAAGAAGAATTATCATTTATTATAGAAGAGGTTCTTCCCAATGTGTGATGTAAATATATGTATTGATAATGAATGCGACGAATCGTATGCTGGAAGTGATATATCCAGTCCTTCACAGAATAATTACTATATATTAGACTATATATTATTTGAACTATATAGTATTTATATAAAGAACGTACTTTTATACCGCCATGAACCGGTATTCGTAAATTTTATTCACAAAATGGTTGCTTGAGCAATTGTAAATTTGTTTTTTTAATTACTTCATAATGTCTTCCTTTGTTCACGCATTATTATTTAAGTTATTTAAAATTATTATTACAAAATGACTGCAAATAAAGTCCGTATTGAGACGATGAAACTATTCTTTAATCTACAGAAATAAGGAGATTATACTCCAACCCATCTGCAAATGCCTTATATAATGACTAAACAAATTAGCTGAAAACAGTTATTCTCCTGGCTATATGCCAAACGCCGAGCGCTGAATTACATGACAAAATTTGCCGTATTTTGTTTAACAGAGTTAGCACAAAAATACAGTCATTAAGATTGTTCCAAAACCATAAGGAAGATGCAAAGTGTCACCTATCTCAGGATATCGGTAATTGCAGACCAGTTTCGACCTTATATTGCGTCTCGTCAGTGCAGTGTAAATGAGTATACCTCTGACAGATGAAGCTGACACCGCAGTAGAACGTACCAAACGCCAACTCTTGGTAGTTTCGAGAACAATCTAAATCGAAGTAGAAATTTGAGATCATCAGTATATAGACAAAATACGGCAAATTTTGTCATATATTTCAGCGCTCGGCGTTTGGCATATAGCCAGGAGAATAGCTGTTTTGACCTAATTTGTTTAGTCCTTATTATATAAGGCATTTGCAGATGAGTTGGAGTATAATTTATTTCTATTACTTATTTCTGTAGTTTGTATATTACCCTTTGCGTAGTGAAACGTTGCATTATACTATTCTTTAATTTTCACAACTTTAATTATGTTTTACAACATCAATCTTTATATTTTGTAGTGATGTTCATCAAGAAACGAGGTAGTAATACTTTATTTACTTTTCCCTCAATATTACATAGCGATGTATAATCTTGCGATATGTCTTTAGATTTAGAAAAAAAAATCCATACAATATTCAATGAGCGAAAACATATATACGTTGCTATTAAAAAAAACTACCGTTAAATATGGTTATAAATTAATTTGAGTCCACTGAAATTATTCTGTATGCCAGATTATATCGTAGTATGTTTTTAGTGATTTTATTCTGTCTTTTAATTTTTAGCATTACATCATAAATAACGACGCTAACCTTCGTCGTTTTCTGTGCGTCACCCTGTATGATTGAAATTTTAATTTGGGTTTTGTTTATTGTCATGTCGTGTGAACTTACTTTTCGTACATAGTACACTAAGTGACGTAACCTTTTCGATGTTATGGTCGGTGAACTAAAAAATTATCCACAATCGTAGAACAATTCGTGAAGAGAACTGAAACTGACGTGGGAAACTGAAGTTCATCAAAGGATGATAGAAAAAAATTAAGAATGTGATTCAAGTACGAGGGGTAATTATAGCGTAAAATTATATTTCTGCGAATAGTTAATTTGCACACATTTCATTATGAACTCCAATTTCTTATGGAACAGTATTATAGAAATTGTTGTTCTATTTTCTAGTTATAACTAATATTAAGGTATATACCTTGAAATTTAATTTATGAGATTAAAAAGTTCAAATATATTAAATTTTACTTTCCATTCTTTATTATCTTTATATACAATATTATCGAAAAACATATATCAGTTATATATTGCCATTGTTTAATTTCAACAATGACTAACGAGCATTATGTCGTAAAAAACTTAAACTATACAATTATATTGACCGAGTTTATTTCATTGGCTACAGACATCACACTTAAAATATACGTAGTGTTTAAATAAAGCTGTTTCAGACATTTGCTCAATAAAATAATGTGATAAAGATAAAGCAAAAACATTTGTTGATGCCATAAAGATAAACCGAATTGGTTTAAAATATTGTTAAAGCCACTTTTAGATAATCTTCCAATAACATTGTATTGTATTCCAATGGTTACATACTAAATTAAATAATTTAAGTAGTAACTCTTTTAAAATAAGTGAGACTACATGGAAATTTACATTTTTTCTTTGTCAAAAATGTGTAACACAAAATTTCATTTATGTTCTAAAAACAGTGGCCCAATTATTAAAAACAATCTCAGAATGTTTGGTTAAGAACATCAACTTTAATGCGTATTATTAATTAATGCTCTCTATGTAATCAATGAAATCTTGTTTAATTGACGTCTTATTCAAATAGCCCATGTTTTATGAGTAGGGGACTGCGGAGTGCTATTAAAATGCTTGTAATTAACTCGTACTTGGCGAATTTGCATATAAGTTACACAAAGCGCTAGTACGTCCCTGGATCCCTATGTAGACGTTAGACCTTATTTGAATTTTATCAAATAATAAATAGCGTTAGTAACAGTAACAGTGCCAGAGTAACATAATAACTTTCGTTTACGCCTACTTAAATATAAATTTGTTTAACATACGGTTATGTATTAGTCTGGTCTAGTATAATGTATGTATATCCAGTTCTTTCTAAACGAAACGGATTGTTCCTAGGTTGCCTAGAATTTCCAATTTGTTCTATAATAGATATTGTGTTAAATGAACTTATGTATCCCTATGTTAAATAAGAATATTAAGTAATGGGTGTTTATCATTAGTCTTTATTATTGGTATTTCTAAATACCTATAGATTCTCTTTTGAGATACAAAAAGGATAGGATAGGACATATGTATAGGATTTACTGTTAGAATATAAGATCAAGTGTTCTACTTATAGTTTTAGGGAAACCCCTAAAATGATAAATACTTAATTTATTTGGCTAACAATGAGACATCACTGTGTTACACTATGAGATATCACATTTTTTGTACCGAACATTTTTATTATTCCGTATTATTCAATCATTAATATTAATTTGAATCAATTAAATCTTAAAATTCAGGACAACTGCAAAACCGCTTTGAAAATATAATGTGAGGTAAAATATAGTTGAACTGGAATTGAATAAAACTCACGGTACATAGAGTGATTTGGGGATAAATTTCTAATATTTGAAAATAATGTTTTTCAAAAATACTGAAAATTTTATTAAACAAAAAGTGAATGATAATAGAAATCTCCAGGTACAGAAAAAAAGTGCTACGAGAAGGAAGGCTGCTAGGTTGATAAAAGCTGTAGGTACTTTATCTAGGGTCTTACATATTTTTCTCATAAAGATGCTATTGCGTCATGTATGCTTTTACCTTTCCCAAATCAAGTTATAATTTTGAGAACAGTTTATATTTTTCTAAGTACTTAATTATTCTTTAACTTAATAATTAATAGTTAATAACTGAAAAGTTCGCGATTAGTGAAATGGATCCATAATTAGGTATTTATTTTTTATAACAACTTTTATACTTAGCTATATTGAAAGCTGAAGGCCATTTGCTTCTACAATTTATTTATTTATTGTGTATGCAATGGTTCAGCAATATATTCTAATTAAAGCTTTACTTCTGTTAAGAAAACTGAAGTACTGCTAGATATTTAAAATGTATACCTTTTGATTTACTCAGTAGTTCTTTAGCCAAACAATAAGGATGGTGCTGTTCCACACCAAAGAACTGGTGGAAAACTTTCAACCACGAAGTAGAAAATATCAGACCAGAAATTATTGAACGTTCAATGCAGTTTCATTATAGCTCAAATAGTTCATTATAGCTCTAAACACAAATTCCGAAAATTGTAACATTTTTATATGACCGACTGATATAAAAATGTCTTTTTAAAAAACAAGATTGATGTGTTTTAGTTTTTCCAAAAGATCGTTTAATAACAACAGTACTAATATCGTGTGAAAGCTTATTACCATGCTGTATATCAGGATCTATTAGTAATTTTTTCTTTAATTATAAAGACCTATCTCTTTCTTTTCCGATATCTATCCCCAGTCTTTAGGAATAAAGTATGGATATAGACTCTTTTATGTTGACATAGGTTTATATATTTTTGCATTTAACTAAAGTAAGAACTTACACATTTATTTACTACTGAAGTAGTCAAAGTACCGGATATTAGGAAAAAACCATGGAAAATTCACTTAATACGCACCAAATTAAAATTAACCTACCATGGCCTTTACCCATATTATATCAAAGAATCTAGTTCCATGAAATCTGTGTCATTAACACCATAGTAATATTGTGTAAAAATAGTAAACTACACAGAGGAAAGACAGCCAAGATGAATTTTAAAAATTGAGCAATTTCAGTCAGTTTGATGTATGCCAGACACAAAATTAATGATTTTCAAGACGTTCTGCTTAAAATTTATACATATATACCGTGGGTTACGATGTTTTAGGCAAACAAATCTTGGAAAGATTTGAAAAATTACGAATATTGTGCGAAAGTTTATCACCGTGCTGTATATCATTGTCAGTAAACGATTTTGACGGTTTGATAAATGATTTGAAATTCTTGTTAAAAAATTCAATTTGTACTCAGGTTTTTGGATTTGTTGAGCAGAAATATTAATTTCCCTTGGCGTATACCTCTGACGATTGGAAACCGTTTGCTATTGCTGTAGAAACAAATCTTATAATTGAGATAAATATTTTATTTAGTGAACTATGTTTTTGTTTTGTATTTTTTTAATAAATATGTGTATCTATTGTACAGAGAATAAAATAAATATGTGAAGACTATATTAATTTTATTTTTATTATTTTTCCATAGAATATATTTTCATTTAGGAGTACATAATATTAATCAGTCAAATTATAGCACAACACAGTTTCAAGTTTTCATTGTCTATAATGCTTGAAATTGCGATTCAGTTTATCCAATTTCTAACTTTCTCTAATGATTTGCTCTTATATATGGCAGTGAACGTTATGTCTGGACCTTCTACTAGAGCAATATTATAAATTATAGGAGTAACTATTATTTCATTGTATGTATTATAACTTTAATTTATGGAAAATAACCTCGATTGGCCTTTACCACTTGCAATCACAATTGCTTAAAATAATACAAGTAATTTTGTAGTTTTTAGTTAGGATCAGAGTCGACGAAGTGGAATCTAATTATAAATTTATGCTAGAAATTATCTATACAACCAAAATAAGTAAATTGCTTTTTTAACTACTCGTGATAATCAATTAAAAATACAGTTTTTCGGGTTTGTTTGTGAATGCAGTTTTAATGAGAAATAGTTATTTAAGCGTTGCCTATTTATTTAGTTTTTTCTTGTGTCGTATAAGGTAACGAAAATCGATTCGTCGATTAAATTTACAATTTGAAGTTGGTTAATCAGAAATACAAGTGCATTTAATTGTATATTTTATTCACAGACTGGAAGATTCCACGGGCTGGTATGATTTATTCTTGGTATAACTATGAAGACTGTATGGATATTATTTATGGTGATTGATCACCAGAGTCTGGTAGTACAGAGAAAATTGCAAAACAGATTCAGCAATAGTCCAGAAAATTTAACAGAACTCACTTGTAATAGTCGACGAAGCGTTAACAGATTGGCAGGGGATATATCCAGAAACCAAGAAGACATCTTTTTTTTATTTACATTATATTTTTATGTACTTATATAGTATGTCGCAATCGTACGATAGGATTTGAATATTTGAATCGCACGCCATTTGTGTTCTGACAAAGATAGGGCGTCAATATTTAACGACTGTTAATTACAAACCATACGACGTCAACATGACGTCATTAACAGTTCAAAAATGAATAGTTTGTGTATAACTGCTTTATGAAAGCGAGAAAGTGATTATTTACTGTTACATTAAGAACATTTAGTACAAAATTAGAACAAATTGAAGCCCTTACAAATACGTACGTAAGAGATCGTAATTTAATCAAGAAATTTGATGATCCGGGTTCTGCTATTGTTAAGGGAATACCAATACGTCCTCGTGATGGTCGGTCAGATGAAAATATTGCTGAAGTGAGAGAAAGTGCACGGGAGTATCTAAACACATCGACTCGATGTCGTGCACAGCAATTTAATCTGTCAACAGACACCACTCATCGAATTTTAAAGATTTAAAGATCTGCATCTGTTTGCATACGAAATTCAGTTGACATAACAATTAAAAGTTACAGACCATTTACAACGTTGTACATTTGTTAATTGGGCGTTAAGAAAAGAAATAAGGTGATGCTGATTTTTGCAATAAAATTGTGTTCGGCGATGAAGCATATTTTCATCCTGATAAATACGTCAACAAACAAAATTGTCAAATTTGGAGTGCTGAAAATCCACTGCTGTTCACGAAAAATAAATGCATCCACAGACATGCACGGCCTGCTGCTCATTTTGGAATGGTTTTATTCACAAATCACATCCTATAATTCCAAATGAGATGCCCAGGCATGTTGGCGTTATATGGTTTGTAGATGATAGTGTTCATAAATTTACAGGTCGTCAATATTGACGCATTATCTTTGAGAGAACACAAATGGCACGCTACTCGAATCCTATAGTTCTAATTGAGACACTCTATATTTCTATTCTTTTTAGATAGGTACGGAATTATGTCTGCAAATAAAAAAAACTATTAATTTCGTATAGCTGAATTAGTTACCAAAGAAAAAAGCTATGTATATTTGTAAATCGATAGTTCCTTTTTATTTTGTTACAATTTATACATTTCGATATACATTTTTTTATGGCGAGTTTTGCAACTTTTAGTGTTGCTTCTCCCATCTCAGACGCCATCTTTTTCTATAGTTCCAATCTCTTTCGTAGAGTCCTCTACTTTCCATTGCGGTGCGGATGTTTGAAATCCATTTTTTCCGTGGCCTTCCTCGTTTATGTCTTTGTGCTGGTGTCCAGTTCTAAACCTTTAATGGTATCCTTTCTTCGTTCATTCGTTGCAGGTGTCCATACATTTTAACTGCCTGCAAGAACTACCTGATCATCTGCAAAGAGGATTGTATACAAATGAATGTCCTCTATCCATATCCCCATGGGACTGCATTTTCTTATCCACTCTGCGCTGCAGAGATAAATTTTAAACATAGTTGGAGAGAGGCAGGAGGCCTGTTCAACTACTTTTGTTTGTGAGAAAGCATCAGAAGTTTGATTTCCGATCTTAAGAACCGCTTGGTTTTCTCTTCTCAGTGCTGTTACGGCGTTTATATATACACTATTTATGCCTGCTTCTTTCATTGCGATCCACAATTTCTGTAAAGGGACGGAGTCGAATGCCTTACGAAGATCTATGAAAGTAGCGTAAAGCTGCATTCCTCTTGCTAGTATCTTTTCTGTCAGTTGTTTTACTGTAAATATATTGTCCACACAGGATCGCCCAGGTCGAAATCCACTTTGTTCTTCCATTTATGTGGCTTCCTCTTCTATTCGGGCTGTTAGGACTCTCATACAATTCTCAATTATTATTTTGTTCTATTTCTTGGTCACTAAACTGTGGTTCATATTTTATAACATGCGTGCATAACTTATAAATACACCTTTTATTTTTGTTAAACTTTGTGTTCGAGTTGTGACGTTATCATTATATTTCTTAAATTTCAATCCCATTTTTTTTGCAAAAGTGCAACTATACTCCACATTAAACTTAGTTTTAAAATATGGTTATATGAAAAATAAAAATGGTTTACAACTGCAGAAGTATCTCGTATTTGGGACATGGTAAACATTTTGATTAAACAACAGTTTAAAAGACTAAAATTAAAAACGTAAATAAATCCACTGTGTAACTGAAAACGGAAAATTGATGCCTAATCAAATATATTTTGCTCATTCCAAACCAAAACTGTCGAAGACAAATAAGATCAAATAACTGGTCAATTCCTAATTGAAAACCATTGAATTGCCATCGACGCTTTCAATTAATGTGACAAAAGTCATTATGATTAAAAGAACCTCCAATACCAAATATCCCTATAGGTAAAAGACCAGATTAACTGAATACATTTTTTTTTCGATAAACGGCATTTCTATTGTCATCAACTCCTAAGATGTTTAAAAACTGTTTTATTTAATAATGTTAAAAATCCTTAAAATCTGGGATGAGATTCTTTAAAATGGTCACATTGGTCACCCTGATGAAAGCGCCAAGTGCTACTATACGGAAGTAACGGGTATCCCAGCGAGAGGCAGCCGATTATGTTTGTAATTATTGGACAAATAAATAAGATTTCTACAACAATTTTGGGTTCAATTGTTTATGTAAACTATGCCATTAGACATGGAATACAATATCTTGTAAGTGGCCGCCTCTGCTTCTCTGGCAGCAGTGGATTCTTTTGATGAAGTTTTACATCACTTCGTGGCACAGCTGTGGTCTTGTGTCCGCAATAACTTAATGTTTTGGTTATTGGCTATTGGCATAGACTTTTCCTTTAACGGTAAAGTATAAACCATGTATGTTTATCATACATGGAGACATTTTCCTTGAATTTCGCCATCCATGACGCGTTGAATGGACGCTTAGCAGGTGCCTCACGACGACCCATAATTGCACGTAATTTTCTTTCAGTGTCCACAATTGAACCATTACTTTCGTAGTACGCTTTGACAATAAGTATGCGTTGCTGAACAGTATAACGCTCCATTTTGTAATGGCATACTCTCCACGTAATAACTACGAAGCGTCAACTTCCAAAACATGCCGCCAAAGTAATGGTGACAAGTTTAATCGGCTACTTCTCGCTGGGACAACCTATAGTTGAATGCAAAGTTATGAAAATTGATTTATATATTCTATTCTGATTTATATTTTATTATATATAACATAAACCGATTTTATATTGAATATAATATAAATCAGAATAATAATTTATTATTTATTGTGGTGTCTCAATAGCTATAATGATTTTCCGAAATGTAGATTAGTTCTATAACGAACAGATTACCTTACACAAAATCATATTGTGTGCATATTATCATTTATCATCGCCTTCATTGTAATATGCACCTGAAAGATATGACAGGAAGACGATTGTCATTATATCGACCCGTATAAGAGAACAATAATAATTTCATTACAAATAAAGCGGCCTTGACTAAATAAATTGTTGGAGTATGCACATGCAGAAACTGGAAAATATTTCACAGAACATTTGCATCGGTGACTTGTCAAATGAGTGTCTCTCCATTTAATAATTTTATTGCATAGTTTGAAACGTAGTAATATTTCCAGTTTATTTTAATGTCAATTATAAAATCAGGTTGCGTCTTCAACTTTTTTCGAGAACCGGGTAATTTTACGGTTATACTGAATGTAAAAAAGTGTCACAACAGAGTTCTTTTATACGAATATTTAACGGACGGCGTTTTATTATTATTAGAGTTCATCTAAAATAAAGGGGGACTATGATGAATAGGTCAATATACTTTAAACATTGTGCTCGTATGGGAAAACGTTTATTATATTAATTTCCTTTGAACCACCGAAATGTACGTTTAACGCTTTAGACGAGCGTAACTATAGTTTTCGTGACTAACTGCACGATAAAAAGTGCCTAAATATTCACCAGAAATCCATTATTTGTAAACAAAAAGCAATTTCCAAACGTTTTATGTGTATAATAAACCAATATTGTCATTACTCAATATGGTGCACAAGTATGAAATAATTTTATTATTCATACTACACTAGGCACAAAAATTAAGGGATGAAAAATAATCCAAAATTTTTAGGCGATTTTCAAGGGGCTGTAACTCGGAGAAAAATAGTCGTAGGGTAATTTAAAGAAAAAGCAAATTGAAGCTTCAAGTTTCTAGTTTTCAGATCTTGAAGATTAGCAGTTTTTGAGTAATCATAAGTATACATCGGAAAAAGAATTCAAAATTTTTGCTTGCCTTTTAAAAGGTCAACGGACTTAATAAATAAATGACTTTTAGTGACTTCATCATAAACTTTTTTATATAATTTGAAATCACTGAAATAAATGTATTGCAGTCAGTGAACCTTTTGAAAGACAAGCAAGAATTTTGTTCTGAAATTTTCTTATGATTACTCAAGAACTGTTATTGATAAAAAATTTTGAACTTAAGATCTAAAAACTAGAAACTTGGAGCTTCAATTTGCTTTTTAATTGCTCAACGACTATTTTTCTCCAAATTACCAGTCCTTTGAAAATCATCTAAAAACTTAAGATTTTCTTACATCCCTTAAATTTTGTGCTTAGTGTATATAGGGTGGACAAATAAAACATATGGGCCGCAGATAGGGCGGACGTATGAAAAATGAGAAAAATAGAGACTAAAACGTTTGTAAATTAATGGAATAAAAACAGGCTCTTTAATTTGCGTATATATCATTTGCTAAATTTGATTTTTATCACATATTTAATATAATTGAAGTATGTTATTTAGTAGATATTTAACGAGTGTTAATATGATCAGAATAAGTGTGAACAAAGATTGATAGAGCTAGATGGAATTGACCCGAGAACATCTTTATTATAATTAGCTGTGTTGTAGAGATAAATGGAAACTCAAACTCAAAAAAGCTTGTATTTTAGTATAAAGTTGAAGGATAGATCATAGCAGAGACCTTTCTAAAGGGGCGTCGTTTTTCGGTATTTCAACACCAAAGTATTATTTTTCCGCACTCAACTATACTAGCGGAAAAGTAATGTAATCGTGTAAAGAAAAATGGAAAAAAATAGTTTTTTTGTTTATTTTTCGTTTTTCGGCCTAAAAACAAAAAAAAATGGTTCTTACAAAATTTTGTCTGTATGTGTGTCGTCGGCATTAAAATTTCTTGTTAGCACGATAACTAAACTAAATCGTGTCGGTTTTGACTGATTTTGATTGGGAACGTCTCCCAGATGACATCTATTAATTTTGAGGTGAATAGGACACACCCCACCCTGTCCATGGGTCATGAGAAAGCACGACGGTGGACTATTTGAGAAATATTTTTTTGTTAGCACGATCACTCAATTAAATCTTGTTGGATCGATCGGGTTTGGACTGATTCTGATTAGGGACATCTACCAGACGACATCTATAGATTTTGAGGTGGATAGGACACACCCCACCCTGTTCATGGGTCATGAGAAAGCACGATGGTGGACTATTTGAAAAAAGTAAAACTGTCGCATAAAACACATATTCTGTATTTATGTGTTTATTTTTTCTCGGCCACTCAATTCCGAGATAGAGATATTCTACGTGTGGAATAGTCCGTTTTAAGGTTTTAAAACATAAATCAGATTGATATTTTATAAAGCGGCTAATATTTTTGTTTAGGATTAGGTTATATTATATAATATTCCTATTAATGTTTACAATTTAAAAACGTTCTTATTTGATTGTTTTTTCTCAAAAATAGTATAACCGAATGGAAACAAAACCATATTAATTTCAGCAGAAGGTTCGATGTAGAACTTTATGACAAATTAAAACTGTAGGCTAAATTATTATAGCATCGTTTCCAAATGTTGTATGGGGTTGAATTGCTAGGAATAGTCCACCTTTTACGAATAATAAAAAATTACATTATACCGTTTATTAATTACTTTAATTTGTTGTAAGTTTCCTCAAAAAAATTATCAAAATCCATTATAAAATAAAAATTGTATTAAAAAAAAAGATTTTTATTCATTTTAAGGGATATTATTTCAGTCAGGATGTGTTCTGGGGAGAAAAAATCACATGGACTTATCGGGTATTATCATTACTTGATGTACAGTTCCCCTAGAGACTACTCACTATTCTGTGACACCTTTGTACATTTTTTGAAATTAAAGTCGGAAAAATGTTTCAAAATTTGACAAGGAAAATTGAAGCTATTGAGTTCCAGCCTCGACCCTTTAATTCGGGGCTATGTTCGGAGTACAAGTGAAATACCAGCTTTGCCTTCAAGTGTTGATAGAAACTATTTATTTAATAATTATTATTTACTTACCTCCAAGCAGTAATAAAGATGAGTTGAAATAATTTACATGATTTAGTTATTTTAGAAATAGCAAGATAAACAAAATAAAATTGATTAAGCGTAAGGCTAACGGAAATAGTCAAATTATCTTTAATTGAAAAACAATTTATTAATTAATAATGTAATGTGGTGTGATGTGAAATTTTCACATATAAAATAAATAAAATAAACAGTTTTAAAATCTTAAAACGGATTTTTCCGCACGTAGAACATCTCTAACTCGAAATTGATAGCCGAGAATTGGTGGCCGAGAAAAAATTAGCCAACACATAAATGCGTATTTTATGCGACAGTTTTACTTTTTCCAAATAGTCCACCATCGTGCTTTCTCATGACCTATGGATAGGGTGAGATGTGTTCTATCCACCTCAAAATCAGTAGACGTCCCTAATCAGAATCAGTCGAAACCTGATCGATACTACACGATTTAATTGAGTGATCGTGCTAACAACAAAAAATTCTCAAATAGTCCACCATTGTACATTCTCATTACCCATGTACATGGTAGAGTGTGTTCTATCCACCTCAAAATCAATAGGTGTTGTCTCTGAGACGTCCCCGATTAGAATTAGTCAAAACCCGATCGATCCGACACTATTTAGTTGAGTTATCGTGCTAACAAGAATAAATGCCGACGACAATGATAACAATAGCGACAATGACACACACAGCAAACATTTTTTAAAAACCATTTTTTTTTGTTTTTAGGCCGAAAAACGATAAATAAACCCAAAAAAATTATATTCTTTCAATTTTTCTTTACACCATTACATTAATTTTCCGCGTATAGTGGAGTACGGAAAAGTAATAAAGCAAACCTAGTAAATAATTCTGAAATAATACATTAAATATACATAATAATAACTTAATATCCCTAAATGTTGTAGAAGTATAAATTGGACTATATTACTTCAGCGAACAATAAAATTTGTTTAAAATTTAATAACGGAGCGATGTTTTAAAAGATATTCGTGTATGTATAGGATAAGTGTTGGTACAGTAATTTTTTTATATTGACAGTAGGTCTCTACGTGCCATGTTTATAAATTATTTGATTTAAAAATGTGTTTTATTATGTATGTCATTTCTGAAGAAACTATTTAACTACTTATTCATTCGTTTCTTGTAAACCTTTGTAAAGTCGTTGATATTTTTAATATTATGTGGTAATGCTCATATATTTGTGTTTAATTTTATTTCTTTTGAGTGTTATTTTTTTGTTTTTGTATTGTTATGTTGATGGTTTATGTATTTAACTCATTTCTTTTTTAATACTGAGAAACTAATAATCTGTATATATACAGTCCCTTTCATTTAAAAATTACCCACCCCCGAATATTCTTTTTTTATCAAGTTTACCACCCACTTTTACCAAGGAAGATTACTTCAAATCCCTCTCATGAAACTGTCTTTAGAAAACCGTCGATGAAGAAGAAAACCCACTGTTGCTAGAACAAAATTTACACTTTCAACAGAATGACGCACCACTACATTACAAATTACTTGCTCGAAAATGGCTGGATTAAGGGTTTGCGAGAACTGGATTACAAGAAAAAGAGCTTTGGAATGGCCGGCAAGATCTTCAGATATAACTCCACTGGATTTCTTCCTCTGATGTTATTTGAAGATATATAAAACTTCGCCATAGAATATTCAAGATCTAAGAAATAGCATTACTCACACATGCAGGTTAATTACTAAAGACAAATTTAAAACGTCTCACAAAATTAAAAATTAAATTACACTTTTGTCTAGCCGATAATGTTGGGAATTTTGAGCATTTTGAAAATCGTGTTGTAAAAAGTAAATTTATTCCATTTATTTATTTTGTTCTTTATTTAAATTATTTTTTTTTATTTTATTACGAGAACCGTCGAGAATGTATCAACCCTTTCAGTTCTGTAAACAGTTTCATATCAGTTTTATGAACAACTGCAACATAAACTGCAACGGATAATGGTTTTAAACTTTTTCCTCGTTATCTAAATTTACGTGTTTCTTTAAAAGTGTCTTATGCACATCCTATTTCAGAAGATGCGACATATATTTCTACTCCAGGATATTTTATGTGATCATTTGCTTCAATGGATATTTGCTGATTATTTCATGTTACTAAATTGTTTAAAATTTGGACTTTTCATTTGGATAGCCAAAGCGTATGTAGTTACTTTTATCAGAATTAATAGCGAGTGACATTTTACCGAACCATGATTTTACTTTTTAAGTGCTTTTCCCCGACTGCTTTCACATGACTCCACAATGCATAGGTACTGAATAACAGGGTCACCTTCAAAGGAGGAAATATGTCATTAGGTGTCACATATTAGGAGACCATTTATGTAAATGGAAAAAGCACTGGACCCAGTATTGTATCTTGAGAAACCCTATATCCAATAGGTATGTATTCACTCATATATTCCTCTATTTGAACCTGTTGTGTCCTATCACAAGTTTTAAACAAATTAAGTGCACTTTCTCTAATATCAATTAATCAATATTTCATAATCAACAGTAGTAAACCTCCTGGACAGTTCGAGAAATACATAGAGCAAAACACTGTCATTATATATGTAGTTCAGATCACGTTTGTTAAGTAGACGGCAGCATCTTCAGTCGATAGGTTCCATTTAAAATCAATCTTTTCTTAATATTAATAACTATTTCTATTATTTTTGGCTGTTAGAAACTAGGGTTACCAGCCGAAAACCGTGGTATGGATAATTTACGAAGTAATAATTGTGTTTAATATATTTTTACAACATACAAGAACGTTACAATCTGTAGAGGTTGAAATACATACATACGACGTTTTCTCGTGACTTTACAGCCATACTAGCACGTAAAAAGCTGGTAACACCATTATTCCTTATTTGACGTTTGCAATATCAACATCAATATAATCATGTTATTCATTGATTTTTTGTATTCTGTAAGCTTAAAAAAGGTATAAAAGTGCATTTTAGTTACCTATTATAAAATTAGTTGTGCCAACTGAAGTAATAAGTATTAACTGCATAAATATTTTAAATACTTCTATTTAAATTTTTCTGCTGTATCCATTAATTCTACTGGTCTATAATTAATGTATACTTTCATGTTTTAAGCTATTCTTTTATTATTTACTAATGTTAAATCAAATTGTATTATTTCCTTATAAACCGGAAAACTAAGAATCAAGTTATATCCAAAAACAAATATTCATCATGAAAATATTCTGTTATAGTGTTCTGCGATAAAAATACAAATCTTTTAAATGAATTCAATTCATTCAAATAAATAAAAAGGGATAGTTATAGATAAAACCATGTATAACCAACTTGAAGGACTGGTTACATTTTTCATGTAACCATAGTAAGATAGCAAGCTAACTTTTACACAGGAATTGTAGAAAACAGTACAATATCATCAAATAGTATAATTTTAAACTCACAAAGACGCCTATAATATGACTGCCTCTCGCGTAAGATTCTAGAATGTGTGTGTATTACACTACTTATAAGTGCAAACACCACAGTCTGAGAAAGGTGTGTATTTTCTTTGATGAGATTCAAATCCCTGAGGGCAATAATGTCCCAGCATCTATCTCAGAGTGTTATTGTATTACTGAACACTAAGTTCAAACGCTGCTGTCCATGAAACAGAATAAATCCTGCCCTTATCCAGAAGTCACTGCGAGCGTGTCCGTTTGATTTATATTAGTAAAGTGCGACATAAAAGTACATTAATCATTCAGATTGGTGTATTTTTATCGTCAGATACTGGTATAAAAAATATTTATATACAGTATCTACTACTTAAAAGTGCAAAATTTCTCCATTTAAGTACAGATTTGTAGAAAAAACATCTTCAAAGGTTGGCGTTGCTCTTCTAATTATGATACCCATGATATATTTATAATAAAAATGGATTATGTAATTTGTTTTAATATCGCAACTATCGAAAACTTGTTTTGAGTTTGAAAGGAACATACTCAAATTTCTTGATAAATGAACAGTATTTAACAAACTCCTACTATGATAGAATTTGAAAAGATAGTTTAAAATGTTAAAAAGGAATATCTAATTAAAAAAGAAAGAAATATAATGTGCATTATTGGTTTTTGACCTTGAAACGTGCTTCAAGAGGCCTTATTTATATGTAAAAAGAACTCGTATCATTCAATATTTTTTTAATGCTCTATTGGGATACTAAAGGGTGGTCCAACCATAATGCACGATGTTAATTGTAAGTCACACCTTAACCTCAAGTTTTTTGCCCAACTTAATTTGACATTTCTTTGTTTCAGTGTTTGACAAATTCAACCATGGAGAGGTACACAATTGAGCAGCGCGTTAAGATTGTTGAAGCCTTTTACGAAAATGGGCGTTCAAATCAAAATGCATTTCGTGCACTTCGTGACTTTTTTGGTCAGCATCATTTTGATCGACCAAATGTGTCCACAATCGGGAGAATTGTGCGCAAATTTCAGCAAACCGGGTCTGTAGGAAATGTGAAAACACCTGTGCATGCTCGCCCAGTTCGTTTTGCGGAAAACATTGCTGTTGTTCGCGATAGTGTAGCAGAAGAGCCGTCAACCTCGACTCGTCGTGACCAACAATTGAACATCTCACGAACATCACTGATGCGAAGTTTGAATAAAGATTTGAATTTACATGCTTACAAGGTTCAATTGACTTAAGAGCTGAAGCCTACTGACCATTTCAAGCGTCGTCAATACGCCGAATGGTTGGTTGAACAGACAGAAATGAATGGTGACTTTACAAAGAAAATGATCTTCAGCGACGAGACACACTTTCACCTCAGTGGATTCGTTAACAAGCAGAATTGCCGCATTTGGGGAAATGAAAATCCACGAGTGATTGTTGAAAAGCCGATGCATCTTCAAAGAGTGACTATTTGGTGCGGTTTATGGGCTGGCGGCGTCATCGGGTCGTACTTCTTCGAAAATGAAGTCGGCCAAGCAGTTACCGTGAATGGTGTTCGCTATCGCGAGATGATAACGGACTTCTTGTGGCCAGAAATTGAGGATATGGACCTGGACGATATGTGGTTCCAACAGGATGGTGCCACTTGCCATACAGCCAACGAAACAATGGCACTTTTGCGCGAGAAATTCAATGGCCGTGTTATCTCACGACGTGGCGATGTTAATTGGCCGCCACGATCATGTGATTTGACACCGTTGGACTTCTTTCTTTGGGGATATTTAAAATAAAAAGTGTACGGCAATAAGCCAAGAACAATTCAAGAGCTAAAGGATGAGATAATTCGGCACATTAACGACATTGAACCTCAATTATGTATCAGAGTCATTGTAAATATGGACCATCGGATAGAGATATGCCACCGAAGCCGTGGCGAGCATTTGGCCGATATTTTGTTTCACACATAATTGTCATAGATCCTTCTATCGTAATAAAGAATATTAAGATAATTCTCTGAAAACTTTTTGTTTTATTTACAATTAACATCGTGCGTTTTCGTTGGACGACCTTTTATATAGGATGTTGCCGATTCAATTGTTTACAACAATACATTTTAATAATCTACATACTTCTATTAAAAATTATTGCAGTTTTAGGTGCATTCAATCCATTTTATAACTTACCATCAATTAGGAGAAAACCTAATTCTTGAAAATATGTCGATATACTAAAATTTTAAATATGCATATTTCAGAATATTTCTAAGATATAATTATTATACATTTACTTCTCATCGATTTTCCTAAGGTGTAAATGAATAACTTGTATTCGGTGATATTATATAAAGTTAGAAAGCTATGGTAAATATCGAACATAACAGGCAAAGAACAGTAGCACTGTTCCTCTCCTCCCGACTTCATCCAAACTCCCTTACGCCCGCCAGAATGCATTGAACTTATCACTTTTATACACTGTAGTTACATATTCTTTTGCATAAAAGATGCTCCATGATTAACTGGATTTGATCTTCTTAAATTGCAATTTAGCAGCAATATTTGTTTATCCATTATTTAATAAGCCTTATATTATATTGGTGAGATCTTGAAGAAATCTTATACTTTTATATACCTACTTAGTATTTTGCAAAAATATATTTTTTTATTGCACTGCTTTCCTAAGGTAAGCAAAATAAAATAAAAAAAAACACAAACAATAAAGAAATATACAAAAACTATATCACAGACATTTTATAATGTAGATTTTTTGTTGAGCAAAATTATTCTATTATATGTACAACAATTCTCTAGTATTATATATAAATATCTATGAATGTTTTCAGACTTTAGGTGCATAATTTAATTTTCAATTAGTTTGACATAATATGCAGCATTTCCGTTAATATTTTCTGTATTTAGTGTTATTTTTTCAGTTCTTGAAAAAGCAATAAGAATCAATCAGATTTAGGTTTATTATAGTTTACTCAGAATTTACAGCAGTCAACATTTCTTAGTCATTATTTAAACAATGTGATTTTAAACAATATAAGTGTTAATATACCTCAAAATTAATATTTGCGTAAAGAGTGTGTCATGTATAATATTAATTTTACTGAACTGCAGTGGAAATCACAACTTTTTTATGTTATGCAGTTGACTAATTGTATTTGACTATAAGCATCTGTTTTATATTAACAACGTAACCTACATAATACAATGAAAATATGTTTTTCCGGCCATGTAAATATTTTACACTATAACAGTTTTGGAAGATCAGAAATGGCATCTGCTCCAAAATATAAATAAAAACATTGCTAGATGAAATAATTATTCGAAATTTTTACAATTAAAGAAAAGTAAATTGGATTTTGAGCTAGAAGTAGACTTTTCATATTTTTTATTAAAAATATCATTCAGAAGTTGATAACTTTTGAAGTCAGTTTAGTTTTTCTTGTAGATTTTTGTAGGTACATATAAAAATGATACCTCAAATATGCTGGATTTTTAAAATAAATATATTTAGAGCTAATTTTAAATAAACTGAAAATGAATAACAAATATATGTATCGATTGAATAACAAATATACAAATATATGTAAACTTACCTCTTCATGCTTTTTTTCTTTCAGTTTCACCAAGAGAAAGTATTGCATCTTCCAATACTTTAAAAGGTAATTATAACGCATTATAATTATCAATATAGGAGCAATATTTTGTCATCCACTCAACTGGAGTGGAAATAACAACTTTCTTAAGTTATGCAGTTGACTAATCGTATCCCATAATAGTAAACATCTGTTCTATATTAACAACGTAACCTGTATAATACAATGAAAATATGTTTTTACGGCGATGTAAATATTTTACACTACAACAGTTTTGGAAGATAAGAAATGGTATCTACATCAAAATATAAAGAAAAACATTGCTAGATGAAATAATTATTTGAAATTCTTAAAGAAAGGTAAACTGGATTTTGATCTTGAAGTAGACTTTTCATATTTATCATTTTTCTTTTGTAGATTCAGCCTATATAAAAATGACACCTCAAATATGCTGAATTTCTAAAATAGATATATTGAAAGGGCAAATTGTAAACAAACTAAAAAGGAAGAACAAAGATGTAGGTATTGAACTTACTTCTTTATGCCTCTTTCTTTCAATTTTACAAAGAGAAAGTATTGCGTCTTTCAATACTTCGCATTGCAATTATTAATACAGGAGCAATATTTTTGTCACTTATATGAATTAATTAATATAATTTTTTGAATAGTAAAAAATGCATCTTAGATCTTAGAAGTTTAATTTTTTCCTAAATAAATAAAATTCCAGAACGAACATTCTTGGAATTTTATTTATTAAAATAAAATTTTACAATTAAAAATAAAGTTGCTATTGATTCTTCAAAATATTGGTATATATTGGTTGCTGCATAATTATTAGAACTACAGTTTCTTTGTCTTAGTCCTGTTGTTTTACAAGGAATCTCCAGACAAAGCATTGTTCGACTGGTTGCATTTCAAAACAAGAAACCGAACAAATAATTTGGTGATTATTACTAGTAAAAAAGATCCATTTATAACAATGACCATAACATCAAAATTGGGAAAGTTTAGTTTAAGCCTAAAAACAGTCTGTTAAACAAGAGTCCGTTAACACAATTTTTTTAATTTTCATAAGTAGTTTGTCTAATAATTGCACCCAGAGTATTAATATCAAGAAAGTCATCATCGATGTCGTCAACCATGTTCAAGTCATATCACATGTTTTTGAAAACACTTTGTATGTACACTAAATCGTACTGGTGTATTAAACGAATAATAATAAAATGATTAGTTCTTAAAAAATGTTAGTATAGCCATTATATTTAAATTCCAAGTAGTGTCAGTGTGTAGTTTCTAATAATTTTCAGAAAGGAAAAAAGCGGGTTTCAAACCTATGTCTCGTACACAAATGAAATCGAATACTTCTGACGGTAATTTGATTCACTGAAATGTAAATAAGTTCGAAAATAAACTTTTGGAAATAATTCGATGTGACATTCAATTGCAATTCGACGCAGTCTGTAATGTTTATAATGATATTTTTCCGTTCATGCACGATTCCATATTGGGAAATATGAATAGACAATTTTAAATTTATTAAAATTTATTCAGTATTTGTTACATTTAAAACTCTTTTGGCATCATTTAAAACATATGGTGTCTAACAGTACCAATCACATATAGGTATACGCCCATTAACAATGAGTGTTATAACATTAATTTTTACAAAAATGGAGTGGAATGAAAGTGTCGTTAAACCACAGCTTCTTATATTAATATTACGGTGTGTTGACTAATTACTATATTAGAGTAAGCATTTATTCATTACATCGAAAACGTAACACAATCAATTAGAATGAAAATGTATGCCCTGACAGCCAAGTATACTTTTCTTTTTGCAGCATAGAGATAAGTCTTGTGGAATATGATAGTGGCGTAGATAAAATGTGAACCCAGAATTGCGAAGCTAAGTAAAAAACCGAGTAATACTTTGGTGAGTTTTTATAACAAAAATATTGCAAAATTTTCGCGATATAAATAATTTAAGTAAGATATATTCGCAGGCACATTTTCTTGAAAACTCCGTACTTTTTATACTTACAAATTAATATCTACAGGATAAATATTTCAGTTACACCTTAAACGCGTAATATAACATACGACACAGACATAATGAAAAGTCCAGGGTTGAGAAGGTATCTGGCGCTGGAGCCTTTGCCGTCTTTCTTCTCGCCCTCGGCGGCGGCTGTCGCGTTCTTAGCCATCGTCGTCGTATTCATACTCGGATTATGCAGCAATGCTGGTTCTGTAGTTGACGACTGTGAGGTAAACCTCGTGGGCGCCATTGTCGGCGAAGAGGACACCGTCGTCGTCTCCTGCGTGTCTTCTTGAGCAAAAACTGCACACAATACACTGAGTAAAACGAACATCAACGTTACGCTTCCCATGGTGGAAAAGTTTGCGGACGCCGGGGCTCAACGCACCAACGAACTTGGGAGTGAACGCTCGGGCGTACTATGCAACAGCGTCTCACCACTGCCACCTGGCCTACTGCAGACTGAACAGAACACTGAAGAACAGAAACTGGTATGCGTACGAACCTCCTCGCAAAACAATAAAGTACTGTGGGCTGTTGCCTAGTGAAGTGAGTCATGTTATTTCTCAACGGAAAAAATATTGAATGCCCGGCCGTCTCGAAGGGTCCCTGAGCCATTCACGGCCGGATACCAGGTACGAAATAGGGTCGCAGCAGTTCGATAATTGGTCGGCTGAAAATTAAACCCTTCTGGAAATCCTCGCCAAATCGTTAGAAGCCTTTGTGCAATTTTTTGTGTATCGATCTGCTCTGACAGTCACATTATAAACTAGGACTGACGGGGAATCGTTCTGGTTTATTTGTCTACCTACGCGATCTATTTTACACCGTTATTTTATATAAAGGCAAGATCAACTCGGAGCTTGATCACTTGATCAATGTTAGATACTTTTGGCGACTAAGAAACTTCGGCAATTATTTACTCTAGAGTAAAACTCTCAAAGCCTCACAAAATTTTGGCTACCCCCTATTCTCGGGGGTGTTAAAAACGAATCTTCATTTTTTGGCGATGGGATATAGTTTTCGAGAAAACGAATTTTCAATTTTCCTTATCAAATAATTTTCATTTTACATTACATGGTTACCTAATATTAATGTAAGTAGATGCTATAATACCTTTATATATGTACCTATATATTATAGATTAAACTCGTCTTAAAACTTATTATTCATTACGATTTTCTAATTTACTTGCAATGCTTACAATTTTCATGCAGCCATCCATTTCCAAGCGTTTCCGGTTATAGAGGGCGTTCGAATAGCAAATGACGGCTTCATGAAAATTGTAAACATTGCAAATAAATTAGAAAATCGTAATGAATAATAAGTTTCATGAGGATTTTAATGCATGATATGTTTTATTTCAGAAATTCATAAATAATTTGTGGCATCACTGACATTCTGTGCCAGTTCAGAACATTACGGACCTAATGAAATGGCTCTTTCCTTTTTCCGGTATTACTTATAGTCCGAATGGGGTACCACAAGGTAATGTTTTAGGATCCTTACTATTTTCTGCTTATACTAATATTGAAGGCACTTTTTTAAGTAGTATTAATAATAATGCAAATGTTAAAAAAATCATACATCTATACATTTTTGAGTCGCATATTAAAACTTATTTTTTTATATGTCATATTGTATCTTATTATACCACTAGATCGTAATTGAAATATGATTGGCAATGATGTATAATACTTATGCTATATATTTTTTTGATATTGGAATTCAAAAAGATACTCAGATTTTTTAAAGGAAGCTATGAGGAAAACATTATATCTGGAACATATATGTACATGCATTCACTGATTCTGAACGAACGTGAGTTAGCTGGTTGTGGAAAGCTACTTGGACATTATTTATAAAAAAAAAATGTATTTTTTAATATAAACTATGTATAAATAAAAATTTGTAATGTAAATTTGTTTTATTAAAATTGTATTTTAATAAAAATGTATTTTGTTTTTGTATTTTGTAATATACATTTTTAATATTATGGTTTTTTGAAATATAATGTAATATAAAATTGTATCAATTACATCAGTGTAGTTTTATATCAGATGTTTTACATCATTTTGACACTGTGGGCACATATGGCTTTACATAGGCCTATTGACAGTCGTGATGGGTATTTCTGTATATAATAGTTTTAAGTTATGTAAGTTATGTTTAAGTTAACCCTTCTTTAGCTAGGTACTGGGAACCAAGGCTCATCTGTTTCTTATGGGTAAAAATGTGATTATCACAGGCAATAAGTTTTACTGTCCCAGCCACTTCTTCAGACCCTTGAGAGTAGGTCAATGGTTTATGACAAGCGTGGCGTCGAAATAAGTTTTTAAATCAGTCTATTCTGGCATTTCACCCCCGAAACAATCGAAACATCCTTCCTCGCTCGGTCCTAGTTTGCTCGCTATTTATTTATTTTCTAAATAAACGTAGCTATAGCAATAACACACCACTATTATCATTTCACCACACACAGCACCCCGAGGACCGCCATAACACCATTGAAAGTGATAAAGTTTTACACGAGCAGATAACAGTGCATAAATTTTATATAATATGCAGGTGTAAACAACAACAGTTCTCATCCTACAGATGGCAATTATTTATATCAAGTCTGGTCTAGTTTTTCCGTTAAAAAAATAGGTAATATGGAATACATATTTAAAAATATTTCTGGTAATGAGTATTTAAAGTTATACATACACAGATCTACGTGCTGATTTTCATCTTAAGTTTGTTTAAACATATACTCCTGTAATTACTATATATAATTATGATATTGTTATCTATATATCTGTTATATCATTCTGGAAACTACAAGTAATTAGAATGTTTTATAAACATTAAATCTGAGTCAATTTATACAGATAGGTTTTTGCAACCATTAATTGTGATAATAGTCTTGAATAAATGAATCATCAACTATTGATATGGTTTCTTTTGCTGTTATCATATGTGGTAACAACCTGTCATTTAGGTTTATTGGGAAAAAGCATGAAAAAATAACAGAAAGTAACAATAATGTCAAATTCAATCAAAAACAAATTATGTCAACGAAACACATTAGAAAACAAATTAAATAATAAGAATTTTAATTCAGCAGCGTGTAAATCCTTTTCTAGCTCTTATCACTGATTCCATTTGGTCATGTTATTGATCAAATACTGAATGATTTCCTGAGGAATATTCTCCCATTCGACAAGAACGACTTGTTCGAGTTCCTTAAGAATCATGGGGATTGATATATGATGCTTATCTGATCGTTTTAATGCATATGGGGTTAATATCTGGGCTTCCAAATGGCCAGTCCATAGTTGAAGTATTCACAAATCGAATGTAATCCAGTACCTCTCTATCAACGTGGGGCCGAGCGTTATCCTGCATAAAAATGAAATTGTCTCTGACTAATGGGGCAAATGGCATCACATATTCTTCTACGATGTATTCTATATAGCAATTCTATAAATGTGCATTCATAGATCTTTCTCATATAGGAACCAAATTCGTGTGACCATTGAAACAGTCTTCTCCAGAACATTACTGATCCGCCAAAAAATGGAATTCTCGATTCTCGGAGAGATATTGCAGGCAGAAAACCTCTCTCCTGGCCTCCGATAGACTCGTTGATGTTCATCTGGCGAATTGAAGTCTTTTGTTTCGTTTGAAAACAAAACTTGTTTCCAGTCGTCAATGATCCAATTTACGTGTTCTCTTGCAAAATGCAGTCTAGTAATTCTATGTTTTCTGGTGAGTAGTGGTACAATACTCGTCTACTCTGTAAGCCTTCTCCTGTCCCTTCATTCAGATATTGCTATGTTTCGAGCTGTTCTTAGGTTCTGTTTAGCTCTAAACTGTTAGAAAGCAATTTCTTAAGGCGACTTGCATAAGATATCGGATTAAAAAAAATCTCTAGCGTAACTGAATTTATTCATTAAGCGTTAAATTCATAATTAATAAAGAACCATAAAATGTTATTTTACATCTGTCAAATAATTGCAATTGTTCAGTGGTACAACGTATCAGTAGTTACCGAGGACATCCTATACCACTTCAATTAAATGTCCAAGGACTTAAAACCTCGAAAAATTGTAAAAGACATAATTAAAAGTTTTGCTGCTGTCTTAACTTTGTCCAGGAGTATATTGGGATATACAGAAATTGAGGATGGTAGACTATTTATTATTTTGAAATGAATAAAAAATTTTGTTATTTGATTTTATTATGAAATATTATCGACATTTTCAAATCTTAATCAAAAATAAAATTGATAGAAATTATTGTCAAAATGTATGTCAGTTAAATTAAATGAGTATATTATTGGAGGCATCAATGAAATTTTAAAGGAAAAAAATATGGCTAGATTTAAATTATCTATTAAGTTAACAAATTATGCAAATTAGGGCAAGATCACCGAGTATCTAACAAAGCTTTACAGAAGATAATAGAAACGAGCGGTGTGAAGCTGAAAGTGCCCAGTGATATAAAAAAGATAATATTTCAATGATGAGAAACGTTTGGCTTGCATAAAAAATAATTGTTCCTAGAAGCTACATAATCTAGACTATGGCGACCGTATAGCTATAGCCTTAATCAGGTTCCAAGTAGAGGATTGACAAACTTCAACTATACAACATAGACGTTCTCTATGTTCATAGTTTGCTGTTTACGTATATTTACTTATTGATGAAGATTAATATACATCGAAATACATTTTATGTAAATTTGCTTATGTATGAGATTTCTTTGGGTATATATAAGAATAGGTTGTAAACATTATGAAATTATGCTTTCCCGGCATGCATGCCTTTCTGGCCTCCGACCTTTGACTTCTTTGATGTGTTAGGTCAATATCATTGTAAGCATAATTTTAAAACATTATTTACATTTGAGGAGAATACAATCTATATTTACAAAACGGCTGTTTTCGTGTGTGCGTGTGTGTCATGAAATTTTTAGGTCGTGGTACGAAATGCTTTTCGTTCGAATTTCGGCATTTTGACAAAATCAATATAGTAAATCGACCGTTGCGAACAACGTGGTAACTTTTGTTTTTTGATCGGAGTATGCCTCTAGAGGCATGCTCCGGAGGTGCCTTCGATATGAGCGAGGCGGCATCGGCAGCGCAATATTATTGCTATAACTTGCTTACTGTAATTATATTTGCTTATTCGTAATTGTATTATACTTGCGATTGCCCTTATATCATTCTTTATCGTCTGCAAGTATAGGAACACTGCTTTTAATTGTTATCTTGTTTCGTATTACTAAGTTGTACTGTTGTACTACATCTGTTATTATTGCTTTTAGGATCCTGAAATAAATATCGGTGTTTACTTCAGCACATAGGTTTATTGAAAATAAGCAATAATAAAGAACACTTTATACAAACAGTTTTAAAACCTTAAAACGGACTTTTCCGCACGTAGAACAACTCTATCTCGAAATCGAGTGGTTGAGAAAAAATAAACCAACACATAAATGCAAAATATGTTTTATGTGACAGTCTTACTTTTTTCAAATAGTTCACGCTCGTGCTTTCTCATGACCCATGAACAGGGTGGGGTGTGTCTTATCCACTTCAAAATCAATAGATGTCGTCTGGTAGACGTCCCTAATCAGAATCAGTCGAAAACCGATCGATCCGACACAATTTAATTGAATGATCGTGCTAACAAACAAATTTCTCAAATAGTTCACCATTGTGCTTTCTCATGACCCATGAACATAGTAGTGTGTTCTATCCACCTCAAAATCAATAGGTGTTATCTGGGAGACGTCCCCGATCCGAATAAGTCAAAACCCGATCGATCCGACATGACTTAGTTGAGTTATCGTATTAACAAAAAATTTTTCAAATAGTCCACCGTCGTGCTTTCTCATGACCCATGGACAGGGTGGGGTGTGTTCTATCTACATCAAAATCAATAGGTGTCGTCTGGGAGACGTTCCCGACCAGAATCAGTCAACACTCGATCGATCCGACATGATTTAGTTGAGTTATCGTATTTACGAAATAAATTTCTCAAATAGCCCCATCGTGCTTTCTCATGACCCATGGACAGGGTGGAGTGTGTCCTATTCACCTCAAAATCACAAGGTGTCATCTGGGAGACGTCCCCGATCAGAATCAGTCAAAACCCGATCGATCCGATACGATTTAGTTGAGTTATCGTGCTAACAAGAATAAATGTCGACGATAACGACGACACACACACACAGCAAATAATTTTTAAAAACCATTTTTCTTGGTTTTTAGGCCGAAAAATTAAACAAATTTCTCAAATAGTCCACCATCGTGCTTTCTCATGACCCATGGACAGGATGGAGTGTGTCCTATTCACCTCCAAATCAATAGCTGTCATCTGGGAGACGTCCCCGATCAGAATCAGTCAAAACCCGATCGATCCGACACGATTTAGTTGAGTTATCGTGCTAATAAGAATAAATGCCGACGACAATGACGACACACACACACACAGCAAGTAATTTTTAAAAACCATTTTTCTTGGTTTTTAGTCCGAAAAACGAGAAATAAACCCAAAAAAAAATTTTGTTTTTTCACTTTTTCTTTATACGATTACATTACTTTTCCGCTTATAGTGGAGTGCGGAAAAGTAATAAAACGTTCTAAATTAGTTATGCAAACTATCTAATACTTAGATTATGTACAAGGCAGTAGATTACGTAGCAATGCATCCTGGTCGGCTGTTGGTTATCCTTTTTATAGCCTGTCCCTGACGTCTATTAGTGACGCCATGGTGGTTCATTTTTGTATAAAATTCATTACCATGAGTTCTGCTGGGATAGCCAAAATTTGGGACTAATAAAGTACAATTTTGGAATCCAAACCATTTACTGTAATCCTAATAAACATACTGCCATAAACCTTAACAAACATTGATCAATGTTTATACAGGTTTTCTTTGAGAATGCTGTGGTAATTCATATTCAATATGAAATGTAACCAATAAAATTCTCGAACAATTACCCAAATTTGAATTAACTGTCAATTTTACTGGCTAGTATTCTGGATTCCTATTCGCTTCTTTAAGACTAATTCGAACGAGAGATTAGCGATTTAAATCGACAGTGTAGATGAAAATCAACAGCTGCAGTTGAAATTAAACTCCAGAGAGGAAAATCATACGTCACCTAGTTCTCTATTAAATTAATCATATTCGAAGAAATCCTGTCACGGTGCATTAAACTCTCTGTTAAACATGAGCAGATGCAGGGATTGTCGCATTAATGTAAATGCTAATTTCAAACGAATATATTGATATAAGTTTCGACACGTTTTCTTATTATACTATTGCTAGCTACAGTCAGCGATTAATAGGTTCTTGTTTTTTATGTATCGATTCTTTGACGCATGGACATCTTGGGACAGGACAATGTCCCAACATCTAACACCTGTATGTTGGATGTTGGGACAATCTTTTATTTTTGAAATAATGTAGTGGCTTATCAAATCGACTGAAGTATTTTAATTATTCTCTTAAAAAGGCAAACATAATATATTCTACACTATTTTAAAACATTTTCGGGCATTGATCCAAATCGATATTCGAAATTGCGATTTCTGCTGATGACAATAAAGTAAGACGTTGGTGGAAAAAGGAGTATAACAAATGATGTTATACTTAAAATTGAATGTATTTCTTTTTTTTTTTATTTCTGCTACATTCATGTTTCGAGAATCATCATTAGTTCATAATAATGACGAGTAACTTTCAAAAACTATCAATGTATGTACACTGTTGAATTCAGTGATATTCAAGATATTCATTGTGTTAAATTGGTGCAAAGTTTCATTATTTCTGGTATAAAACATATCACCAGTCTAACTGGTAAAATTTGACACAACTCTAATTGTAAATTTTTATACATTTTATATATAAAACTATTCTTTGCGTGGTAACTATTCCAGAGCACGCATCCATGTAGTCTTCACTTTCACATTGTGGATAGGTAAGACAATTTCATGATTTCTGGTTGACTAACTTATGCCCAAATGCTGTCATGTGTTTCAAGAAGCAAAAATATTGGTGCTGGTCAAGGTTATAATTTTTTTTCCCAAGATGATTGAATAATGTGTTGAATTTTACTGTCACTGAATGATTTCACCGAATACATATTAAGTACCTAACCTATTTGTGTTTCAGGATAATGAAATAAGCAAGGTAGGCAAACAATTTAACAATAATAATAATATATAAATTTCACCATGATTATTACTGAATTTATATTTTCAGCCAAACCTGAATCCCAATAGGAAGAATTAATAGCATGTTAAAGCCTGAAACAATACCCATATTTATGATTTCTGGATAATTAACTTATATCCGAATGGTTCGCCTATCCTAAGAAGCAAACATAGTCATTGTCATGGTCAAGTTTATTAAAACTAACAGATATTAGATGTCTGAAAAATATGTAACATTTTAACAAACTCTCTGAGAAAGATCAGATCTATCAGGGTAGACAGTTCAGTGATATTTCATATTTGCCTTTCTTATTACGACTTAATAACGATAACACTTTAATCTTATCAATAATGTACCCAATTATTAAATAATATTTTAATAATTGGGTACTTTCTTGATTACGTTGCTACTATATTAACACTGTTTAAAATATAATTTTTATTTTCAGTAAGAAAAAAATCTTTTGATTATAAGAAAAGTTGTTAATAAATATCCAAAGGCATCTGAATATCAATGAAGCACATTCATTATTTATTAATCCAGAAGATCATCCATATTAGCATAAGATCATAATATTTGATTGATTTTTACGATATCGATTCATTAGAAGACCAAATTTTTAGTAACAGTATATACATATAGTTTTACAGCCCATATCTTCTGATCCCACATCTTCTCAAGATAAACAGTTTTTAAACCTTAAAACGGACTTTTCCGCACGTAGAACATCTCTATCTCGCAATTGAGTGACCGAGAAAAAATAAACCAACACATAAATGCAGAATATTTGTTTTATGCGACAGTTTTACTTTTTTCAAGTAGTCCACCCTCGTGCTTTCTCATGACCACTGAACAGGGTGGGATGTGTCCTATCCACCTCAAAATCAACAGATGTCGGCTGGTAGACGTCCCTAATCAGAATTAGTTGAAACCCAATCGATCCGACACGCTTTAATTGAGTGATCGTGCTAACAAAACAAAAATTCTGAAATAGTCCACCATTGTGCTTTCTCATGACCCATGCACATGGTAGAGTGTGTTCTATCCACCTCAAAATCAATAGATGTCGTCTGGGAGACGTCCCCGATCAGAATCAGTCAAAAAGCGATCGATCCGACATGATTTAGTTGAGTTATCGTGTTAACAAAAAAAATTTCTCAAATAGTCCACCGTCGTGCTTTCTCATGACCCATGGACAGGGTGGGGTGTGTCTTATCCACCTCAAAATCAATAGGTGTCATCTGGGAGACGTTCCCGATCAGTATCAGTCAAAACCCGATCGATCCGACACGATTTAGTTGAGTTATTGTGCTAACAAGAAATTTTAATGCCGACGACAACGACGGCACACACACACAGCAAAAATTTTTTAAAAACCATTTTTTTTTGTTTTTAGACCGAAAAACGAAAAATAAACCCTAAAAAAATTTTGTTTTTTCACTTTTTCTTTACACGATTACATTACTTTTCCGCTAGTATAGTGGAGTGCGGAAAAGTAATATGGAGTAGAGTAAGGAACTGAATACTTATCGATCTTCGATATGATTTTATATGATGTAATCAGAAAAATAGGCGAAAATCGCTTTGTCTGGGAGCATTTGGAACCAACTGATAGGCGAAATTAATTTTCATTTAATTTATAAATTTTGAAATAATATTTGATATCACCATCGATCCCAACTTTAAGTTACATTTGAAACTCTTTCGAAATTATCACGGAGGTCAATATTTTTGTCGTTACAATAAAACCCGTACAAACATAGTACATATTGCCGAATTTATCTTGTAACAAGGATATGAAGAATATAAAATGTAACAATATGCAGTCCTATTGGCAAGAACCTACCAAATTTCATCTCCATACTATGAGAACTTTCAAAATTACTGAGAAATTTCAAAATAAATTATTAACAGTGAACTCCTCGTATCTATGAAACCAGCAACATTTGTGCATATTTGACTCAATCTACGTATATTGACTACTAGTATTTCAAGTTTCGAGACACCTTGTATCAAAAAGGAAGCGATCATTCCGTATCTAAATATGTAATATTTGCATAGCTAAAATGGTGTCTGAAATTATTTTATGTATCTCTGTCAGTAATAATTTAATTCCGATTTAATCTGACTAAGTTTGAATTCTTCTTTATCACACTGCCAATTTTCTCTCTAACACCAATATCTCTCTCGCCATTTAAAGTCTATGGCACTATTTCCATGTCGTCTATTATTATCTGTAATGAATGTAATGATTCATCTCAGAAAAGTGAAGTTTTTTTATAATTTGTTTATGCTGTTTGCTAGCTCTTCGTCATGGACAGTTTAAATCTGCTGCCACTTGAGTATTTTGAAATTTTATCTGACTTTGTCTAACGGTAGTTGTTTCTGTAAGGATCGTTTATTGAAAATTTTGCAAAAAATAAAACACTGAAACTAGTCATGTTCTCCATCGTGTAAGAATCGACTGTCGAGATTTTTAAACACCAGATATTGTGAAATATTACAATGCTTTTGGAAGCCGATAAAATCCTGACATAATTAATGGTACATGATTGAAAATAAAAAATTGAAAAGGAAATTTAATCGTAGAAGATCACCCAAATTTCATTTTTATCGTGTTAAGTGTTTTCGAGATATAACCTGTCTAAAACGTCGTGAGTCACCGTGTATATTTTACAAGTGGCGGTAACACCAGCGTATAATATACTTTTATTTTATCAGCACTCAAAGCAACTGAATAACTTTCTAGTGTTTCAACAGGCCATGGTTTTTATATTTTAAATGACCTACATTTAAACGTTAGCTGAATATTATCCGTATCACTTATTAGACATTCTCGTGGCTGAGTAAAATTTTACGTACGCCATTATACATTATTATTTATTATAGAATTTTAAAATTACAGGATAAATATAACAAACACGAAATGTTTTTCATTTCATGTGGGTCTGTAAGTCACAAATTAAGTAGAATTTATTCTAAATATTGTAAACCCATATTTTTCAAATGGTTAGAATTTATATAAATTTAAAACTCTAAAATATACCTGAATATATATTATTTCTAATAGTACTTTGCGTCAATATTCATATGTATGTCAAGGTACTTACTTATCTGTACTATTAACAAAAAAAGTTAATATAATTAATAATTAAGAAAATCAATACAACTTATTGCTAACCTATCTTTTTTACTTTAATAATATACGTAATGGTATTATAACCTTGATCTGGAGGACGAGGATTCAATAAAATAAATTGTTGTAATAAATAATTTTCATTTACAGGTTTTTCGCAAATTATTAATTAATTAATGCATTATTAATTTAAAAAAAGTATAGTTCCATATTGCGTACGAAACTATTTATGGTTTCTATATAGTGATTATTTAAGAGGGAACCAGCGTGTTTGCTAAATAGGTTTTAAAGTTTGATATATAATGTTATATTTATGGTAAATATTTAAATGTGAAAACATTAGTCTCCCTGAACTACTTACAACAATTGAGACTGTTTATAAATTATTCTCATTGGGAAGAATTATTGAATATTTCGAAAATTATCTCTGTACATATTTCTAAAATTCAAGATATTAATCCATAAATTAAATCATAATTAGCTTAAAATTTATAAATGAAATTGGAACTACTTCTGATTTCATTTTAAGTATTAAAAATAAGACTTCTTAGATGTCTCAAATTGTTTCACGAATTTGAAACTGAATTCGATGAAATTTACTGAAACTAGAATTTAGGGAAAATGTTTAAATTGTAAGAACAGATAAAGAAGATGTAGAACACGATGACGACGATGAAGGAAAAGGCCGATGCATAACATAGCATAATATGTTGAAACTGATTTTAATGAAGTTCATTAAAATTAGAATTTCGAGAAAATGACTAAATTGAAGAAGATCATAACGACGACAAAGAAGAAAACTAGTGTATAATTATAGCTATATATTGAAACCGATTTTGATGAAATTTACTGAAACTAGGATTTCGAGAAAGCGACTAAATTGAAGAAGGCGTAGACGACGACGAACAAAAAGATGTACATTTGATACTATGTACAATTTATCGTAATATATTGAAATTGATTTTGATGCAATTTATCTAAACTAAGATTTCGAGAAAAATACTAAATTGAAGAAGACGTAGAAGAGAAGACGTCGATGAAGAATGTCTTCTTCTTCGTCATCGTCAACTACATAGATGTATAATTCATTGGAATATATCAAGATAGCTATTCAATAATTTCTTTCTATTGTTACCCTTTTTTGTCCAAGTTTCAATATCATCAATGAATTTGAAATTTTTAATTCCAGATAATCACAGAGAAAAAAACATCAAGCTAAATCGATACTAATCCTGAAATATTACATAAATACATTTTAAATCTCCCTGGATAGTTTTGTATTATATAATTAATTAAAGAAATCATTTGGCTCTTTAATAAATTAATTTGTAATTTAAATACATTTTCCTCTTATCACACATTTTGTCTTTTCCTATATACTGTAAATTCATTTTATACAAATAGTTTTGTATAATTTTAGTAGACAATTCCAGTTCTTCGTTCACATTATCTTTCAATAAAGAGTTTTAAAACCTTAAAACGGACTATTCCGCACGTAGAATATCTCTATCTCGAAATTGAGTGGCCGAGGAAAAATAAACCAACACATAAATGCAGAATATGTGTTTTATGCGACAGTTTTACTTTTTTCATTGGCGACTACTTCAGTGCTATATAAATACGTTTGTGATCGAACAAAATATATTTTTTTCTCATTCATTCGTATATGATACAGGACGATTATATGTTTTTTTCGTTCAATGCAAACTTGGAAAATTTTTCTTAAACACATGGTGCTTTCTCATGACCCATGGATAGGGTGGGGTGTGTCCTATCCACCTCAAAATCAATAGATATCGTCTGGTAGATGTCCCTAATCAAAATCAGTCGAAACCCGATCGATGATTTAATTGAGTGATCGTACTAACAAAAAATTTCTCAAATAGTTCACCGTCGTGCTTTCTCATGACACATGGACAGGATGGGGTGTGTCCTATCCACATCAAAGTCAATAGGTTTCGACTGGGAGATGTACCCGAGAAGAATCAGTTAAAATCCGATCGATCCGACACGATTTCGTTGTTATCCTGCTAAAAAGAAAAAAATTCTCAAATAGTCCACCATCGTGCTTTCTCATGACCCATGGATAGGGTGGGGTGTGTCCTATCCACCTCAAAATCAATAGGTGTCATCTGGGAGGCGTCTTCGATCAATCACCGATACCATTTAGTTGAGTTATCGTGCTAACAAGAAATTTTAATGCCGACGACAACGACAACGACAACCAGAACGACAACGACAACAACACACACACACACACACAGACAAATTAAAAACCATTTATTTTTGGTTTTTAAGCCGAAAAATTAAAAATAAACAAAAAAAAAGTATAATTGGAGTATAAACTCCTTATTTCTGTAGTTTAAAAAAAAAGTATTTTTCTCCATTTTTCTTTACACGATTACATTACTTTTCCGCTAGTATAGTTGAATGCGGAAAAGTACATATAATGCGAAATACGCAATGTTTCTGATTCAACATAACCATTTATAACATTTATTTTTAAAGGTATTTCTTAAATGTTGGAGGATCATGATCTTTTGTAGCAGATGTTATCTTACTGAGGATTCATTATAAACAACTGAATGTGAACTGAATGTGCCATAATAACAACTAAACTTATTATGTTTACTTGCTTGTCTTCTGAAATAGCTTTTCTCTCTGTTCCTTTTAAATGCTAGTGATCGTAAATTTGTGTACAAATTCCCTTAATACTTAACAGCAAATTGGATTTTCAGGAAATCTTTCGTACACGCATATCATTACTGCCTGGTTTTTAACTCTGATTTCAGCATTTTTTTTTTCTAAAGGACATATTCGCACTATTTTCTAATGACAATATTTATCAATGGGTAAACTGAAATGGATACTGTGTAAACATCATTCCGAGGAGAGACATATGGGTATTTTCTCAAAGAACCTTTAAATTCAACGTGTCGCTAAACGAAAAGAAGAAAAGTTATAATATTCTTCTCGATATTATTAGTCATTTCATCATACTTTCTTGTATAATAAACCAATTAATCATCTAGATATTTGAAATCTGTGAAATATAATGCCGAGGAGTGTTTTCAGAGGAGGACAGACGGTGTTTTCTCAAAAATGTATCTTTAACTTTGGCGTGTCGCCAAACGAAAAGCAAAAAAGTTACATATAACATATAATTTTCTCGATACAATTAATCGTTCCATCATACTTTCTTGTATAATAACTCAATAAATCGTATTGATATTGGCAAGCTGTGAAAAATAACGTTGAAGAGAGACAAACGGTGTTTGCTCAAAAATTTACCTTTAATTTCGGCGTATCGTTAAATGAAAAACAAAAAAGTCATATCTTCTCAATATGATTAATCGCTTCATCATGCCTTCTCGTGTAAGAAGCAAATGAGTCGTCTTAACATTTGCAATCTGTGAAATATAACGGCGAGGAGAGACACACGATATTTTCTCAAAAATTCACCTTTAACTTCGGCGTGTCACCAAACGAAAAGAAAAAGAGTTATAACCTTTCCGATATAACTAATAGTTTCGTCATACTTCCTTGTATAAGAAATTAATGAATCTTATTGACATTGGCAATCTGTGAATTATAACACCGAGTGGAGACAGACGGTGTTGTCTCAAAAATGTACCTTTAACTTCGGCGTGTCTTTAAACGAAAAGCAAAGAAGTTATAATCTTCTCTATATGGTTAGTCACTTCATAATACTTTATTGTGTAATAAACCAATGAATCATCCAGATATTTACAATCTGTGAATTATAACACCGAGTAGAGACAGACGGTGTTTTCTTAAAAATTTACCTTTAACTTCGGCGTGTCGTCAAACGAAAAGCAAAACAGTTATAATCTTCCCGATATAACTAATCGTTTCGTCATACTTTCTCGAATAAGAAGTCAATGAATAATATTGATATTTAATATAATGCAAAGTTTTACTATCAGAGGGTAACATTCAAACTACAGAAATTAGTGCTAACTCTGTTAGACAAAAATACGACAAATTTTGTCATGTAATTCAGTGCTCGGCGTTTGGCATATAGCCAGGAGAATAGCTGTTTTGACGTAATTTGTTTAGTCCTTATTATATAAGACATTTGCAGATGGGTTGGAGTATAAACTCCTTATTTCTGTAATATTGATATTGGCAATCTGTGAAAAATAACGCTGAGGAAAAACAGACGTTGTTTTCTCAAAAATTTACCTTTAACTTCGGCGTGTCCTTAAACGAAAAACAAAAAAGGTATAATCTTCTCTATATGGTTAGTCACTTCATAATACTTCATTGTATAATAAACCAATGAATCATCTAGATATTTACAATCTGTGAATTATAACACCGAGGAGAGACAGACGGTGTTTTCTCTCAAAAATTTACCTTTAACTTCGGCGTGTCGTCAAACGAAAAGCAAAACAGTTATAATCTTCCCGATATAACTAATCGTTTCGTCATACTTTCTTGAATAAGAAATCATTGAATAACATTGATATTGGCAATCTGTGAAAAATAACGCTGAGGAGAGACAGACGGTGTTTTCTCAAAAATCTACCTTTAACTTCGGCGTGTCGTTAAACGAAAAACAAAAAAGTTATAATCTTCTCTATATGGTTAGTCATCTTCATACTTTCTTATCATACTTTCTTATGTAATGAACCAATGAATCATCTAGAAATTTGCAATCTGTGAAATATAACGCCGAGGAGAGGCAGGCGGTGTTTTCTCAAAAATTTACCTTTAACTTCGATGGGTCGCTAAACGAAAAGCAAAACTGTTATAATATTCCCAGTATAACTAGTCGTTTCGCTATACTTTCTTGTATAAGAACTCAATGAATTGTACTGATATTGATAATCTGTGAAAAATAACGATGAGGAGAGGCACACGGTGATTTCTCAATAATTTACCTTTAACTTTGGCGTGTCGTTAAATGAAAAGCAGAAAAGTTATAATCTTTCCGACATAATTAATATTTTCGTCATACTTTCTTGTATAAGAAATCAATGAACCGTATTGATATTGGCAATCTGTGAAAAATAACACAGATGGTGTTTTCTCAAACATTTACCTTTAACTTCGGCGTGTCGTTAAATGAAAAAAGTTATAATCTTCTCGATATGATTAATCGTTTCATCACACCTTCTCGTGTAAGAAACGAATGAATCGTCGTGACATTTGCAATATGTGAAACATAACGGCGAGGAGAGACACGGTGTTTTCTCAAAAATTTACCTTTAAATTCAGCGGGTTCCCAAACGAAAAGCAAAAATGTTATAATCTTCTCGATATGGTTAGCCGATATGATAATTTTGCATATAAAACAGGATAATATAGCAGGAACATATAAAGCAATTATAAAATAGGAACAACTCCTTTACGGTTTTAGTTATAAAAAAAACATTCCTTTGCTACAAAAAAGTATTTGATAATCTAAGCACATACTGTCATTTTTCTTTAATTGTCATTGCATTCATTATATTTTATTACCTAGATCTTTTAGAAATTAGTTTAATTTTTAGTTAATACGAATACGAATAAGAATTTTATTAAACAGTACAGTACAGTTCAGTATGTTTATAAAGTCATTGTCCTTATAAATAATTAAGAAAAAATCATTTAAATTCTTATTTTAATTATTTAAGGGTTTTAACTTTAGAAATAACTTTAAGATGACATAACATATCGCATGTATTTCAAATTGTACACACGTACAATTTGAAATTTTAAAGCTGATAATTTTTGTAGCTAAACTATTTTCATGCTAGAAGATATTGTGTTTTTGTTTTAATCCAGTCTAGAGACTGGATTGAAAGAAAGACGCAATTCCCACATCCCAAGTCCCTCACCTCAATATAAATATTGAGGCGGGGGATTTGGCAGTTTTCTACCACACTATAGAATTTTTTCCAAAAATTGTAGCACATTTTATGAGGAATGTTTAGTGTTAACGGCTGTATTAACTGGCATAACCGTAGATATTACGGTAATATTAATTCGTGTTTAATACAAAATACGCATATTAAATATTCTTAGAAAACTAATATACAATTTGTATAAAGGATCTTTGCGCGTGTATCAATTTAGTGACGACGCACGAATCACATGCTACACCACTTGCAATTGTTACTAATATGCCACAATTGCCAGCACGTATATCTAGCGACATATGTTTCAATCAACTACGTACGGGATAGACAGTTAATAATTTGTCCAACAAAATGCAATTATGGAGTCACGTCTTAGTGTTATTGTATAATTTGATTCATTGGCTCCTCAATATTCCTATAAAATGTATTTAATTTTTGTTTAATTTATTTTGATTTTTGTTGAATATTACTTCCATCGAATATTTTTGTGGAGAATCTTTTTATTACTCTGTCATAGGTTGACGGATTTGTATTGTACTAACTGTAATCCTAAAATGTGTTTTCGTCACAACACTGTTCAAAAATGTCAGTTGATTGATTCATACGATTGTTACCTTTGGTGCACACGTAAAGAATCATTATACAAACCATATAATGTGGCATGCTTGGTGAATACATTATTGGGCCTACATTTGTATAAAGAGGAGTGTTTATTTTATAGAGAATGCATCTACTAGAGTACAATTTTATTCCTAGAGCCCTAGCGGGACTATTTTTACATATTAGTGAGTTGAATGTTATTAATGAAAACTCCTGTTCATCTAAGAACCAAAATACCTCATTTGTATTCAAAATGGCCTTTTCAACCATAACAGTGTAACAGTACGTAACACAGTAGTGAAAAGAGCAAAACTTTTATTTTTAATGGTTCTACCAGGTGGAAGAACTTCTAATGTACCGCATGAGGATATCATATCGTCGGAAATCATTGGAGCTACAGAGGCGGTTGAATAAAAGAAAAATGCTGCGTCATTTTAAGGAGAATTATTAGCCGCCTACAATTTCATTGTAATAAGTATATGTAGGTCACCACAAAAATTGGGAAAACTGAAATTTGGCGATTTCTTTATTTTTGTTATAATATATTTGTTTATGAAATTACTGCGCTAAAGTTGTGCAAGAGGGTATAGAGACATTGTTAGTGTCATTTTATGATACCATTTATATTCTACGTCTACTTACTTCCACGCAACTCTTTGTTTTATTATGGACACTACATTGGTTTTTTGATATTTAAATAGAGGAAAAATGACGAATTCAACAATATTATATCATTACTGGCAGTGAAAACGAGTATTTCAGGTACGTCACATATTATCGGCTAAGAGCATTAGGTTACAAAGAAACCCATGTGAGTGAAATAGAATTTTATATTTGATTACATGAATTCCTTACAGAATGATGAATACAACACTACTATGAATTAGCTGTTTCTAGTGACTACCTACATTGTATCCTAACAACTCTGGTCCATGCAGATTACGGAATTTTATATTCGTTAAAAAAAGTATTGTCACCGTTACCTACATATTAATTATAAAGTTTGTAATATTGTTAAGTTCTTAATTTTTTTCTATTTTAATATTAAGAAAGCTAATATAGTGTCCATAAGAAAAAAAGTTGAATATTATTGCATGGAAATAAATAACCACAACAAAATTTACATCATGAAATGATACTAATGATACTTCTATACCTGCTCGCACAATGTTACTTCGGTTCAGTAGCAGAACCACTGTGACCTTTATAAACAAAAAAGTCACAGAGGAAATAAAAAATAATCGCAAAATTTCAGTTGTCTCAATTTGTCTGGTGGCTTATGCTGGTAACAGTGAAATTGAAGATGGCTAAAAATTTTCCTTAAACTGACGCATTCTTTTTGCAATTTAAGCAACTGAATTTCCAACGGTTTACGAGATTCCCATAATCCACATTAAATTTTTTCCCATTCGGCGTATTTAATAGCAGAACCAACTGAATCTGCATTCTGAATTGCATTTATTTACATTACAATAACTAGCCTACGTTTTACGATATTTTCCCCTTTATCAGTTGTAAATAACATTAACAATGTAAATTTTGTTATTTACAACTTATGGCATTTAATAATTTTGCTACGTATAAGGTTTTTTTTTATTAGGTATATAACAAGTGTCTTATGTTTGACCCCAAAGTTATCTTATGTCGTCTAATGCTTCAGCAGGTTTCGCGCTTCTCGCAAAATCTGCAGTCATAATATAATGGGTAAGATTAGTCGGATATATGAGAAAGTAGGTAGGTAAAAAACCGTTTTGAATAGTTGCTAGACAAGTTTAAAGCGCCGAGAAACGGGATAGCCTAGCTACATGGTGAACTAAACAAACTGACAAATATTTTTTCTTTCGTCTTTAAAAATACTAACAATACTTGGATAACTTTCGTGTTTAGGAAGGTTCGTCATTATCATTCATAACATGATTTACTGATACTGATATTAGGTATGTAATAAGTTTTCATAAGCGTGAAAATAAATATAAGTAATTACTATTTATTCAATCTTGTTTATTTGTAAACAAGTTACAACAAAACGTAATGAAATCAGCATTGAACGAAATGGAGGCAGTGTTGACAGAGGAATACGGAATGAGAGTGAGTAAAAACAAAACTAAAGTGTTAGTGTGCAGAGGGCGCGAGAGCAGAGTAAAAACGAAAGTACAAATTAATAATGAAAAATTGGAGGAAATTAAAGGCTTCACTTATTTAGGAAGTAAAATAAATTGGGATGGAAGAAGCGATAAAGACATAAAACAGAGAATAGCGCAGGGTCGAGTAGCTTTTAACAAAAAGAAAGCACTTTTATGCTCGGGGGTAATAAACTTAGAAACAAGGAAGAGATTTTTGAAAACATATATATGGAGCACGGCACTATACGGTTGCGAAACCTGGACGGTAAGGGAAGCAAATAGGAGGAAATTAGAAGCTTTTAAGATGTGCTGTTACCGAAGAATGATGAAAATACGGTGGACTGATAGGGTTAGAAACGAAGAAGTATTGGAGAAAGTCGGCGAGAAAAGAAGTATGTGGAAAAACATAAAGAAGAGAAGAAATAGAATGGTAGGCCACTTGATGAGACATGGGAGAATAATCCGCGATATTTTGGAGGCAGAGATAGGAGTGAAGAAAGGCAGAGGTAGGCCTAGATTAGACTACTGCTCGCAAATAGTAAGGGATGTAGGTTGTAGCATAATTAGCGAAATGCGTAGGTTAGCACAAGATAGGAGAAGCTGGACGTTAGCGTCCAACCAGTCTTAGGACTGATGACCTCATGATGATGATGAAATAAACATCACAACAAATAATTTGAAATTAATATTTCTTCTGAGAAGAGTAAAATATAACGTAGATCGTCAGAATGTGTAAAAACTATATTAAATAATTGAATGAATAATATTTTTATGACCCTAGCTTAATTATGTTTTTTTTTTGTTGATTAAGATAAAGACAAAATTACAAAAAGTTAGGCGGAATATTGGGTTAAGTTTATATAGAATTTAGTTTTTGATATTTATTCAAAAATAAATTATTTACTTATTAAGTAGAATAATTATAAACGACTGAGATTAATATATCAATATCTCCTTCTATCACTGTAGAGTCAGTACTACATATTGGAATGTCACTCCTATCGTCACTAGATCTAAATGACCTCCCACTATTTATATTTATATTAATTGAAACCGTTAATATCTACATATAAAATTTTACATTAAGGCAATAATGTAAAAAAGGGAAAATGTAGTTAGGTAAAAAGGTCTGCTTATTGTCTAGGCCAACCGTGTGCATATAGAATTGATATTGAATGTCTAGCAATTATCGCAGTGGTCATTACTTGGATAGGAGGCAGACCTTTGTCTTTAATTTTTAGACGCTTCTATGATAGCAGATTACATTGATATGTAAGTGACACGGTACATAAACTTTACAAGGTTTGTGTAGAAGACATACGACTCAGCAGATATGATGTAGGCCCCCTATTTATTTTATGTAGGCAAGTAAATATCTAAGATGAGCTACCATTAATCGCAATCTGCGTTAGGGGTAGCTCGGGATCTGGAATTGGTGATAGGTGGTGTTACCTGAAATAGGCTGATGTTATATACCTAATTGTTTAAAAATTGCTTAATATATAAAATCAGGAGACCAGTTTCCCACGAACATCGAACGATTGCACATTTCTCGATGCGCGTTTGAGAGAAGTGATTCATTGTTTTTTTCAGAAGAGACTGTATTTATGTTCTATGATCAATAGGTTTATGTAAATTGCAATCAAAGTGGCTTAATTGCATTCTGGTGGCAGTGAAGACGTAATAAATGCACCGGTCGTAAGCAAAACGATATTTGCGTTTTTCAAATGTAAGTATCTTCTGTGTTTATTAGAGATGAGAATCTGAATTTAACATATGTCAAATGAAATCACAAATTCCATATGGGTAAATAAAAAACCACGACAAAAGCACGCTGTAAGTAAGTATGTCATTCAGTCTTTTGTTCTTTCTGTAACATTTAATTTCATGTAATTATACCGTTTTGTTCGCCAGCTCCTCATATATGCCTTTGTAAGCAAGAATCATATATACACTATTAACAAACATATACACATAGCCATATACACATTATTAATGATATTATACATTTTAATTTATTCTATAGAGCTATGTCCATATGAAACTCTCATATGTCATACTTTCAAAAATTACTGCAAAGGGAACATTTAATTTCTTACCCGCCCGGTGTACGGCGGCTTTGTTACTACGTGCACTCATAATTTCTGTCGTATTCATAAATTTTCCACAACAGAACGGAAAATTCGTTGATTCATACCTCAAAACAATCCATTTGCAGACGCTCAGGCACAAGGGAAATTGAAAGCAAGGTAATGGGAAACGAAACAAAGCTTTCAGTTTCTGGTAAAAGTATTATACTGTGTTCTAATGAAAATAGCGTGTATTTAATTGTGTCTGTGGGATTTAAGCTATCCGTAATTTTCCGTAAGCCAGATTCTTCTCGCTTTGTTTTTCAGTTTTTGACTCTGAGCTATGGCGCCGCGCCGTTCCGATGTTCAGCTTGTCAATAATAGGAAAAGGTATAAGAACCTCTATATATGCGTAGAGGAAAGAGTGAGGCAGCATTCGGAGGGAAAAGGATGTATTTTACGCGCGGCCAGATCGAACTGTGTGTACATTCGATACACTCGATATTCACTCTGCCGAGGTCTCAATGCGACTGATTGTGAGTGAAGGCCAGGCTATTTACTGCACATCTCGTGGGCGGTCCGATATTGCAGTTTTGAGACTTCTTCCTATTCTTGACAAGCTGTAAATATATTTAACGAAATATGTGGTTAACGGGAATAGTCTTAGAAACGAATTCAATAATATAAGATTATGTACATTATACAAGGTGTATCTTTTTCTGATCTGAAAGTCGAAAGCTCTGTACATTTAGAAATGGAATTTCTAAAATAATTTATTTATAAAATTAATGTATCACACGTACCAATTTTATGCTGGTGCATCATCATTATTTTCGAGTAAAAAATACATCGATTTCCAATCAAGGCTTTCCATGACCTTTTGATGATTATTACAAATTTTTTTTTTTAGTTACACGTTATTTAGTCACTTACATCTCTGGATATAAACTATAATAACAAAAAATGGATGTATAGTGTTCCCTTAATATAATATAGTTATATATTTCATAGGAGCTAACAATAATATGTGATAGTAACAGCGTATATAAATAAACAGTTTTTTTCAATTTTTCTCAAATAATCCACCATCGTGCTTTCTCATGACCCATGGACAGGATGGGGTGTATCCTATCCACCTTAAAATCAATAGATGTCAACTGGTAGACGTCCCTAATCAGAATCAGTCGAAATCTGATCGATCCGACACGATTTAATTGAGTGATCGTGCTAACAAGAACAATTTCTTAAACAGTCCACCATTGTGCTTTCTCATGACCCATGAACATGGCAATAACACTAGTAATAACACTCTCAAAACCATTTTATTAAGAAAAGTATTGGTAACAGAAACAAACAATAAACTTTTAACTTAAATACGATGAAATATTACTACGTTATGATATGTCATTGTAGAGACACAGCATAATGGATTATACAAGAGGATTGCAACAACAAACCGACGATCCAGTGCAAACGAAATTATGATATTATTATATAATAGGCAAGCCATTGGAAAACATATTTCTGTATACACATATAAACGCTCAATGAAGAAAATAGAATACAAATTCTTAACGACAGAAAATTAATCGGTTACGGTGGACCAGAGAACATAGGCATTGGACTTTACAACAATGACACCAGGTAATTTGGAGTGACGAATCGAATAATTTGTGTCATACCAGAAAACGTGTGCTAATAACCCCACAGGAAACTTATCATCTTGACTGCTTGGTTAGGAAAGTGAAGTTCCCTTCGTCTCTTATGATCAGGTGGTGTATGAGTGGTATAGGCGTAGGAAAATTGCATTTCGTAGATGGTACTGTGACAACAGAAAAATATAAATAAATTTGGCAGATGGTTTAGCGCCGTCAATACCAATACGTCAAAGAACTGACGCGCAGTACATTTTCCAGCAGGACGGTGCTGCGTGTCACTCAGCAAAATCTGTCAAAGCTTGGGTTACATAATATAATGTTATGGAATGTTATGGAATGTTATGGAATGGCTCTCTAATAGTCTAGACCTCTCACCTATAGAAACATTATTTCATAAAATGATAAAATAGTTGCGCAAACATCTAGCCCGTTCAGCCAACGATCTCTGCACCCAATTGCAAGAAACTTGGGGCAACATACTTCCTGGAGAATGCGCTAAGCTGTAGATAAAATGTCCGCCAGAATTAAAGCTGTTATTGGTAATAAAGGTGATCTATCACAGTTTTGATGAAGCGGTCCAACTATTCTGAACCGCGAATCTTAATGTTTTTTATTAGCAAACTTGTCACTGATACATCATAACGTAGTAATATTTAATCGTATTTAAGTTAAAAGTTTATACTTTATTTCTTCTACCAGTATTTTTCTTTAATAAAATGGTTTTCTGTGATATTACTTTTATTTAAATATATTAGTTGTAAAATTATGCGTGGCCGAACTATTATGAGTCTCGCATGTTCAAAATAAGATCCTTAAAAGTTAGCCACATATCCTATGTGAAGTACAAAATTGTCCATAGATGCTGTTGAAGCATATTTCAGCTCAAAAATGGAGCTGAGTGAATTTTATAGCCGTTATCTTTCAGATAATCTGAGAAAAGAAAGTCGACTGCAGTCTAATCTAAAACTTGAAGTTATATGATGAGGTTAAGCATTATCCTGTAGAAACTCATAGCGCTTTAACATTTCTTATTTATTTTCAAAAAATAAAACCAGCCACAGGTAGGATTCGACATTTGTCCCGGATCGGAACCGAACGACATACAGCTGTTTCGAGCTTGTTAGTTCTCATCAGTGCCGCATACGGTACGCCGATTCAGGACAAATGCCGAATGAACTTTATGGCCTATACATCTTTATCGATACGATCTCTGTCAGTAACTTATAAGTCGGAAATCGAGAAAGGAACCACCAAGCCGACAAGCGGCTATCAAAGTAGTTCCCGAATAGCAAAGCTATTACATAATCGCTCTAGGAAACAACTACTCCTCGGGCTAAAGCCCCGGCAGGCATTGAATTATACCCAGAAGCGATCCTCGACCCCTTTCTCGTGTTTCTGCACGATCAGATTAGGTTTCAAAAAATAAAACCAGCCACAGGTAGGATTCGACATTTGTCCCGGATCGGAACCGAACGACATACAGCTGTTTCGAACTTGTTAGTTCTCATCAGTGCCGTATACGGTACGCCGATTCAGGACAAATGCCGATAAAGATGTATAGGCCATAAAGTTCATTCGGCATTTGTCCTGAACCGCCGTTCAATGCCTGCCGGGGCTTTAGCCCGAGGAGTAGTTGTTTCCTAGAGCGATTATGTAATAGCTTTGCTATTCGGGAACTACTTTGATAGCCGCTTGGCGGCTTGGTGGTTCCTTTCTCGATTTCCGACTTATAAGTTACGGATTTCTTATTTAAAAAAAACAGCTGGAATTTCAATATCTAAAATACGGATAAATTCTTCGTGATCGATGTATATGATTTGTACTATGTATTTTTGTATGTACGATATATTATTTCAAGATGTAAGGGTTCAGAAGCAACACCATGGGGGTTTTAACTTCTCCAGATTTTTATTCTGATCGTTAATGTACCAGCAAGCCAGCTTCACCAATGAAAATAATTTTGTGATGACTAATTTCCCAGTTCTCAAGCTTAGTGTTTATGTTTATTTTAATTTTTTTAAGCTAGACAAGTTTACTTTTGTGAGACTTTTATATCTATATGGCGGAATTGTATTAAACTTATATGCCTGAAAAATGTCGAACGTATATTGATGATTATATGCTACTGTAAGGTTTTAAAACACTTCTTTAGTGCACACCACAGCAATGACTTACAAGCGGGTAGAGATAATATGAATTTGTCTGACAATGAGTAAATTCCATATTATTGTTACGTGTAATATTCTCTTTAAACCAATTTCACTGAACCTAAGTACGGCTCTGTTTTGCAAAAACTTAGAGTTAGTACTCTAATTAGAGTGTGTTGTTTTGTCTGTCTGATGTTATTGTTTTTCTATTAGCTCTTAACACAAGGTCTGCTATGGCATACTTTTCAAGTAATCAGTTTTGATTCAACATGAATACTGCTTTTAAAACCGCGTGTGCAAAATACACAGTTTAATTCAATTCATGTAATTCTCAGAAGACCGTTAATTAATTTAATGAACTCTCAATACGTAAGAATTAAAAATCATATAGAATGCCGTTCCCCAAAATTACGTAAATCAAAAAACACAATTAAGGTTGCAATTACGTTTAAACATATGCTGTAAGATACAATTTGTATAATGGATCTTTGCGCGTGTATCAATTTGTGACGACGCACGGATCACATGCTACACCACTCGCAATTGTTGCTAGTATGCCACAGTTACCAGCACGTATGTCTAATAACATATGTTTCAGTCAACTACGTACGGAATAGACAGTTAATAATTTGCCGAACAAAGTGCAATAATAAAGTCAGGTCTTAGCTTTGTTGTATAATTTGATTCATTGCCGTTTCAATATTTCTGTAAAATTTATTTCATTTTTGTTTCATTTATTTTAATTTTTGTTGAATCTATTTCATTTATTTTGATAGAAATATCACTTCCATTGAATGGTTTTGTGGAGAACCTCTTAATTACTCTGCTATAGGTTGACGGATTTGTATTGTACTAACTGTTATCCTAAAATGTGTTTTCGGCACGAACTGTTCAAAAATGTCAGTTGACTGATTCATACGATTGTTACCTGTGACGCACACGCAGAGAATCATTAATCATTATACAGAACATAATTCACGCGGTAAGATATTTCTTCATATCGTTAGTAATTATTTGGAAATTTATTGATTTTAAATATTGTGGGTCTCTTGTAATTTTTGTATGTCAAATGTATCTCAGCGTAAAGTTTATTAAATGCTTTGTATGCTCTTCTTTTTATTCAACAAAATTTACCATGAATAAATGAAAATAATTTTAAAACGATTTAGGTAAACACTTTTCCCATGACAGGTAATTGTCAGCTGAACTTAAAATTCTAGAAGCGTTAATAATTTTCAAAATTCTTATGTGACATCAATTATTAAATACATTCATAGAGATCTCACAAGAACAACCTACCTGACAGGTACCCGATTAATGAATCTCATAAAACACGACTAATATAACACTTTTTTACTTTTCCACACTCCACTATATGCGGAAAAGTAATGTAATTATGTAAAGAAAAAGTGAAAAAACAAAATATTTTTTTGGGTTTATTTTTCGTTTTTCGGCCTAAAAACAAAAAAAAATGGTTTTTAAAATTTTTTTGGTGTGTATGTGTCGTTGTCGTTGTCGTTGTCGTTGGCGTTGTCGTCGGCATTTATTCTTGTTAGCACGATAACTCAACTAAATCGTGTCGGATCGATCGGGTTTTGACTGACACCTATTGATTTTGTGATGGATAGAACACATTCTACCATGTACATGGGTCATGAGAAAGTATAATGGTGGACTATTGGAGAAATTTTTTTTGTTAGCACGATCACTCAATTAAATCATGTCGGATCGATGGAGTTTGGACTGATTCTGATTAGGGACGTCTACCAGACGACATCTATTGATTTTGAGGTGGATATAACACATCCTACCCTGTCCATGGGTCACGAGAAAGCACGATGGTGGACTATTTGAAAAAAGTAAAACTATCGCATAAAACACATATTCTGCATTTATGTGTTGGTTTATTTTTTCTCGGCCACTCAATGTCGAGATAGAAATGTTCTACTTGCGGAAAAGTCCATGTAAAGGTTTTAAAACTGTTTATTTATTACGATATGTGATACAGTTCTAGAGACTATACAATATCCAAATATATGCTACTTGTTGAAACTCATTGTTATTATTCCTTTTTCTATCATCGGTTACAGAATTAGAGGTTCGTGAAGTTATTTTATTACTCAAAAATTCAGCATGTCTTGCTTATTACGGCTTGAATATTTCCATGATTAAAATCTCACTTGAATTCCCTGTTACACCACTTACTTTTTAACTGGATGGTTGAGGAAGCTTGTTGGCCAAATCCTCTTAAAATATCCAATATCTTTCCTGTACATAAAAAAGGGGGATGTTGACGTACTGGATAACTTGCTTTATTGCTATCTCGATTTATTGCTATCATCCCTATAATTTCTAGAATATGTTAAATTATTTTAAAAGAAAAACTCCTGTAGTACTTATCGCCCTTATAATTTAGATTTAGGCAAAATTTCTATAAATAGCTTTATTAGTGTTAATAAGTAATGTTGTTGAAGGATTCAAAACTAATTGTAAGATATATGTAACTGTATGCGATTTAACTAGAACTTTCAAATGCGTAAATTCAGCTATGTTAAGAATAAAACTTGAATACTATAGCATTCGTAGTAGAGAATTACAGCTTTTCCATTCCTAATTAAGTAATAGGTAATAAAAAATATGTCAGTATTGAAGATTCAAACTCACCTTTGTTACTTGTAGAAGGAAGTGTACCACAAGGATATGCATTAGGTCTAGTACCACGTTGCTATTTTGAGGAACTAAGAACACGAGTAGAACAAGTTCCTACAGATATCTGGTTCTCAGTTAATACATTAAAATAACTTGGGCGAAACAAAAAGTATAACATGTACATCCAATAAAATTGGACAAATGTCAGAACCTATGTAGTTGCTAGGCATCATACTTGATCCTAGTTTAAATTGGTCTGCTCATCTCGACAGGCTCTGTTCTAAATTATGTACAGAGATATTTGTTATGGGACAACTGTGGCTATCTGTAAATAATAGCGACATGAGAACAATTTATTTCTCTTTGCTTTAGTCTTTTGACGTTGGGAATAGTCTTATGAGGAAACTGCAGCACAGATCAAAAAGGCATTTATTTTACAGATGTCTGCGGTTCATCTCATTGAGGGTGCGACTATTCATACTCCTAGCAGAGAACTGTTTAAAAGCAGTAAAAAAAATGCATAAAAATATGCGCAATCTACAAACAAATTCCAAATTATACCAACATAATAAAGACATATTAGAGAACTAATGAAATCACTATCAAGATTACATATTACGCAACGAATATTCTAGAAGTACGACTCTATAATAAATTTGATCAGCACCCACATAAAAAAATGGGAATATTAAGAATATGACATGTAATACTTCTCACCTGTACTTAAAAAACGTCTTACTAGTCAAATCTCTTTTACAGTATTGATGAATTTTGCTATAATGTGTGTACATAATGTTATATTTTGATTACTATTTTTCTTTGGTAACACTGAAGAACAGTCAGTTTATTGCCAGAACTTTTAGAGTAAGTGCACATTACTGCCCCTGATAACACCACCAACAGTAATCGGCCATCATGTGCCGATCCCACCTTCCTTGATACCTTTCTTCAATTATTCGGATATCTTGATAAAACCGTTCACTGTGTATAATTTTTCACTCACTATAATCTACATTACATTATGTTATATGGGTTTGGGCCTCATCAGCCACTGATCACATGGGTAGTCCCTTGGCGATCCCCTCTTATCCGGGTCATCATCCAAAAATGCTATCCCATAAAAGAAGCAATTTAGGCACGTTCTCCGCCTTAAGCCTCGCCTCCTCTAGAATAACAGGGGTCCCTAATATAAGGTACCTCTTTTCGTCCAGTGCGGGGCAGGTGTAAAGAAGATGAATCGAGGTTTTCTCGTCTTCTTTACAGTATCTGCAGGCCGGGCTGTTAGTCAGCCTCAGCTTGTGCTTATATGAATTCAGACTACTATGGTGGCATGGCCCGTTATGATTCCCATCAGGGTTCCGGCTTTGTGCCTGTTCAATTTAATAAATTTTTGGGCCCATTTCTCAATCTCTGAGTATTCGATGAAGAGTTTGGTTATTCGACAACCCGTTACTCCTCTCCATCTTTTATTGTGCTGGTTTCTTGCCCAGTCATTGATGCGGTCTTTGATCAGATTCCGTCTTATTCCCACTGCAGGTTCTGGTCCATAAAAGTTTTCCCTGGTCCCTAGTCTGGCAAGATCATCTGAAATTAGATTTCCCTTAATGCCATTATGTCCAGGTATCCATAAGACTTCCACCGATCTCTTCCCTGCCAAGTGGTTCATCATAGCAATTATAGACCAGCTTCGACTTTGTCGTTGCTGAATTCAGGGCTGTTAACGTCACCCTGCTAGCCTAGTAGATACATACCTTCTCCTGGCTCCGATTTTCGTTGGCTCCCAGAACACCGTATGTAATTGCAACTAGCTAGGACTGGAGCGCGGTAGTGCATTTGCCCAGGGTGAAGATTTTACCTATCCCATCGCGTCGCCTATACACCCCCGCACCCGCTCTGTTCCCACTCTTGGCTCAATCCGTGTACCAGATGTCTCCATTGAGCGGTAATCCAGCTTGACCCTCCATCCAGTCGGTCTTACTGGTGAGGATGATCTTATATTTCTTGTCAAACAGGAAGTGGACACCCCTACTCTCAGAGGGCATCCATAGGAGTCCCTCCTCAGCTAGCTCTTTTGGGAGTCTATTCAGGTCCCTTACCTTCCTATTCATGTTTCCCACCCTGTGCATTGCCTTTACGGCTTCCACTTTCAGTGTGACATCAAGAGGTGGTATCCCCGTCAGTATCCTCATCGCCTCGATCGGTGTTGATCTTGGGGCTCCGGTCCGGTTGGGTTAGAATCTAAGTTAGAAGGAAATTTGTCTAAGTGACTGCAAAAAATGTAATTTAATGCTCATATTGCTTATTACTCTTAATTTAATGCTTATGTACCAGCAGTATAGTTTATTTCGTCGCTTTTTGCCAAATAAAAAATGTAAAAACACCGTGGCTTATTTTTATGGCTAGGCTTAGGTAGACTGTTCCGTTTATCGGCAAGATAAGAGAGTTTTTCATTTGGCAAATAGCGATAAAGTGAATAGTACTTATGTTCTTCTTGGTAGTTATTTACCTTGTGATTGACCTTGAACTTTTAATTAAACATACATAACTAAATTCTGCATCAGATTCTATAATGGTCATATATTTGTTAAAATTTTCATCTTTTACCGGTTTTCCAATTTGTGGACCATCAAAAATCTCTGCTTTTAAGTTTTCCATTTTGCAGTGCTGGAAATTATTGGCAAATGTATTTAAAATAATCATCTGACGTGTCCAGTGTTCTTACAAACTGTTTCATTAAACCCAGTTTAATTTATTATTAGTATTAGTATTAACAGTATTATTTCTTCGCTCTTTATTAATGGCTTGGGGACAATATTGGCTTTGACAACGGTCATAGCGTCTCTCAAAGGCCAAACAGTTTGCTGCCAATGCTTTTCTTGATGACCATTTTTAAATCACCACAAACAAACCACTGATGCTGAGGATAAGCAATTTCAGGAGTTTCCATTATTTTACAAATGTAATCAGTTTAGCTAAAATAAAGATATAATGTGAAATTAGGGTCCTCGAGTACTCAGAAACTAATCTTAAATTTGTGGCAACATAATGTTTTCTTGCTCCCTAGTGTAATATACATCTACTTTTGTTATTTTTTTTATTGCCTATATTATTAGTATATGATTTTACATTTTTTTAAATACAAAACATGTGACTGAAAATGTACTCATTGTATACAAATGGTAAATTAATTCCATTCTACTACTCCATAACTTCTTTCTAGAACTACTATATTCTCATATTGAAACAAGTTGCATATTAATCTCCGTTGTATAATTTTGTTACACTTGAAAAATGTATTATGAATGAAGCTCAAATTGTTTATAATAAACGTGGGTATCCTAATACGTCTTTAATGTCAATTTGATCATTCATTTGAAGGTATGTTTCGTCCACCCAAACATTTACAGCGCAATAAAAAATTCCGGTAATACAGTTAAGGCTGTAGGTGCTGTTTGTTATTCTTAGTGCAACAAAGGTTACGCGACGCCTGGTATAAATAATAGTTTTTCAGAAGTAACAATGCTATTGACCTTAAGCCGTATGAAATGATGGTATTTTATTAGTACAGTCTATCTTGCTCATTTATTTTCTGTGTTTTCTTATCAACGCACCGTTATTTCTCTTCGGCGTCTGGTGCGGAATCTGGATTATTAGGTAAACATCTAGGAAGTCAAATGATAATGGAATGTGACGTATATATAATATAAAGGTATTCACAAGAAGTTATATTAGATGTATTGTACCTGCAATCATTAGTTTCAAGGAACTGGCGGCTATATTTATACACTTGAACTGTGTTGGATAGTATACTGAAGTTGCCTGAAAATATGTTTCATAGTTTTTTAAATATTCGATGACAATATAAAAAAATTATCTAATTTAGGCATTATTGTTAGCATAATGACAGTTGCTATTTAATTTCTCCAAAACTAATTAGTAAAATATCTGCTTAATGATTAATTTTAATATATTTTTCTCTATACCATGTGTCTCATTTAAAACGAAGATACCCGGATGTTTTCGTTAATTTTTGAATTCCAGATTTGAGATTTGGCAAAACTGTAGTCCTATATAAGACATACATTTCGAGGCAACGTGACTTAAAATGAAGTAACAAATTAAGACAACTTCAGCACCCCACATGAGGCCTACTTACTATATTGTTTCGCGTTGAAGATATTGAAAAAAGTTATTAGAAGAAGTTGTTCAAAATTTAAGTCCCCAATCCATTAGATATCAAATTACATTACGAAGTTTGTATTTTTAGTTTTTCCAATATTTTTTGCAAAGCCCACACATGGTTACAAATTTAATTTTCAATTTAATAGAATGCCATGAAAACAAAAACTATGATTAAATTAAATGTCATCCTGACAAAACTTTGAGTTATACTGCGTAAAGTTATAGTTTACAATCGTAAAATGTCTGAATTTAAGGGAGAAAATCGAAACAATAAAGTTATTTGGTGATGGGGGATTTGGTATGTAGTAAAAAAGTAGTAGCAGCAGGATTTAACCGAAGACATTTTTTACACGAGCCATTATTAGCTATGGAACTGCAGTCGCTATAAATGCTGGTTTTAATGAAACTGGAAATGTTAGTAAAAGATCTCAGAATGATCAACCTCATCGAATACATCCGCATCCTGATGATAACGTAATCCTAGTAGCAAGTCAAACAAATCCAAGAGTGAATCTACGAGATTTAGCGTCTCAACTGAATATCGATAAGGAGAAAATTAGAACATGTTTCAGTCGTCATAAAGGCAAGGGTTATAAACCAAAATTTCTATTACTTTGAAATAAAGTGTTGTAAATAAAAGGTTAGAATATTTCTATTGGGTCCAGGGAAATTTTTTAGACGACCGGAATTTTCTACAGCAAATCTTGTTTACTGATGAGACTACATTTACCACTAATGGGGTGGTATCTTCTCAAAACTGTAGATATTGGGCTACAGAAAATCCTCATTGAATTATATTAATTGTAAAGGCCAGTATTTAGAGAAAGTTAACGTATGGTGTCGAATTTTAGGCGACAGAATTATTGGTCCGTTCTCTTTAATAACTGCGTTAAATGCTGTGGGTTTAATTGACTTTTTTGATACGGAATTATTTAGGCAAGTTTTTTAGACAAGTTTAGGTATATTTTTCATTAAATATTTGTGCAGTAATTCCTAGAACCAGTATTTCTTGGTGTAGAAAATCACCCCTCGAAAGTGTAACGTCTGTTTGCTGTTATACACCCTTACGCTGCATCTTATAGTTGAACTTTATTTACACCCGGAACGAATATGTTGTGTTTTATCCACAAACCAAGAGTGGTATTCCTGACGCTTTAGAGGGTGCTTTGTTCCTAATGAACTCCAGAGCTACGCTCTGTTATCGATAGATGTCGAAAAACTTCGAATTCGTATTTCGCTACTAGATATTGGACCGTCATGTTAAAATTCTAAACCCCAACGATCAGAAAGCATACTTACCTTGCGTAGAAGTTATCAATCATCATCGACCGACCATATCAACAAGACGGTTCCCCCAGGATTAGCCCTTTCCACTGCACAGATACAAATAGATGCATCATCTATGACTACTGATATTGAGTTACAAACTACAACCGCTGTTCCATCTGATGATAACACTCTGAGCACGACAGAGATTCCTCTAACTCCTGAGAGAAATTCTAATACAAGAGAAGACAATCTCCAAGACATATTGGAAACCTCTATTACTAAATCTGTTCAAAATATCACAAATGCTCAAAACACCTCTAGTTATTAATTAAGTCCTTGTTGTTTTTAGATGACAGATAGTTTCACAAGAGATACAGAAAAACGCATTATTCTTTTACGTGTGTTTCTCCAAAAGATGTAATTCTTTTTTCTAAAGTTCAATCAGGACGAAAAAGAGCTATAAGAGAAAGGGGCAACACGGCAGTTTTGACATCATCTCCTTATAAAGTAGAATTAGAAGCAGTCGTGGAGAAATTTGAAAAGGTAAAAAAAAATCAAACTAGAGAGGATTAACCGAAAGAAATTAAGAGAGGCAAGTAAAAAATTAAATAAAAAATTAAGGAAAAAGGAAATGGAAAAAAAGAATGTCAAAAATAATTGAAAATCAAGACGAGGATTCAGAAGATACAAATAATAAAGACACGGTCTGTTTCTATTGTAACGAGCTATATTCTCAGTCAAATGAGGGCTGGTGCTCTTGTGTGAGTTGTAAAAAATGGGCACATATGTCGTGTGCTGGTTTTGACAGCTCATTATGATGATGGTGAGTACCTATTGATGTATGAGTTTTGTACGCAAAAAAAAAAAATATTTTGATCTTCTATAGCTATACCCCGTACTATCCCGCATGGTGGGGCAGAATGGAAAAGCATAGTTTTTTTTTAGATATATTTCTTCAGTATATTTTTTATTTTCTACCTCCTTTTTTACATTTATAATATTTCAAATTATCTAAATAAAATAAAATTAAATAATTATTATGTGTTTTTATTCAATTCGTCGTGATATCTCACTAAAAAAGGTGCTACACCGTTCCGCGCTGCCTTTCCCTACCTTGAAGTAGTATCGTCACGTTTTTTTTTGAAAATGTGTTTCAGAATAATTAGAGTATAATTTTTAAATACAGTAAGTTCCGAAGTTCGTGTGAAGTACGGAAGACGAATGTAATTGAAACAGGGGCTTGCGTAATTTGCGTCGATCTAGGGCGACGATGAGATTGGATCTTTAGTAAAGAAAAATTATCGTGATGGGAGTGACGACGAAGCAAGTACATCCGACCCTAAGGCGTGCAATAAACCACCTCATGACGAAGCATTCGGTGATCTGTAAACATCTTTTGAATGTTACGAAATACAACCAGAATGCTGTCACAGCTTTTGCTTTTGAAGCAATTAAGATTGCTGCCAAGAAACATACAGTGACTTTAAAGCAGTCCAATATTGACGGTTACATACATACATACTCAAACAGAAAATGTAATTTAAGCCAAATATATTATTCTTATGCATTCATAACATAAAGCTTTTTAATTTAGTTACATATTCTTTTACATGTTATACAAAACCGCATCACATCGCTACCTCAAATCGAACGAATGGAATTTCGTAATATAAACAAAGCGAGAAACGCATTTATTCCCAGTAAACAATGACTTATTTAGGAAGTAAAATAAATTGGGATGTAAGAAGCGATAAAGATATAAAACAAAGAATAGCGCAAGGTCGAGTAGCTTTTAACAAAAAGAAAGCACTTTTATGCTCTGGGGTAATAAACTTAGAAACAAGGATGGGATTTTTAAAAACGTATGTATGGAGCACGACACTATACGGTTGCGAAACCTAGACGGTAGGGGAAGCAAGTAGGAAGAAATTAGAAGCTTTTGAGATGTAGTGTTACAGAAGAATGATGAACATACCGTGGACTGATAGGGTTAGAAACGAAGAAGTATTAGAGAAAGTCGGCGAGAAAAGAAGTATGTGGAAGTATATAACATAAAGAAGAGAAGAGATAAAATGGTAGGTCACTTGCTGAGACATGGGGGAATAGTTCGCGATATTTCGGAGACAGAAATAGGAGTGAAGAAAGGCAGAGGTAGGCTTAGATTAGACTACTGTTCGCAAATAGTAAGGGATGTAGGTTGTAGCACAATTAGCCAAATGCGTAGGTTAGTACAAGATAGGAGAAGCTGGAGGTTAGCGTCCAACCAGTCTTAGGACTGATGACCTCATGATGATGATGAAACAATTATCTCCCTTATGTGTTAAAATCCTATACAGAAACGGTGTTTCAAGAGCTTGGTAAAATATTTGGAGATAATGAAATTAATAACTACTAAGGCTGATCGCATAAAGATTTGCGTTTTATCCCATAGGGAACAGGAATTTAGCTTAAATATGAGTGTCAGTAGTCAGACAGTCTAAAATTAACCTGAAAAGAGATAGGAAGAAGTTAATTAGGGAAGAGGTAGCCAAGAACACCAGAAGACCCGCAGATTATATGATAAGAAGACCAGCAGGTCAGAAACCCAAAAAACTGTTTGTTACTGTCCACTAACTTACCCGTGTGTTCAAAATTTTCCAATACCCGCCGTCATGGACATCACTGAAAGTAGGAATTGCATGGGACAATCCATAACGACCAAATTTCAGACGACTTGACTATATGCTCTTTATTAAGTAAGGATTATTTTATCACTGTATTCCAGTTAATATCCAAATCCAAATTATCTATAAAAGGAGATTATTTAACTAATGACTACATCAACGCTGCTATTTCAGTATAGCACTCTATTAAAATTTAATGTTTCTTAGATAATTTGCCTTATAATAATAACATTGCGTAATAAAATGTTGTATTTATTACAGCACCTGTTTTTACCGAATTTAAAGATGATGAGTTCAAATCTGTATGTAGTTTTACTCTGTAAGCCTTAGATTTCATAGAGCTCAAGTAACTCATGAGTTTAAATGATCTCTCCATGATGTCAACTTGATTGGAGACACTTGCATCGAGAAACATGTAATCTTTCGATATTCGTGGAAAACTATTGTTTGTATAATGATTCTTTGTGTGTGCGTCAGAGGTAATAATCGTATGAATCAATCAACTGACATTTTTGAACAGTGTCGTGCCGAAAAGACATTTTAGGAGTTAGTACAATACAAATCCGTCAACCTATGACAGTGTACTGAAAAGATTCTCCACAAAGACATTCAATGGAACTGATATTTCCATCAAAATAAATGAAATAAATTCAACAGAAATCAAAATAAATGAAACAAAAATGAGATAAAATTTACAGAAATATTGAGACGCCAATGAATCAAATTATATAATAAAGCTAAGACGTGACTTCATAATTGCATTTTGTTCGGCAAATTATTAACTGTCTATGCCGTACGTAGTTAATTGAAACATGTCACTAGGCATACGTGTTGGTAGTTGTGGCATATTACTGATATTAGTAACAATTGCCAGTGGTGTAGCATGTGTGCGTCGTCATTAAATTGATACACGCGCAAAGATCCATTATACAAATTGTAGTTCCCTGTTCCTGTTGCTACATTGAAGGTTCCAGGTCCTTTCCAGGACTAAAAACGAAGTTTTTAGATGGGCAACAGAGGGCAAACATTTTATCCTGTTTTTTTATTTATTAAAAAAGCGGCTATTTAACTAAAGCTAAAGTTAATTTCCTGAGAATGTTTAATACATATTATGACTGCTAACTTATACATCAAAGAAACTTTTAGATAAAAAGATAGGTAAATGTTTACGTTTGAATTGTACTTTTAAATGTGATAGTAATCATTCATTATTAACTAGTCCGCCCCTGGCAAGTCCGCTGGCAAACATGTTTGGAGGCGCATTCTCTTTACAGTGCATCGTACTTTGTTATACTCAAGTGGTTTAATGTTATAATAACTACTTCGACGTTTAATGTGACTGTAAATGAATGTTGCTGTTTATTATTTAAATGAAGATTAACTTCGCAAAACCAAATCAAAGTTTTTGCGTACCAACGAAGAATAAATTGCACCTTTCGACGTTACATTGAGTCACTAAATTTCAAGGAGAAACGTATATAACTAGAATATTAGTTTAAAACAACAATATGCAAATTCGGTGACGTATTGTACCCATCTAAAGGCAAATAACCTTTCTAGAATACCAGATTTGAATTTTCGGTATCATGTAAAATGTTATAATCCGGCTTGGGCTATATTATTTTAGGGTTCACTTTTCCCAAGGATACATGGTAATTAGTAGTTGGAATAGGTTCAGTGATGATGGCCTGACTACTGTAAAATATTGTACGCATGGTTTAGGAAATGTTTTTTTTAAACTACATGGCAATGTTCGTTATTTACAGTTTTTGTTCCGCTTATTTATTAGCTGCAGCTATTTATTGTACATCTACAAAGCACATTATAGACATACACGTTATTTCTTGTTGCAAACTATAGAATGCAAATGAATGAATGCTATCTTAGGCACTTCAATAGCTAATGAGAGTTACGAAAATGTGGATATAGTGTGGAAATCTCAAGTGGAATAAAATCTGTAACTCGAATACGGAGAAGTTCAATAAAAAGTCTGAAACAAGTCGGTTTGTTACTTTGGTTGCCCGCACTTATGGTGTAATGATTTTTAATTATTTCAACCCTTAGAAATGCTTTTTCAAATTTATGTCGAGTGACACCATTTGATGGGTCGCATGTAGAGGAATACAACGCACCCTTTGCTTTTTAAATTTGTCAAATTATTCGTGTTTTCCAGAAAAATAATTAAAACGTACATACTTCATTGTAAAATATATTCAATATGGGTACCATATCTTTCTTTATAAAAAGCTAGTCGATGATATGGTAAACCCATCTCCTACATTCTAGCATACAATAGCATCCTCGGAGTGATCTCTTTGATTTAATGCCTTATTCTTTTCGCCACAACTCCAATGTTGTTAAGTCTTGTTTCAAAAATCTTATTTTTAAATACTAAAATAAGAGAAAATCAAGTGGGATAAGACTCGTAAATCTTGACGGCTGCCCAATTCACCTCATCGTCTAATCAAGTCATCCACCTATTTGGAAATATATTAGTTTGAATACTGACAATTTTTATCACTTTTTTATGATAGTACACTAAGTATAGTTTTTTATAAGTTAGCTTTTCTTTGAAGCAAAAGGGATATATAGTGATATAGGGAATTAGTGTCGCAAGTTTTGTTTTCCCTTTTCTAAAAGTAGGCCATGGAAATTGTAACGCCTACCTACTGACCTTATTTCATTAGACACACTAATTATTTATTAAAAAGTTAAATTCTATTTTCCTATGGTTATATTTAAAATGGAAATTTCAAGTGCCTTGTGAGTGATTATGATAGTTTCAATAAAACTAAAGTTTTGATCAAGATGTTTCAATAAATATGTAATTGTGTATGTTCATATACTTAAATACAAGATATGGAATATTTCTGAAAATTATTATTTATTACATGATACAGTTGTTATTTTTGCAACAGAGGTAACGCGTAACTCAATGCAAATGGAAGCATTAACTAGAGGAATTGGCTGAATTAGCCAATGGTAAAAGAAATGTGTATGGTATATTAGAGGAAACTAAGGAACCTACTAGTTTAGATACCTACAAAGTGGTGCCACGCAATCCTATTCTGGCACTGGAAAAAATGTTATTAGTGCTCTAAACAAAACCAAATGGGACGACAAAATCAAAACTTATTAAAGCTATCAGATAGCCACCAATCACGCACTTCCAAAGATTCATACTTGATCTTAACGTACGCCATAACAGCCATAGTGAATGCCATTATATCACCATGTACGCGTGGCATCACATCTGAAAGTCAAACACTTTGTCGAAATTCTGCGTACTATTAGAATAAGTGCCGAGTAAGAATTTCGATCGTCCAGTCTTCATTTAATGCGGTACCAATAAAGGATACATTTAATGTATTATTCGCACTGTTCCTTATTTGAATACTGATATTCAGTTATTCTTTGTGAAGCAATAACTTTTATGTGCAAACCGATGGTGTTAGAATTAGAAACCATAGCTCATTGATAGCTAACTTTATCGTGGAACATTTGGAAAACCCAGTTTTAGAGTCAACTTAGTATAAGCCACCGATAGCGGCTATGTACATGATAAATTAATCATTTGGTCACATGGAACGGACGTTTAGAAAAAGTCGTACCTTACGTTCGATTTGCTCGATTTTCCAAAGACATAGACAGAATTGCTGTATTGGTAAGCAGAATTACAGGTCGATTGCCTATTGTAGTATGCGCAGAATCTACTGTGGGCACACGTGGCTATTATAGACACATATGCCTATTGACAGCCGTGATGGTACTTGTAAAGGGTGGTCCAACCATAATGCACGATGTTAATTGTGAGTCACACCTTAACGTCAAGTTTTTTGCCCAACTTAATTTGACATTTCTTTGTTTCAGTGTTTGACAAATTCAACCATGGAGAGGTACACAATTGCGCAGCGCGTTAAGATTGTTGAAGACTTTTACGAAAATGGGCGTTCAAATTAAAATGCATTACGTGCACTTCGTGACTTTTTTGGTCGGCATAATCGACCAAATGTGTCTACAATCGGGAGAATTGTGCGCAAATTTCAGCAAACCGGGTCTGTAGGAAATGTGAAAACATCTGTGGATGATCGCCCAGTTCGTTCTGCGGAAAACATTGCTGTTGTTCGCGATAGTGTAGCAGAAGAGCCGTCAACCTCGACTCGTCGTCCTGCCCAACAATTGAACATCTCACGAACATCACTAATGCGAATTTTGAATAAAGATTTGAATTTACACGCTTACAAGGTTCAATTGACTCAAGAGCTGAAGCCTACTGACCATTTCAAGCGTCGTCAATACGCCGAATGGTTGGCGAATGGTGACTTTACAAAGAAAATCATCTTCAGCGACGAGGTACACTTTCACCTCAGTGGATTCGTTAACAAGCAGAATTGCCGCATTTGGGCAAATGAGAATCCACTAGTGATTGTTGAAAAGCTGATGCATCCACAAAGAGTGACTGTTTGGTGCGGTTTATGGGCTGGCGGCGTCATCGTGAATGGTGTTCGCTATCGCGAGATGATAACGGACTTCTTGTGGCCAAAAATTGAGGATATGGATCTGGACGATATGTGGTTCCAACAGGATGGTGCCACTTGCCACACAGTCAACGAAACAATGGCACTTTTGCGCGAGAAATTCAATGGCCGTGTTATCTCACGTCGTGGCGATGTTAATTGGCCGCCACGATCATGTGATTTGACACCGTTGGACTTCTTTCTTTGGGGATATTTAAAAGAAAAAGTGTACGTCAATAAGCCAAGAACAGTTCAAGAGCTATAGGATGAGATAATTCGGCACATTAACGACATTGAATCTCAATTATGTCTCAGAGTCATTGAAAATATGGACCATCGGATAGAGGTATGCCACCCAAGCCGTGGCGAGCATTTGGCTGATATTTTGTTTCACACATAATTGTCATAGATCCTTCTATCATAATAAAAAATATTAAGATAATTCTCTGAAAACTTTTTGTTTTATTTACAATTAACATCGTGCGTTTTGGTTGGACCACCTTTTATATATTAGTTTTAAGATTTGTAAATATTAAAAAGTTGAAACCTTTGTATATTGTGCTAGTACTCAGAATCAGAATACATCTGTTTTTAAGGGCTAAAAATTCCATTATCCGACGCAAGGAGTTCCATTATTTATTGTTACGGCCATCCACTTGTTAAAACCCCTGCAGATTAGGTCAATGGCGACAAGTGGGACGTCTTATAATAACCGCACCAGGCTATTGGGTTTTGGGATAAGTTTTCAAGTTAGTTATTTCAGCAACTCGCCTCGAAACATTGTCTCCTCTTTCGGTACCAGCTCGCTCGCTCTCTATTTATACCAAATAGACCTAGCTATAGCAACAACATTAACTACTCCTCGTAGTATCATTTCACTACACGCACCTCGAAGACCGCCATACTGCACACATGAACAGATATACTCGTATAAATTCCGATTCAAGCCATCACGTGGCAACAAGAACACTTGGTCTAAGAAGTGGAGCATCTATAACACTCTGTCTACAAGTAGATGGGTATAGCCGGAAGTACATATAATAAACTATCAATTCAAAATACTTGTATATTGAAAATAATATTATAGACAGCCAAAAGTTCTCCGAAGGTGTACCTTCTAGATATCCACAATGTCACCGGTCATATAGCCAAGATGTTTAGGAAAAAAGTAGATGGAAATAATATTAATATGACCGCTCAAAACTCAATAGGATCGACAACCAGTAAAAAATGCATTTCATTAGGTTGTTAAAATGGGGAATATATATAACATATGTACGAATGCACCAAAGCTACATTGGAATGACATAGAGAATCGTAATGATGAGAAAGAAGAAACGTGAAAGGGAACTGAGAATATATCAGACTGAAAAGTCGGTCATAGTCCACGATCAATGCTATAATATTAAGTTTGACGAGATAAAAGTCTCACCACATACTTCTGACTTTTTCAAATTGGTACGATGAAAATCAGTAAAAATATAACAATTCCCAAATCATATGAACAGGGTTGACCTTTAAGCAGAAGCAACACTTGGAAATCAGCAGCAGATTTCCTTACCGGTTTGATGAAAACGCAATCAATCGATAATATGTAGCAAATTAGGAAAACAAGTTATCTTGATGAGTTGACGAATGTACACAAAAAGACCTTCTCGGTCACTAACTCCTTCAGTTATGACTATGTTACAATCGAAGATATCGTCAGTGACGAACAGATACTTGAAAAAACATATAGCTCTTTAGATCACAGAGAAATGGGCAATTGGAATTGTGAAAACTTAGACAATTAGAATTAGTCTTGCAATGAAATCGTCTAAAAATATTGCCTTATATGTAACAACGAATAAAAATATTCAAAAGCGAATGTGATGTAGGACTCCGAATATGGGAGTAATATTCCAATGATTCTAAAATTGATAAAAAATTAAGACATATGCTCTAAACTGACAAGAAGAGAGTTATTACAACATAAAAGAAACTAACAACTAGGCTTCCAACTAAGTAATTCCCATAAACTTAAAAGATACGAATTATAAAAATTTTACAAACAGTTATCTAATTTGCTATGTGGCTTGTACTTACATGGTGTTGTAAATAGTATTTGATTTAGAATTTATTTATTAGCATATTAATTCACCATCTTAAATCGAAGAATTTTAATAGTCGTTGGTATTCCTAATTTAATTTTAATTAAATTTGTATTAAACGCTTTAGATAAATTACAATGTTTCTATTTTCTGAAATGCTTATATTTTCATCACTGTGAATCAATAAGCGATTCAAGAAATATTTTAATATCGATTGAAAATTTAAAATTATTGTACGTTAAAGGAAAACAATAGAAAACATGATATGCTTGTGATATTTTATTAAATAGTTAACATTTCCCACAATATTACATATTTTATATCAATCAATCATGAATAAGTAGATTGTAATAAATATTAGAATGGTTTTCAGGGGCGGCACATGTTTAAATTTCAGGTATTTTTCATTCAGAAAAATGTATTCGTAGTTTTGTTTTACAGTAGCAGTATTAAAATGTAACAATGTTTTTATTTTAAATATGTATTCTCATAAGCATATAATTTTTATATATATTTTTAATACATTAATTTGGATCATTAGGACGCAATATAATTTAAAAGTATCATTTTTTTATTAACAAACATCTGGATCGTGAATAGTAATTCTAAACGCATTATGTTTCTTACATTATCTTCAATTAATATACTTTCCCAATAATCAATTCTCTGTCACTTTTTTATTTTATGTTTTTTTGATACATATCTTGTCTTTCTCTGTTCTCTATTTTCTCCATACTTAAAATGATATTCATGTCTCCTCCGAATCTCATCACTAGCTCTCATCATTTATTCATTTGTTCTACATAAGTATTTTTGTGGTTATTCCAGATATGTTATTTATATTCGACATCTTACTGTTGTTCCTTTACTTACTTACTCCATGTAACTTCTTAATCATTTGTACCTCTTCTATTCTATGATAGTACTTTCATAAAATTATATTCACATATTTTGTATATTTATCATGTGGAACATTTATAGACTTGATATGTTTCTGTCGATTTGATTTTTATTTTTTTGAAGAAAGTTTCTTAATGTTGAGACAATTCGTTAATTTGCTTAACGTTGGCAGCTTTGTTCTAAAAAACAAAAAATATATGAAATATATAAAGCTCCATATGACGTTGAATATTTAAAGAGATAAATATTAAACACTACACATGTTTGAGACGAATAATAATGTAAAGAAATTACTAGGTAATATGAAAGATAAAAGTGAAAACGATGAAAATTCGCATATATAATAGGTTAGTTTTAACAACTGCGAAGAAATAAAAGAAAATGAGAAATAAATATGTAGCGACGCATTAAAACTGGCGCATTAGCAGGGATAATGAGTGTGCCTCGATAGCTCAGCAGTCAGAGTACTCAACCGGAAATTGGGAGAGCCGGGTTCGATTCCCGGTCGAAGCAAAAAGCACTTTTATCCGTGCTAACGCCAAAGTGGTGACCCCGACGTGATGTGATTCGTCATTCCAGTATATGCAACCTCCCTTACATCTCAAATTCGCGGATTCGATACCCGTCCTATCCATCGCCCTACAGTCCGGGGGTTACCGAACAACGGTTCGTAAGAATGGCGAACGCGGTCAGTTGCGTTAAATTGTATCGAGACAAACCATGTCTCTAGGGAGGGAGTACTGTAGCGACGCGTTAAAATTGGCGCATTAGCAAGGATAATGAGTGTGCCTCGATAGCTCAGCGGTCAGAGCAACTAACCGGAAATTCGGAGAGCCGGGTTCGATTCCCGGTCGAGGCAAAATGCACTTTTATCCTTGCTATCGCCAAAAATAGTATAAATACCGAGATCAAAGAAATATACAGCTTGCTTTAAAAATGATAAAATTGAAAAATTTAACATAACCGAATATATGTATGAAACAAAATAAATGAAAATAATTTAATATCCTTAAAATATGTATCGATGGAATTAATTATTTGAAATGAATGTTGATTAAAATATGCAACAGATAATTAAGTTATATTTTAGTTTAGACCATAGATAATAGTCGAACTTATGTTCATTAGTTTAAATTAGAATGATATAATTTATTTAAAAGGCAACTAATATGAGGCAATCGTATAATGTAAACAAGTAAAACATTTATTGATTACTGAAGTAACATAGTAGATTTCAAAAGTGTAAAACGGTTTCTGATATCCGTGTACTATCAAGAAAGAATGTAGTGAGACACTTTAGATACGTTTTTCTGAAATAAATAACAGTACTGAATATATTTTTAATAATTATGCTTTTGGCTAAAAGAGGAAGTAACTATTTTGACACCAAGAGCATAATTAATTGTAAAATTTAACCCATTATTGATTATATTTCAGAGCGAAGTATCGAAAATATCTCACCACATCCTTTCTTGTCGGTACATTCTTAAATTATGGATCAAAGACCATTTATGTAAATACGACATGGGTAGGTCACGTACAGAAGAATCACAGATCGTATATAACAGTTTACCTCTAAAAGGGGTGGGGTGGAATAATTTTTAACAAAAGATAAATACTCCGGGATCTTGTTTTCAGTTATTTCCATAATGCAAATATGATTTTAGGTGACATTGTAATAACCAATAATTAAAAAGAAATTAAGAATATAAAAATTAAATTAAGAATATAAAACAATACCTTTCACTTTTATTGAATTCATAGAATATCCAATGAATTTATTTTGTATTTTGACATTTTATTTTTGCTTCTATTATGAGAATAGATAAACCTATTTCAGTTGTCTAAACAGAGTTGAATTAAAGTTGAATCAGTGTTGAATTTATATATTTAAAATCTTTCAAGAGATGTATTACAAGATAGTAATACATCCTTTAGTAATAAAACATTTTTATTATAATTGTAATCATTGTGTAGAACTGCTGGGTAATATGTTTTTTAAAAATTTTATAAATGTCGTTCTATTTCCATTACCAAGACCATAATGTACATTAGGAGATGAGCTACCACTTGATAGCTATCCCCTGGTAGTCCATCTATCCTATAAGTTATTGCCGAAAGTTCATTCTTGTAGTGGGCTAAGGATGTTTTACTTGTTTAACATGTAATAAACAAGAGATTTACGGTTTTACATCCTATCCTAGGGATGGCGTGTCCTCTAAACAATCTCGCTTAATTGTTTAGCTCTTGCGAATCCATTGACATATAAGCCGCTAGAACATTGCCCATTCTAGTGGTAATGCGCCGATTGTTGCTTGACTGATATCGATGATTGTGTGCCTTTTTTAATCTTCTTATTTTCCTGCTTTATATATCTATCTTGTCTAATATTTTATTCAGATATTGTATTTATAGTACTGTTATACGCCCTATGGTATATCACCAATGAGATGTTGCATCATTACTACCGAATTCCAACAGTCCAAGAAATGATCAAATACAGAAGCCAGAAATACTACCAATGCAACGATTGGAAAACCACTCAAACATCTGTTTAATACCACTAGTCTAAGAAAATAATGACAGAAAACTTAAGAAGTGGACAATTGACCTTGTAGGTCAATTGTCCACTTGTACCAAAAGCTGTAGGGGATCTTCTCGCTGGAGAAACTTCAGCAGAAAATATATGAGACTACATATATTACAAGTCTCTCAGTTAACAAAATAGCTCATTGTAAATTCTGATTTCTGTTCAATAAATTATTAAATAAAGAAAAGAAGATATTGTGTTACAATATGTTGTATTTTTGTCACGGATTACTTTTTTGTTTCTATTTTGAGAACGATGGATACTGTATAGTTCTAGACTTTTTATTGACCAGTTATATTTTCCCATTCCAATAAACTAAGTGTTTTCTGTTTTATTTTACTTTGTTTCGTCTTTATGTAAATTATTATTTTTTACTTGTGTGCATTTTTATTGATTTTGTATTTTAGCTTACAGGAAAAATGGGTAAAGATCTATTTAACGTAAGTAATTTTCTTTTATTTTTGTGTATTCCTAATTTTCACGTGTTTTCATTGATAGCCGTGGTGATGCGGGTGCACCAAGACAGTTTACACCAGTCGTCCTGGCTTTTTAAAAATTTCAAACCAACAGTCACTATCATTGAAGTTATCACACTTTCTTTACATGTCTGATATATTTCTTTAAACTTTTAATCATTTTAAGTCTCGAATGGAAATTGTAAAGTATGTTATAGTGATCTAGCTCAAATGATTTATTATACGACGCTGATATTTTTACAGTTTCATGAAACATATATTGCAATAACATGCTCTCTGTTTGCTCACGCTGATGCAAATAAATTGAGATTTTGGGTAATGAACTAACAACGGCCAAAACTTTTGTGTATAGGAATGTGTTGCATTGCATTAAATGCGCTAGGCGTGTCGATTCTAATTAAATTATGCCTTATTAACATTTTATCTATACTTGAATCACAATACTACATGTTTCACTTATCATAACTAAACAATGTAATTGGGCCACGGCGAATTTTTGATAAAAATTTCGCTTTTAAAGTGAAGTGAAAATGCGCATTGTTTAACCTTATTTGATATACGTAATTTTATGTGAAAGATACACATAATTAGTGTTCGATTAGTTTCGTTTTGGAAAGCGGTCCTATTGCAACAGAACATCGCTGATTACGATTTAATTTGATATGAATTAAGTTCACCTACCACTATGTCATCATATCATATATGTATGTATGTATATAGTGAGAAGATAATAATGCACAGCATGGACATCTTGGAAAAAGGTTAAGTAATTATGATACTATCCTTGTGGTTTTAACCAATCTTTAACACTATTTTTCGTTTTTGAATTATTTCGAAAATAATAAAATTTTGAAGTTCATTTATATTTTTTTGCGTTATTATCACAAATACGGAAAATCTAACAAAACAGATTTTTTTAAACAGGCTGATTTGTCACAGTGCCAACCTTTGAATTATTATTGAGGATGATGTAAATATGACTCCGAGATATTTGTATTTGCAAACCATCTTAATCTCGACACTGTTTAAGAAAAATTTCATCTTTATTATGGAAAACGCATAATGTTCATTTTCTCTTGTTTATTGATAGTTATAAAGATAGCGGTTTTCAATATAATACAAATTCTAAAATATGAACTTTACCTTGATACTTATCTCATAATTAGCTACTATTACTATATCATATGCACAAAAAAAAGATTATATCGTTTATACCATCGATATTGGCACCATTTACACCACGTTCATGAAGAAAATATTATATTTCAGCAAGAAATAAAGAGGATAAGAAGGGAATCACAGGATCTCGTAAAATACCGGCTGAGACATTAAATTCATTTATTGATTGACTTACTAAACTCTAGCTTTTTATTATAAACTCCTGGAAAATATTACCGCATCAGTGAAACTTCACATTATTACTTTTATTTTCTCGAACATCTAAATCGTAATACCTACACAACATTATAATAAAATGATTTCAACTAATGTTTAATAAATCAGAATGGTTTTATCGGGGAAATACATGAATAAATAACAGAATGGTACAATAATGTCAAATGGAATGAAAACGGTGTTAATGACAAACTTTGGATTAAATCTTAAGAATTTTAATTCAGTAGCTTGTAGATACTCCTCTAGGTCTTATCACTATTTACATTCGCCTGGGTATGCTACTGATCACATAGTAAATGGTTTTCTGAGGAATATTCTCCCATTCGACAAGAACGACTTGTTTGAGATCCCTAAGAGTTATAGGGACAGGTATGTGGCGCCTAACTAATTGTCTTAATCCATCCCATAGATGTTCTATGGGGTTCATATTTGCGCTTCTTGGTGGCCAGACCAAATTTACAATATTCACAAATGGAAAGTAGCCTAGTACCTCTTTAGCAACGTGGGACCGAGGGTTATTCTGCATAAAAATGGAATTGTCCCCGACAAATAGGACAAAATGTCCTATTACATGTTCTTCTACGATGTTTTATACGTAGAAATGTGCGTTCATGGATATCTCCCGTATAGGAACCAAATCCGTACGACCATCGAGACAAATTACTCCTCAGTACACTAAATTGATACTAAATAAATCAGTACTATTGATCCACTAAAAAATGGGATCCTCGGTGAGATACTGCAGGTAGCAAATCTCTCTTCTGGCCTCCCCCAGACTCGTTGACATCCACCTGGTGAATTAAGACATACTGTTGTTTCATCTGAAAACAAAATCCTCAAACTTCATCTTTCCCTTAGTTGCGTGGACGATTCATTTCTTCTACTTTAAGTGTACTGGACAAAGTGTTTTATTTACTGAAGACATTAAATTAAAAACAAATTAAAAGCATAGCTGAATTTATTGCCATTTACAAATCATTTTAAACAGCGTTAAATATATTATTAACAAACAATTACAAAATGTTACTTATATCAGTGAAACAATATTGCATTTGTTTATCAGTAGTGACAGAACATATCTAAGGGACACCTACATCAAATGTTTAAGAATTTGAAACTTCGAAGAATTATAAGAAATAATGAAAAGTTTTGCTGATGCGCTAAATTTGTTCAGTAGTGTATGTTGCGTAAAAAGGCGAATTATGCTAAAGCTTACCCCAAATTTGAAAAATTTTTGCCATAACAATGATAATCAACTGAATAAAATGTACGTTTGAAGTCAATAAAAGCTGAAAAACATTTTTCATTTTGGAAGTCTTAAATGTAGTTGTATAATAGCACTTAATGTAAAAATGAATCAGAACAGCCTCTAGATCTGTGAATGCTCAGTTTGGCATTCGGGAATTACATTGTTTGCATCTGATCAAGATGCTAACAATATAACAGAAAAAGTATTCCTTTCTTCTTATAACAATATATTCTAATTTTATCACCACATTCCACTAATAAGTCAATAAAGTGGGAAATCATTAGAAAGTGTAGAAAAGCGAAAGAACAATGGATAGAGGATAAATGCAAAGAAGTAGAAGACCGATGACTTTGTAAGCTTTGTAAACTCCAAGACCGATGAGGCTTACAAAATAATTAAGAGGAACTTCAGGGATATAGGACCAATAAGTAGAAACGTTAGGAGTCAATCGGGGGACATACTGATCGGAAGAGAGGAGAAAGCGGATAGTTGGAAGCAGTACTTAGGAAATTTATACGAGGGTCAGGAATTAGGAGAGATATTAGAGGAAGAATCTAGCAACGATAGGGAAGATGTAGGAAAACCTATATTGAGAGAGGAATTTGAAATAGCGCTAAGGGGGCTAAAGAACAATAAAGCGCCGGGTATAGATAAAATACAGGCGGAAGTTATTAAATGTGCGGGACAGAAAATAGTAAATAGGATGTTTGAACTGGTAAAATACATATACGAAACGGGTGAGATGCCGGAGGATTATAAAAGGAAAATTATCGTTACTATACCGAAAAAGAGAGGAGCCGACAAATGCGAGAACTTTAGAACGATTAGCCTAACTTCCCACGCGTCAAAAATTTTAACCAGAATAGTGCAGAAGAGGATGGAAAATAGAGCGGAGGAAATACTAGGAGAAGACCAATTCAGTTTAGGCGAAATAGGGTAACTCGCGAAGCTATTCTGGCGCTAAGAGTAATGTTAGAGAAAACAAAGAACGCTTATATAGGATTTGTAGATTTAGAAAAAGATTTTGATAATGTAAGATGGGAAAAAATGTTCGAGTTACTAAAGAGCGCGGAAATGAAGTATAGAGATAGGAGAGTAGTACACAATCTATACAAAGAGCAAACTGCTGTTATAGAAGTAGAAGGAGAAAGAAGGGAAGTAGGTATTAGGAAAGGAGTAAGACAAGGATGTACGCTATCACCACTAATTTTTAATCTGTACATCGAAGAGGCGATTAATGTGGTAAAAGATAAAGTGGATTTCGGGATTAAAGTACAGGGACAGAAACTAAAAATGCTGAGATTCGCGGATGATATAGCAGTATTATCATCTAGTAAGAAGGAATTAGAATCAGCGTTAAACGAAATGAAGGCAGTGTTGACAGAGGAATACGGAATGAGGGTGAATAAAAACAAAACTAAAGTGTTAGTATGCAGAGGGCGTGAGAGCAGAGCAAAAACTAAAGTAAAAATTAATAATGGAAGATTGGAGGAAGTTAAAGACTTCACTTATTTAGGAAGTAAAATAAATTGGGATGGAAGAAGCGATAAAGATATAAAACAAAGAATAGCGCAGGGTCGAGTAGCTTTTAACAAATAGAAAGCATTTTTATGCTCGGGGGTAATAAACTTAGATACAAGGAAGAGATTTTTGAAAACGTATGTATGGAGCACGGCACTATACGGTCGCGAAACCTGGACGGTAGGGGAAGCAAGTAGGAAGAAATTAGAAGCTTTTGAGATGTGGTGTTACCGAAGAATGATGAAAATACCGTAGACTGATAGGGTTAGAAATAAAGAAGTATTAGAGAAAGTCGACGAGAAAAGAAGTATGTGGAAAAACATAAAGAAGAGAAGAGATATAATGGTAGGCCACTTGCTGAGACATAGAGGAATAATTTGCGATATTTTGGAGGCAGAAATAGGAGTGAAGAAAGGCACAGGTAGGCCTAGATTAGACTACTGCTCGCAAATAGTAAGGGATGTAAGGTTGTAGCACAATTAGCGAAATGCGTAGGTTAGTACAAGATAGGAGAAGTTAGAAGTTAGCATCCAACTAGTCTTAGGACTGATGATCTCATGATGATGATTCCACTAACATTACAACGAGTAAGCAAATCGCAATAATATTGCGTTGCCCCCTCGCTTATATCGAAGGCACCTCCAGAGTATGCTTCTAGAGGCTTCGAATAAAAAAAAATAGAAGTTACCACGTTGTTCGCAAGGATCAATTTACTATACTGATTTTATCAAAATGCCGAAATTCGAACGAAGAGCATTTTGTACATCGACCTAAAAATTTTGTGACACACACGAAGACAGCCGTTTAGTAAATATAGATTATAATTCCTTGGGTTTCAAAAATATTCAAATGATGTAGTTTCTTGAATTGACCGTTTACCTGAATATAACACTAAATTTAATATTCTTGTTAATTTTGATAGATATTTTGTAAATGGGGAAACAGTTTACGGTTTCTGAGCTCCAAACCAGAATTGACATATAGTATATAAACACATTTTAAACTTAAATTTAGTTTTAGTCACCTTCGGGAATATCTCAAATAAAAATAATGTATATCGATGTAATGACAGTGGTGGATCCTTACACATACCGTCCTTGCATTTAATATTTTAATGGGTCAGTCAAATAGGTTATTTTATAGTTAAAATTAGATGCGTTTCAGTGTTTCATTTAATACTCGTAAAAGACGCAAAACACGAATATATGCGTTATCTCTGGACCACAGTTTATATATAATACTACCTATAATACGAAAAAACATTTTATTCTGATAATGCTTGCGTTTATAATACGTACATGCACGACAATGATAAAGCAATCAACAATTACCGTAGCGACGTTGACAATCAATAACCACCCTCACGCAGATGGACCGATAACCAATTTTTAAATTAGTCCCTATTGTTTTACGCCAAACCGCTTTGAATAATAGATTATTGATATACAAATTAGGTTTTAGTACTAGTAATAATGGGAATTCTGGTGGCATTCTATTTTACTGTTCCGCTGACACCAACCAGATGTGGCGGCATGTCATTAGAATAGGAATTCTCAACTGAAAGTATCGCATAAAATGTCCCCTTTATATGTTTGCCTAACACTGTTAAGCATCTGTTTATATGACAGTTATTAAAGATTACTTAACAAATACTCGAAACGTTTAAGAAGACGTTAAAATTGACTTTATACGGTTACCAAGAAATTTTATCTATTCTGCATTGCATATAGGTCATATTTGTGTTGTGGAATTATTTTTATTAATCATAAAATAATTCACAGGTGATTATTTGGTTATAGATGTGTCATATTATTCAATATATTTAATATATTGCATTAATTTTTAATATTAATAATAATTGGCGATGAAGTAATTTTAAGTGTTTAAATCTATATTTACTAAACGGCTGTTTTCGTGTGTGTGTCACAAAATTTTTAGGTCGATGTACGAAATGCTTTTCGTTCGAATTTTGTTATTTTGACAAAATCAAAATAGTAAATCGACCCTTTCGAACAACGTGGTAAATTTCTTTTTATCCGAAGCCCCTAGGGGCATGCTCCGGAGGTGCCTTCGATATGAGCAAGAGGATGGCTCAATATTATTGCGATTTTCTTACTCGTCTAGTATTAATGCCGTAATACTCATTATTATTACGACAATTTGGTAAAAGTTCTATTTATTATACATTTATATCACATAGAAAGTTGAATATTAAAAAAATTAAGTTTGTCTTTACATTGTGATAGTGTACTGTCATTTTAAATGCAATTGATATTGTCTATACTTTTCATATTTCAATATATTGGTTTTAGAACATTTCAAGTGACTGATGAACACAGATCTACTAAAATCATTCCTAACACTTGGAATTATTTGGTTAATTAACAGTGAAGCTTCAAAAAAAATATCTGTTTATTGTCTAACTGTTCATGGTTTCCATGAGGTAAGACTTATGACTATTACTAGAAATAATACTTATAAAAGTTATATTTAATGATAATGATTTCACATTGCAATTGTAAATACAATTTACGAGCATTAATTTACAACTTGGTACGGTATATAATGGTCTATGCCACGTACTCCTGAAGCTGAGGTAATGGAAATACTACGAGATACCATAGAAATTACTAGATTAGTAGATTAAAACAGGGGATTAGTAGTAAAACCGTTGACTATTCATAGAAAGGAAGGCCACTTTGATGGTTTTAAACATTTGCAGGACTAACTAGGGGCTGACTTGGCAACATAAAGAATTACTGAATGTGCTAGGGCAAACAATGATGTTACTTTATGTTGCAAACATACGAATCGTGGAAACAAGGAGACAGATACCTTGGCTCGCCGAGGTTCTAGGAACCTTCTGTTAACAACGTGTAGGCATTACACGTTGAATCACTATAGAGACAGGTGGGTCAAAACTAGCAGTTGTAGACAATGATAAATACTTTTAACTACGTCTTGCAACAAACTTACAAAAATATCTTTACCTTTATAAATCCTAAAAGAATTCTTAACGGGGCATTACAGGTTAAACAAGCATCTCCATGTTATGGAGTATACTGCACTTCTACGTGTAGAGGATGCAATTTGGAGGATTAGACTGTAGATTATAAAGAGCTGCCCCGTACTCTCCTTAAAATAAAGAGCTATTTTGTGGATCTATTGGTCAGAAACGGCCAATCTTCGTCGACTACCAGCAAATGCACTTCTTCAATACATTCACAAAATGGGACGACTTATGGAGTGAGGTCGATGTTTGGTATTTCTAATGGAGGCAGTACAATGGACTGGATATGACGGCATGAGTGCATGTGAACTCTGGTTACCTTTCCATTTATAGAATTCGAATCCAAATATTTCCATGTGTCTGCACTTTGTAATTTAGCCTGTGTTACTAAAATAATGGCAAGTACCTTTACATATAAATAAAATGATTTTATTTTACATTAATTACCAACTACTATAAAATTCCTACACGAAACAAGATATTCTTCATTTTCTTTAAATATGAATAATTATTTTGTTTATGTTTTTAAAAACGGAATAATATTTTCGTTTCTTGAAAATGCATCCAGTATTTAATACTTCTTTGAAAACAGTAATGCGGCTTTAACACTAGATTTAATAAGTAATTTTAAATCAGATTGACCATAGGATAAGCTATTTATAAAAACTGCTTATAGTATTTATAAACTGTTTATAAATATACATACTCAAATGTGAAGAATAAAATCCATTTTTTTTTAATTCCGTTTTGTATGTAGAAGAATAACTGTATATGCCTGTGTCTACCATATTTGACAGGACTTTGATGTCGTCCACATTTGTTTAACATTCTCTTTCTATAACATACCAAGTGTTAGGCAGTGATGGCGCCAGGATTTCTGAAATAGGTGGGCACAAACTTGTAAAAAATTTTTGGGTTGGGTACATATTATTTTCTTTCCTCTATATTTAGTACAGGCAAATTACTTAATCTCTCGTGTTTCATGTTATTTCTTAAATGATTTTGTAACCTTTTCAGACATGAAAAGGTCCTTTCACATGTCGCATTTGATACAGGAATTGTGATACATATTGAACATAATTTATAAATCTCATTGAATGCCCATCTGTATTTATTCAGCATGTCGGATAGCTGTAAGACATTGTCGATTTTTACACTTTTCAATTTTTTCAAATTTTCAAATAGTATTAGTCAAAATTTTATATTTATATTTTGTGTCATGTTATACCTAATTTTGTACATAGTAAATTTTTTGGGTGGGCACTGTTACTAATTGAGTGGACACGTGCCTATCCAGGCGCCCCCTGGCGCCGTCACTGGTGTTAGGCCGTTCATGTGTCAACTTCACATTTTTCTCAAACCTCTTAATTGTAAAAGTGTCCTTAATTTCGAATTTTTAAATGGGAAATGGTATATTTTAACATATTCCGAAATTATTTCTTAATTAAATTTTTAATTTAAGTAGTTGATTTTATATGTGTATAAGTTGCTTTTGGTGTTTTAAATTTAAATGCTATTAAGTTTGTGGTACGATATATTGCGATTCCAGTACAGTTAATAGTTATATTACTTATGTTCTAGAAAATGGCGAAGGAGGAGGTGTTCATTAACAAAATCTATATCATATGTGTACATAATATGCACTTCAGGTAATTGTTTATATTGCAATAACACAAATAACTTGCAAAAATAACACAATTTAATAGCTCTATTTCAGTGGCAAATAATGCTGCATTATTTAATACTAAAATACAGTCAAATCGTTATAACTTTACCACTACGTCACAAGCGATATTCGTATGAACTATAAGATGAAAAATCAAAGTCAAGTGAGTGATTGTTTACGTAATTTAAATTTACCGCCTTTACAGTCAACTGTATTACCGGCACTAGAAGATGCTTTTCAAATAAGTTATCACCGTGACAAACCTTATGATCCATGGGCTCAAACGTAAAAAATACTTAAAAAAATTTTGTGCAAAAACAGAATTTGCAGAAAACGAAACGAGGTTAGCAGTCAGATGTCAAATAACTATCAATATCTGTCGAAATTTATCTGCTGCGTTAGTCAATAGAAGAGTTTCACATTTTTAATCTAATACGTATGTTACTATTTGTCTTCTCACCGATTAGCGTGAAAATATGAAAACAGTTGTCGGTGATATATTCAGGTCATCTCCGATGATCGAAGACACACGTAAAATTACCTGTCTCTTGTTTACCGATTATAGCAAATGCGTTCATAGGGATATCGGGTTCTCTGTGATATTACAGTATGGTGGTGACGTAGTGATAAAGTTATAATGGTTTGACTGTAGTTATAACACATAGAGTATGTAGTATAACACATAGGTAGAATAATTATAACACTTATTTTTATCCATTTTTTGTTTTATGAAGTCCGTTAAATGTAAATTCATCAACTCATCATTCTAGGTATTATCATCAATTTAATATTTGAAGTTTTCCTTCTTAGTTTACTATTGAGAAATTATTTGAATTGTGGTATTCGAGTGAACTATTATATGACGAAAAAATAACAGGAACTTCAAAATTGATATATGATGTTAAATACAATGAGATAATTATTATTCGAATTCTATAGAACCATATAACAGATATAATTATCAAACTACAAAGTTACAAAAAACACACAAAGTTATGAGAAATAATATTTTATCCATTCTTCCTTTTCCAGTATTTAAAGTTGTCCTATCTATATAAAATTTCGACGAAGTTTGTCACTAGCAGGCAGGTTATCACGTCTGTTGACTATCCAAATGATGGCCACTGTAACTATTGACTAACTTATGTCAATGATATACAGTGAGTCTGAAAAGTAATGTATAAATTCGATAAAATTGGTACTAATTTCTTTTTGATCACTTGGTCAGAAAATGTATTTGAAATGCCACTTCGATGGCTTTTTCTCATTCATTGATTTTTAAACTATAAATAACTATGCCAATTTAATGCTATAGTAAGTTAAGGTTAGATTATGTTAAATTAATTCAAAACTTCATATAAATGGGAAATAATACAGAAATATGTGAAATGTTGCAAACCTGTATCTATAATCAAAAATTTTCTGTTATAATTTTGTATTACTTATTTAAAATAAAGGCAGTATTATTATTATTCTTATTCGTGTTATTTAAGTGTTTCTTATTAAAATTTTAAGTTCATAATATACTTGTGACATCCACTGTATTCATACTTTTAGTTTTAGCCAGTCAAGCTACTATAGACAACAACAGTTAGTAGTATTTATCATATTATGAAATCGTTAAGTGTTTCAGAGAGATAGAAATGAAATCTAACTACCTAGACGTAAGTGATTATCTATACAAAATATTTTTTCAATAAATATAAAGTGTAGGGCGCTTTTGAAGCACGAGTACGCAAAACAAACATAATGTGCCTTAAAATAACCGAAGAATATTTATTATTTCTATGGAACCTCTTTAGGTCCGTCCACAAACATATTATGGGGAAGTAAAACAAACAAAACCTTTTGGAATTCAAGCGTATCTAAAATTAGACAACCAAAATAGTTCAAGTTATTTATATCGCAAGACAATAAGGTAGTCCATCAGTGACATTTGATTGAAATTAATTTGGCGAATTGAATATTGTATTTTCTCAATTGTACATTTATTCATTGGTATATACTTGAAGTAGTTTTAGTGTAATATACGGATATAAATACAAGAAATAAAGTAATAAAACCTAGAGTAATACACAAAAATTTATACAGTTATTTCCTGATTAATTAACGGGGGGCTGGAAATAGTTCCATAGCTAGTAAGTATAAAACTCGATTATGCTACATATGTTATACGAGGCCTTTTAAGTTTTTACAAAAAGTGAAAAACAAACGAACAAATTCGAAACAAAGTTTTTTTATTGCTTTTAGAAATATTCGCCTTTCAGGCCAATACATTTTGGCATACGCTCAAACCAATTCTGGAAACACTTTCTCCACTCTGAAGTTGATATCGTAGAAACATAGTTTTGGGAGGCTTCAACAGTTTCTTGAGGTGATGAAAATCACTGTTCACGCATATTTTGTTTGACAGTGGGGAACAAGTAAAAATAATTAGGTGATAAATCCGGTGAATACGGGCAATGATACATTAATTCGATATTTTTCTCCTTTAAATATTCAATTGTTTGACATGCTATATTGGAGCTGGCATTGTCGTGATGAAGAATGATGCGCCGTTTTTTGTTGTTTTTCCGTATTTCATCGAAGACCGCTGGCAAGCAAATTGTTGTATACCATTCAGCATTAACAGTTTTTCGATCCTCTAAAAGAATGTTTGCGACGTGTCCAGAAGAAATAAGCGATAATTTTCTTGGAAGTACTCCGCAATCGAACCACTTCAGTGGTTTTCGATTCATTTTGAAACACCCAAACAGTAGACTGTTTGTTTTCCTGTTCATATGAATATATCCACGTTTAATTTACTATAACAATTTTGTATACGGATTTTGCACGTCCTCGGTCGAACTATTTCAGCATTTTGTGACACCAATCAACACGAGTCTTTTTTTGCGCTTCGGTCAAATTATGCGGAATCTATTTGATCTAACAGATCTTTCTCACAGCTACATAAATGTTCTTGCAAAATCGATTGTATTGCAGTCTGCGATATGCCAAGGGACGCCTCTGTCTGTCTGTAAGTCACATGCCGATCTTCTTTAATCATGTTGCGCACAGCATCGATGTTTTTTGGAACGACAACCGATTTTGGTCGAACCTCACGACATTCATCATTGACGGATGCACGATCACGACGAAAATCTTCTCTGTCTCCTCTGATGGTGCTTGATTACCAAAAGTTGCACGAAGCGATTCCATGCACTGTTGTTGAGTAAGGCCTTTCTTAAAATCATAAAAAATCATCCAAGGTAAACTTTCACGGGTGATTTCCCTTTTTGCATAAACTTGTTTCTTTTAAACGTTCACTATCAACACACTACTCGGTCAATTTCTAAGTTGCCACTGGCTTCGCAATAACTAATACAGTGATGCCACATCTCAGTAACGCCATCTATTGGTCGATTGTAAAAACTTAAAAAAGGTAACTCGTATTTACATAATATATGTTTTGAAATGATGAGGTATATATAAGGTATAGTTAGGGTTAATAAAAAGTTTAATATTCACTCCTGTGGTTCAGACTAAATTTGCTATCTTAAAAATTATATCATATTAATTTTCTCTCATTTAACAACAATAGAAATATCTCGTATACAAAGAGAACATTCTATTTTTGATACCATTAATTTTTGTATGAATAATAACATGGATTTTTGTAGATATGTTAAATTTAATGCTTTTTACCATAAAATGAACGGAAGCTAAGTCAGTGTTATATTATTTATTTGGCTAGATTTTAGTGTGGTATGTGGGTACATATATAATATTTTAGATATATTGTTATAACAAAATGATTATTAAATCGTAACCTGCTTAGATGATTAATTGTGGTTACAAAAATACATCAATTTTAATGTGTCATGGTGTTCAGATAAGGAACTATAAATAAACATAGATAAATGTAAAGTTTGTTAGTGTAGCGACGCGTTAAATTGGCGCATTAGCAGGAATAATGAGTGTGCCTCGATAGCTCAGCGGTCAGAGCAACCAACCGGAAATCGGGAGAGCCGGGTTCGATTCCCGGTCAAGGCATGATGCACTATTTATCCTTGCTATCGCCAAAGTGGTGACCCCGACGTGATGTGATTCGTTCCAGTACTCGAACCTCCCTTAACATCTCAAATTCGCGGATTCGATTCCCGTCCTATCCATCGCCCTATAGTCCAGGGGTTACCGGACAACGGTTTGTAAGAATGGTGAACGCAGTCACATTCTGTTAATTGTATGGAGACAAACCATGTCTCTAAGGGGGGAGTACTGTAGCGACGCGTTAAATTGGCGCATTAGCAGGGATAATGAGTGTGCCTCGATAGCTCAGCGGTCAGAGCAACCAACCGGAAATTGGGAGAGCCGGGTTCGACTCCCGGTCAAGACATGATGCACTTTTATCCTTGCTATCGCCAAATCAGTATCAGTCATATCACCAACACGAATAGTATGAGTACACGTGCATGTATGATGTCTCGCATTTCGACAGGATCAGACCTGAAGGCTACCGCATATGTATATGTGAAAATATTTTATTGGCACCACAAAACGAAGGTTTGAACCTTAGCCCTAATAATTTGTTTTAATTGTCATATTTACATACGTGTCTAAATACTACCTTTAAGAATGCATTGTATACATACATAAGCGGTCAATCAAAATTTTTATAATTTACAAAAAAACTGTTATTTTAATTGGGTGTGCAAATACTTTACGGTCCCACTGTATCTCTCTTTGGAAGTACAAAATATAATTTATAGAACAAATTCTGTTTATGCTTATTTAAATGCTAGTCAGATGCATATTGTTTTTGTAGTAGGTAAATATGGCAGATTACACTATTTCCATTAACCCATCTATTTAAAATCCAGTTAATCCATTTTACAACAATTATATGCACTAGCTAATTTGAAATTTATGGGGAAACTGTATAGTGTAATTGTATGTGTTGTTAAATTGTAGTGAACTATACCTAAAACTTAAAAAAAAGGAAACAGTAATATACTGTTTAGGATCCTTATCATACCCTTACTAAATTATTATTTTGTTTCCTTAAACAAATCGGGCTGCTATTCTTCAAATTGTCCTAGGACTTGGATATTCAGAGTTTATTCGTGACTTGTCGTTAATCAGTATTCTTCTACAGTTATATAATAATACATTATTATTCAGCGTGCGATGTACTTGTGTACAATTTTACTTTCAGCTGTTGACGATAAAACAAGGTGATTGACTGATTCTCTTTAGATTCCGGTCACATAAGTATAAGAATTTTCCGTGCTTAGAGGATATTACATTTCACATTTTATCGATGACAGCTTATGTCAACATTTACGTGCGCATTATAAAATATTTATAGAAGACTTTTATAAGTTGGTGTCTAATGACAACGAAGTTAATTCCTTATTTCTGTGTGTGTTCGTTAACTGCCACGTTTACTGCAGTTTTTTTATTAATTATAGAACTGTGTATAGTTAATAACATGAAAAATTATAGTTTTTATTGTAATATACATATATAGGAATAAGGATATAATAATATGTTTAACTATCTGTAAAATATAGCGTTGATAAAGCGATGAAAGTATAGAAATAAACATTGCCCATTCAGTATGTAGGAAATATTATATATGGTTTTAGTAGAGAAACCTCATAATCATGACTAAAGTAGAAATGTCCCATCTTATATGAAAAGAGCACCGAATGTGTGGAACATTCTAGGAATTATTCGGCCAGCAGAGATCGATTTTTATAGGCCTAATAGTCACTAAATAAATATTGTATATCCAGTGTATCCTCTTTAAAGTGCTTGTTATATGAAGTTATATCAGCAAGAAACTTATTTGCCAGGCGTTTTCTTCTCAGGTCTAATGATTGTTCTTCAGGTTCAACAAAAAATTGCTTGACTGCATAGCCCAAAAACATATTTTTATGGCTTTATTTTGAATTCCATCTACAGCTCTTAGATTAATGTTTGAAAAAGCCCTATACAAAATAGAGTCATAACCTAAAATTGAACATATATAGGACTTAAGTATAGAGCATCAGTGCAATTGTACCTTTATTTTATAGAAGTACTTCCATTTAATGGAATATATCATTATAATAATTTCTTCTTAGACTAACCCTTGAGCTACATATTAGTAAAGTTTATCTTAGTAGTAATATGTTCACGACACCTCATTTTCCCATCTCTATTATTATAGAGGTTTGGAATATTATCTGCTATTAAAGTTAAATATCTTGAAATATTATTTATATTGCTATTGATGTCATACTACTGTATACTGTAGGGGTTGCCAACAGGCTCCATAGTCAAGAAATCTATATACTTTCTATGGTCCTTCACAGACATCTCATTATTTAATAAATATTTCACTTAAATTCTACCTTTAGAATAGGATATCATTACTACTATTATTGTTGATAAAGATTCAAAATCATTGTTTTAGAGACTACAAAGTGCTACTGTCCAACCCGATAGACCCTCGGGAGTCTATTGATATTATCCTCGTTTTTATGTATTACCTATTTTGAATGATAACTTCCCAATATTCCCAATAATAAATAATTTCAACAATAAATAACTTCCCTGAACAAAATAATACATTTGATCTTATTCTATTATAATATATATTCTATACGTGTGGATATGAAAATTTATTATAACTCTAGCTTATATATACTCCCTTTATAGCATTTTAGTGGTCTATAGTAATAACAAAGTCGGTTGCAATATATCAGACTAGACTAGAATTAGATAGATTTATCATATTAACAACTGACACGTATATATATATATATATATATATATATATATATATATATATATATATATTATATATATATATATATATATTTTATATCACTCTTTATTAACTAGACTTTTTAAAAACTATTTATTCTTAATTTACGATGTTGAACATATATTATGTCAAAAAAGGAGTAACCGGTTTTTATATTTTTAACTTGAAACTTATTCGACGTTTACTCTACGACTAATTGAAGATTACTGATTACTAAATTTACCGGCTACTGAAGTTACTGATGGTAACTGAAGTTACTGAAGGTACTGAAGTTTCTCTATTTAAAACATTTCTGTTGCTGAGGCGGCAGGAATGTTCTAAGAAGTGTTTTTCTCGAAAGCTCTTTGCAAGTTTCAATAAACGCGATAAAATACAATGTAAGTTTATGATAAGCACAAAAGCTTTTTAGTTATGCAATAGCCGCAATAACTTTGGTATACTCTTTTCTGGACATAACATCCTGTATGCTAATGGCCTGTTACAATGTATATTACAATATTATTCAATATGTACTATTCTAAGTCTTAATCTGATAATAAGAGAGGATTCTATATAACATATATAAATTATATTTTTCGTTTTCTATGTATTTCTATATACTTCTAAATAGATTCATCGTTGAGTCGTTTAATGACGTTTTAACGTAATACAGAAAACCTTGTGAAAAATAGCGAAAAATTTCCCGAACCTAAAGCCCAACGGTTTCTAAAGATACTTAGTTACGTCAAGAAAATGCGATGATTACATGTCGCATTTATAAAAAACTCCAAATCATTTTACTTTAATTCTATTAAATGAACTACGTATGTATTTACAGCCAGATGCTATTTTTTATTTCTATTGTAAGCTCATGGCAACCGATAACAGTTTGTTAAGGTCTACCGTCATCCCTTTTTTATATAAAGTATGAAAAAGGTATCACCTGATTATTTTATATGTGCAAAAACAGAACATTAAGATTTAACGAGTATTTTATTCAATAGTCAGTCGTTAAATGATGGAATTTGGTGAAAACGCGAGTGAAGTGCAGTAGTGATTTTTCTTTGTTCAATTCGATTGAAAAGTCGATTCGAGTGATAAGATGTGTAGTGTAAATATATAGTGTAAATGTTAGTGGATAAACAATTTTCTGGACATATTGGTTGTGATTTGTGTGTGATGGAAATTGATCTAGACGACTGGTATTAGGGAAGGAGGTAAATAGGTAAGTTAAGTATGTAAGTACATTAGTTTTAATTAAAATACAAAACGGTATTTGAAGAAAAAAATGGCAGTCGAACGAGACTATTGTTTTTTTAATTGGTGAGAATACATATATTGCGTATCAAATTTTTATTTTCTTTGTAATATACACGACTTTGGTGTAAGTAAAAAAATTGATTTAATTAGATATAATAATACCAATATATGAACACAAAATGCTAACAATGAAACAATAAATTGTATTGTAATTAAGTAAACAAAAAATTGTATTGTAAGTAATTACATACAGTTGAATAATTGTTAATTAAGTAAAAATATGTTTCTTTGCAGGTAGGATCCGAACGAGCTGGACAGCGTTTTTCGTAGAAGGTAAAATTTTTCCTTGCAATAGGTAGTTTAACAGAACGAATAATAAAGAATTTCATAGAAAAATTGCTATAGCTGTAGTAATTAATATACTTTTGATCAATTAACTTATTATTAATATGTAACTAGTATTAATATGAAAAAAACAGATTATATTTAATGACCATGGCAATGTGCTATTGTATTAACTTTTTTAAGTCGATCGGAAATTATTTGATATAGAGAAAATATTAGGCATAATATGATTTTCTATGTTGAAGATAAAGGCAGGGAAGTAAGATATGTGTAAATTGTCTATCTACTTATAAAATAACTAAAGTAGAAAAAGTTATAGCGTCTTCACTGTTATTTCTTTCACATTCTTGGCTTTAAATTTTGCAATTTCAATGACGTTCGTCCGAAGTAACAAGTGAATTTTGAGGTATATTTGTAGCTTAATATTAACAGTATTTAAAGTTTTTTGTTGGAAACATTATTTATGCTATTTTTGTTTATCTTTCTGTGGAATATATTTTCTGTAATGGATTATTAGACATCACAAGTACTAATTGACTTTATTTTACTATTATTTAATTAAAGCTAGTTAGAGCAGTCTTAAGATAGATAGACTAAATTAAAGGTAGACTGGGTAAGACTCCTAGATGGGGCTAGCTAGGAATGACCAATTTATATTTAAATGTACCGTAAATGAAATCTCTAAGACGATAAATAAACTTAATTTACTCATCTCTACATGATAAACAAACGAATGTGGCTATATAATGATGAGAAAAAGTTGATAAAAGACATTGATGTTTATTATAATTCTTAATTCTTGGGTATAACTTTTAACTCCTGGTTTATTATTTCCTTAGCGAAGGCTTTATTTATACTTTTTACATCAAATGTGTCTGCATATGTCTAAATTTATATAAGTTTATCCAATGGTATCTAACGCATATGTACGAAACTAATTTGCAAATATTCTCAAACTCGATACATCATTATGTAACTTTTGTTACTAGATAACAGCACTATTGTTCATAATTTATAAATTTATTTATTTAGTTTTTTATAAATGTTTCTAATGCGATTTTCCTGGTTTTTGGTCTGAAGAATATTAAATATGTAAATCTTTTACTTCCTTGTCCAGCCACTTCTTACATTAATTAACATCATTGTGTGATAGTATCTGGTTTTTGAATGAAAGTCGATAGAAATTACTTAATGGAAAGATGCTCAAGTAGACTTCTTTTCATTTATCATATTATTTCATTTAACTATCTGAAAATCGCTATTTATTCAAGTACTGATGGGATAAACGTAAAAGTGTCATTAATAAAGGTAGAAGACCTATTTCAATCGTTCCTTTTTTCTTCCTCGAAACATTTATCCATTTGGCTTCAACACTAGTATTTTTATTATTGGTTTTGCAATCCTTGATATATTTCTATACTTAATTTGAACCTCTCTCTGCTGTAACGCAGTAGTAACCTGTTCTATTTTATTGATTTACATATTTATCTACATATTCTGTACTTGAGTTGTTTATATTTAGTAGTTCTGTCATTATCGTTAACTAAAATATCTTGTCTCTAATTTTTGTTTTGTAATGAAATTGAAGATACCGATGCCAACAGTTTTGTCAAGTGTTATAAATATTTTGATATCGATAAAAAAGTTAAATAAAACTGGTATATTACCAAATCATTTTCACCATTATCTACAGTGCCACCTAAAAATGTTGTCATTTATGAACTGTTTATGAAAGCATATTTTTTGCATTTTATTTTTTACAGCTACTTAATATTTGTATTTTTTATTACTCGTATATCATAGAGGATTTTAATTTACCATGTTGCTTGTAGACAATTTATCACGAAATCAAGAATATTTATTTATTAAATTACAAATATAGATATTAAGTATATTTTTGTAATAGTATTGGGATTTAACAGTGGCCATTAAATTAAATTAATATGTTTAGTTATATATGTATATACAACCAATCTCATACGTTAATTGTAATATAGCAGCATATCACTATTTAATTATTAATTTAATAGATACTTATTTGCCATCTTATTTTTCAATTCTGCAATTCGAAAACCGATAGAAAAGTTTGCTTAGCCTTCTAAAGGAAATAAATCCCACCGTTAGCTACAGGTATTACACTGGCTAAATCATTAAAAGTCTACTTCAAACATTCTGAACAGACTACCGTTTTGAACACGTGGATACTACATATATGGATTTGACTATAGTAGAATTATTTTTATTTTTATAAGAGCAATGTATAGTTTACCTTCTCCCACGCGAATGGGATTCAGTAATACTATTACAAGCGGCGCGCGGCAATGATTTATAGGCAGGTATGTGACTCTTATTCAGTTTGGATTGGTATGGAAGAAAGTCATACATGCATCTGTCTTTGTCTCACGATATATTGCCGTCTTGGTCTTAATAAAATAATTCTACTATACCAATTTTGTTATAGTCATTTAAAGAATGATGTGAATGTACCTCTGGGTAGACTAGAACGTTTATATTAACGTTATTTCATTAGGTACAATATTTTTCAAGGAAATATGATTTTAGTGTCACTGATACGCTGTATTGATAAATATGTTAATTAAATATTAAAGCATGAGTAATATCACAGTAATAAAATAGTATTTTAAATGTATAGTTTCAAGGATTAAAGCTATATTCAGTAAATTGAAATGTACAAGAATTTTTCTCATTTCAAATTGAATTAGATTCCCATATTTTCTTCCATATTTAGATATTTATTAACATATTTTTAACATATGCCAATAATACCAATAATACGGTGTAATTATTACTCATACTATTCACCCCACTGTTTCGCCAGTCTTTCACGTCGATAATTTTGAAAACTATTCAGCTTAGAGGTATGTATAATATAATACGGCAATGTCTCTTTATATATGAAACTGGAAGATTTTTCGAAATATGCTGAGGAGCTGCATAGAAAATTATTATTTTCAAAAAATAGAATCAATTTATTTAAATATTTTCGCAGAAAAAAGTCCTTTAATGTTCTCATACAATTTGCATACAATTTTAATATTATCTTGCTTTAATAACAAACTACTAATATAACTTATTATACGTGTATTACGAGTATTGGAAATTTAATTCGACATTTTACTTTTCCGGACTTAACTATACCACCGGAAAAGTAATGTAATTGTATAAAGAAAAATGTAAAAAATTTTTTTTTTATTTTTCGTTTCTCAACCTAAAAACAAAAGGTTTTAAAAAAAATTTGTCTATGTGTGTCGCTGTCGTCGTTGTCGTCGGCATTAAAATTTTTTGTTAGCACGGTAACAACTAAATCGTGTCGATCGATCGGGTTTTGACTGATTATGATCGGGGACGTCTCCCTGATGGCATCTATTGATTTTGAGCTGGATAGAACACACCCCACCCTGTCCATGGGTCTATTTGATAATTTTTTTTCTTAGCACGATAACTCAACTAAATCGTGTCGAATCGATCGAGGTTTGACTAATTCTGATCGGGGACGTCTCCCAGATGACACCTATTAATTTTAAGGTGGATATGACACACCCTACCCTGTCCATGGATCATGAGATGGTGAACTATTTGGATTTCTTTTTGTTTATACGATAACTCAACTAAATCGTATCGAATCGATTGGGCTTTAACTGATTCCGATCGGGGACGTCTCCCAGACGACGTCTATTGATTTTGAGGTGGATAGGACACACCCCACCATTTGTCATGAGAAAGCACGATCGTGGACTATTTGAGAAATATTTTTTTGTTAACACCATAACTCAACTAAATCATGTCGGATCGATCGGGTTTTAACTGACTCTGATCGGGGACGTTTCCCAGACGACACTTATTGATTTTGAGGTAGATAGAACACACTCTACCATGTTCATGGGCCACGAGAAAGCACAATGGTGGACTATTTGAGAAATTTTTTTGTTAGCACGATCACTCAATTAAATCTTGTCGGATCGATCGGATTTCGACTGATTCTGATTAGGGACGTCCACCAGACGACATCTATTGATTTTGAGGTGGATAGGATACTCCCAACCCTGTTCATGGGTCATGAGAAAGCACGATGGTGGACTATTTGAAAAAAGTAAAACTGTCGCATAAAACACATATTCGGCGTTTATGTGTTGGTTTATTTTTTCTCGGCCACTCAATTTCGAAATAGAGATGTTCTAAGTGCTGAATAGTCCGTTTTAAGGTTTTAAAACTGTTTATTTTAAGTACAAAATTAGAACATAATTAAAAATTCTGAAAGTGCTTCCGGAAAAAGTGGAAACAATTTTTCATCCTTAAAGGGGTGAAAGCGACATGTTTACGTAATATTTTATAGACATATAGCCATTATTGTGACCTATAATTTCTAGTAGAAGCAGAGTGCATCACTAATTTGCTACTTTTTATAACTGTTATCGATTGGATTGTCTTTGTTATAAAATATTATTACATATCAGTTAATGAAATATTTGAATGAAGTCACAACATTATTTGAGGTTCTACTTGACCCATTATTACCCTCATTTAGTAATACCGGTAATAGAGGGATGAGGTGAGGTACTGTGACGTATTTTATTAGTGGCACTCCGCTCTCGCGACCCTGTATACGCTTGTATTCTGCGCATAGTGCGATAATTTCTTTGGTTCCCCTTATCTTTAATTTGAACGATCTTTTTCTTCCTTTCCGTTGCTAATAACCATAGAGCCAACATCAATTTATAAAGCAAATGGTCTTCTAATAAGAATTAATTAATTGTTTCATTTTGCAATAATTCTTAACGTCTAAATGACGGATTAATTTGAAGAATCAAGCACGACTAATGTCGAATTAGTGTTTTATAAATTCAAGGTGAGACTTATATTCAAAATGTGCAACTAAGATATCTACTCTTCGTTCATATTGTTTTCAGCTCTGACACTGGGAATTTTCTTCGTGACATAAATATTATCAGGACTAGCGAGCATAATTTTCAAAGATATAAAGAGATCCAAACAAATAAAGCACATTATTTGCAATACTTTGGTTCGCCCGTTAAGAACGACCGTTACAGTAACTATTACCTTATTTATAGAACGGATAGTAAAATAAGAGTCGATGTTTTAAAAATTTTTTATATTCTTCACATATATTATCACAAACTGTTACTATGTGTTGGAAAAATTCTTACTATATAAAAGGTGTTATGGGCGTTACAAAATATACTGAAGCTTTGTTAATAGGAAATATGTTAGTATTCTATTATTTGATTATCAATAGTCTCAAGGTATAGTTTTAATGTTATTTGTTTTACAACTCTATCTAGTAATTACTCATTTGATTTTGTTGATTTTTTACAACAAAATTCCTTGACTTTTTACGACTTTTTATAGAATTGGGTATATTGATAGCTTCTACAGTATATATTCTGAATTGTGACATATGTACATAGAAAATTACACAGACAAAAGTTCCTCTTTCATACGATATACTAAAGCTTTGTTAATCATAATATGTTAGTATTCTGCCATTTTGATTATGAATAGTCTCAAAGTGTATTTTAATGTTACCAAAGTCAATTAATCGCCGTAAGACATCAATACAGCAAGACATTAATAGTACCTGTACCTATTTCATAACTCACCCTAGTAATTGCTTATTTGGTTTTGTTAACTTTTGCTGACAAAATTCCTAAATTATGATAAGGACATTTTATATATTCAACACCTTCATATAAGATTTCGCTTTAAGCATCTTAAACTCTAATTCAGTAATATATAAGTCAGAAGTCGAGAAAGGAACTACCAAACCTCCAAGGGGTTATCAAGTAGTTCCCGAATAGCAAGGTTATTACATAATCGCTATAGGACATAACTACTCCTCGGGCTAAAGCCCCGCCAGGCATTTATTTATACCTAAAAGTGATCCTCGACCCCTTTCTTGCATTTCTGCACGATCAGACATGATTTAAAAAAATAAAACCCGGCAAGGTGTAGGACTGAACATCTGTCCCTGTAACATATATGTTACTGATATAGATCTTATCGATGTAGATGTATACCCCACGGATTTCATTCGGCATTTGTCCTGGGCCGACGTACCGTGTAGGGCACTGATGAGAAATATTAAGTTCGAAACAGCTGTCTGTCGTTCGGTTCTTATTCGAGACATATGTCGAATCCTACCCGTGGCGGGTTTTATTTTTTAAACTCTAATTGTCAAAAATATAGAAGTCTTATATATTTTTCTAATTTAATAATTCTGTCGATTAGTGGATCTATAAGAACTGATATATAGTGTTTTCATTTCAATAATACCCACTCCCATTGTTTCCTTTTGTAAGAGACATGACCTCTAGACAATAAACACGTAAATGTAGATATCAAAAGAGAAATTTAAAGTCAGTGTCCGCTATAGTTTAGGTTTCATATCCTTACCCCCAACTATCCTTACTTAAACATTTTAAATGGCACCCCCATCTTGTAATAACTCCTTTTAGAGGTTTAAGGTCTACAACTATAACAAAATAAATTATTGTTACTCGACTCTCTTGTTACTACTCATAATTGATATAAAAATAAATATAAAGTCGTACTCATGACTCAGCTTAGGTACCAGTAAACATTTGAGAACTATTCGAAATATTTCAAATTATAGGTAATTAGTTATAAAATTACGCCTGGCCGAAGTATTATGAGCCTGTGCTCGTATACTCGTCCTAGTCACAACGTTGGTAATGATATCCAGAGTAATATAAGTAGAAAAAGTGTTATGTTACGTGCCTTTTCCTCGTTTTGTATAGAAATTATTTAAAATATCTTTTGTCAATTCCACAGTTAGTGGCCACGTATTTGCAATAATCATCCGCTATACGATATCGATCGCTGCGTTTCATTTTGTATCTTTAAAACAGAAACCTAATGAAATATTTAGTTACATATTATTTGATATGATTTTTCAATAGTATTCTAATAAATGTGATACTCTCGAAGAACAACGGCTTTAAGATGATATTTTCATTGTTAGGATATGCTCTGACGGTTGATTAGGCATACAATCATTTTAATGAAGAGAATATTCACTTCAGGTGGTGAATTTCTTCTAATTTTACATTTTGTAAACCATATATTAAACGATCTTAATATCTTAATCGTTATTATTACTTGTATTAAAATGTCTAACTGCTCAAACTCCTATATTTAAATTTTTTCGTTTGAACTTTTTGTTACTCGCGCTATTATAAACTCGACAAGACGTAGTTACTACTCTAATTTCACATCCCTGGTACGATAATTTCGTCTTTATAAAAGGTGGCCATCATATAAAAATTATCATCTTACAATAATTTAAAATTATATTTAGTAAGTATACAATTCTAAACATTTCAATGTTTAAATTTTAAATTATACCGGATGCGCCAGGATATCTATTAGAGAATGAAAAAAGTGATAATTAATGTTGTAGATTTGTAATAGGTATGTATACTTTTAAAACATTCGTTATGGTGTTATAATTAACATACAAGCATAAATCAGCAAAGGGTTTATTATATGTATATTTGGAGAAATGTGGCGAAAATTGTGGGGCCACATTATTAATTTAGAAATACATTCCATATCAACATTCAGCAAAAAACTCTCAAGGGTGAGAAAATGAGTGAGCGAAATAGTTATATTACTGTAAGATCAATTATTTTTCTACATAAAAAATGTTAAATTAGCGTATTACGATATTACATTGCATATTAAGTCACATATTGAATACGATAGCATCCTTTTGTCGATATTGACTTTACAGAAAGACAATTTACACTTGTAAATATTTAATTTCGTTTTACTATTAACATGCCAGAGGCTCATTTACTTTTTATGGGAGTTACATCGGCCAGTAAATGCGAATAAATATAAGCTAGCATGCAATGAATTATATATTATCACAGTGACACTATGAGGGAGATATACCTTTAAAGAAATTTAACTGACATAAGTGAGGATCGTATTTTGAGTGATAAAACATTATACGATTACTGCCTTTTAGATTCCATTTTTGCAGAATATTGGAAATGTCGACATCCAATTATTGGAGACATTGATTTAAATTTGTTGATAGACGCTGACTGCACATAAGAATATAAAAATATACTGAGTACTTTCGGATACATTTATTACATACATAAAATTACAAGATAGGGTAGCAAGACCTGTTTTTATCGCATATTTTTTATAAGTAACAACAAACATGATCAATTTCAGTCATGTTTAAATATGGCCTTATTGATCGTTATCCCATAGCATTCCTCTACAAAAATAATTTAATACATTTAAACAATCAAAAGTAAAGCCTGCAGGCATTACTATAACTATAAAACTTTAAAAGGGGAACTTCCAAGGGAAATTGAGTACAGGTTTATCAAAGCAATGATGCAAATGGTATGATATATATTTTTATTTTTACTTTAAAATGTTCTACTCAAAAACAAAAAAAAATGAATTAAAAGTAGATAGAAGAAAAGAAAAATTGAATTAAAGATGGATCACAAAGGGATTACTTACTTCTATCACTCAAAAGAAAAAAAACAATTAAATGCATAAGCAGTTAATAAGACAACCAGAAGGAAATACTGTATCCATGTACTGTTCTTCTGAAATGTATCCACATATCAGAAGAACAGATATAAGTGAAGATTGAAAATATAAAAAGTTGTAAAAAATATTTTATTTGAGTATTCAAAAAATAAAACCCGTCACAGGTAGGATTCGACATCTGTCCCGGATTGGAACCGAACGACATACAGCTGTTTCGAACTTACTAGTTCTCATCAGTGCCGTACGCGGTACGCTGATCCAGGACAAATGCCGAATGAAATCGTGGGATGTATATCTTTATCAATATGATCTATGTCAGTAACATATAAGTCGGAAATCGAGAAAGAAACTACTAAACCGCCAAGCGGTTATCAAAGTAGTTCCCCAATAGCAAGGCCATTACATAATCGCTATATATATATATATATATATATATATATATATATATATATATATATATATATATATATATATATATATATATATATATATATATACTTTATCTGATCGTGCAGAAACACGAGGAAGGGGTCGAGGATCGCTTTTAGGTATAATTCAATGCCTGGCGGGGCTTTAGCCCAAAGAGTAGTTGTTTCCTATAGCGGTTATGTAATAGCCTTACTATTCGGGAACTACTTTGATAACCGCTTGGCGGTTTGGTAGTTCCTTTCTCGATTTCCGACTTATATGTTACTGATTTTATTTGAGGATAAAGTATCTCACATCGAATATATTAAATAATTTATCATTCAGTGCTCATCATTTAGAAGTGATAGCACATCTTAAAATGAAGTTAGTTCGTATATAAACTTATATTCAGAAACGCTTTGTTTAGAGGATAGAGGAAAAAATGAAAACAACAAATTTTTGAAAATTGACTATGTACAAATTAAAATTTAGTCAATTTTGCAATTGGAGATAATGGAGGAGGCAGTGTAAATAAAATGTATGCACATATCAAAAGAAGGCGGTATATGTGAAGATTGAGCATATAATAAATTGTGAAAAAATATATGATTTGGGATTAGAATATCGCACACCATAATTATCTGATAATTTATCATTTAATACTCATAATTAGGAATTGATAGGACATGTTAAAATAAGGTTAGTTCGTTTATAAACTTATATTCTATAAGTAAAAGGTGTTGGAATCTTTAAACATCTTTCTCAACTCTTAAATTACCCATCTGGTTAAGGCCAAATTCGAAATAGGAAGGTTTCTTATAAACTTACATAAGTTTCTTAATTTTAGACTTATTAACTATGTCAAAAACTGGATTCTTTTCCTATTACCTTTCTACCATTATAAAAAGTTAATTAATGAAATAATTACACATACATAATTTTTCAGTTATCGGATTTGCAACGCTATTTCCTCTTGTTCTCTATGCTTTACTTCATTTTTGAAATATTCAATACAATTCAACAAAGTAAAGTGTATAGTAAACGTCTGTTTTTTACGCACAATATTGCGATGTAGTTTCTCATTAAATCAAACAATTTTTTCAATTATAACAAGCTATTTTTAAATAGATTCAGAAAAAAAATTAGACTTAATGGAACTGGCATAGTATTGCCATAATATATTCATAAATAGAGTAAACATACTAGAGTTAAGTGGAAAATAAAGCCATTAATTGGGGACAGCGAAAATATGTTTATACCTATTGTAAATTGCAAGAGAATAATGAATCAAATGATGACATATTATTTGTCTACTGCTGTAATAACTAGATGTTTTTTATTTGTTTTCTGCAAGAAGTTTTCTACTTTTAATTATTAACGTATTTTCTATATTTTTAGAGACATTTAGATACAGTTTGAACAGCAACCGTGCTTGTGATATTCATATTTTTTATATATAAAGAAAACTGGAGATCTTTTGAGAATATATTAATATTTCCTGATTATATCCTTTCATTATGGTGATCTTTCAAAGATAAACACCACCACGTGTCTGGATATATTAACAATAAATTCACCAAATGTAGTTTGATTATATATATTTTATCAATTACAAATTACATCTTTTGAATCTCTTAATAATATAATTTGAGTTGTTGGCGATTAGTATTAAGCAATAGTTTAGTTGAAGCTGCAGTCACACTATTATGTAAAGGTAGTGTAAAAGACATAGTAATACATTACTAATTTGCTTCCTGTAGGAATAAACTACTACATAGTACCGGCTTATTTAAGAAATTTATAAGGACTAATCATAATGTTTGTCATATCGAGTGCACAAAACAAAAAGATCCATCGCTAACCAAATAGAAAGTATCAACGAAAAGTACAAAAAGGTTTTAAATATGTAAGAAATGGCCACCACGTACCGTGATGTGCACATCCAAGTTTTAGTTTAATAATATAGAAATTGTTGGCACGATCAATACTACGAGTATATTATGGATCTTTTTTTTTTTATAATCAAACCTTCGGTACGTCACTCTGGATGAGTGAAAATAGAGAGAATTTAGTAACAAAGAAAATTTTGATTATATTTATAAGCAATGAAGAATAAAAGTACGTACTGTATGCAAGGTATTTCCCTTGAAAATTATAAATATGACTTAACTACATAGTATTGTTAAATTTTGTAGGACAACATGTCAAATTCTAATTGTTAAAGGGGAGTTTTAGAAAAAAAAGTGTGCTTCACCTTTATAAGTACACAATTGAAGTGAAACTTCTGAAGCAGATATTAGGAATTGAGTTTCAAAGCAATTATTAAAGTTGTGTTTTATAATATTAATGATTTATTGGATCATTTTATTTTACATACATCATTAAAAGTAGCAGATAAATCATTTTTAAACCACAACCGATCACAAACAGAGTATTTGGACAACAAATGGAGCATCTATAAATTTCTTGAAGATTTTTCTGGCATCTTCGTGAGAATAAAAATTTTCATACTGCTCAATTTCAGAAGGCTCTTGGTGTTCTGACACATCAGCAGTAGAATTATTTCCATCTTAAAAAAGTATTTGTAAATCCATAGTTGTTTATATAAATAATTCAAAATTTACTAACCATCTATTTCATTTTCTATATTTGCTCTATGCATATCGACAACACGTTTTCGATTCTCTGACTGGCGTTGTCGATACTCACGAAGACGATGACCTGGTGTTCGGTTACCTCGTGATTGTCCTGCATTTTGCCTAAATCCACCACGTGGTCGTTGTTCTAGCTCTTGTCGCTGTCTTGCTCTAAATTCGCGAATGCGTCCCGTTGATGATTCCTTCAGCATTCTGAATTATTACGTATATAACCAGCTACAGCCACTCATTTCTTACACTACGGACGCAAAAGCCTATGTGTATTCCCTCTATACTTCTTACGCGTGTCCACTCTTGTTTGTTCGCATGCATTGCTTGTATCCCCTCCGCCAAAGTGTTTCACTTTGAATTCCGTTTCAGTTTTTCGGACTCGCTACCTCGCTACAGAGGTTTCACTTAAAAAAAATAAGCTACTTATGGCTTATAAGAGGAGTAGTCTCTTACCACAGCTACTGATGAATTAAAATATATGTAAATCTTTATTTTAACCGCATGTCCCAAAAATGGAGAAGTAACAAAATAAGAGAAAACACCTTATGATATTTCAATAAGCAACTCAATTCAATTAATATTAAATAGTTTAACTTACTTAATATTTAGTTCAAAAACATTGACGGTGACTTTTGCCACTTTTCTCATTTTGATGATTAAGAGATTGATGAAAATAAGATGATTGAACACGGAAAAGATGAATACGGAAAGATATCAGTGTCTGCTTCAGGCAAGTCGCCAAAATCGAAAACCGAAAGCATTGCGGAGTGTTTCCACAACGAGAGAGAGAGAGAGAGAGATAATCTCAAACAACTGAGAATTACCCGACACTAATAGATTAAAATTAAATGTAATGCTTTTAGATGGCAACTTTAGGGCTAGTTCCTTCGTTGATTGTATCTTTGTCATTCTTAAATAATCACTTGAGCATTAATTGAAAGATTGGATGTGTCTTCGAACAAATAATCGCCAATGGTGTTTTAATTGGTCAAATCGTCACTTTTAAAGGAGACCTTGGCGGTCTGGAGGACTTAATTCAGGTGATACAGTGATTGAAGAATCAAAAGAGGTTAAACAAATTGAAAATAATTTGGAAACAAAGTGAATATATCTATGGTCATATCAGAAATCATGTTAATAAGAGGGAATAAAACAAATTGGCAAATATAGAAGGAACCCTAATAGATGTTGACTTATTTAATAGTTAACAGTATAACTACTTACGTTTTATGTCATAAAAGTTTTCAATACCAAGACGCCAAAAAACTTTTAATAATAAAAACAATTATTATTTGAAATAGATGTTTTATATCTATAAAAAATGCTGATACTACTAATAGATGTAAACATTATGTTAAATATAATAAGTGTCATAAAAGACTTGTAATACATCTAATTCCATGAATTTTGTCATTGTGGCTTCAAATATCACATAATTAATTTCGTCTTTAAAATGACAAATAGTGTATCTAACGACATTGATATAAACAAGAATATCTGTTCTATAACAGACATTCTTGTACCTACTCAGCATCGATACAGCTTTTAATGTCCTAATTTTAACCCTTAACGGTTTTTATACTTTATCAAATATGTTTAAGCATATTTATTTCTTCGTATCTATTATTATGTTTCAAAGAGTTGAATTAAATAATAATGTATTAACTATATGACATTAAATTGAAGTATTCTATACGAAGGAACTTTTAATATGTCCTTGCAATTTTCTGTTTATATATAAGGTAAGGACTTTAACCAGCGCTTTTACTAAAATATTATTAAGTACATCAGTAGACTGTTGATATTCCAAATCAATTGTATCTTTAAATTTTTATATTAATTTTAAATATATTGAACACGTCAACCTTCTTGCCCTAAAATCATTTGTCTAGCTAATTTAGTATATCTAACAATGTTCTTTTTGTTCCTTTTATGGTTAAGACATTGTTATATAGTCATATACTCATAGGATATTTAATTTAGATTATGTATCAATTCTGAATTTTTTTGCTTTGTAAGCAGAACATTTCTATATACGGCACAACATTTTGATGTTATTTTTTTTCATCCACCCCTGTAGATTATTATTATTACTATTATTATATACTGAAAGAAATGTATTTTGATAAAAAAAAAGTTAGTCCACGAAGCATCAAGGTTTCGTAGCATCTTCATAAATTCTGGCTTATTTATTATTTACAAAAAAAGTTTTGCTAACGCCAATTCTATTTATGATAAAATTGTGAACGAATAAAGTGGGTGCGATTTTTAATGCACCAGTAGAAGTCGATATCACACCAGACAAAGCGAATACGCTCGAGTTTCACTCATATTTATGTTTAATCTCGATAATGGACTAATTTCCATTAATAGGTGGGGAAACGTTGTCTCCGCCAGTCTTTGAAAGTGTGTTAGTAGACTAGACGTTTATAATTTTTTGTGGGTAATATACACGCACGAGGCAGATTAAAAATAGGCGAAGACGTGTAATAGGGCTGAAGGGGTGGTTACTTTGCAATTTACGTTACAATTAGTTAATTATTTAGACCCGTGTGATTTATGGCTTAATTCTATATCGTGCAAAGGTGTGGAATAAACTTACTATATCGTAAAGAGGTAGTATTTGTAAAATAAACTTGGAACGGAGCAATATTTATTTAGAAATCCGTACTTTTTCCGGTCATTGAATGTATTAGGGATTTTTTATAGCATCACTTATCACCAATGCGACATTGTAGGGTCATAATTCGTAAAGAATCTTATAAATTATAAAACTTACACGATCTTTTCTTGAAAGGTCTATGTTAATAAAAAATACAAAAGAGTAGAATGCAGGTGTTAAGTTCATATACGTTCTTACAGTTCTATATGTTCCACAATTCTGTATTAGATGCTCCAGCCTGTTTGACCAATATACCTCTTTCCACAATAACAACTTCAGTTCCAGAGATCTTTCGTTAAAATTTGTGGAACAGTATCCTTGTTTAAAAGAAGTTCATATCGTTTCATCTTAACTGTTAGAGTAAAAAAAGTATTAAACAAAAAATACTGGTGTATGTACCCGAACAGTTAAGTTATTTATTTGACCGACGATAACTTAGCAACGAAAAATCACCGTACAAAACTTTTTGACCATTCAAATTAAAGAGGATAAATAATAATAATATAATATAATCTATACCTCTCCTACCGTTAGGTGTAGAGGCTAAATATACATTTCTTTAAACAATTAATCTAAAAACTACAATTACAGTTACTTAACTAAATATCCTATTTCGTGTTAAACAACTTAAAAGAACTTCTACAATTTCATTCCACCCTATCTTGCTCTGTCCTTATATCTAAACTCCACTTCCCTTATGCACTCCTCTTTTCTCCTCGTTCTCATCCCAAACCTATCAAGTATGATGAACACCTGACTTCCCTTCACTCACATTTGCTTCCCCACTTCACTATTTTATCATTAATCTCCATCTAACCCTGTCCCTTGCTGTAATTTCAGCCTGCTTCCACGTGATTCCTCTTGTCATCATTATCTTCGCCACTTCTCCGTCCCACGTCATCCTTGGTCTGCCTTTGTTTCTCTTTCCAATGGCTTTTGCTTCCCATATTTTTCTTATTTGTCTTTCTTCGCTCAATCTTTTCATGTGCCCCCACTATCTCAGCTGAGCCCTCTCTATGGCCTTCTCGATACTATCGCTATCCAATTTTTTCCTTATTTCTTCATTTCTTATTTTATCCATTATCGTAACATTTGCTACTTTTCTGAGATACTTCATTTCTAATACCTGTATGTTTTTAAGTTGCCTCTCTGTCAACACTCATGTTTCGCATCCATACAGTAGCGTCGGCAAATATACAGTTTTATAAATTGACATTTTTGTTTTATTGCTAATTTCTGCTTTACTAATGATCCCCCTTTTCATACTATGAAAGATCTTTGTTGCTGTTGTTATTCTATTATTTATTTCTTCATCTTGCTCTCCTCCTTCCTCTATGGTTACTCCTAAGTACTTTAGGCTTTTTACTTGTTCCACTATCTGATTATTTATTTCTATATTCATTTCTCGCTCATTATTATTGCTTATAACTACTACCTTTGTCTTGCTTATATTTACTTTCATTCCCTGTTTGTCCAACTCTTTCACCCATAGATCCACATTAAATTGTAACTTTGTTTCCGTGCCTGCCACTATTGCAATATCGTCTGCAAACACACATTCACTCACTTCTACTGGCTTCATTTTATAGTATCCTACCGTCACCTTCTTCCTTTCTCTGCTTACTTTTGTTATTATTTCATTCATGAAAATGATAAAGAGCAGTGGGCTAAGATTTCCCCCCTGTCTCACTTCTTGTGTGGTTCTGAATTTTTTGGTTTCCATATTGTCCTTCCTTACTATATTTTCCGTTTTACTGTATAATGATTTTACAGCTTCTATCAATTCTTTTGCTGTACCATTCTTCTCTAATATGTCCCATATTTTCTCTCTCACCACCTTATCGAATGCTTTTTCCAGGTCCACACAACATATATATATATATATATATATATATATATATATATATATATATATATATATATATATATATATATATATATATATATATATATATATTTGTTATAAGGAAGCATTTTCTCTATTATATTTCTTAATGTAAATATATGATCTTGTGTGCAGTAACCGGACCTGAAACCACTTTGTGCTCCATGAAACTTTCCATCTACTTCCCTCCTTAATCTTTCTTCCAAGATCATCTCATATACCTTGCATGTTGTGCAGAGTAGCGATTCCCCACGATAATTTGCACAGTCTTTCTGGTTCCCTTTTTTGAAAATAGGTACTATTATTGCAATATTGTGCTCCACTCCTTAGGTACTGTATGTGTTACCCATGCTCTATTTAATATACTTTGTAATAACCATTCCTTCTTCACACATTCCCTTCAATAGTTCTGCTTTTAATCCATCTACTCCTGGAGCTTTTCCGTTCTTCAACATTCCTATTGCCTTCTTAAAAGAGAGGATAAAATAATCTAAAAAACTAACTAATTTTATAATGAAATTACTGAAAAAGATTTATTGAAATCCGTGGACCTGTTGAAAGACAAGCAAAAATTTGGATTTTTTCCCGATGGTTTTCTCATGATTACTAAAAAACTGCTGATGATCATTTTGCACACAAAATCTGAAAACTAAGAACTTAGAGCTTTAATTTTATTTTTTTCAAATTGCTCTGCGACTATTTTTCTCCCTTTACAGCCCTTCGAAAATCGCATAAAAATTTAGGATTTGTTTACATCTTTTAATTTTTGTGCGTAGTGTATCAAACCTATCTGCTTGGTAACCAATACATCTTGAGTATATTTAACAATGCGGCTTAATCTTTAAAAGTGCGGCTCAATGTAACTTAAGCTACAGCTTAAGTTTTTATTAAATATCATATTAGATAGTCCTTCATTTAATTTCATTTCTTGTTTTTAAAAAATTAATAGTTGGCTTAAAGAAATAATTGTTCAAAGATTGTAATAACTTATGAAATGTTAAAGGTAAAAATATACAATCAAGCAAGTTATTTTACTACTCTTAATAACGAAAACGTTATATCCTCTTCTTCTATACATATATATATATATATATATATATATATATATATATATATATATATATATATATATATATATATATATATATATATATATGAATGTTTATACGAGTATGTCTCTTATGCCTACCGTTCATCCGATTGCGATGAAAATTTGGGAAATGGTTGAACGCATGCCCGCGAAGGTTTCTGAGTTAGTAAAACTATGTTCCGATAGATGGCGCGCGCGTTGATTCACCGAATGTGTGAATTTCATATTGTTTAGCAGTAGTTCGTATGCTTTCGGGGTTGCATCAATTATAAATAGCGGCATTTCAGATCGTGTATGACGTAACAAGATGTAACAAGTGGTGATCGATTAAGTGTGGTCGTGTTAAAAAAAGAAAAAATCTCAAATAGTCCACCATTGTACTTTCTCATGACCCATGTACACGGTAGAGTATGTTCTATCCACTTCAAAATCAATAGGTGTCGTCTGGGAGACGTCCCCAATCAGAATCAGTCAAAACCTGATCGATCCGACACGATTTAGTTGAGTTATCGTGCTAACAAGAATAAATGCCGACAACAACGACAACGACAACGACAACGGCACACACACAGCAAAAAAATTTTAAAAACCTTTTTTTTGGTTTTTAGGCCGAACAACGAAAAATAAACCCAAAAAAAATTAGTTTTTTCAATTTTTCTTTGCACGATTACATTTAATTTTCCGCGTATAGTGGAATGTGGAAAAGTAATAAACATAACTTCAGGGCGGATCGCTAGTATTTAATATTTGGCATTAGGAAATATATAAAATATTTGCAAGTAACGAATATTTCTAATATAATGAGATAATATGGTGTTTATCCTTAATCATTTAGTAAACATAACTGTTTTATTGTATACTTTCAATCACTTTTTTTTTATTTATCTATAACATTGACTGCCAATTATTATTTAAACAAATATACTATTGTTCTAGGCGTTTTAAAAACGTTGAAGGCGTGGTACTTGTTTTGCAAATAGATGTATGTATGATAAATAACTTTATATCCTGTTTGAAAATTGTTAAAATAATGCAACAAAGAAAATTATAAAAATATTTAATATATATGCTAGTATAATCTGTTAAACATATTTACATAGATGGTGATCCAAATGACGATGAAAATGCAGACAGTGGTAACAGTTAATTTAATTACCATCGTAATTAATTTGTAATTAATTAATTATAATGATAGATTTAAGTACGATAAAAACCTTACTTTTTTCTAAATTATAAAAACATGTTCCATTTTATATGGTTTTTGATAGAATATATAAATTATTTGAAAAGTTAATCTATAAAACGCATTATCTAATTATACATTAACATATAATTTTTACATACTACTCTGTTGTTTTTTTTAAGATATACAAATTTTTCCGATAATTTTCTTACAATTAGAGATCATTCGTGATAAACTGTAGAACATAAGCAGTAATTTCAATCTGCTAATAGCGACAGCCACTCAATATATTCTTCTGAACCTGTCCCATCTTTATGGGAATGGATATATATGTTCCCAAGTAGAGTATATATTGCTGATATAACATTTTGGAGTGGAATGGAGGTTGGAAGTGCTCGAGCGATTAGCATTCATAAAAATAAAGCGATTATAAATACAAATTGAAATAAAATCTTGAAATTGATGGTTCAACGATATACATATATCTTGCATTTATCTTCATAGATTTATTATTTCTACACTACACTACACTACACTACAGTAACTGTTAACGTGTCTATTTTAAATAAAAGGTCTACAATACTGCAATACAATTTAAATATTCCCAAAATCTAGGGATCAAGTCATGAGATTGTTGACACAATGAATTGATTATTGTAACATCGCCTTTAATCAATTTGGATGTTCCTGGGAAGGAGCTAGAACTTTCTAACAAAATAGGAGATAAGTTTTCCCCTACCACCGAAATGTTATTCGACACAAGTTCCATTGAGCAAGTTGGCATCACTGGAAGTTAATTTTGAACTATCCCCAGTCTCTAGTTATACCTAAGTTTTGTTTCAAGTTGAGTAAATGGTTACGAATCTATTAACAGATTCACTCATTGTAACTATTTTTCTTTATGGTTAGTGAACAATGAAGGTATAAAATGTTCCGGCTTACGCCATTACTAATTATAAAAACTACCTTATAAGTATTTATGGTTAGTGAACTGTATTGAGGTAAACATTATGTTCTTGGATCAATTGATAACGTCATTCACCATACCAACGAAAATAACGACAGTCAGGTCATGTTTAACTACCTTGATACTTTAAAGAAAGATATCCAATGGTGATTTAAACTGATTAGTAGATTAGAAATGGGAAAAAGTGATTAGAATTTGATGCACACGGGAAGGAAACTAATACTCTTCGATATTCTCGTAATGACTCTCATCATTGTTGTTTGGTAATTTTCCATTTAGTAACAATAGGTTTAAAAAATAAAATGAAAATATTAGAAGCCAGATGTAACGGGTCTCTTACTCACGTGGTAAATAAATAAATTAGGAAACATACATCTAGCGACCATTCTTAACTCTACGATCTTTCGAGAACAATCCGAAAATTGAAAATTTATCTCCATTCCATACAAACTAAATTGACTAGGGGATCAAAAGAGTTTTCAAAGACAGAATACCATTAGTGCATTCCTCTGGAAATAATTGGCATCAAGTTTTAAGAAAGCCCAAAGCTAAAATTGCAAACAACTAAAGATCTGGGATTTATGAAATCATTGGCCAAGGTTGTAGCCAAAAGTATATTAGGCAAACGAAAAGACATGAAACGAGAAATGAAATATTAGAAAAAAAAATCATGTGCAGCACAGTACACGTGATAGAAGTGAATACTTCTTTAGAATAGAGAATGTGAGAGATTAATAGTGAGAGATTGAAAGAGAGAGAGAGAGAGAGAGAAAAGGAGAGGGATAATTTCAAAACAAATATAACAATATAAAATTTGTGTAAAAAATATTCGGTTTATTCATTATCTACACCATTATCGGTTGGTGGTTCAATTGGTAATACTGATATGATTGGTTTGTGATAACTAAAATATGAAATATATGTTCGTGATTCGATATTTTATAGATAACGTGTAAAAATTGCATCTATTGTTGTTCCGGATTTTGTTGTTGAGTCTTTGGGATTGTTATTTATAAGCAGACCAAATGTTTCTCGAAGAAAGTTTAATTAACGTCAAAGAATCATTGGATCCAAAATTTACATTGAAATCTCCCCCGAGAATCAAAGGGATTTTGTCTTCGCCTCTTCCAAGTGCATTTGCACCTGTGTGACTGTAAACCAGTAGGGAGCAGTGAATGAAATATATTATATCTTCTAGATTTTAACAAGTTAAACGGTTCAAGGATATTATCAAATAATCACAGAACACATATGTAAATAACATAAATAATTACAAAACACAATGATAAATATTCGGTACACACGCGTGCTGCTTCAGCTGTTAATATATAGCATCTGGACGCGTACATCTATAACGCGCGCATGCGCGACAATCTATCTATCCTATTCTATCGCTTCGTACTGAGTTTATATCGCTCTCTCTTGTTCCACTCCCGTGTGGCGTCAGAGTTGTACGTACTCGCGCGCATGCGTATCATACTATATTTTTTTATATTGCCTAGTATTCAATGAATACGTGGCTCTCTTTCTTGCTCGTATGATGCTTCCTAAACTATTCCCCCTTCAAGCAACTTAGACCTTGGACTTAGCGTATGAGTGGGCGTTAAAGACGAAAAACCGCACAAAAGGGAGACGCGGATAGCCTAAACTGATATATATGATGTATAGCTCTCTTTCTGTCTGTGTTATATATCTGTGTACTCTGTCTTGTAACGAAGCCTGTGCTTTAGGTATACCAAATGTATAGCTCTCTTTCTCCTTCTCTCTACGTTATATCTTTTTTCTCTCTCGTGTAACGATATCTCGATACGTTACATTTTTTCCAATTCACTCTCCATTCTCGTCAAATATCAGAACGCCGCCAAAGAAGTATTCACTTCAAAAATTGTCGTTGCTCAATATATTTTTGAAAAGTCATAGCGGAGACCCTAGTAACTTAAAGTTAGTTAAATGTATAACCAATAACAGACTTTTGCAAAGCTTTGAAAATACCAGAATAAGTAAATATGATAATATAATGAAAAGAGTCAAGAGCCCTGTATCGAACAGTATTTAAAAATACGCCTAACAATATAAATTGTATACCTAAATATACAACAAAATATTAGATACAAGTTTCACGCACTTAAAAGCACATAGTTCTGATTTAGTTCTGATTTCAGAAAAATGTAAGAAATAACGCTGATTATAGCAACTTTTAGGTTTACAGGTTAACGTACCAGATGAGCGCTGTTGCCGGCTCCGTAAGGAAAGTATTTTTGTTAGGGAAGTCGAACAAGGTAGTAGTATTTGATAATTAAATAAATAAATTACGAAATACCACATTTAAAAAAGAGGAAAGAACATCTTATGGAAATATGTGTTTTACGATATTGAAGAAGAAAATGGTAATTTAAGAGAAAGAGATACATCCTTTATATACTGGAATCCTAATATTCGCTAGTATCGTAGTAGTCTGGCAACGTTGCAAACATCTATGGTGTCTCGATCGTGTTTACGCCACCTGTAAGCTGGCTTCCTACATCTTCGCTCCATATCGGAAAGGCCTACATTCATGACGTCACAAGCTAAAATTTTGTGAGCGCTTTGTCCTTATGTAGAGGTGTTGTTGGTATGACACGTTGCACCCTCTTGCTGAAACAACATGTTGTTTATATCCAAATCATCAATTTGGTGGAAAAGTGAATTGTTTAACATGTCACGATAGCGTTCCCTATTTCCTGTGATAGCATTACCAGCTGTTAACTCTGGAGGCGCTTCGTTTTGTCCTGATTTTGTGCGAAGTTCTCTTAATGCAACTGTAGATGATAGCTCACTTTCATAAAACAGTTGTATACAAACTATTCGATGTTAAATTATTAATCCGTCTTTGTTAATCCGTTAGTCTTTGACATAACACAAATGATACGCAATTCAAATCATATAGTTGCCGATATACCGTAATGGTATAGTATAGTTGCTATAGCCAACTAAAACACCCTATAGCTATAAGTGATTGAATATTAGAAGCAGTGGTATGATATATTGTTCCTTCATTGTTCACTAACCATAAAGAAAATTAGTTACAATGAGTGAGTTTATTAGTGAACGTTATATTACACAAAAAAAATTTAAATAGTTTACTGAACCCGCATAAAACTTGAACTTGAAGTAGTTAATAATTAGTTGCAATCACCTCATGGTGATGGTAACTTGGTTGGCGAAACGCCAGTCGAATAACGTTTTCGATGTTAGTCTAAAATTGGTCTCCTGTATTTTTACTGGATATCTCTGTATTAAAACATGCTTAATTAAAATAATTTGCTGTAATTACGAAATAATATATTATATATGCTCATGCCAGTTAACAGCTTAATAGTAAGCTTAGGGGTTTGTAACATATTTAAAGTCCATTTGTAATTATTGTGGTATCCCATAAATGTGCAATTTTTTGTAAAACCGTCAATCTACCCCGAACTTATACAATTTAGAATTCATGCAAATTTTCTCGCATTATATTGTAGCTTTTGAAAAGCCTCTTCATAGTTAACACAAATGCAAATTATGCACGGTGTATTCTGCCGGATCTACGGCTTAACATCGTTAGTTCTCACCGACTATACGCTTACGTAACCCATGCACATCGTGAAAAAGATGAGCATTATAAAAATAAATTCGAAAAATCCAAGTTCGCAAGCAAAACTAGACAAAGTGCATGGTTCGATGCTCGTGAAGTGGAAATGGTAATATCTCCTATCAAGTTCTCGCTGTTATTTTATAGACTAGTTTGGTGGCAACAGCTCGTGGGTTCGGTGCCGAAGAAGTTTATCAAGTTTGCAATTCACTCAGAGCACATTGCACTTCGCGAGTATTGTTTATTTCGTATCCTCGCATCCTACGTGCATCGCCTCTGGATCATCTCGCCGGAGAGAGCTCGTAAATGTGTTACATGCTTGTGCAGTAGGTACATAATTTAGCTTTATTTAAAGTTATTCTCGTTTTACTAAGCATGGCAGTGTTAAAAGGAAACACAAAGGGTTTTTAAAAATCACCTAAACAAAAACGTAGTAAATGTTAATCGTTAGTAGTTGCACCAGACGTAGAGAATAAAAAAAAAACTACTTGTTTTTGGAATTGCTATTTTGGAAGAGTGTCCAGTTTCTAGTTTGGAAGAGTGGAAGAGAATTTCTATGTTGGCTTTTAGTAGCAGTAATAAATATATTTAGTACATATAGTTACGAGTGTTTGATAAAAGCGAAATGGTTTTATTTTTTATTTTGACATTTTTGGAAATGGAATAGAACTTGACACAATTTCTAGGTACTTAATTTCAACCCCATTTTCAGTACGATTTGTTTTTAAAATAGTACTAGTGTAGTTTCTAGTTTGGAAGAGTGGAAGAGAATTTCTATGTTGGTTTTTAGTAGCAGTAATAAATATATTTAGTGCATATAGTTACGAGTGTTTGATAAAAGCGAAATGGTTTTATTTCTTATTTTGACATTTTTGGAAGTGGAATAGAACTTGAGATTTCTAGGTACTTAATTTCAACCCCATTTTCGGTACGATTTGTTTTTAAAATAGTACTAGTGTAGTTTCTAGTTTGGAAGAGTGGAAGAGAATTTCCATGTTGGCTTTTAGTAGCAGTAATAAATATATTTAGTACATATAGTTACGAGTGTTTTATAAAAGCGAAATGGTTTTATTTCTTATTTTGACATTTTTGGAAATGGAATAGAACTTGACACAATTTCTAGGTACTTAATTTCAACCCCATTTTCAGTACGATTTGTTTTTAAAATAGTACTAGTGCAGTTTCTAGTTTGGAAGAGTGGAAGAGATTTTCTGTGTTGGTTTTTAGTAGCAGTAATAAATATATTTAGTACATATAGTTACGAGTGTTTGATAAAAGCGAAATGGTTTTATTTCTTATTTTGACATTTTTGGAAATGGAATAGAACTTGACACAATTTCTAGGTACTTAATTTCAACCCCATTTTCAGTACGATTTGTTTTTAAAATAGTACTAGTGTAGTTTCTAGTTTGGAAGAGTGGAAGAGAATTTCTATGTTGGTTTTTAGTAGCAGTAATAAATATATTTAGTACATATAATTACAAGTGTTTGATAAAAGCGAAATGGTTTTATTTCTTATTTTGACATTTTTGGAAATGGAATAGAACCTTGACACAATTTCTAGGTACTTAATTTCAACTCCATTTTCAGTACGGTTTGTTTTTAAAATAGTACTTCAGTAATTTTATATTAATAATTTCAATTTTAATTACAAAAACAAGAAAACATGACAGATTATCTATATAATCAATAGTTTTCCTATAATATGTGGAGTACTATCATGTCCTATATCTGGAGTACCACAGGGGTCCAATCTAGAACCATTTCTATTTATAATATTTATTAATAATATTATTAGTGTTCTAACGAACTCTCACTATGAATTATTTACAGACGACTTTCAGATATATTATGTTATTGAAATTCTTGATGATTCTTTATTTATTCAAAAATAATTAATAAAAGTAGAAACGTGAATAAATAGACTAGACTCAAATTCAGAAAAAATTGTAAATCGCTTAATTTTACTCTGAAGAAACAGCTAGTTAAATATGTGTACATTATAAATCAATCTAAATGCTTGTTAGTTTATAAAAAGATTTAGGTGTAATCTTCGACAAAAAGCTCTCGTTAACTGAACATATCGCACAAACCACAAAAACAGTTTATAATTGGAAGTTGCAAAAATCTTCATTTCATTGAAATAATTTACCATTAGTTTGTACGGTCAAAACTGGAATATCTCTCTAATATGTGGCACCTCTGCTACAACAACCAAAAAAATCTAATGGAACAAGTTTACAGACAATTTATAAAACCTTTACATTTTAAGATATCTGGAATATATCCTGAAAGAGGCTACGATCATTAATTACTACTTGACAATATTCAAACTTTGCCTTGACAGTTGATGCACATCTTATCTGGTACTAGTTTTAGCTATAAATTAATATAAAAGGAAATTGATTGTAGTTATTTTGGTCAGTTCAAATTTCGATTACAACAATATTCTTCTAGAAAGAACCACATCTTCCAATTACCAATAGCCAAGATTAACATACTCTTCTGATTAATTATACGCAATATGTTATAATTTAAATAAAGTTTTTTTATGTTGTGATATCTATCATGTAAGTTTAAAACAATTACGTAATATTATTATTGAGTATGGTCTTTTATGGTTAGTTATGGTATTTTATTGCCCGATATGATAATTTCTCTCAATATACTTTTTTAAATAACATAATATTATTATAATTATAATGTGTATTGTATACCTTTGTTTAATTGAATATTTTGAATCTATGTAATTTATGTAATTTTGTATTTTTTTAATACACATCAATCAAGCTTTAGCAGTATTCTTAGATAATCATTAGATATACCAGGTTACTCCGATATTTTAATTAATCTGTCCTGGAATTGGCTTGTAAATTATTGGAAAATATATTATTCTCCTTACTTATTTATATACAACAGACCGCAATAGACTGTACAATAGACTATAATAGACTGTATTATGCATTTGCACAATAAATCCACCATATAAAAGATTTCATAGAAAATCTTTGGTAATATTCTCCTCGGAGGGTAGGATCTATCTAGAACAAAAGCCAATTTGAAAATCCGGTGAACTTTTCGATAAAAACAATACGAGTATTATACAAGGGAATTCAACATATGCAATTCAATATATGCAATATTCAATATACTACTCAACTTTAGAAATGTGCCGAACAACAAATATATGTAGGGTGTCCAGATTGTAAAAATCTCTCATATTTCTAATAAGAACCACTGTTCTTACTAACTCGTGCTACAGTTTTCGCTAAATCTCTTTTGTAAAAATTGTTACAAAACTAATGGTCTCATATTTTATAAAACCATTTTTGCGAGGAAGAGACATTATACTATCTTTTTCATCATTTAATAGACTACCATTACTAACACACCAAGTGTTCAAAATGACCAAATTCACAGTTTCATTTCATCTGCATATAGTAGGTAATAGACACCCAAAATAAATAATGATATTCAAGCAATATCGTTGATGAAGATTCAAATATTAATAGTCAAAGAATTTAGTTTTGTGGATCTTCTGATGTTTGATGAAAACTAGCAGATCTGAAACCATAGATTTGGACAAATTTAATTCTAATGGACAAATAAAAGTGGACAAGGTTTATCAAATCCAAGTTAATACCTACATAATTCAATTTAGAAATTAAAAATCCATGGCTCAAGCCTGTCGAACGACTTGAGTCATCTGTGTAATGACATCGACTTGTTCTCCTTGGCCAAAGACTTCGTTGCAGTTAATCTTTTCCTTAGTACATCCATGTCATTCTCACAATATTATATTTTTCACATGAAGAGATTAAAATGTCTCTCAAAAACTTTACAAACATCAAGATCTGAAAAACTTTACAAAAACTGTAGAGGATGACTATTGGTCAGTAATTAGTATACCATTTATTTCCTCTCTTATAGAGTGGGTATATCTACGATACTTTCGAGAGATTTGGTAGCGGACGTAGACTTAATTGTAAGTAGACATAAGTTAGAAATTATTCATAACAGTTCATAGACAATACTGGTGCCAGATTTGATCAGAAATACTTCATATAAAATATCTATAATAAATCTCATACAGAGCGAAATGCTTAAGTGGACAGATTTTATAATTTACATATATAAGATGTCTGCAAAAGCTGGTTTTCATAGAAATCCAATTTGACTTGAGTTCGTAACTTAATATTTATAATTTAGTACCCTCAGGATATCCTGTTTACCTCATACCTCATTTTTGTTGTGAACAAACGAATATATCAGGGTATACAAATTTAAAGTCATCAAGTGAAGTACTATGGATGTGAGTTGAAAATCTCATATTCTTGAAATATATCTAATATGTAAAATGGCTGAGATAAAATATCCAAACCTTTTATGATAAACATTATTTCAAGTAACATGAACCATTATTTTAAGTAACATGTATTCATCTCTTTATTAACAAAGTATCAATTGATCGCAAAAATTAATTTTTCATCAAGTGTTGTTAGATAAATCATATTCTTAGAAATTAATCCAATGCATTTGGAAATAAAGAGGCCAATCATGGATTGAAATCTTATTGAAGGAATATATTGCTTTAGGAAGATTGCTATTAAATATTATCTTTATTATTTACTGTTAATTGTTTTAATCTACATGTTTACGTTGTTTTGACGAGCTGCCATTTTTAATGAGGACCAGTGGCGGCGCTAGCATTATTTTGCGGTTGGGCGAAAATAGGCAGGAAATATCTAGGGTGGGCGAGGGCGTTAAATATATTATTTTATGTGCGAATGTGATATAGTGGTGTTATAAGAGGTTGGGCGACTGGTTGGGCGAAAAGGGTTTTGCCTGGGCGCTCGCCCACCCGTGCCCACCCCTGTCGCCGCAACCGATGAGAACTACCGTTTAGCCAATAACGACGATTATGTCGATTAATCATTTAAAGTAAATTCGTCCATCTTAAGAAATGATTCATTTCAAAGATAGCCACGAAAACGTATTTATCTTGTATTAACTATTTCACTAACTGGTGGAAAAATTCATGACCATTATTATCTGCTAATTCTTGAAGTACGTGATAATTTGTGGAAAATTCGTCGAAAATTCAGAAGGAACAAATTCGTCCTAACATTATCTGCATATTCACCAATATCTCTAATGGTGTTATCTCCAATTCCTAGTATTTTTCCTTAATTTTACTGATTGTATATTAACTTCTGATGATATCAATTTGATTGACAAAATGCGCGTCGAGTAACGTATAATCTCCCGATGTTCATAAGAAAACTGGTTCTGTGTCTTTATTACTGTATCAAACGGTTCAGCCTTTTCCAGGATACTGAAATGTGGTTATGAGAGAGGGAAATTAACCTGCCTTTAGAATATCGGCAGACATTATGTATATTCAAATTATAAAGTTTATTCCAGTTAATATTTTATTTCATGTGTAAGCTAAATTGAGTCTTATATGACAGGAGCAAAGTATAGGTACTTTTATAAGGACTATTGTAAGAACAAATTCTTACAGATACAACAAAAAATGTTAAATTGATTTCTTATCCTTGGGAACTAATAATGTGAAAAACTTCGATGGCTGATTAAATAATCAATAAGAAAATTCCTCGCTACTTATTATTCACAAAAAAACGTGTTTTTTGGGCAACATATTTTGGTAGAAAATTTTCGTCTTTCGTTTGTGGGTTATTTTAATCGACTTATTGGAGTCTATTAATTATCTCCACACTAATAGATATTGGTAACTACTGAAGATGATTATTATGCTAAAATAATTGAAATCATGCCTGAACACTCTTTCACGTTTAAATTGCAATTTTAAAGTGGGATCGTAGCAGGCTACTTTTGGTAAATATTGTGTTCCGCAAAACGTTCTATGCAATTTTACTTTATATAGCTTTGTTGTCTGTGTTAACACGAAATAACTAAAAAAAGGTTTATTTGGAAATATTTAAGAAATTGTAGAAAATGTGTAAACAACTACCATTACTTTCTTTCGTAGCAAATTTAAAAGTACTACTGCACGGATACCAATTAACAAAATACGTTTTTCTTTAGAATTAATTAGTGCGAACAGAACTAAGTGTTCTAGGTATAAGATTTGTTGGTTTATGTATTATCAACAAATTATGCGATCATTATATGATTGATATTATGATGACAATTTTTACTGCCAGTTTTAATATTTAATTTGTCGTATTCAGGAGATCGTATATAAATAATGAGTTTTTCTAATATGTAGACTAATATAATTAATTGTGTAACAAGATCTATAAGTACTAATTATTTTTATACCCTGTATACAAAATTGCAATATATAAACTACATACATTACTGCTTTTATTGGCGTTAAATATATACGCTAGTAAAGTAAATCTAATAAACCTTGAGTAGATCGAAGCCTCAGTGTCATATATTATAGATGTATTTTAATAAGAATTTGTTACTAAATAAAGTGAAAAAGAAACAATCAGGACGTAAGTGTTGTGTTGTTAATTGTGAAAATATAGAGTGTCAAAATACAGAATTACAATTTTACCGTTTTCCTGGACAATCATACGAATTAGAGAGAAAAAGAGAATGGATTGTAGCAGTCCGTCGTCAAAGGGAATTATTTTTTTTTAGATCTCTAATCATTATTAAGTAAATAAAACATATAATAATTTTATTGTCGTAGGCTTCCACCTACTCAAGGTTTAAAAAGCAAACACTAGATGGCGCAAGGGCTGCCCGTCAAAGATACTTTACTAGCGTATACATTTTTTTATATTGTCGTAGGCAAACTGACACAATGATGGCGGATTTACCATAATTATAAACATATTCAAGATATTAAATTTAACCCACTTACCTAAGTACCGAACAATCTGTTTAAATATGTGCCAAATCATTTGTAGTTTATTCTATTCTCAATTCCTGATTGGAAATTAATAATTAACAGAATTGCGGACACATTTTTTCTGTAAATATACTGAGCTCTATTTATTTAGCGGTGCTTTAATCTTGTTACAATAGCGGGGTCACCTCTTATTGAGGTAGTTAAAACAAAATGTAAGATGTTAACTACGAAAAATATTATTCGAATAAATGTCGAATTTGAATTAAAATTATAAAAAATCGTACAGTTCAAAATAAATAGTTTATCACTATAGTATGTACTGTTAAACAGTTTATTTCCATTTATATTAATTTAGACTGAAATTAAAGTTCTTTGCAAGATAATACAAAATGTATGCTTTTGAATGTCAATTATTTCAGAAGTTCAAGATCCGGTTTTATAGATGTCTTTAAAATTGGTACAAGGCTAATTAAAATTTATGAAACTAATACTTTCCATAATCTACATGATAATTATATTTCTAATGTTCTAATCTATTTTCTTCTTTACAATTAGTCCTTTTTCTCCTTTACGACAGTCTTTCAGAACTTAAAGACTATAAAAACCACGTTTTTGATATTTAAAGCCACGGTTTATGAAATACATAACTGAATGGGGTCGAATTATTTTATAAATCAGGTATATATTTAACTAACTACTATTAATAATATACTGTTAATATTAATATACTGTTGCTTTATGCAGATTATGAATTCTATCATTTATGCTACAGTATGAAGAAATCAATATTAACTTTAGAAATTATGTCATTTAAACGTAAATAAAAACTTTAAACATATTCGTAAATGAAACGTTAAATACTGGAAAGGAGCCAGAACCTTGCATATAGCAATAAAAACAGGATACCAGTTTTACATGAACACCGAAAGATTACACGTATTTCGTTGCGCATGTCGTCAATTAAATTGGCATCATCGAGAGATGATTAAAACGTTTTACTTTTATTTATTTGCTGATGGTGCCAGATTGGTTGGCGATGCTCGTGGGAATGTTAAATAGCAAAACTTATTTATATTTCTTTATACTGCTACATTATCATAATTTTTAATAAAATTTTTAAATTATTAACATGACAGTATTTACTTGCTTTTACAATTAGGTTTAAAGTTTTAAAATGTTAATATTATTTTATTTTAATTTTTTTTTTGGCTCAATATGCATTTTGGAAGGTAAGAGACCTGAATAGACTCTCAAGAGAGCTAGCTGAGGAGGAACTCCTATGGATGCTCTCTGACAGTACGGGTGTACACTTCCTGTTTGACAAGAAATATAAGATCACCCTCACCAGTAAGACCGATTGGATGGAGGGTCGAGCTGGATTGCCGCTCAATGGAGACATCTGGTACACGGATGGAGCCAAGAGTGGGAACAGAGCGGGTGCGGGGGTGTATAGGCGACGCGACGGGATAGGTAAAACCTGCCCCTTGGGCAAATACACTACCGCACCCAGGCCGAGCTAGCTGGAATTACGTACGGTCCAAAATCGGACCCAGGAGAAGGTATGTATCTGCTCGGATAGCAGGGCGGCGTTGGCAGCCCTGAATTCAGCAACGACAAAGTCGAAGCTGGTCTATAATTGCTATGAAGCATTGAACTACTTGGCAGGGAAGGGACCGGTGGAACTTTTATGGATACCTGGGTATAATGGCATTAAGGGAAATCTAATTGCAGATGACCTTGCCAGACTAGGGACCAGGGAAAACCTCTATGGACCAGAACCTGCAGTGGGAATAAGTCGGAATCTGATCAGAGACCGCATCAATGGCTGGGCAAGAGACCAGCACAATAAAAGATGGAGAGGAGTAACGGGTTGTCGAATAACCAAACTCTTCATCGAATACTCAGAGATTGAGAAATGGGCCCAAGAATTCATAAAATTGAACAGGCACAAAGCCAGAACCCTGGTGGCAATCATAACGGGCTACCATAGTAGCCTGAATGCATATAAGCATAAGCTGAGGCTGATTGATAGCCCGGCCTGCAGATGCTGTAAAGAAGATGAGGAAACCTCGATTCATCTTCTTTACACCTGCCCCGCACTGGAGGCGGGTCCCTAATATAAGAGGTATCTTATATTAGGGACCCCTGTTATCCTAGAGGAGGCGAGGCTTAAGGCGGGGGATGTGCCTAAATTGCCCCTTTTATGGGATAGCATTTTTAGATAATGACCCGGATAAGAGGGAATCGCCAAGGGAATACCCATGCGATCAGTGGCTGATGAGGCCCAAACCTATATAATACTCGTATAATAATAATAATATGCATTTATATTGTTTTGTGTATTGCGTGTTTGTGTATTGTAGTTGTATCTAGTGTATTGGGTTCTGTAAATAGTTAAATAAAAAAGAACTATGATTCAATTCTTTGATATATTAAATAACTGTCTATAGGAGTAATATTTTAAGCAAAGTATACAATTATTGAGATGTGAAGTATTTTGTTTCTTCATGTTTTTATAACTAACTATTACTTTATAACTTGCACCGAATCCAATACATTATTAACGTCCTCTGGAGTAACTCAAGGCTCAAATCTGGGACGATTATTCTTTATATTATTTATTAATGATTTATTAATGCTCCAGTGCTATATGACAGCTCCAGCCAGTAATACATGACTATTTTCTTCGTGGTATATATCTAACACGTTATGAAAATATTAAGGATCTTGGTGTGTACTTTTATTATAAACTATCGTTATCTGGGCGTATCAACCATGTGGCTCTTAATGCATATGAAACCCTTGGATTCGTGATTAGAAACACGAAATTAGGATATTTTAGCCTGTATCCCCGGTAATTAAGTCATATTAATGAACTTGAAAATATTCAACAGCATTCATCTATCGCTTCCCATACATAATTATAACTTATTGTCAATAAAGTGATACGATCATACTTTGCTTCTACAAAGATTTGAAATTCAGTCATTGAACTCGAGAAGTGTGCTTATAAGCCTCTCATTTTTATTTAAATTGTTCCACAATAATATAGATGCCCTCGAATTACTAAGCATGTTAGTATACTATTCATTTTATCGCTATTTGCCAAATAAAAAACTCTCTTATCTTGCCGATAAACGGAACAGTCTACCTGAGGTTAGCCATACAAACAAGCCACGGTTTAAGATAAGAGCTGCTTGGGATTTTTTATTTGGCAAATAGCCATGAAATAAACTATACGTATACCCAGACTAGGCTATCGAGAAGAAAATATATTTTATTGCCAAACTGCAAGCACTAACATACTGTCAAAATTGACAGTGTTTATGTCATAAAATTTTAAAGCTATGTTCAGCATCTGCGACTTAAAAAATCTTGTAAGTTATATACAGGATGTCTCCTAAAAAACGCCGCAAGCCATAACTCCGTTATTTATAATCTGATTTAAAAAAACAAAAAATTAAATAAAATGGCTCTAAATATACTCTAAGAGTGAGCATTCCGCAGTGCTTTTAAACTTTATTTTTTTGAAAAGCGATAGTAAACTTTTTGTTTCAAATAGCAATATAGTTTTTTTTACTTAAAATTGTGCAGATTTCTTTTCTGAATCCGACGATGTATATCAAATCGACATTGTGAAACATTTGTCACAGAGAAATGTTAAAATATTCGCCGATACCGCAATAGGTGCCCGGTCGCTTAATTGATGACAAGCGTATTTTGACTAATCATCTGTGCCGTGGAAACAAAAAAAAAAAAAAATACAACAACGCGAATAAAACCCAGAACAGAATTAGAATTTAATTATAAAACAAACATTACATGAAGATCGATTAAAAACAAGTTGATTAAATACATGCAAAGATAAACGCGAAACTACATTAAACAAAGTTAAACAGCATTAAACACGAAATACATCAAACGAAGTGCAACAAAGTTTAACTCGAAACAACTAAAGAAACAAATTAGCAAATCAAATAAAGTTACAAACCTACAAGTATTGCTCAAATTGGACCGGCACAATCAAGACATACCTGGCATCTTCTGAATACTGCATTGGTCGCATTCAATATAAAATTGGGGGGTATTTCGCCGCGACACGCATGTATAATTCTTTGCCTCAGAATTTCTTCATTTTCTGGTCGGGTTAAATAGACATGATCTTGAAGATAACCCCACAACCAAAAATCAAGTGCAGTAAGATCTGGAGAACAGGCAGACCATCGAATCGGTCCATAAGTTCCTATCCACCTTTCATTAAATGTGGTGTTTAACCAATTAGTATTCATTCTGGCATTATGAGGTGTAGCCTCATCTTGCTGGAAATAAATTCTATTGAGTTCTGCAATAGGTAGTTCATCTAAAGTTGTTCTGTCAATATTTGATAATATTTTTCTTGATTTAGGGTGCCGTCTATGAAAAATGGTCCAATCAATCTATTACCCAAAATGCCACACCACACATTAATACTAAACCTTCGCTGAAAATTAGTTTCGACGATAATCCTTGGGTTTTCTTGGCTCCAGTGTCGGAGGATATTTCTATTAAAACTACCATTGACACTAAATGTATATTCGTCTGACCAAATAATCTTAGTGTGGAAAACTGGGTCTCGTCGCACTGAATTTAAATACAAATGGCAAAATTGTTGTCTTCGTTCTCTATCGTTTTCCTCTAATGCCTGTACTTTTTGAGGTATGTATGGCTTAAATTTGTGCTTTTTCAATATTGAATTCACAGTTCGTTTTGAAGCTCCAATATTATTTGAAATTTCCCGAATGAGGGTTCTTGGGTTTTCTTCAACATTAAGAGGAACATTGAGCCCAGTGTTTTCATTAAATTCGCGTTCTTCTCGTTTCGGTTTCTTAAATGCCCCATTGTTTCTTAAATTTTCTTCAAGCCTTCCAAACTTACGTGGTTCTGAAACTTCTCTATGAGGAAACCGCTCTCTATAAAGGCGGACTGCTGAACCACGATTCTGATTACACTGAAAGTATACCTGAATCATATCCGTCAATATTTGATTATTGTCCATACTGCACTTTTGACTTATTTCGCAAAAAATAACTTACTGTAATGACACTATGACACACAAAAGCAAAATAATGTAAAAAACTGGGATGCGGAAGTTGAAATGACATTTATTCGATTTGTTGTATTATTTTTAGTTTTCCATGGCACAGATGATTAGTCAAAATACGTTTGTCATCAAATGAGCGACCGGGCGCCTATTGCGGTATAGGCGAATGTTTTCACCATTCTTCTGTGACAAATGTTTCACAAAAGTCCATTTGCTATACATCGTTGGATTCAGAAAATAAATCTGCACAATAGTAAATAAAAAATAAACTATATTGCCATTTGAAAAACAAAAAGTTGACTATCGCTTTTCAAAAAAAAAAGTTTAAAAACACTGCGGTATGCTCACTCTAGAGTGTATTTAGAGCCATTTCATTTGATTTTCTACTTTTTAAAATCATATTATAAATAACGGAGTTATGGCTTGCGGCGTTCTTTAGGAGACAGCCTGTATGTATTAATAAAGTATTTCACCCTATATTTATGTTAAAGTTATTCAGGGGTTATTTTGCTTTTTATACATTTTGTGTAGTTGTATATTGTACACATATGCATTTATTTGTATTTCATATTTGTGTCCTATAAATGTATGTCTTTCTGTTGAGTAATACAGTCATTATTATTATCATTATTATTCTTCATATGATTAGTACTTCTACAATGATTCGGCTGTTATTCATAGTGTTTATTACAAATCCAGGCGTATTTAATTATTGCAAATAAAACTATAGCACGGTATATTTGTTAAATTAAGTCAATTTTGGGTATCTTCGATACATACATTAAGCCGTTTGTGATTCAACAAAGATGAAAGCCTGAGCCACAAGTTTTTTTTGATACTATGAAAGAAAAAAGAATTATATAAATAGGTGAGAATACATTCTCAAAATTAAGTTTTTGTTTGAATCAGATATGTACCGAAAACTTTCTCCAATCTTTTTCATGATTAGTTTTTTCTAAATTTAAATCACATATTTTATTAGGATTGTTATAAGTAAAAGTGATGGTATTACAATTTTAATTAGAATCTGATTTTTTATCGCCGTATATAAATAATTATTAGTAATATATATTATGCACATATATAATACGTACACGTAATACAGACATGTAATATTACCCTGTAGAATTTTAATTCGTCTACAAATCAGATATCTAAAAAACTAATCACATAAGTCGCTACAGATAATTTGAGCCTCAGAATACATCGAACTAGAATTTGTGTTTATAAAAAATTCTTCTTCTGTTCTTTTACTTACTTTTTTGTTCTATGAATACGACATAATTAATTTATGGAGTGAAATTGATTCGCTATTCATATGTAATTTCTTTCCTAACATATAATGACGAGCAAATATACGGATAGTTCCTTGAAAAACCTAGATAAATATACGGATTAAAATATTGATAATAAAATATTTATTTCCCGCAAATGTCATTATATATTGATAGGAATAATTGGTGTGTTAAAAGCTATGTAGACATTTTTTTAAATAATGAAATATTCATCAGTATCATACATCTATGGTTCAATAATAAGAAATACTTTTAATGTTGTAGAAACTGGTAAACGACAAAGTGTCTTGCTTGTTAGGGACAGTTTGTTTAATTTGCTGAAAGGGGAAATTTCTCTGATTTCAAAGGGTTTGCAGTCTGTATGATAATTATCACAATATCATAATCTCAAAGGACTTTTTAATCTTATAGAAATTTTATAATGGAAATTTAAAATATCTGAAATTAAAGGGAAATACTAGAAATATTATTCCAGAAAAGTACGCTAGCTAACATATGATCTAATATTTAAACACGGTTCATCTAACGGGATAGATAACAGTGGGAAATAATTTGTTTGTCATTCGCTGTTGCAAGAGCTTTTTTAAACTGCTTTTAATAATATTCTCATCGCTGACTTCAAATCGACCTTTCGTTATGTGCTCTGGTCTCCATGCAATTTGATATTGAATATAAAGCGAATCATATTAAGTCCCTTAGGAATTTTTCCTTGATGTTTTTGGAAAACTGGTCACTTGTTTTTTTTGTCTTTGTTGGTGCATTGATGGCTCCAGTTCATTCCCATGAATACCAGTACATAACTACATTTAGTGCTAGACAATACAAAATAATATATACAAAAAAAACCTTCAAACAATATTTTAAAAAGAAGGGGTTGGGCTTTAGTGGAAGAGAATGGTTACATTTGAGAGTGGAACAGATATTACAACCACTCGAACAACTCTCGATGAGAAGAACGCTACCAACAGCCTTGGGATATGATAGCAGACTACTGCTGGAGCATCAAATGAGATTGATGTGAGAAGGTCTGCAGGCGTAAGAACTACAAACATAAACTTTTGTCCCAGTAGGAGCATCTAAATTTTTATCCATCAGTTGTTCCGAATCACCTACTATCTATCGCATTTATGTTGAAATGTTGAAATATGTATAGGTTAATTTAAAGTCAAAATCGTTTCTACCTATCATAATTTGAATGTATGTATATTATTTTGAGTATTTTCCTTTGATTATAGTCGTTTATTTTAGCCGTTATACTATGCGTCATTTCGTTTCATGGGCGATGTTTCGCGAAAATGAAAATGTGGAATTTCAAAAAAAAGTACAGCTTACAGAACAAAAATACCCACAGATTTGAACTCGGCGCTTTCAAATAACAGATAATAGTTATACAAATGGTAATAACACACGTTCTGTAATAAATGCAATAACATTATTGCATTTTTGCTCCCCAGCATAATCCAAACAATCGTTATCTGTTAAATACAAGATAGTTGAATGTACAGCAGAGTATACAATATCTAAAAATAAATGGTGTGTATATTAACACCAGTATTGTTGAATATGGTGAGAGCCCAGGTATTTTTTAATATCCACTAAAACTAAAAACATACCTTAAAAATTTATATGTATAGTTAATTGTAAACTAAAAAACTTATAAGCTATTGCTTACGAAACATTAGATCCAGACATATTATTTGTCTATTATCCAGATGATATATTTTTATATTGACTTAATATGGCCCCATAATGTATAGTATATAAAAAATAAGGGTTTAATAAAGAGAAAGAGGAAGAGAACTCTATATTAACAGTATAACATTGAGAATTAAATATTTTATGTTTGTTCAAGATATGTGTGATGATCGTAGCATCAGAATTGCAGGATGTTAGTCTAAAAATAATTCGCATTATTTTCAATTATTTTCCTATAAGTTATCTAGGTTTTTCATTACATGACAACAGAAAATTAACAGCTCCATCGATCACTATATTTTTTCCTTTTTATTCTTATTTAGAACATTGTACCTTTGTTCACGTGTACCATTGTTCATTTATACGTTTGATGATTTATTACGTCTTATTTAATAAAATGTATTAAATTATTAAGTTGAATTTATAATTACAAATATATTTTTAATTTTCTTTATATTTACAAATTGCAAACCAACACTTATATTGATTGAATCGTTTGGTTCACAGAACATTTTCAGGAATTATTTTCTAAAAATTTCTGAAACATTTCTTTAATATATATGATGTTTTATGTGTAACAATGGTTTTTAATATAATATAACTGACTTTTTAAAAGATATGGTAGTATATAGTTTTATAATCAGTAAGATCACGCGTCGGTTTTCGTCGTATAATAATGATTCTCTAATACTAATTTCATGCTTATATTTCATCAATATATCCATTATTCAATATCTATAACATGACTATCTTCACACTAGATGCAACTACGTTATTTATATTCTAATATACCACATGGTTTTAAATATAAAATTGCTCTATTACAAATTAGAAAAATAATAAACATCTTAAGATAACATCATCGAAACAAACTAAAGAAATAAATAAATAGCATTAGCCACGTACTAATTATTGGAAGGAAACACCTGAGTAGCTTAACACCTTGGTATATCAGTAAAATATATTTATTTGAAACGTATGCTCATTTAAGCATGTAAACATTTATAATCATTAGAGATTCAAAAAATGGCACGGTGCTATTAAAAAACTTATCGAAGCATCTTAGACAAATACGAAATAAACAGCAAAGTGGCTTGCAAATATCAGTATGAGTTCATTAAGCCTCAGTTACAGAAGCACAATAGGAAAAGTGAGTGGTACGTTGAAGTCACACCTAAGAATTTTCGTCCTTGAAAAATTAATTTCAAAGGCAATATTACTGAAGAAAAAATACAATAACAGCATTCAAAATTATTCGCAGAGTTCGGGGTCGGATTACTTACAATCACAATACCAGACTTGCTCAACATTAGTTGACAAGATAGTTGTACAATAAAGATAATAATCTACTATATGCAGTAACATGAATACATATATATGTAGACAGGGTGTGTCATAGAAAACGAAACTGCTATATGTTTATTTGACTTTGATTATTTTGGTCTTACTTTATTCTCGAGATTAAAACATTTGAACTTTCCTGAAGAAAAGTTAATATTCTTGATTATGGTTTATAACATAAGAGTACATAAAAGGACAAAAACAGGAAACTAGTTTTGCATGAACCCCAAGAGGTTACATATTAAGGCCGGGACACACATAACCGCAGCGCACCCGCACCACATCACACGGCGAAGAAGTGAGTAATGGAAAAGTACCACGTAGTCCCCACTTAACCGCATCGACACCCACTCGACACCATCGCATCGTGCCCGACTAGTTTTGTTTCCTTTTTGACGGGCACGGTGCGGTGTATCTATTGAGAATTTTGTTGTTGCTTTCTATTTTATTGCAAATATTCAAAATTTTAAATTAATAATACTCATGTATTATTCATTATTATTATTATTAATATTAAAATTAATGTTGAAAAATTAATTGAAGAGATAAGGAAGTTTTCGGTGCTATATGACCAATCGAACGAAATATACAGGAACTCTGAATATAAGGAACGAGTGTGAAAAGTAATATTTGTTATGTTATCGGGTGAACCTTTGAAGCACTCGCATGAAAATTCTAAATTTTCGCTTTAAAATGCCAAATGCATTTTCAGACAACCTTCTTGCTCTGCTTAACCGGTAATTAAAAATTCTCTCCTCTCCTCCTCCTCCTCCTCTATTTTACATATATTTTCTTCCATGCATTGTGGACCCACGTTCTTCTCCGATTTCTGCGATGATATCTTCTCCAATTAACATCTTCTTCCTCCAAAGCAAGTGCTACATCCCTAATTCATTATTTGTAAAACTTCTCAATATTTTGGCAGTACGAAGCGGCTGCGTGAGCTAAAAGGATACAGAACTGCAATTGTAAGACAGACTGCACGGCCGAAATACGGATCAGATGCGGATAAGTGTGATTTTTCCCATCACCGTCATCGACAGTGCCGATCTGCGGTGCTGGCACGGTGCGGACGTGTGCGGTTGTGTGTGTCCCGGCCTTTACTCGACACATGTGTCGCCAACGAAGTTAGTATCAGCAGGGGATGATGAAAACTGACGGATGATCATCGTCTAATTACGCCAATTTGGTGACGAAACGTACGGCAAGTAACGTGTAACATTTAGATGTTTCTAGAAAACTGGTTATTTATTTTTCTTGTTTTTATTATTGCGTTAATGGTTCCACATGTAGTGCTTGACAATAATATGAATATATACAGAAGAAACCCCCAAATACTATTAATTGGGTATTTATTGTTATACTACTAACACTGCCTGAAAAGTGGTACAAAATTTAACACCAATTTTACACTAAAAGGGGTACATAGACTTTTACCACTCGCTGGTGCAAATTGTCATGCCAGTACTGGATTAAAATCAACACGACCTGTGGTGTAAACTTCGCCATCTTTTAGTGTAACCTATTATTTAAAAAATGTACATCTTTTGCTGCCTATATTCTTCACTAAAGAAAATTAAAACGTTATAACTTAACACCTGTGTGTATCAATTAAATGCTTTGAAAGATCTGAAAGTGTTTCAAACAAACACGAAGTAAATAGCTAGATAGTTAAATAGTTAGTAGAAAGTTTCTTGCAAATATCATTATATGAATTCACTCCTCTTATATCATTATATGAACCTCTTTCATCATTCTATATCATTTTCATTTCTCTCATCACTAGCATCTGGCTAATTGTTTCTTTTTATTGCTGCCATTAAGATACCCAGATATAAAGAATTTATGCTGGAACAACATATTTTGATAATTTTGTCTTCATTACTTGTATTAATGATTTATTTGTGCGAGTATGTTGCTTTATTGTTACACATATTTTGAAATAGATTAATAACGTTGATACTTATTACGATCCTAATTAATTTTAATGTAAAACTATATCTGTTTTCACAATTGCAGATGACCTTTTTTCGATTTCTTCACAATATCATCATTTTACGTTGACTGCTTAAATTTACTATTATTATTATTACAATGCTATTATTACTTTAAATTCTGTTTAAATTAAAGAAAACGTCCTACAATATTTTATAGCAATTTCTACAATATTGCAAAATCATAATGTTGTCAAAAGTTTACTTACGGATCATTTGATGGAAATAGTATTTAGAATTTAAACAATTTAGATATGAACTTCTGTTCCTGTAAAATTTTCGTAGCTAGAATGTCTTGAATAAGTATATGCATTGTAAAGAAATAAACAGTTTTAAAACCTTAAAGCGGACTTTACCGCACGTAGAAAATCTTTATCTTGAAGTTGAGTGGCCGAGAAAAAATAAATCGACACATAAATGCAAAATATGTATTGTATGCGACAGTTTTACTTTTTTTCAAATAGTCCACCATCATGCTTTCTCATGACCCATGGACAGGGTGGGGTGTGTTCTATTCACCTCAAAATCAATAGACGTCATTCAGTAGACGTTCCTAATCAGAGTCAGTCGAAATCCAATCGATCCGACACGATTTAATTGAGTGATCGTGCTAACAAAAAAAAAAAAATCTGAAGTAGTTCATCATTGTACTTTCTCATGACCCATGAACATGGTAGAGTGTGACCTATCCACCTCAAAATCACTAGGTATCGTCTGGGAGACATCTCCGATTAGAATCAGTCAAATCCCGATCAATCCGACACGATTTAGTTGACGACAACGACACACACACAGCAACATTTTTTAAAAACCATTTTCTTTGTGTTTATGCCGAAAAATAAACGCTAGAAAAAAATTTGTTTACACGATTACATTATCTACTTCTCCGCGTATAGTGGAATGCGGAAAAGTAAAATATTCATATTTATGTTTAACGTTAAATTTTAATGAAAATTACGTTTTTCTTGATACTATATGTTCATTGAATGAGAATATGTATTAATAATAAGTTAAAATACATTTTATATGGTAACAAAATTGTTATGCAGAGCATTTCTCCAAAGGAATAATTGAATTTAAATCATGGTGGAAGATAATATATCATAAAGAAATTGGCATAATAACAACACATCAATATTATAGCTTTTCCTGCCTTCTAATTAATCTATGTGGTAGAACATTCATTTTATTATCATTTGAATATCGTCCACGTTGAAATAGCGATATTGGACACGTAAGTGAAAGAAAACAGTACATAATTTAGAAGGTAAAATGGAGCAGTTGCAGCAAGATAATATTTATAATATCGATCGCAATGACGTTCTATCGCGTATTCAGTAAGAACTGGTGCCAACAGGTTATTTTCAATATACTGATGGGATGGCATATTGTTATCCCGTGTAGTCATGCTTTAATTGGAATTTTATGAGTGGACGGAAACTTAACGCTGAAGGCGATAAAGATACTATTATACAAAGTAAAATAACAGCATTGTGTCCCAGTAAAATAACAGCATCATTATATAATCCCTCATCTTACCTAGGCAAATTTGATAGTGTAAGATATATTATATGTATTTAAGCTTGTAATAGTTGAGCTCTTATGATATATAATGATGTGACAAAGTTCTTAGTAGACAGAAAGGGAAAATTTAGGACAAATAATATGAATTAAAAATGAGATGAAAAGCGGGGTATAAAACATCTGAAGTAAGGATAAGAATAATTTATTTGGACAATCAGAATCTAGAAAGCAAAATTACTTATAAGTCCACAATAAATAACAATTTTTGTCATAAAAACAGATAGCATTAGGACTATATTAAAGATCCTATTGAAAAATATGATATGTGAGTCATTCTCCTGAAAGGCGATCGATTCAAATTATCGGTTGATTTTTGTACCACTATTCATTTGTAATTGCTGAACATTGGATATAGTGACAATTATACCTATAGGTAATATTAGAAATAAATATAATAATTATAAGTTTTGTTAATATTGTATAACAAGTTATATAATATTAATCAAATAGAAAGAGAATGTAATAAAATGTGTATGAAAATTAGAATTTTTAAAAGAGAATCTTACCGAATACAAATACATTATTAAGGATTAGTTAGAACATACGGTAGACCTATTTTTTAAAACAAAAACAACTAAGCTGACATAGAGGCTTTACAGATTAGAATAGAATCAACAATTGAAGTCAATGCGTGTTATGGTAGGGCATTGGATTGTTTCCTCATTTATTGTAATAGAGGTTCCTTTTCGTCAAATTATATCGAATAATCATCATCAGAATAGAAGTAGAATTGAGTGATATTGTAATTCTAATTAAATTTCAATGTATCTACTCTAACAACCATTCTTTAGTTTTTGGACTTTTTAGTTAGCTTAGTTTTTTAGTAACCATTTTGGTGTGGAATACCTAATACTAGGACAAGGTACCAACAATGGTTGGATCAAATGTATGTAGAGAATCAATAATAATGCAGATTTGATATGATGAATTCTAAATGAATAACTTATGATGGCTGTACGATTTTGTACGATACTGATTAATAATCAGTATCGTACATTGAATATTTCAGTGCACAATTTATGTGTACAAAACCATATTTAAAAGTACTAAAATTTATTTTAATCTAATGATTAAAATAAATTTTAGTACTTTTAAATATGGTTTTTAAATATTACATTCAATTGTGCACTGAAATATTCAACTGTATAAACTATTCACTTACAACTAGTGTACAATAATTTATTTGTAGTTGATGAAATCGATTTTGACGGCGTTTTTGAAAACGTTTTAATACGACTGTCAGCATATGAAAATCCATATATTATATTAATTTATATCGGTCACCTTGTAAGTAGAAAGTTATGTTTACATTGCGTTTCTGGTTAACCTGTTCGTTTATTTATAATTTCAATCAATGAATATTATACATATATGTCATAGTTATAATTTACAAGTAAACTAGATTGAATGGATAATCGCCTCTATCAAATCATCAACCATATTGGATTAATTGATATTTTATCTGACCTAACAACAGGTTTTAAATACATAGTATACAATGGCTTAATTATGATAATTAACATATTTTTAGTGTTCTATTCATACTACATATACATAGTCTGAAAAACATACATAAGTAACATTAGTATTTTAAAATGCTAGGAATTACATAAATGCGTGGATGTACTGCATGTATCCTCATGGTTCAGTATGTCCTCCTTCGTATTTCTATGTAAGCAACTAGTTCCACACTAAAGCCGACGAAGCATTACGAACCAAGAAGCTCCTTGTTCACTGCTCTTTGTTTGGTGTCAGTTTTATGGTTAATGACAGAGCCCTTTACAGAAAAAGATAATGTGGGAGATAATGCCTTCCTAAAACCTACGAATAATTTTGGGAAGGTACAGACATACGTACATATAGTATGTGTAGAAATGACTGAGTAACATTTGTAGTAACTAATTTTAACCATTAGGAAGATATAGCAGTATGCGTATGCTATATTAACTCATATAGAGATACATAAATTTAATAAAAAAAAAAATGGAGGATACGGTGGAAATTCAGATCAGTTGCCTAAACCGGAGCTAATAAAAGTGTATCGGATAACAGCCTCTACAACATTCATGGGTGGTGGATTAGGTCTAATATTGGGTGTGCCATTATTGGATTTGAGTGTCAATATGGGAATCCCTCAATGTCTTCACGTCTCAATGTGTAACCTTCCCCTTCGCATGTTTGAGGCTTTGGGGGCAGGAGTTAATTTATGTGTGTCCAAACTTAAAATAAAAATATTTGAATTTGAAATAGCACTAAGGGGGCTAAACAACAATAAAGCGCCGGGCGTAGATAAAATACAGGAGGAAATTTTGAAATCTGCGGGACAAAAAGTAGTAAATAGGATGTTTGAACTGGTAAAATACATATATGAAGCGGGCGAGATGCCGGAGGATTATAAGAGAAACATTATCGTTAATATACCGAAAAAGAGAGAAGCCGACAAATGCGAGAACTTTAGAACGATTAGCCTAACTTCCCACGCGTCAAAAATCTTAACCAGAATAGTGCAGAAGAGGATGGAACATAGAGCGCAGGAAATACTAGAAGAAGACCAATTCGGGTTTAGGCAATATAGGGGAAGAGTAATGTTAGAGAAAACAATAGAAAAAGGAAATAACGCTTATATAGGATTTGTAGATTTAGAAAAGGCTTTTGATAATGTAAGATGGGAAAAATTTTCGAGATACTAAAGAGCGCGGGAATGAAGTATAGAGATAGGAGAGTAGTACACAATCTAGGCAAAGAGCAAACTGCTGTTATAGAAGTAGAAGGGGAAAGAAGGGAAGTAGATATTAGGAAAGGAGTAAGACAAGGATGTACGCTATCACCACTAATTTTTAATCTGTACATCGAAGAGGCGATTAATGTCGTAAATGATAGAGTGGATTTCGGGATTAAAGTACAGGGACAGAAACTAAAAATGCTGAGATTCGCGGATGATATAGCAGTATTAGCATCTAAAGTTAAAGACTTCACTTATTTAGGAAGTAAAATAAATTGGGTTGGAAGAAGCGATAAAGATATAAAACAAAAAATAACGCAGGGTCGAGTAGCTTTTAACAAAAAGAAAGCACTTTTATGCTCGGGGGTAATAAACTTAGAAACAAGGAAGAGAGTTTTGAAAACGTATGTATGGAGGACGGCACTACACGGTTGCAAAACCTGGACGGTAGGGGAAGCAAGTAGGAAGAAATTAGAAGCTTTTGAGATGTGGTGTTACCAAAGAATGTTGAAAATACCGTGGACTGATAGGGTTAGAAACGAAGAAGTATTAGAGAAAGTCGGCGAGAAAAAAATATGTGGAAAAACATAAAGAAGAGAAGAGATAGAATGGTAGGCCACTTGCTGAGACATGGAAGAATAGTCCGCGATATTTTGGAGTCAGAAATAGGAGTGAAGAAAGTCAGAGGTAGGCCTAGATTAGACTACTGCTCGCAAATAGTAAGGGATGTAGGCTGTAGCACAATTAGCGAAATGCGTAGGTTAGCACAAGATAGGAGAAGCTGGAGGTTAGCGCCCAACCAGTCTTAGGGCTGATGACCTCATGATGATGATGTAGTTGGGATGTTTTCGTTATAATGTTGTTTTATTAAATTTATGATTGCTTCAATTTAGACACATAACTTTTATTATAACAATGACATTTCTAATCTAAATATGAATAAAATTATCTCAAATCTGTAATATAATTTTTAATTGGTTTAAATTTTTAAAATTAAACTAAGAACACAGTTAAGTATAGTTGACTACAATGATACAGTAGACATAAGAATATTAACAAAAAAACTTTAAATATGATGCGTCTCACCCTATTTGGTTTTAGAAATGCAATTTATTGTCAATATACATTTTTCTGTGAAATTAAAGTACACACTTCTCATATTTAAAATGGCGCGTCTTATTCTACTTGCCCAATAACCAGATATACAAATGTTGATGTACAGGGTTAGTCACCTAAAATTGACCCCCCCTTTATTTCTCTTAATTTAAATCAAATCGAAAAATTCAAACAGGGATTTTACATGGCTTTTTATAAATTTTTTGAATATTTAAACAAATTTTCAAAAACTCTGCAAATTGAAAGGGGGCGAACAATTTTTTATTTTTTTTAAATGGAACACCCTGTATTTTTTTACTTAAAAAAGTTACCCACAGTTTTTTTATTACAAAAATATATAATTGTTGTATCTTGATAAGTATAGTTCTTGAGATATTCATACAAATATATAGTCACATCACAGGAATAAGTTTGGCATAAGACCATAAATCAGGAGAGCTCTGTTTTTGAAATATAACGACACATCTTGTTTTTTAAGAAAAAAGTATACACATAATAATTATAATAAACAAATAAACCTTTATTAAAATGACAACAACAAAGTTTAATGAACACAAAACATAAATAACGAAATAATGATAAAAAAAAAACAATGCGCAACAATAAATAACATAAAACCAATGAACTTTTATTAAAATTAAACATATCTATATGTTCTCCACGAATCCTCCGTTTCTATCAAGGCACAGTTGGCATCTTTTAATAAATTTATTTCTAACGTTTTCAAATAAATGAACATTTTGCCGAAAATTTTCTATTTCTTGACTGATACAGTCCTTCAACTCATCCGAGTTATTATATACCGAATTTTCGTATATGTTTTGTTTTAGTGTTCCCCACAAAAAGAAGTCCAAAGGACTCAAGTCTGGGCTATTAGCAGGCCAATGTATAGGACCGTATCTTCCTATCCAAAATAGATATTTGTCATTTAAATATTCCGTTACGTTCCGTACAGAGTGTGGAGGAGCACCATCCTGTTGCCAAATAACAGAATTCCTGGTTGCAAGGGGAATATTATTAATGAATACGGGACTCACAATTGTATTTTGATGAATTTACCACACCACACATTTACTGTATTATATCCTTGAGTTTTTATCTTTTTTATAATATGTGGATTTGCGGGCGCCCAATAATGTGCAATTTTCTATTAAAAAGTTATTGTCGTTTTCTGCTCTCTCAATCATCTCTACAAAAAGCTCTTCTGTCGGCAAAGTTATTTTCAGTTAAAAGCTGAACTGGCAAAATACTATAAGGCTTATATTTGTGACGTTTTAATATACGTCTTATACTTGCTTGAGAAATATTAAATTTTTATGCAGCAGCGTTAGTAGATTTATTGGGGTGTTCGGTAAATAAAAGTAAAACGTCCATTTCCATATCTTCTCCTGTTTTGGGCTTCTTTCTTTCTCGCTTCTTATCTTTTAAGGATTCGCTGTCCCCAAACTTAAGATAAATATTAGAGAAAGTGTTCTTGGAGGGAACGCATCTTTCAGGATATTTTCTTGCATATTCTCTTTTAGCTATATATTTGTTTTTATTGCTGGTTAAGTAAATTTATAATATTTCTTTCCTTTCGACTAATGAATATCCCATATCAATATATTAGATATATTAACAAGTGTATTAAAACTTAACTTAAAGCGTATTAATAATTTAACAATCAAACATAAGTTAAACATAACATAACTGTCAAACGCAGCATTATTGTTTCTTTAAATCATTTCGGTTCATAGCTCTCGTGATTTATGGTCTTATGCTAAACTTGTTCCTGTGATATGACTATATATTTGTAAGAATATCTCAAGAACTATACTTACCAAGATACAATAGTTATATATTTTTGTGATCATAAAACTGTGGGTAACTTTTTTGAGTAAAAAAATACAGGGTGTTCCATTAAAAAAAATAAAAAAATGTTCACCCCCTTTCAATTTTCAGTTTTTGAAAATTTGTTTAAATATTCAAAAAATTTATAAAAAATAATGTAAAATCCTTTTTTGAATGTTTCGATTCGATTGAAATTAAGAGAAATAAAGGGGGGGTCAATTTTAGGTGACTAACCCGGTACATTCCAAATTTTGAATACTCATTATTAGCAGGTATAATTTCGTGTTAATTTAAATTGCATTATTAAAATCAGTTTGCTATTCATCAAATTATGCAAACGAAAATTATTGACTTTAGAGGTTGCATGTCGACATTTAAGTTTTGACCACTTTCCAATCTCTGTAGTCATCTTCATGGGTTACTTGTGTATGAATTATGTATGAATTCGATTTTGTACATCAGGAGAGTACATAAACTTACTAACTATAAAATTACAGCTGCTAAATAAATTAAAACGAAATGTATGCCATTTAATTTAGACATAAATAACTAACAACATAAAATTACTGATTTAATACAAACTAGGTGTTAACTTTTAATTAAAATGTGCATCTTTCTACTCCTCTTATTACTCTTATTAGACGGGCTTCACTCACTAGTGGTGCACTTGACCTTTTCCATTTCTGAATTGGCATTGGGTAAGTGGACTCCGCACGATGTTTTGTCAAGAATGAATAGCGCGCAATATATTATTACACTTTCTCTCGTTCAACAAATTATAATGAGAAGACAAGTCGATGTGTAAAGTTTTGGTAGTTGTACCCAAAAAAAAAAGATTCAAAGCTATTTTCAAAAGATAAAACTGACGATGAATATAATTGTAAGATATATCATCCACAATTTATAATTATATCAGTATTTTGATAATAGACTTATTTTGTGTATTGAATGTATTTAATATATTATTATTACAATTAATAAAGCAAAATAAAATTACACAATACCAAATTAACAAATGTAGACAGAAATTTGGTGGTTAACGATAACATTATCGTTTTATGGACTGCAACTTTACTGGAATTATAAAAACCCAGTTTGATATCAAATAAAAAAGTACAATAATTTCAAGAATTTTTATTTACGAAACTCTTACTTGGTAGCTAACAGTTTAGGATAAACGCTAATTAGATGCAATTAGACAGAATTTACGAAAATGAAAATGATTACGCCGATGTATTCGCAATTAACTTTAATGAGCATATTATAACTAATTTATTTGTGTAACTCTTTGTAAATACATTTATTCAGGTTTTGTAATACTATACGCTTATCAAAAATACGGTATTTTATGATAGTTCGATATATTATGTAGGAAAATGAGAGACTTCTGAGACTAGAGAACTATTCTTTACAAGAATAAGCATCTAATAAATATTAAGGGCGTAAATAGATATTAACCTTCTGTCGGGCGCAATATGAAGCAAAACACATTCGGGCGCAATGGATCTGAGAGATCCTATAATCAAATCTTACACACTTATTTCAATTAATACAATACAATAATAAATATTTCAAACTAGTTTTTAATCGCAATAATTAAATTTACACAAAGGAACTCATTTAGTGTTGTAAAACAATATATTTAAAAGATTTTTTATAGGAAAACCAGCTATTGACAAGTTTTTTCTGTTTTTAAGGACAAAACATAAACATAAATTAGTATTGAACAATATTTTGAATACAGAAAAAAACACCCATTTTTTCATGTAAAAGTCATAAAGTTATATATAAAAAAATTGGACGTGACGTGAATTACAAGGAAAACTTATAAGCAACTGCCTATTTTAAGTGTAAAGAATTATAAATCCTCTTTATTTTAGCATGTTCTAAATAAAAATAAACGTCACATTTTTGGTAACGATATGTAGTATAAACCAATAATTTAACAACCAAATGTGGTAATTTTGATAATAATACCATAATATAGCCAGAACAAGTAAGTGTAGAGATCCCAAAAAATATTATTAATTTAAATAATAAAAGGACTCTAACAATATATAAAAATGAAAATAATTACCTAAACAGGCGTAATGCATGTGACAGATCCGGGCAGCCCATACAAGGCCAGGGAATGAACTAAAAAAAAATCCACCTTTGGACCTTAATTGGAATAAATTCTCTAACTCCGACATGGAGGATATTAATAAAAATTTGAGAAACAGCTCAATTTCTAATTTTGATTATTTACACTTAGAGTGTACTTACCCTTTCTTACCTTTACCCTATGATATATAACTGTTTCCAATTTTTCATATGTATTTATTTGTAATTTTACATTTAAAAACATGATTGTAAAATGTTATATCTAAGAGAATTGAATTTTCAATGACAATCAAATATGGCTAAAGGTACCGAAGTTAAACGAGAGTTGTTGAATTATTTATGGATCAACATTTAAATCTACTACTCATTAGCCAATGTACAGCTAGTAGAATTGAGTCTCGTCTCCAAGAGCTTGGTTATGTGAGAGATGGATCTAAAAAGAGGTAAAGCATTGCTGACGTTGAAACTAAATCTAATATATTATTAGCTGTTCAAGAAAGCTCAGTGAATCTACATAAGTTGACATCTGAACCGTGATTTTGATGTTCGTCACATCATAATTCTGAATTTATTGAAAGATGCAACTACACCCTTATAAAATACGACTTGTTCAGGAATTTATTGAAGATGAGCCGAATTGTAGAATTAAGTTTTTTGAGCTAACGATTGAGGACGGATAGCTGGACTTCTATTATTCTATTATTATAATTAGACGTTTTTAGAACAGATAATTGTTTTTGATGAAAATATGTTTACTATAAATGGTAAAGTTAATCACCAAAATTGGCTGACAATTACCCTTACTGGATGCGAGGAAGTCATATTCAACACCTAAACAAAGAAAGTAAATATGTGGGCTGAAATAATAGGTCGCATGGTTCTTGGACCGTTATTTTTTAATAATGACCTTGATGCTCCAACATATTTGGAATCCCTTAAAGTCAATTTGGTTCTATTTCTCCCAATTAGTTAGATCTCAATCTACCAGACGCCATGTTATAATTTCCACCCCAATGTGCCGTATCCATTAATATTTGGACCAGATATTACCAAATAGGTTGATTGTACGGTGAGGTTCAATTAAGTATCCGTCAAGATCTCCAGACCTTAATTCACTCGATTTATCTTCCTGGATTGAAAAATAAGGTATTTTGAAAGAAAATCTAAAAAAACTGAGTTTCTGTAACCACGGCTAAGATATAAAAACAGACAGATCACTACGAAGATGCTATAGAACGTAAGAGTTGGGTTTTGTTATCGACCATGACTTGTTTTATCAATAACGAAATAGTACCCATTTTGAACACATTGACCATGATGATATATCATTAATATAAAATGTAAGTTCTGTACTGATTAAGTAAAGTAAAAAATAAAAGTAATTTTTATTGAAATCCTGCATGTATCAGTTAGGAAATTTATAACAGTTAAGGTTCCTACCCTGTAGATATGATTAATGTGAATATACTCCAAGATTTTGCGACATTCAAAAAAGTCCTATGAAAATATTTCGTACTCATTTTATTCATCATTGCAGTAATAATTAGATTTCTGTGCCACTTCTGCGTTAGCAGAAACCCAATATATTAAAAAAAGTGCCAAGATATTAAATATAATGAAAATTGCGTCAAACTTGAATATTTCAGACTGTGGCAATGTGATTGCAATCCATGAAAATTGTTTCCCCATTATAGGAGGAAATAAATGTGTGACATTTTCGTGCACATCACATTTTTCCTACTAAATCTAATGATAACTTCTGTGAGTGAAGGTGAACAAGAAAATCTTGACAAATTTGGAATACAAACTAATTTCGATGTAGTAAAATTTTACGTACATTAACGAATTTTCTTTCCCAATCAACTACTTGTAAAAAATAGATATTTTGTTCTTAATATTAGTTTTTAATAATACAGTTAGTATTCCGTAAACAAAATGAATAGTGTATCTATATTAATATTTTGTCACGCCTCATTAATCATTAACTTGACCTTTCCAATCGCCAAATATGTTATATTGAGTATGACAATAGTGGGAATAGGAGAGAATAGAATTAAGGCGCAGTTTACAAGAGACAGCTATGCCTTACCTAACATTGGACTTGATCTTAATCACCATATTGTTCAGGGTATTCTGTAACATTCTCATCGATACTTTCTTGCCGCTTCTTTCAATATGTAAATATAATAAAAGTTGTAGAAAAGTTTTGTAAAATTCGATGGCTTCGGAACACTCTTAAGAGGATTTTCTTAAAATGTTAAAAAGGATATTTAGAATATTTATAGATACATTTCTGTGAAAAAATATTGCCTTCCTGGCTTACTGACAGATCTCGTCATGTATATGTAGAAGTCAGCTATTTGTTGTGTAATGTACTTATAAAATTCAATTGAATCGACACAACGTACTTAAGACTGATTGATCATATAAATATTTACGACTTAAATAACCACATAACATACTATTACATAAACAATTCATGATTGCTAGAAGAATATTGTCTAAATAATATGGCCTTTACCAGGTATGTAAATATGAAAGAGGAATTTGTTGTATAGAAAATACACGACATTTTCGTGCATTTTCATAAGAAGTGAAGCCCTGCTCAGCAAGTGCGTATCCCATCGATGCAAATAAGTAATAATCGGACGGAGCCAAATCTGGTGAGGAAGTCGCATGCAAAAGTAATTCCCAATTAAAAGCCTCAATCGTTTCCTTGACCGGTTTTGCTGTGTGTGATGGCGCACGAAACAAACTCACGTTGTGTTGTCTTTTTGATATGCTGGTCATTTTTCAAGCAAAGCTTGATTCAAATCGATCATTTGTTGTCGGTAGCGTTCAGTATTAACAGTTTGGCCAGGTTTTAGCAGCTCATAATAGATCACATCATTCTGATCCCACCAAACACAGAGCATCTTCTTTCAGAGTCTTCCGTCCATAGTGATTTGGCCTTGCAATCGATGTCGATGATTCGCCTGGAGTTACCCATGATCTTTTACGCTTAGCATTCTCGAAATATATCCACTTTTCATCGACAGTGATAATTCGATGGAGAAATGACTTTCTTTTGTATCTGGCGAGCAGCATTTCGCAAATAGTTTTTGGGTTTTCTTGCTGTCTTTCATTCTGCTCATGTGGAATCCATTTCTCCATCTTCTGAATCTTTCCCATGGCTTTTAAACATATGTAAACGGCTTCTCGTGTCACATTTAATTGATCCGCGAGTTCTTGTTGCATTGAAGCATCATTCTCAAATTTAATTCACGTTATCTTCAAATTTTTTCACTGGTCTTCCACGTTCTTCGTTTCTCACGTCAAAATTGCCACTTTTGAATTTTTTAAGCCACTTAAAGCACTGTGATTTACCAAGAGCATGCTCACCGTAGGCTTTGACAAGCATTCGATGCGATTCTGCAGCAGTTTTCTTCAAATGGTAACAGAAAACCAATGCTCTCCGAAATCGTAGTTTTCAGGCATGAAATTCGACATATTCAATGCTATTAAAAACGATGTTGTTGTATGAAACTTGTATTGTTGTGAGATAAAATCCTTTATTAGATGTCAAAACAAGAAAATGGCGTCAAATACGCGATATAACTGTAACTACATTAGTAGCTAGTTTCATATTTACATACCTGGTATATAACTTATTGTAAATAACCGTGAATTAATAAACAAAATCTTGACGTAAAAATATCACAATATTTTAAATACCCATTTTTGAAAGTTTTTATTGTAGTATTGTTATTGTGTGTAGCTCTCAAGTGTTGTAACCAAATATCATCTGTCAATGAAACTGAAACATTTGTCATCTTAGGAGAACGTAGGAGAACAAGCTCCTTCAGGGTTAAATTTATGGTTTTAACATTTATGATCTTAAACAAAAAGTCCTTTTCAATGAATAATTTTCTGTAGGCAACACGTTGGTCTTCCTTAAAATACATATCTTACTGTATCAGACAAAAAACGTTATTTAAAACTCATGAATCAAATAAATATGTAATATTGTAATGTAACAGGACGTTGTGGACTATTTACACATATATAAGGAACAAAGTTCAGGAGGTGATTGTGAATCCCAAAAAAATGAATACAGTTTCTCTACGCATAAATATATTGAAATTTTTTTTACGAGATACTAAGAAAATATTTACGCAATATAGTTTTTTTTACATATTCGGATTTTAATATAATCCGATAAGTAAATTTCGTTCTCAATACCTCTTTACAGGTTGTCACATTTTCTGAATATGTTGAGCCTCGTAAGCAATTAGTGGAGGAGTTAGAGGATTTCCCTGGAGGCTTATAGGAGAAATTTTAGAGAGAGCATTTAATTTTCTACAAATGTCTACGAAAAAATTTTTGGATTTGTTACTATTTGTTGGCAAAAACACATTATGTGTCAACTTACTTACTATGAACTATTATTCAGCTTTCATATATTTTGTTTTATTTAAGTAGATTCAGAAAACTACATTTTTAATTATAGTTTGAAGAAACAATTGAAATATATTTATTTTAAAAATAGTTTCATTTGAAAAATATCAACAGGTTCTAACAAAGTTAAATTCTGCATTCAAGCAAATGCTTGATATGGCTATCTTGAGTCCTAATGCATTATTCTTTTCCTATTTCTAGTCCTAATGCAAGTCCTTTTACATTATCCTTGACGCTGTCTCATATGTTCTGACTTTTTCAAAAATGACTGATGTTTAAAGTCTTTGCTAGCATTAATCTAGTAAATAGACTATGTAATAGATACAAATGTAATAAATTTAAATCAGGTAAACGTACTGGCCAAACCCTCGGCCTTATACGGCATATCCATGGGTTAGAAAGTTGCTTATTTAAACCATTTCTAGCTACGATGCTAAAATGTTGTAGTACACGATCACGCAGATATCACATTTGGCGCTGTATATCAACTAGGATGCCTTCCAAAATCTAATACAATTTATTTTGCAAAAAGTTGGCGTAAGACTGACCTATTAATAACTGTTCGACATAAAGTTCAATTAAATTCTCGTCTATTATTTTCGTCTAAACATTGACACTGAAATGGTGTTTTGGGATTTATTTTGAATCAACGTGGATTGCACGTTCTTTGAATACAATTCTAATTTGGTTCGAAGCTCCTATAAAATGAATACATCAGGTATCAGGTTTAAGGAAGTAATTATGTAGGGATTATGATACAAGTCTAGATTATGTTTAATGCAAGTTTATAACCACAGGATATATACATATTTTATAACCTTACTTATATTCATTTCAATATAATTAACATAAGGCCCGTTTAAATTTGAAGTTCTTTTAAACTTGTTAATTACAATGATGGATCAAGGTTATCTTCATAAATATTGAAAATACGATAGTCATTCAGGTCGATACTCAATGCGGACCTAATAAAAATGCAGCACTTCGCTTCTATGGAAAGCTAATAATCTATCGTATTACAGATGTGGCTATAATTCGTGTTGTGGTAAGGGGTGACGGACTGGGTCCAATATGACGGGTGTCACTGTATGTTTCTATTCGAATCCTAAAGGGAGGGGAGTTTGGTACCTGTCCTTGAGCATGGGCGTGTTTGTCCTCGTCTATATGTGTAACCTTTCCCTTTAGAGCCTGAGGATTTAAGAGAAGGAAGTTGGTATCGCTGCGTGTGGAACTTTATAAAAAGTATGTATTGTGATTAATAATAACTAACGATGTTTCTATTATAGTCAGAAGAAATATAAATTTTATGTCATATAGATTACATTGTGGAAAGTTCCTAATTTATTTTCCTTTGATGAAACAGTTGAGGAACGCTTCAACGAACTATATTAACTAATTTAGAATCGTCGCGTCGAAGGTATTCTAAAAAACAAAATACAATATTTATGTACTTGAACTAGTACGATCAAAATAACATTTGTAGAGAATGAACAAACAAATTCAGATGGTATGGCCAGATCGTCTGAGGGTAACGTCTCCTAAAACTTGCCAAAGTTATAAATAATAATTAATTTGGAGTAATGAAGCCAATCCCTTGGAGCTAGCTTAGATTACCTGCTCGGAATGTCATAGCTCGGACGTGGGTTCGATCCAACATATGTCGGCTGGGTATGTCTGTATATATCCATGTCAATGCCAGGGGTCAGGTGGAAGAGTAGAATTAAGTTAAACCCCCATAAAAGCAAAGGCAAAAGAAAAGAAAAAAACGCACTGGAATTAGCTGCTAACAAGACAAAGATTTTGTTGTACAAGAATATATCAATTTGTCTTTACTGTTATATAAACTTTACTTCAGGTTTGCAATGAAAACTAAACCTCGATGCTATTCCTTCCTAAAGCTCTTAAAATACTTCGACTTAGACATAAAATTTTCGTTATGTTTTTATTTTCAAATATCACCGTCTCACAATATAATAATTGGGGAAACTGTAAAAGCTTATTATGGTTTAAGAACAAATAATAGGAACACACGTGGAGGTATAATAAAATGATAGACTGTACTTATTTCTAACTAATTGGAACGAAATCAATTGGATCAATAAGGCACCCACAGTGGATTGTCGCAATATTCCTGACGTAAATACCGTCAGTGTTGTCAGTGAAAGTTCTATAGGGTAGGCGTATTTTTACACTTAATATTTTAGATATCGATGAACAATTAAGTAGTTGTTTTTTCTATCTGAACTATTTTCGGTACCGACCTATAAGATTTAATGAATTTAATATTTTACATTCAGAAATTAGTTTTGAAAATTATACTTTGGCAAATCTTCATTTAAATGGGTTTTCTAATACAGTGTGACCGAAAAATATTGCACATTTAAAAAATTTTGTGTTTCGTAAATACATAGGGACCAAATATATATTTAATACAACTGGTAAAGGGGCAGTTCGATTTACATATATATATTCCAATAATTGAGGTTCTTCAGACTTAGTGATATATTCTATGCAGAACAAAATTGTTCACAGATACTGCTATAATATCCATGTTTCAATTCACGACATTCAGCCATAGTAGCAGACTTCATATATTGCCTTTCATAAAAGTGAGTATCTTACAGTGTCTAATATTGCTGCTATAACTATATTTTTTTAAGATATACAAAGTTTAGAAGCAACAACGTGGGGGTTTTCGTATCTTTAGATTCTATAATTTTGACCGTTGACAAACCAAGAAGATGATTTTGTGGAGATCAGTTTATTAGTTTATACAAATTTACAATGTTTCATTTGTTATCCTGATTCCGTATTTGTCATTCTTGTTTATTCAGATTTATTGAGGGAAAGAAAACAATGTGAAAATCAATACCAGATATCTTTAGATAATTTTAAAATAAATGTTCAAAATGTGCACCCCTCCCCCCTCTTGCTGACAGTTCAATATTTTGATATAAATCTCTTCTTTCACTCATTAAAGTGTTTCTATGGAAGTTAACCTATATTATTCAGTAATTCTCAACAAACTGATGTTAGCAAGTTGCGTATACCTTTGATTTTAAGGGTCTCCTTGAAATCGAAGAATAATAAAAAGAAATTAAGGGCGTTAGATCTGGAGACGGCGCAGACCACTCTATTTGACCTCGGCGTCCAATTTACCTATTAGAATACTGTTCATTGAGATAATTTCTTGCTGCACCATAGTAGTCGTAACACACTACTAGTAGTAGTGTGGCCGAGCGTCACCCTGTTGAAAAGTTATTTCCAGATCACCTCAATGTACTCGCGAGACCGCTTGTTCATTAAACGGATGATACAAACTAGTTAAATAGATTCAAAAAAACGGGGGGCCTACCGACTAGATTTGAGAAACACGTTATAGTAGAAGTATTAGAATAAGCCTTCTAGATAAATTAGTAGATCGAAAAAAAAAAGGTACTGTTCAGTGGAACTTTTCATTTTATGTGAGTAAAAAACTAAACTAATGTACTCATTCTCCTTTAAGAACAAGGACCTCGATCCTCCATTATTATGCAATATATCCATTAAAGACAGATCGCATAATAGAACAGAAAAAAAACCTTGGAATATTAAAAAGCATTGCGAAATTATTGCGGATGTTAAACATTTCAATCTACTTGAAACTTCAACCCTTTTATGACATGAAATTATGTCATAAAAGGATGATATTATGACGTCTAAATTATGGTAGTCTCAGGTCCAAGATGAACAATTTTAGAGAAAAGTATATTTGTGTTGATTTTCTGTATAACTAACAAAACAATTATCTGAATTATAGTATTGTAAATTAACAACAATTAAGATGATATGATCTTGAATTTTAATATGTTTTACGTAGGCGGTAAATTACTTGTAGGAAGCTTCAAGTATACTTTAATAGTTTTTTTTTTAATTTTTTATATAGAATAGAATCATCACTCAAAATATTTTTGGAGATTAATATAATATTATTAATTTAAGATTCGTGAAATAATACAATCCAATGCCATTGTGTTGAATAAAATTATTAACTAATTTAATAGTCATTATTAAATAAAGTATATTTTCGTTCGACACGCAATGGCATTTTTTATAATATCAATGAAACCAGTAATTCTTTTATTGATTTTAAGTCCTTTTTAAGCATATCAAGGATAATTTTGTAATACATCCTATTTTTGTGTTATGGTTGGTAAGTATAAATACATTAAAATTAAATAGAACTTTATTAGAATAACTTACATTAATATAGTGTTCATTTCCATAGAACTTATGAAACAATTAACAACTTAGTTTATGAAACATAGGATTAAAATAAAATAAAATAAACTGTTATAACGGGAACGTTTTCCCTTTCCCTCCCTAACGGTGCCAATTTTTATGAGGCAAGATCAAAATGGGAAGGAAGATAGAAAATGTACTATTTTACAAGGTCTGAAAGGCCATATAAGTTTTAATAAAGCTCCAATTAAGAGTTTGAAAATTCAACTCAGGGATGTCCCATATTATATTATATCTTTTAATGATGTCCAAGATGAGTTCTTTTGTATTTAGTTTTAAATCAAAGTTATTGTATATCAGTAAGTGTTGTATTTACGATCCAATAAATATCCACTATCTAATAAATAATAATAATAATACATTTATTGACATCAAAAATTAGTAATTTTTACAATGAATAATACAAAAGAGTAAATATAGATTATTAAGAACTTTGATAACTTATAAAGATATACAAATATATAACAACTTTGTATTTGAAACATAATCTAAATTTAATACTGTACTTAATAAAACAAGTTTATTTATTAAATTTTGAAGATACAGATTTTTAGATAAAAGAATAATTTTCACAGAAAAACAATTCTTCCCGTATCTTGTGTTAAAAAGGAATAGAAATATATTTTATAGAACACGCATAATATTTTCCATTAGATTTTCCAGCGACAAATTGCAATCTCGGAGGTCTAACATTAACCAAATAGTGTTTTTCTATAAATATCCCACACACTTCCCCGCAAAAGAAGTAATAGTATTTTGTAAAGTCGCTCTGTAATCCTAGTAACACAGTTATCACTTTTAAATCAGCACAAACTTTCCAGTTTGTGTTTTTATGTCGATATTGAAGTCTAACATTAATTACATATAATCACGGTTCTCTCAGATTGACCGAATGAGCTGCATGAAAGGATATTTATTACTATTATGGAGTAAAACGACTTTTAAACCCGTTTTAGATTTGACAATAAAAACCCAGTCGCCAATTATTTAAAAGTATTCTAATTAATTCATTAGTCCATTGATACCATTACAATAGTATATGTAATTCTTCTGTATAAACAGTGGAGCTAATGTTTGTTATTTTTTCTTAAAAAAATATCTTATTAACAAATTCTTGTAGTTTTAAAGCTTTCTTAGTTTTAAAGTCTTCTATTCTTGTGGTTTTAAAGCGAGAATTTTAGTTTACCTAATGGATAACATTATAACCGATAATGGATCTTTATTGTAAATTCTCTACATCCTTCTCCACTTCTAAGAGGAGGAGGATACAAAAAAATCAATTTTATAGTTGAATCAAAAATAATTCTCTTAGTGAACTTCCAAGAGGAATAGGATGTGAAGGACACAAGGTCGTAGTTTAATGGAAAACTGTATAACGTAGTTGATATTTGTGTATCTAAATTCACTATAAACTGTAAAAGTTCAATATATCCAATACATATTGTATTGGATTGGATTGATACGATACGATGGAAAAACGATAATAACCAGAAAAGATTCAGCAAATTTAAATCATTGAAATTTAAAATAAAGTATACAAAATGAGGGAAGATCGACCAAGGTATACGACATGACTTATAATTGATCCTATAGGTGAACATCTTCACGTTCCTAATGACAATGTATATACATATATATATATATATATATATATATATATATATATATATATATATATAGATGTGTGCTCTTGCTGACTATTTTAGTAAATATATTGCATCTATAGTTATTACAAGTTTAATCAGATAAGAAAATTATTCCAATAATATATGAATCCCAATGATAATAGAAGTTTAAATAAAAATAATATTTAGTTATATAACTAAATATAGCACAAAATAAATAGAAATATAAATATATTATACGTATTTGTGTAATTAGTTACTTATACAGTATGTGCAGTAATTGGGTTTATCCTGCTGAACAGTATCCTGCTGTACAATAAATAAATATGTAAATATTCTGATACTTCTTTCTCTAATATGTAGTTTTCTTTATTGTCATCATAATAATGATTCAAAGAGATCAAATCATCAAAGTTTCAAATTACTGGTGCACAAAGTAGTGAAGTGGACAACGCGCCTGTCTTTTACAATGGTATTTTGAGCCAGTGCCTAGAGGCGGCAAGAATTGGTAGGATTGTTTTAAAATGACAACTTGACTTCCGATTTGAATTCAAATTGACATGTATGTTTATAGTAATAAAGTAAATCATTCCATAATTACCTAGCGATCTTGCTTATGTTGCCGACTCGGAGTAATATGGGCGTGGGTTCGATTCCCATATCAGTCGGCTACATGTGTGTCCGTGTGAATGTTCGGGGGTAAGGGAAAAATAAAACCAAGCTAAACCTTGCCAGCGTAAAGTTAGAGGCTCATAAAAAAAGTTTGGTAATATAACTGCTTTTAATGTTTTCCCACTTCTTGTTGTTCAAAGGATGTACATTTTTTTATTATTTTTGTAGAAACAATACCTGGATTTAGAATAATTACGAAGTTACAAACCAATTATAAATATTATCCGTTTCTCGAATGTACATTTTGCAGGGAATAAACACTTGCTTATCATTTTACGAATAGAAAAATTATGTCTGATTAGTAAAAACGCATTCTAAATTATTATTTTTTCAGATTTTACTACAGGAAGTTGTGAGGCACCGATATCACAACCGATAGACAAATTTTAGAGAATTGATAAACATAATTGACTACATACATTTGTTTTTTCATACATACAATGGATATCCATTGTTACCACTGCAATTATAATGAATTTTTTACCCAAAATGTCGTTTTTATTAAATCAAAAATAGGTTTTCTTTTCTAGCATGAAATAGAAACCACACACACCTTTATCTTTTGATAAAATGTTGAGATATACGTACAGGAAACACCAAAATCTATTTATTTTGGTGTTTTGTGTGCGTATATCTCAACATTTTATCAAAATATAAAGGTGTGTGTGGTTTCTATTTCATACTAGAAAAGAAAACCTATTTTTGATTTATAAAAACGACATCTTGGGATAAAAGTGTATTATAATTGCAGTGGTAACTTTTGCTATATTCTGAAATATCTACAGGATGAAAACATGGATAAATAAATCAAATAATTAGCCTTTTTGTTTCAGAATCCATCTGCACATCTTGAATTCTATTCCCGTCTTCAGACATGTAAAGCAATGTGCCACAGAACTGTTTTTCGTGTTAAAAAGTGTAACTGTGCTGTGATATGTGATATTAATGGGTCTTAAGAGCCTGTCGAAAGGTCATGCGGGGGTTGTTTAGGCGGTATTTACTTACCGCCTGCTTCTTCATTGGATCAGTGACAAACCACCAGGTAAACTATTTTGGATTAGATTAGAACGTTTGGTAATGACTGTCAAAATATGAATTACTTCCTGGACCCGAAAATGACCTTAAATCATTTTCTTTGGCGGCTTAGGTCACCTTCCTTTCTGATCAATATCAATAATAATTGAATTGTTCATATAACAGCTCATAATCATGATACATACATGAACCTTCTAAATTGTTCACTTGTTAATAGGACCCACCTATAATTACTTATTGTCACTTTCGAACTGCAGCGGGTGCCGGCAAATGAGTTAATTTTGCAGTGCTTTTGACATTCCAAGAATATTTAATTGAATGCGAAAATTATTAACCGCATTGAGAGGATGAATTCAAGCAATTCTTGGTACAGCTTGGATAGTAAGGTCTGGTTAAAATGTCTAACAAACCATGTAAGTCTCGAATCTCAACTTGAGAGAGTTAATAATGGGAAAACGGAGAAGACGAAAGAAAATAAGAAGAATAGTTATATGTTTACTACTTTGATTATTTACACCCTGTAATATAATTCTCATTATTATTAAACTAATATAAAAGTTACAAAAGTTCGTTGTTTTAGGTTTCGGATCTGAAATTCTAAATTTGGACCAGAACATATTTGGAAGAGAAATAATCCAAAACTAGATCATCCCCATTCACATCTTGTACTAAATGTATTTTATAAGGGTTGAAGTTTCGTTTTTTTACAATTTTTCAATTATCAAATGGTCGATGTCATTGGTTAAACATGTAACATAGTTGCCTTGTAGAAATATTAGGATATTTTTTAACTTTAAACAACACGTTTAATTTAGTGCATCCACTGACTTGAGGCTTGCATTGTCGCAGAAAATATTTTGCACTACCAAATTATAAAAATCTTGGAACTAGTCTACTTACTGTTGATCTTGGAATTAGTCGGTCAAGTTTTGCAGTGAAGAAAGATCCGACCTTTCGTGTGTAAAAAAATGCTTTTAATATTTCTTCCTGTATATAAACATAAATAAATAAATTAAACCTCATAAAATCATACATAAAACATAATTTAAACTAAAATTAGTATTATTAATGAACATTCTTTGTAATACGGGAGTAAAAACATCAAAAAGTAACAAGCTATAAAGAAATTATACCTTAGGGAGGTCATAACAACGACCGAGTGGCCCTACTACCCATTTTCTATGATTTACGGCGAAAAGGGCATGTTACAAAATACGACAACGCATATTTAACTGTAATCGTATTTCAATACCCTAATTACACTTATTATATAATAGATTTGTAGTCAAATAGGTTTGGCGATAGCAAGGATAAAGAGTGCCTATGCCTTGACCGGGAATCGAACCCGGCTCTCCCAATTTCCGGTTGGTTGCTTTGACCGCTGAGCTATCGAGGCACACTCATTATCCTTGCTAATGCGCCAGTTTTAACGCGTCGCTACAGCACTCCCCCCCTAGAGACATGGTTTGTCTCGATACAATTAACGCAATGTGACCACGTTCACCATTCTTACGAACCGTTGTTCGGTAACCCCCGGAATATAGGGAGATGGATAGGATGGGAATCGAATCCGTGAATTTGAGATGTAAGGGAGGTTGGATGTACTGTAACGAATCACATCACGTCGGGGTCACCACTTTGGCGATAGCAAGGATAAAAGTGCATATGCCTTGACCGGGAATCGAACCCGGATCTTCCAATTTCCGGTTGGTTGCTCTGACTGCTGAGCTATCGAGGCATACTCATTATCCTTGCTAATGCACCAGTTTAATGCGTCATTACAGTACTTCCTCCCTACAGACATGGTTTGTCTCGATACAATTTAACGGAATGTGACCGCGTTCGCCATTCTTACGAACCGTTGTTCGGTAACCCCCGGACTATAGGGCGATGGATAGGACGGGAATCGAATCCGCGAATTTGAGATGTTAAGGGAGGTTCGAGTACTGGAACGAATCACGTCGGAATCACCACTTTAGCGATAGCAAAGATAAAAGTGCATTTTGCGTTGTCTGGGAATCGAACCCGGCTCTCCCAATTTCCGGTTGGTTGCTCTGACCACTGAGCTATCGAGACACACTCATTATCCTTGCTAAGGCGCCAGTTTTAACGCGTCGCTACATAGGAAATAAAGGAGATTTGAAATGAATGAATGCCATTCACACCTGCATCCCAAGTTTAACGCCAAATGGCGGTAAAAATTAGTCGTATTCTTTCACATGACCACTTTCAGTTCGAATATGAATTGCCATGGATATTTGTAGGTATTGTAAGATCTTTTAAGGGTAAATTATTCCATTATCACCTCTCAGGAGGTCTCCAAGTTCCCAGCACTGATCTGGGGTAACGATGTCAGTCGCTGGCTTAGATTGCTGTCTTGGGGTAAAGTCGTCTCAAAAATACCATACCTCCCTGGCGGACCATGCACAAGCTTTACATTTTTGATGATGAAATTTTTAATCGACTATTACTTTGAAGCGAAAATTATGTATGTAAACATGTAGGTGCATCATGCAATTTATCTAAAAATTTTACGATATTTTATGGAGTTTAATTGCTAGAATTTGATTTAAAGCCAAGGCGACTCCGAAATATACTCTTCACAAGGCCCTCGACGTATGCATGGAATATAGAATACTGCAATGTAGTGGCAAAATTATGTTTTTGATAGTACTAGTACATGGACTTCAAGACAGCTAGAGCAAAGTGGAAATATATCATTAAACACAAAACCGAATACCAATGGTACATTTCCATCAGCCTCTCTGTCGTCAAATTTTCACTACAAAGAAATAGATGGTCAAAATTCTACCTAAACATTCATTTTCAAACATATGTATTTTTTGGGGTGTTCCACAGGGCATACGGTGAGAGGTTTACTACATACCCCGTGGGTACACCCAGCAATGAAGATGGACTTAAAGTGTTACTAAAAATAACTGCTCTGGTCGGCATGATACTGTGGTCACTGCAGGCGTTATTACAGTACTGCATACTGTGTCTTTCAAATCGTTATAATAATAGGTTCATAGACACTTGTATCCTCCACTCAGTTAGTCTAAAGGATTGGAGTTTTAGACCTAGATCTTTGTGGAATATTTGAATAGAGCCTCAATCGTGGGCGCCATCTCGTTGCAAGCGTTGAGCCATGTATCATGCAGATCATCAACTGGGCCATTCTTTTGCCATTCAAAGACAAATGTATTTGTTAAGAAAACAATTAACAAATACATTTGTCTTTTAAATATACATAACTGGCGGTTGTTACATACGATAGCTTATGCCCACGAAGGTGCGTACAAACAAAGAAAAACATTGCCTCGACCCGGCTTTCATAAACAACACTCTGATAAATAAAAGTTTTCTTTCACGGTCCCGAGAATTCTAAGCTAAATTCTCATTACATTGCATGAGGGCCGAGACCTTGTCCCCTTTGATCCCTTCAATGCTTACTTCTATTTCAGGCTCCTTTTATAAACAATCAACAAGCTCTTATTGAAAACAGAGTAATTCGTAAAAATCAAAGTCCCGTTTCAAAGTCTCATAAAGGCGTATAATCCCTCAGTTATCTCTATAACATTTCGTACTTGCGTTAATAGTGTATATAAATAGATACAGGATTAAATATGTTATTTACCTCAAAAAGTCGTATTATTTCATAATTATCGTTGATTTCCATATTCTACAGTTCTATGAAATAATCCCCTAATTCTCCATGTTTCCAGAATATGAAGGATTTTGTGGCAAATATTGTTTTCCATACATTTATTTGTCGAACGCTTAACCAAACAGGAAAATTATATATTGTTAGTTTATCTTTAATGGTTTAATTTAATAACATATAATTAAAATTTAAATGGTGGCCTTGCATCATTAATTAGTTACTACCTCCTTAGTGGAAGAAATCGTTGAAATTAAACGTCCACGTGACTTCAAGTACAGTATACCTAATCGTTTTTAGATCCAAGGGAATAGTTATTTTATTATTTTATTTTATATGTACAGAAAAAAGATTTTAGGTCAGATACAAGCAAGCAAATCGTGATTAAGAAAGTTGCATCAATAGACGTGTTCACACATAAACATCCGTTTATGAAATATGAAGAGATTTCCCCAACGTGTATAAATATCAATGCAGTGACCCTAATTATTTTTATTATTTATCCTATATCTATCTCTTATTTTCATTCAGTTTTCCTTACACAAAGTACTATATAGAAAATACGTATGGATATGATAATGCAATGGGGGGAGAAGTAAGCGTTTACTGCAAATATTTCAAATAGACAATTATTTATGTTTTCCTTTTGTAATATATATATTTTCATGCTGTATAGTTTTCTAACTTTGAATTATAGGAAAAATAGATCGAGATAAACAAAGTACATACGTATAAATCTAACAACAAAATAAGATAAACGTTAAATTTAATAAGTAAATTAAATGCTGTTATTTTCTTTTCATGATTCAAGAAAATAAAATAATAATAATATGTATATTCACATAATATATTCAGACTGTTCTAAATCTGAAGTAGGCATAGGGTGTGCCATATCTACTCCCGAATATTCATTAGCATGGTTAATTCCATCGATAATTCCAGTTAAATTAATGCTATCTGGCAAGTTGCTTAGTATGCATAATCCAATCATCCAGCAAGATACAGTGTTGATAGCCCAGACTCATTAAACTCATTTCAGGTACTTGCTAATTAATACACTGCAGACCTGCAAGTCCAAACATACTAACAGCAAGAAGCAATTTTGCTAGAAATCGGAACACGACCATTCATTTCCACCATTCAAAATTAGAACGACAAATATTTAGTTTAAAACAATTCAAATGAAAATAACATCCCCATCATACACCCACATGATCTGGATGTAATAAAAACGAAGATCTGTGAATAAAAGAACATATAAAACCTTCACAATTTCTAAGAGTGCAAGCAGCAAAATCTTTTTTGAGAACAGTTCACATAAAATTTACAAATGCCTTCATATAATTAGGAAACAAAATAAACACAATAATAATAGTAAGCCATATAATACTATAATGTGATCAATATAATACAATACAACAATAATTGGTTTACCTGAAGAACTCCTCATGAATATGTATGTGAATTTAAATAACGAAAGTAGAAATGTACAATTACTAGTAAAATTCGTGCATTAATCTAGATTACTAAGAAATTTGTAGAAATATAAAAAGTACAAGGAAGATTCTAAATCTCATTCACAACGAAATTAATACCTCTACAATCAGTTGCTTCTTGTCCAAGGAATTTCAGTATAGGATTCGTCATATTCTTTCCTATTTCTTTGCCGAATAATATTTTTCATATACTTTTAATATATTTCGTTACAATCTCTATGTATCTATTGAGACTGTAATTAATATATACACTTACATATATATTTAAGTTTACTTATCTGTTTCAAACTAGTAAAATCAGAGATAGGTTAAATTATGTTAGACATTAAATAAATTATACTTTAACACAAGAAATATCTATCATTAAAGTTATTAGGATTTAAGTTAATAACAAAATTATTATTTCGTTCTACTGTACACTAAACAGCAAGTGGTCACCTTAGCTATACCTATTCAAATAATAAATGTATTTACAGGATGATTTAGTCTCTAATTACCTTCTTTTATCATATTTTTCATTTTGTATAAATATTTGCAGGAAGCATTTGTTTCATTTATTGCAACATCAATACAATAAATTCTTTTCTTATGTACCAATGGTAAAGTGGTTAGTATCTAAATGTGGGGAATAACACGAAGAACTCTGTTAAACTAGCCAGCAGCCAACTCTATTTAGATGCAATGTAAATTTCACTGAAAAAAAATTTGTTGTAATAACTTTCCCCCAAGTGTATTGGTATTTTATTTAAAATACCTACGTCAAAGACATTTCCAGTAAAACTGGAAGCGCTAGAATAATATCTTTCATGTCCATTGATTAGTATTTATTTATTATATATTTATGTTTTAAAAATTAGAACCCGCCACAGGTAGGATTCGACATTTGTTCCGGATTGGAACCGAACGACATACAGCTGTTTCGAACTTATTAGTTCTCATCAGTGCTGTACACGGTACGCCGATCCAGGACAAATGCCGAATGAATGTTGTGGGGTATACATTTTTATCGATTCGATCTATGTCAGTAACATATAAGTCGGAAATCGAGGAAGGAACTACCAAACCGCAAAGCAGTTATCAAAGTAGTTCCCGAATAGCAAGGTTATAGACATAATCGCTATAGGAAACAACGACTCTTCGGGTTAAAGCCCCGCCAGGTATTGAATTATACCTAAAAGCGATCCTCGATGCCTTTCTCGTGTTTCTGCACGATCAGATAAGGTTTTAAAAAATTAAACCCACCACAGGTAGGATTCGACATTTGTCCTGTATTGGAACCGAACGACATACAGCTGTTTCGAACTTATTAGTTCTCATCAGTGCCGTACACGGTACGCCGATTCAGGATAAATGCCGAATGAAAGTTGTGGGGTATACATCTTTATCGATTCGATCTAAACACACAACTCTCGATTTCCGACTTATATGTTACTGATATATTTATGTTATTGCAAATCCTAAAAATTGATAATATCTTAAATAAACAATTTTAAAACCTTAAAACGGATTTTTCCGCACGTAGAACATCTTTATCTCGAAACTGAGTGGCCGAGACAAAATAAACCAACACATAAATGCAGAATATGTGTTTTATGCGACAGTTTTACTTTTTTCAAATAGTCCACCATCGTGTTTTCTCATGACCCATGGACAGGATGGGGTATATCCTATCCACCTCAAAATCAATAGATGTCGTCTGGTAGACGTTCCTAATTAGAATCAGTTGAAACCCGATCGATCCTACACGATTTAATTGAGTGATCGTGCTAACAAAGAAATTTCTCAAATAGTCCACCATCGTGCTTTCTCATGACCCATAAACATGGTAGAGTGTGTTCTCTCCACCTCAAAATCAATAGGTGTCGTTTGGGAGACGTCCCCGATCAGAATTAGTTAAAACCAATCGAAATAAATTTTAATGCCGACGACAACGACACACACACAGACAACAAATTTTTAAAAATAATTTGTTTTTGTTTTTAGGCCGGAAGGCGAAAAATAAACTCTAGAAAGATTTTTTTTCCATTTTTCTTTACACAATTACATTACTTTTCCGGTCTGGTATAGTTGAATGCGGAAAAGTAAAAATAACGAAGTTATGTGGGTTATCCTAATATCGTTTAGACTCGGTATATTTAATGAAAAGTATGAACGAATATAGAAACTTTAAATGAAACTAGTAAAAGTGATGCTGGAGTGTTACCATGTATATTGCAAAGTGGAAAGTCCAAGTATATTACTCATATTTATTCGAAATAACAACAATCATTTAAGAGTGATTTATTGTAAAGTGTTAATTTAATATGTTACTTTATAATTATATTTACTGTAGTAGCATTGGCAACTGACTCCTTTTGTCACTATCTAACTTGTTGTTAGTCAATTGTAAATATTTTTCATTGTCATTTCAATAAATAATACCGTAAGGTCATCATAGAATTTTACTATTCGAATTAAAAATGACAAATATTAAATATCACTAACTGTCTATCCAGTGAAATCCTCCAAAATTTAACATATTTTTCACCCATCTGATATTTATCAGTTGTAATGAACTATGAAAATGACTGTATTTCTTTCTTATGACATGAATTGATTATTCAAAAATCATGAGGCAATGCGCCTATTACCTCATGTTTTAACAATTTTGTTAATATTTCTTCTTGGGATTCAGTTCTCACTGAAAATAAAAATTTAATAATATGCTTGGTAAAGTATATATGGATATTAATATTAAATAATAAGCAGACAATAAATGAAGTTTCACCACAGTGGTTATACAACAGTGTACGTGAAAATATAATTTGATATGTCGAATGTAACTTTCGTGTTGAATTTTTTAGTTTACCGTTCGTTTTCGAGCTACGATTTTTTGAAATAGAAAAAAATGGTAAATACGAAAGTTGTTGGAAACTTTACTCCGATCTCAGACATGTATTTAGAGAAACAGTCGAATCTCGCGTTTCGGAGATCTAGACCAAACTTGTGTTTTTTTAAATGAATCTTCCTGTTATTTTTCGATTTTTGAAATCTATATGCTTTTCTGATTACAACAATATATACATATTATATCTTTGCTCTAGTAGTTTGCACAGTATCGCCCTTTGAAATATGGAATATTAAACAAAATCAAGATCGCCATGGAAAATTTTAAACAATAATTATATCCGTCCCTGTACAACCCTGTATATATCCGTCATAAATTTGCATTGCTATGCGCAAGTAATGGTAAATTTTTGACAATTTTTTTCTGATCAATATGAAACTGATAAATAATTTCGAGCCTGCCCACAACTTTCGTGAATAAAAATTGATGTATTTACTTGCAAGTATTATATTTAAATGTCACACACAATGTAGCTGTTGCCACATTATATAAATTACACTACGGTGCAATCTTCTTTCTGTTACATGCGAGTGATCAGCTCGCTCGATATAAAATTAGTGTGCATTGTGTTTAAACTAGGTTTATTATTTCGAAATAAAAACAATTCACTAGGTGACAAATAACGGCGAATGGTGCAACGGTTCCTGTAACTAGTTTAACTACTTTTTATCTGAGGATGCTTACAAGAACCTTCGCCGAGCTCTCCACCTCTGAGTAATTACGATGATCATTTTTTTATGACTAGCTTGGGATATCAAAATTATGTTCTTTCAGAGTAGACTTGTCGTGTTAACAAGAAAGTCTGCACACCATTAAAACGCCATTTGTGGTTAAATCGAAAAGAAATGCATTGTTTATTAAAACTGTTTTAATATACAGGGTTCATCAGGGAGGTATGGTGTTTTCGAAAAGAATGACACAAGCTTATTTTTGAACGAATTTAAAAATTTATTGTTTTTATACATTAGTTGTGTGCTGCCATTGAAAAATACATAATATAAGCAGCTGCATCAAATCACATCAGTTATGTGGCGTCCATTCTTGTCGAGGCATATTTGTAGATGGGTGGCAAAATCATCTATATTCCTTTCAAGCATGGCACGAGGAATCCTTTCAGTTTCGCGTGTTATGGTTTCGGAAAAAGCTTCAGCTCTTTCAGAACTGATCATGCTGACCAAAATTAAAATGACTTCCAAGTTGTCGCTATGTGAGTACCACAGAACGACTAGTTTCAATAAAAGTATTGTAAATATACAAACGATGTCTTACAGACCACGGCTCCATGGCTACTGGGATGGCATCCTGCAACGAGTAGATATCAACCATCCTGAAAACATTCGCTCCACGGAGGCGCGTATAAAAATCGTCTCAAAAACACCATATCTCTCTGGCGGACTCTGTATTAATAATATTGAGGAAGTCCAAATTCCTTCCGACTTTTTTAATGTTTATTTAAAGCTTGTAAACACAGAAATTCCTCTTCAATCCTCAAGTTGCAGAGAGAAGGTTACTCATAAAGGTGAGAATAAATACACCCATACTTAGGTAGATGTATTAAACTCTCGCCTTAAAGACCCAATCTCAAACATATAGCTATACCCCCAGTACTCGGCCTAGTCTACCATCCAGGACCACAGTACGAATGACATTATTGCAGCTACCTCTATAGGAGAATCAAAAGGTTACCTATCCATATACTAGCCGCAGAGCAAAGTGCTACACTTTTATAGTTTAGCATCGAGCAACTGAGCTGAATACCTATTGTATTTTCAAGTGTTTGTTATTACCTAAGCAACTTTGGTGTACGCCCTTTGTTGTGTTAAATGTTTTCTTCCTACGAATTTGGAAAGAAGAAATAAAAACGTTTTCAGTAAACTTTCTATATATATATTTAATATAAATAATATTAGGTTAGTATCGGACCTTTATAATAATTTATATAGGTTAGATACTAACCTATCGCAGTAAATGTCAAAATATTGTTTATGAGTTATAATTTCTGTCGCATAATTAATTATCTCGCTGGACATTTTCTATCAGTACTAATGTGATCAGCCCGATTTCCTGGTGTACTCTGTCTTTTAAATCTTAAGGGGTGTTTGATTTATTCATATACAGATTAGATTTGAATCACTTCATGAGAAAAATTTAACTGAGTTAGATCAGTTGATATAGGTGGCCATACAGTGAGTCCCCTCCTTTCAGTTTGTGGGAAGTGTGAGAGAAATCGACGAATAGTGATTGCATACTCGGAAAGGACTCCATATTGTGGAAGGAAAATCACCATTCATTATTTGAAACATCAGGGTCTCATAGGTTGAAAAACAGAACATCTAAAGCGAGAAGAAATTTGAATTTAATGAACATTGAGTAGAGTTCTGCATTTAATGTACCTTTAAAGAAATAAGGTTCCATAATTCGATTGTGTCATTGTGCACAATTCCTGCCCACACACTATTTTTTATGGTATTGCGTGTGGACTTCTTGTATTCAATGTCTATAATTGTGTCTATTACATCAGTAACTGTTTCGACAAAACGTTTAAAACGACATATAAATTTGTATTCATCATGTGTATTTCAATTATCTGTTCTTAGAATAACATTTTTCAGCCAGGCTCATTTTCTTGAGCCTGTGTATCTGGCTTCATCTCTATGTGTAGCCGTTCCCTCAGCAATCTGAGACTTTACGGGAATAAGTGAATTCGATAAGGAAGTGAATTTCAGTGAGCGCAAACTATTGGAATTGCCACTACAAGTTGGCACTACTAGAAGCCACTAAAATTGATATGATTTGATCGATTCTATTAAACGTTGATATTTGGTATTGATAATTGGTAGCTGTAATGGAAATTATGTTCCTAATACTAAATCAAAATTTGTAGGTTATTCTAGATCTACTAATCCAATCAATTTACATTTGTTTTTCTCGTATTAAATTTATATTTGGTGCAAAATAAAATTGGGAATTATACAAAATTATTTTAATTCCGAATAATTGAATTATTTAGATTTAAATTATTTATTTCACAGGTGAAATGAGCACAGCGAACAAGTGTATGAATATGTTTTTAATCACGTAAGCTACCTTGACCTAACCATAATTAATATTATGACGTATGATATACCTAAGAATACATAGAATACATAAATAAATGCAAAAAAATCTAAAGCACATTATTGCTTTAAGTGTTACAGTATGACTATTACCGTTTCCTACTTTTCTTTGTAATCGTATATTACATTGCCAATGTTATAAAATACTGTAAAGGAAACTGAAAAAATCCTGTTGTAGGATGAAAGCTGTTTATTGAATATATTCTCTTAATATATGCGTCCTTACTAAGGCATCTAGCGCACCCAGCTTGGTTATTCTCATTCTTTCCGTTGAAAAAAAGTTTTAATGTCAATGTCGGAATGTGAGGCGTTCCGATTTAATCCTGCTCTTGCTAGATCAGTAGGTTATTGATTGGAAAACATTACGTTTCACGAGGATGCTGGAGATCGAATTACCTGTGTAGATTTAAGAAACATATTCTTTTTGTAATACAAGAACTTATTATATTGTAACGTGTTTGTATCTGAAGGATAATAGAATTATTTACGTTTAGCAAATATTCGCAGAAATCTTACAGAATATATATATATTTCAAGTATTATTTTGTCATTAAAATTAAAATATATTATTATAGGAAAATCAAAGTTTTCAAACATTGGATTTGAAAAATTTTGAATTACCCAGTATATACAGGGTGTCCGGAAATTTCATTCGAATAACTATAGGGGTGATTCTATATAAGAAAACACGAAAAATTTTTCATATAAACATAGGTCCACAAATCAATCCTAAGGGTGTTATGGCGGTTCGAAGATTGTTCCCGAGAACGGGTTATTTTATTTCTCTGGAGTCGCTTTAAGCGTCGATATGAATTTCGGTGTATGATCTGTCATCAAAAGAACCAACTTTCTGGAGTTACTAGCTGGTTGCACTCTCAGCCAGGGTCGTGCCGACATGGAGTTCACTACGTTTAATCACTCGAATTTTTCTTAAATGCTGCATTTTTATAATATTTTTTAGAACCTATGATTAAGTGATATTCTTTACATAAAAATGGTATTCTTGTTAAAATTTGTAAGACTTGCAGTTTTTGACAAAAAACGCTCTAAATAAAATAATGTGTAAACTCTCAATAAGTTCGGTTTGAATAAAAACATTAAAGGAGCCTTATGAAGGCACTAGTCTTAAAATAAAAATCATCAGTTATAGTTTATTTCATCGCTATTTGCCAAATAAAAAATCTCAAAACATACCGTGGCTTGTTTTTATGGCTAGGCTCAGGTAGACTGTTCCATTTATGGGCAGGATAAGAGAGTTCTTTATTTGACAAATAGCGATGAAATGAATATCATGCTTATAGTTGATATAGCAACCGAAATCTATTTATTTGACATTCATTTTTAAATATCAAATTTGAATTTAAATCAGTTGGACCATTTCCTTTGGGACTACTTAAAACAATTAGTTTATTCAGAATCTACATCAATATACATCAACTAGAACAGCGGATCATATGGAATAAACAAGGGGTTTTCCAGTGAGTTAGAAGGTTAATGAAGAACCGTTTAGAGAACTGTATTGGGATGAATGGAAGGGACTTTCAACACTTGCTGTAACTTGTTCCCCATTTTGTTAATTCCCAGTTCTTTCTGTTACCTAATATTAAGAATTATTTGTTGATGGTAGATCATACACCGAAGTTCTCGTATGTGTGATCTACCTACCATATCTATGTGAAAAAACCCATTTTCGGGCGCAATCTTTGAACCGCCATAACACCCTTAGGACTAATTTGCGGACCTATGTTCATATGAAAAATTTTTCATGTTTTCTTGTAGAATCACCCTGAATTAGTCGGATGGAATTTACGGACACCCTGTATAGATAATTATACGAGTATTTATGGGGGGCGATTTTATTGTGCAACCTATTTTTTTAGTAGATAATGAAGAAGGTTTAGATCATACATTTTTAATAATGTAAAGTTGCGTTACACGTTATGGCGAGAAGACTAAGAGTCTAGGACCATCTCAACTAAATTTAACTAGACTTCACTATCTAACTAAATTGGATAACTAAAAACACTGTATTTTATTTCCAAATATAATGAAATTTCTATCTATTAAATCTTAATTTCATTAGATAAATATAATTAGATAGGCAATCTTCATTACCTATTTTAAGTCTTATCTGGCTGCATAAATGAACATTATATTTCTAAAAACTATATTAACGACGAACATTATCTCCAACTATTTTTCTGCATTTTCGTATATTCAGAACTTTTAAAACGCTGTTAGTCTATCATGAAGTTAGAAAAATTGGTAAACGCCATCTACGAGCTTTCTGTAGGTGACACTTTGTAATAGTAGCAGAACAAAGTGTCACCTACGGAAAGCTCGTAAATGACACATCGTAGATAACTTCTCTAACAGGTAGATGGCGTTTGCCAATTTTCTACCTGTATGCTTCTGTACGAGCTTGGTACAAAAGCCCATCTACTATTCTCAAAACGCCAGGCATATTCTGGTATGCTGATGATTCCGAATAAGAATGAAGTCGCGACAAGCAGTTCCGGGATGGCATGGTGCAACTGAAAAATATTCAGATGATTCTTTTTAAATGATATAAGTCATCTGAAGCGTAATAGTTTAAGAAAGTACAGATTTCTCTTATGTTTCTATTTTTATTAGTTTGATATCAATATAGAATTTTTTACCAGATATTTTAAGAGGGAAATATTAAATCTTAGGGAAGTAAATAATGCTAATTAATACATATTTATATTGTTTAAATATTTATTAAATGGCAATGCAAAATATTAATTAATACAAATTTACAAATATTATATTTAAATGTATTCAGTTTTTTATATCATCTTAAATGGAATAATACATATCTGTTGGATAATATTTTCCTGTTTAATTTATTTGATATTGCTTAGCTGCAGCGACCCGTAAATCATCAAATGGGAAAAATGTTTAATTGTTTTTAATTATTTTACTGATATGTACTTATCTGAAAACCAAAAAAGTATATATTAAATAGATTGTGATTCGTTAGTATTTGTTAGAAAAATTTTTTATTTTTCAAAAACTGAAACATTATTAACGACATTTATTTTTATTTTTACTTTTTGGCTCCTCATGTATTATTATATTGATATGTCAATATTTGACAGCGACATTACTCTCTATTCGGCTGTTACCCTTTTACTGTTTAATAAACAAGTTCTAGAATACAACAATTTACACAACTTTGATATATTATTGATTATTAAGGGTTCATAAGTTTTAATCATTTCCCGATGATACCAACTTGGTTCGTGAACTGCGTATCGAGAAACGTGTGAAAATCTTTCGGTGTTCGTGGAAGACTGGTTTTCTTTATTAAAAATTCAAATCGTTATATATAAACTCCTACTCAATACTTTACCAGAAATATTTAATTCATAATGCTTAAAAATTTCCTCGAGATAAATATAATACGTATATAATTTTGTGATTTTTGCTTTGCAAGAAACTAGAACATTTTTTGATTATAGTATTTATTCACAAATAATACATCAACCAAATATTTACGTTTGTGGTTAAGTTTCTCCGGATTCTAAAAATTTTTACAGAAATGACAAAAATTAGAAATTTAAAAACTCAGTGAGTAATGAGTAAGGAAATAAAATTCCATAAAAAAAGTCAAGCATACAGTGCGGTTTGATTTAGGTATTGGCATATACCTATTTAATAGTTTATGTTTGGTCTAAACTCGTGAATTTTTATTCAATGATGTAATTTCTTTTAAATACGAGAATTATTTTTATGGCTAAACCGGAAACGAGGAATAAAATTGGATCAACTGTACAGCGATATAGAATATTATTATACCTTTTTAGAGTTACATGAAAGGGAAATTTTTCATAAGTATTATAATAAAGTTGTTTATCGTGAGTACTATATCATTATTGTTAGACTCACAACTGCGCGGCAGATGAAGTGTCGTTGCATAGACTTGAAATGTTTGAGTTGATGTAGGTACAAACTACATAGTTTATTGTACTCGTAAGTGGTATATATTACAAAAAGTTTTATAATGTAGTTGCTTGTATGTGGTGCCGTCACTGATGTGGCATAAAAGTGAGCAGTTCTGATTATACATTGTGGAAAGTAGATTAAGATTGTAAAGTTTTGAACAAATTATTTTTTCCTTTGGCGGATGTATGTCGAGCGACTTCTTAAGAACTTAATCTTATCCAAAGATAAAGATGGGATAAGACCTTCGAAATGGTAGAAATTATAGAGTTTGTTCTAAAGTTAAATTGGGAAAAAAATGTGCAATTTGTTTTTCCACTTTTAAACATCGAGAAAAAATAATTTCTTCTATATTTAGTTTTATCTAGATATGACGTTATTACAACAGCTTTGGAAAAATAAAAGATGTGTTTCTATTATCACTTTTCGAACTTAACAAGATAGCGTAGTATGGTGTAAGTACGGTTTTAGCTTGTTTTAGTCTCGATTAAAAATTAATCCGGAAAAACTTCCTGAGTAGGGTTCTGAATGCTTGAAACTAATTATAATTATTAATTATCCGAGTATTTTTCTAAAGATTACATTCATGTAAGAACATAAAAATAGTAGTTTTCGAAAAAGATCCTCTAACATAATTAAAATTGTTTTTTTTTTATAATTTAGTAGAGTTACAATAAGATAGTTATGTACGTGGCCTTTAAGTTTGATTAAAATTGACTAGAAAATTTTATTTTGAGGAATAATGTTAAAATGTTACATTTTCTAACATTCGATAAGCTAAAGTTCACATGTTAAAATGTTACGTTTTATGTCACAGTGATACTCGAGAAGCTAGATAAATGTATTTAAGAAATTATTCTGTAGAATGTATTTAAATAAACAAATTTTTGGTACATCAGCTGCCAACTTGATGAAATATGGTTCGCCTATAGAACCAATTGATACCAGAAACAAATAATGCAATGAGAAAAACTCAAAATAACATACTGTCCTATTGGTATTCTATCAATATAATGATAAAATAAGTGAAATTAAACATTTATACTGAATTTTTATTTAGACTTAGTTGACATGTAACTATGCCAAATAGTAAGAAAATATAATTATAATGTTATATGACATAATCAATTCTAAAATGATAAATTATGTATCATATGACATAACACGGGTGGTAGGTTAGGCTGGCTCTTCGCCATACATGCCAGTGATATTAAAAATAAAGTACTTAATGGATGAAGCATTAATTACATCGATAAGTGGTGAATAATCTTGTTTATAACATGTAGAAGCTTGTACGTTAATGTACTCTCAGAATATATACAGGGTTTCTCACGGTATCCGTTCGTTAGAAGTTTTTGTGGTTATAAAAAACTTAGAATTCTAAATTTCTGTACTCCAGGGTTATTTAAGATTCTCTTTCATTTTTAAATATTTTCAAGGTCATACCACTTCCGGTTATCCCGGAAGTCGCCAGTAACTTCCTTATTTTAAATGGAATACCCGGCATATTATTTCATGTTTGGATTCCTGAGAAAATTTCATGAGTTCAATCAGGTCTCCTTATACCTGTTTTCAACTGTTTCTTAGATATCTTGTTTATTTTGAAAATTTTTAAGGACGTAGCCCTATTGACAACACTGTGTCTTTTACCCATTTTCGACTGGTGCTAAGCGCTTCTGGAGTAGACCCAGAAGCGCTTCTGAGCTTTACGCTTTACGTAGCTTCTGAGCAGAGGCTACGTCTTTAAAAATTTTCAAAATAATCAAGATATCTAAGAAACAGTTGAAAATAGGTGTAGGGAAACTTGATGAAACTATGAATAACCCTGGTGTCCAGAAATTCATAATTCTAAGTTTTTTCTAACCATGAAAACTTCTAACGAACGGCTACCGTGAGATATCCTGTACATATGGATGAGGTTTGTGAATAAAAAAGATGTGAATGTTCCTCCGATACGATATAAAACCATTCCAAGCCTATTATATATTATATGTTAGACAAGTAAAGTATCCCAATTCTATTATAATAGTGATGCTCTGGTGTAATGGGAAATGACGGTATATACTCGTACGAGTAACAATCACATAAAATAGAAAACGAAAAGATGCTGTAAAGCAAAGCGAAAATTCGATAAATTATTTAACATCCATTATTTATAGTATTATTTGTAAAAGTATATTTTTATAGATTACTAAAATTTTATCCAATATCCAAATCTGCAGAAAACATGAGTAACTTAAGAAAATCATTGGTTACATATAATATCATAGATTGTGCATAATCGAATAACTAAAAAATATATCGTCGCTTCAGAGCAGAAGTAACCCAAGTGCAAAATTTGCCATTTTCACTTTTTAGAATAGTTTTTAGCACCATGATTCAGTGTACAAATAGCCTATTTCTATCTATAATATTAAGGGAGCTGCGGTTAAGTGAAAGTATCCTATCTCAAAAAAGAAAAAAAATTGGAGCAGAAGTATCCTAGTTTTTTACAGTTATCAGTAGTGACAAATTTTGCAGTCAGGCTGCTTCTGCTCTGAATCGACGATATATGAATAAATATAAAACTACTTTTGTAGGTACTCGAAAAAAGGTCCTCCGTACAAGAATGTACTTAAAAATTTGCAATATTTCATACAGTTTTCACGTTTAAAAGCGCGTGTTATATAAGCCTAAACATATAATATACAGTGGGTCCAAAAAATAATGTACAATGTATCGATAAAATTGATACTAATGCATTTTTCGATCGATAAAATTGGTACTAATGCTTTTTTTTGACAATTACTCGGACTGCATTTAAGATAAAACTTAGGGAGCTACTGTTTAATACATTCAAGCCTTATTATTAAAAGTTATGACATTATCGATTTTTCTAATGGAAAGCCACATATTTCATTGTGCCGTTTGAAGGAACTCTTGTTTTCCTGTACAATACAGTAAAATAAGGGATTGGTTATAGAATAATTTTTTTGAGTATTAATTCGACAAAGCAAATGAATATCCAGTAATTATTGAAATTTAAAATAAGAAAATTAATTTACCCTAAAGCATATTAGTTTACCCTAAATAAATTTAAAATGTGATCCATTCACAGCTTGGCAATGTCTAAGGCGGTAAATACATCTCCTTTGTACACCTATTATTTCTGATGTTATTTAGCGGAACTTTTTCTTGGATTCTCTCCTTTAAATCTTCCAAATTGTACACATTTGTTTTTGTGTTCATATGAGTACTATATTTATCGAATTTATATCGAATATTACTTTTCAATCGAACTCATTGTATACGTAAATGTCTACGAACGCACAGTTTTTTTTTCATTTAAGTATTTTAATTGCCAACTTTATCCTAGTGTATTTCCGGTGGACCTTGAATTAGTTACACGTTTTATAGATATTATATTATCGTCCTTGTGTCCTATATAAAATTCAAATCAATACAAAATATGAACACTGACTTAGTAACAACCACTACCATTACTTATTTAATTTTTAATTAGGACTCTATTTTTCGTTATTCGATTGAAATTGTTACTTATGTTCTGTTTGTAACACAGATGTTTCAGCCACGAGTATATTCTAATTTATATATAGTTAGGGCGGACAAAGTGGTCCTGGTACCTTAGGCGTACGCATAATAGTAGATACATAACATAAAATAACACAAGCAAGTTTTAAAATTTGAACATTTACCCTATTAAGCAACATTATCACAAGCTGGACGGAATCGGTGAAAAATCTACAGCACCAGAGCATCAGATATGTTTCCACAGTTAAAAATATGATCCACCAGAATAAAAATATGACCCTATAAAAAGGGAACAACCATTCGGCATCTAATGATGTAATATTTGTATGCTTAAAATAATCTTTGACATTCTGTAGCAGAGTTGTAGACGCACAATCATTTTTCTTTAAAACGCCATCAAATTTTGCTATATCAGTTCTACATTTTACGCGAATTAAAGCATGTAACTGTATATATGCAGCGTCCACTATTTGCAACGATTCTATTAGACAATGAAGAATTTTGTAATTTTCTACTGTTGTAAATAGTTTGTAATATCTGCGTCAATATGAATTTGAAATTTCGCTTGATTTTCTTGATGGATGTTCCTTCTTTGGAATAAAATCATAAAACTACAGATTTTAATTTTTGAAAATGCTCATAATAATAAAATTCAATCTATGACCATGTTCCTCAGTGTATAACAATCAATCTGTGAAATTGTTAAATACGTTTAGGAGATTTGAGAAACGCTGATTTTGTAATAGATATGAATTTATTTGCGATTGGATAATATTGTCAAATTTCTTTTGCCACAAGGTGTCATATATAACATGTAAGAAATCACTACACTCTTATTTAAGCAAACATCCCGCAGAATTCATGATTATATCATCGTTAGTCGTATCAGTTTGTTGAAAGTTGATTTTTTTTTAATATACTCGTATTTAGTAACATTTTCGTAATTGCTTCACCAGACATTTTTGTAATCATTTAATAGCTAGTAAAAATGAACATGATTGTTTTAGAGGTTGTAGGTATGGTACATACTATATAATTGAAAACAGTTTCTTATTTAGAATTCAGATCTAATCCTGTCTTCGATTGCCTCGCCTACCCAAATAATACCTAACTTCGCAACGCTGTCCGACTTGGTACTCGTAATTTCCAATGGTAACATATTTGTTCTAGAAAGAATGAAATACATCATTATCTAATACACGAAATGCTATATTATAAGCAATTTGAAAGTTGACTCAAACATAGTAAATTAGGTATTTTGCTTTACACCAGTTATGTTTAGATGTGTGCCATGGACTGTTTAAATGTTTTATGTTAAATCATATGTTAAATCCATACATTTTCCTATAAATTTTTTACGGTGTCTGCAAATGATCGTTTACAATTATAGACTAACAAACAAAACACAAATAAACCAGTAACACAATATTTATTAAGAATCATGGTGGCTCGTGTAAACATCGTTTGTAAATGATCGTTTACAATTATAGACTAACAAACAACGCGCAATTAAAACAGTAACACAATATTTATTAAATAATCAAGTAAGCATTCCAAATATATCGACGATGGATATTGAATGCAGAAAGATCAAGCGCGAGCTAAAGGCTAGCGAAATTGGTGCAAATAGCCAGCGCGATGAGCTCCGTTAGCTCCATTGGAACCTGAACCAAAATTATCTGCTCTACTTATAATTATAGGTAACTTATGTGCTTAAAGAGATCCACAGATCCTTAACTGTTACAGTGTTATAATAGGTGTAGTTCGTAAGGATTCTTACTTTGAGAAGCGTAACATATCTCCACAATCTGAAATGTACAAGAATAAAGTTGATTAAATAGATAAAAAAAAACTATTATTACAGCTGTTTCCGTGCCTGTAAATGTTTGTGTGGTTGGTGGTTCTTCAACATAAATAGAAAAATATTTTCAAAAAAGTGTTTAACAGGGTATTTTTAACCAATCGCGATATGCACAGCGGTGAAATTTTTATAATGTACACATTTTGGTGTCGGACGTATGAAGGACTTAAAATAGGAGCGATTGATTACTACTTTTAAGGCATACTGTTGTTATTCACAACCATTTAGTGATATATAATTTGTGATGTTACTAATTGTTGTATATTTTATACATCCTCAATCCTATAGACTCTGAGATGAATATGTTTCTGCATTCTGACCGCCAAACTGCCACCTGTACGCTTGTTTACCTGTGCCTTTGTAAAACCTCTCCCTACCGCCACTTAAATTCCCCTACTGAAACCCCTTCCAGATCTCCCGCACGCCAGCACTCCATAGGTTTTCTCTATCCCGAGCGAATGACACCTGTCCCCGGTGTGCCGCCAACCGTTAGGTAAAGGACCTAGGTGACCTGTTTGAATTCCCCGCCCTTAAAATTTCCCGCCGTGTGTCGGTAATGCAGATCGTGACGGCCTAGAGAGAGAACCCTCACAGTTTGAATTTCCCGCAGTGTGTCGGTAATGCAGATCGCGTACTTGACGGCCTAGAGAGAGAGAGAGGTATATACCCGTGTGTTAGAGAGAAATGGGGATGTCTGCCTCAACCGTCCCCCTACCTACAAACCTCCACATAACCCTCGACATTCAGACAGATACACAAGGACATACTCCATCGACTTATGTGAGATTAATCCAGGAAACTTGGAAACATTCTATGAGGTAATAATGTACCCTCAGAACATCTGGTCATATCTATAGACCTCCATGTCAATTCGGATTTGAACAGAAAGTCAAGTAGTCATGTGAAAAAAACATGAGATATTTTTGTCGCTGGAAATGGAACTCAGGACCCCCAGTGTGAAAGGTCGGACTTTAAAATATTTGTACTATTTTAGTATTTTCTTGTCTGTCTGTTATTAGGTTCCATGCGGAACTCTATTACTAACTCGCTTTCTTCTTTATCTATCTGTCCGATAAAAATTTTGCAATTAATTTTAAACCAATTTACTGATGAGATAGACTTTAAACCTTGAACATGGCTCAGAACTCAATGAAAATGCAATATTAACTCGCTTTCTTGTCTGTCTGTCCATTTGAGTTCTATACGGAACCGTATTAGTAAATTCACGTTATCTGTTCGTCAGTCTGTCTGTCCTACATTTAAAAGGCTACATGTATAGAATCGTGAGGTTCAATCTAAAAGTCAGTCAAGACAAGATAATAGTATGGAGGGTAGAGAGTAGCTGTCGTTGAGAAAACTGACACAACAGTTCATATCATTTGCAGTGCAATAAAATTCTTAGTGACTTAGGTGAATTATTCATGCATTAATTATCTACTGCATGCGTCCCACGTTTTTAATTTTAAATCTTACAAGTATTTTCATAGCAATTAAAAATTTACGATCATAAATTTTCAGGACTATCTGTAGGCGATTAGGAATCTATATTGGGCTAGGAGAAATTATTTTATATTTTTTAGATGAAACTGTGGAAACTATATCAAAAATTAAAAATCGACTCTAGATGTTTTTCGCAAGACTTCAATAATCCTGGAGTTTGTTACACGCTGTATATTTCTGATGAAGAGAATCTACCCCAATAAAATGTAATTCATTAAGCAACTAATTAGCTACATTCTAGTATACACGTTGGAGAAAATAGTAACTAAAGATGCTTTATCATAAATAAACCGTTCTCTCAGTGTATGAAGGCAAAATACTTAAAAAAATAATAAATTTGCGTCAGTAGACACCATAAAACCGTCAGTCATAACAAGATGATGGATGAAAAATCTATAAGAGAATTTATAAACAATTTTCTAAACGCATTTACGAGGTGGTGGCGTTTCGCTGTCAATCCCGTGCAACTCGTGCCGGCCAGAAGAAGCGGATTACGGACGCAATGTGTTTGACCCGTCCTCTGGCACGGTCGCTGGCCACGGATAATGCGCCCGTATGTGCGAAGGGAAGTATGTGCCAAAATCGCTAATTACCAAGGTCGACATCTATTGTCATCGGCATTTCTGCTAATCTGCGTTCGACGTTTCGAAACTATGACTATTCATTAATTTAGTGGTGTTCGGTTGGTAAGAATATCTACGGTAAACTCGCGATTTAACACCCTTGAGTGAAACGAGAGACCTTCAGCTTACAAAGGTTAAAGAAACATCTTTTGTTTGAGCTCGTTTCATGGTTCGTTGGGAAATACTGACGCCAGACTGAGTGGAATACATTATTTCATAGGGGCTACATCGCGTAATTATATTATACAGCGTTTTCCTTTGAAACTTTTGCCACCTAGACCAAAGTTTACAGAATAAATAATTATTTATTCTGTAAACTTTACCTAGACCAACTTGTGATCTGACGTCGCACAGTGGGGCCGAACGTACGAAAGCATGAAAAAACCTCTAAATATTGTATCTGCATTAGGATTAAACTGAAAATGGGAGACCTGTACAGAAATAGCATCTATCTATATTATAAATTGAACTTTCTTTTTAATAGGGATTTTCAAAAATTTTCTTTTTTGCGAGAAACCGTAAAATGAAATAAAGACAAAAGCAAAATGAAATTTTAAATCAGAAGTAAATATGTGCATTATAACGTAATGTAAGTTTCCTTTTTGCAACAATTTTCCAACAATTTTTTAAAGTCTCTCTTTTACCAAATCTTTTCAGCAGATTTTGCACTTTTGCAGCAGTGTTCTTATAATAAGGAGAGTGAGTCTTGTTACTCAGGAGGGGTCCTTCTCTATTAGAAAAGGATCCCAGGATTTGGAGTCAGGTGTGTGTGTGAGAGGAAAGTCGTGTGTCTTTTTCCTGTAACAAAAAATGGTTAAACGGCTGTAGGGCTCTCTGACATAAAAAATGGTTAGTGGAGCAATAAAGCTCAGCTGTAATGAAAAGTAATGTTTGACCTGTAAAGGGGGTCTATGCGGTTATACTACCTGGACCTTGGGTCTCTTGTGTCTTCCTGGTCTTCCTGGGTCGTAGTCCGAAACTGCTCGGATGAGGGGGTTGTCATAGGCACCTGCGATTGTACAATGCAGGTTGAAATAAAAAAAAAAAAGATACTATGATGTTATCACAGAACGAATACAAAATTTGAAATAATTATTTGAAATAATTATATATACCCCAGTGTCGAAATAATATGGAGTGACTCATCGATGACATTAGGATGGCTCAGGTGCAAGAAGTGTGCGGGGAACGAAATTCCATAGGCGTATCAATTTGGAGGGGGCAAAATATAAAAAAATAACAAAATAATACCAAGACAGGGTTTTTGTGTGGTGAGAAAGTGGAAAAGTGGATTTGTAACAATGTTTTAGTTAGTAAATAATGTAAGCATCGTAAGTTATGTAATGCACTTTTTTCATGCTTACCCAGTTAGAACATCTCCTGTCAGCATATCCTGATAAAACAGATATTTTGGCAATATATAAAGGGACGTGGAGTAGCAAGCTACAAACAAGTGGCCCCTCTGAATCCATATATTGACCTACCGCTTTCACTATTTAAAACTATCATTATATTTATGCCACACCACTAACACAGTATTTATTTTATTGTATCAACAACACAGTCACAGTTATTATATTTATTACAATCATTATATATGTTACATCACTAACACAGTCTTTATTTTATTGTATCAACAACATCGTCACAGTCACTATATCTATCAGTATACATATATGCCATACTTATCACACATGTTTTATTTTATATTACCAATCATTGTCACTATCTCACTATCACTATTTTGCGTCGCACTGAAAATATTTTCTTAATGTCATTATTACAAGAATCACTCATTTCAGACAACACGGTTGTCTGAAATGAGTGATTTCTTGCAATATTACTATTCCACAGTTAGTCACTGTCACTATCAAAATCACAATCACTGGAACTGCTATCGCCTAGATTGATTATAACTGGATCTATCAACGCTTCCGCTCTTGTGTCAAGATCCCACATGCGTTGTTCCTATTTCTTTACGTGCACAATGCATTTGGACCATGTTTCCGCGGTGACGCTGCTGATAGCATCGTTCAACAGCAATTTGACGTCTCCCAGTTTAAAAGTCCTATCACTTCGTGCTACGTCCGTTTTTATTTGCACCCAAATCAGCTCTATAGATATTATATGTGGTAGACGAAGTATTGTCACATCACGAGTTTTTTCCATTTCATCTACTACATATTTAATGTACCGGCTTTTTTCTCGCTGCGCAATTTTTAATAGCTGCACTTTTAACATGGTATCGCCACAATCCAGATTTTTAGATTTTAACCACTCTAGGATCTGTCCTTTTCTCCATGCTGATGTTGGTAACTTTTCAATACGCCGATTATGATATGGTGCATTGTCCATCACGACAACTGCGCCGGGTTGTATGGAGGACAATACAAATGAAAACCGTTTTTCAAAAACTTCACTAGTCATATCTTCATGGTAATCCCCTGTCCATCGCGATTCAAATATATTTAAACAATTTTCCAAAAAACCTGAGTCGCTTCCGATATGCGTAATTATTAATCTTCGTCCTTTTCCAGATGGTGCCTTCAATCCCGGAGATAATCCTTCTACAAATGCCTGTCGGTTATTCAGAATATTGCAGTCTTGCCACAATTTCGTCACCGTATGACCTTCGTTTACTCATGATTCATCCAAATAATAAGTCTTCCTACCAGAAATCCGAAAATCTCTTAGCTTTTCCAAATAACTTCTTCGCCATAACACAATTTAGTTTTTTTCAACAAGAAGACTCTTTCGGTTTCGTTTTAAATGATGAAAATTCATTTCATGCATAATTCTCAAAAGAACTTTACGAGAGAACTTCGGTAAATTTTCATCTTGAGCGACGGCAGCGTGAATTTTATTCAGCGTCGGAAGTTCATTAAAAAAAAATCCATGAATAATCCTACGAATTATGTATTTAACATCTTCGTCAACTTCAATCTTTTTCTTACCGCGAGTTTCTGTTTTCTGCTATTTTGCACTTGTTTCTTCTTCATCATACTTCATTGCACGGTACACACTACTTCCACAGACTTTTGTTAACGAAGAGCATATATCAACTGCCTCGGTTGTACTAATATCTGGGTTTCGCTCCTGAATTCCTTCGTAGACGTTTTTAATCATTTGAAGTTCTTCATTTGTTAAAAGTCGCTGTTTTCGATTGGAATTCTTCGTCGGAGAACCACTACAACTTGCATCCGCTGCTTCCATGTTAGAAAAACACTAAACACTCACTTTTATCGCAGAATATAATAAATAAATAATTTCCCGAATCCCGAATCAATCGCACATAACCACAATGTAACGCCACTGCCGCGGCAAAATCTGAGCAAAACAACGCATGCGTCATTCTATTGATCGACATTGATCCGTACCGCCAATTGCTGACCAATCGAATTCAAATATATTTAAAACCGCCTAAAATGATAGGCTAGCTTTGCTACAACAGCGCACCAGGCGGTACAACCGATTATTATGCCATTCGGAATTCAATAGGAGAAGAAGTAGTTCGCATTGAATTACTGTTTCTATAGAACGGCACATAAAATTTGTATTTCACATAATAGGTGATTACACAAGAAATAGACAAACCGTTGAATAGTTATGGTGGTCTGATATTATATATGAATCACTCCACGTTATTTCGACATTGGGGTATAGGATATACCACGCGGTATACACATTTTTGAAATAACTTTTTTATAGAGATGTAAAGCGGAGCTGCATTAACTATAGATGAGATCTTCCTCTTTTTTCGCGTGTAACTTTGTGCAATTCTTGTTACACGAAGTGATAGTAGATGATGCAAACATCGTTAACTTGTTTTTACTGAAATTAAGGTAATTAAATTATAGTTTCACGGAACCGACGCAAGCATGAAATAATCTGCAAATGTAAATTGCAGAATTTATTTACACGTCAGCTCGAACGACTCACGCTAGTGCTCCTCATGTCGGTCTACTACTCCTTGAGGTCATCATTATGATTATAATGAATGCAGGTAAAGAGAGTACACATTGGTGTAACTAAAAAGGATCTGCTTTCCAGAGACCTATTTAACGTTTTAAAAAAGTCAAGGGAGCAATATGAAAGGAGTTCGTAAATAATGTGAAAATGACGCACATCCTTTTCCTAATTATGTTTGAAATGCTGAAATAATATGAGACCAATTTTCCATAAAACGTCAAAACACTCAACAACGTGGTCTATATAAATTCGACACCCCTTCTATTTTATTTATTCCTAATACAATTTTACGTTTTAAAACTAAATCTTTTCAAAAAATAAAACCCGCCACAGGTAGGATTCGACATTTGTCCTGGATCCCGGTTTTATTTTTTGAAACCTTATCTGATCGTGCAGAAACACGAGAAAGGGGTCGAGGATCGCTTCTGGGCATAATTCAATGCTTGGCGGGGCTTTAGCCCGAGGAGTAGTTGTTTCCTAGCGCGATTATATAATAGCTTTGCTATTCGGGAACTACTTTAATAACCGCTTGGCGGCTTGGTGGTTCCTTTCTCGATTTCCGACTTATATGTTACTGTCTAAATCTTTTGTAGATATTGATTCTGGTTTCAAAATTTTAATTTCCTAAAAAATATACAGGGTGTGACGAATACCAACTTTTTTTTTGTAAATGGGACATCCTACAACGTTTTGTATCTTTTATCAGTTCTTTTCGTATCGTATCGTTTAACAGTTTTGAAATATTTGTTTCCAAAAATTTAATATAATTTCGAATATTTATATCAGAGTAACACAATAATATATTAAATTAACATTAACAACAAATAAAAACATAACAAACATAAAAACTATTACCACAATTAAAGCATAATTTCTATCATTTCAGCATTATTTACCACATAAATATTACACCTGTTAAAAAATTGGGCGAACTATTTCATTATTGTTAATATGGTTAGTGTTCTCTATAATGAAATTTAGTAGGTGCTCTGCATTCTATATTTCTGTACTATATATATTTTTTTCATTTATTGTTCCACAACGAAAATAAACAAATGGTTCAAAATCGGTATTCTAGGAGGTAAAATTCTGTCTTTTAGGAAGCAGAAGGCCCGAGAAAATGGTAAATCCAAACTGGGTAATAGGCGCTCCCTTATTTATTTATTTATTACAACTACTCTACAGGAAAACCCATTTACAGAGCAGGAAAGTACAGCGAGTATTCACATTCAATTAGATTAATAAATTTCACAAACATAACAAACAAATTTAATACAAATACGTATATACATATTTAATACGAAATAATATATAAAAAATAAGAAAAACAAAGACGCGTGATCAAGCATAACAATAAACAAAAGAGTGCAGTTAAATATATCAAATTTATCACAGTTGTTGTTATATTCAGTGCACATTAAAAACAGGTGAGAATTTTAGATTAGTACGCGAAATAGAGAGATAAAAGCTTTTGGATGTTCGAGCATGCAATTGAGGTACATAAAAATTCAGTTTGCCTAATAGGTTTTGACAGTCAATCATATTGTGTACAAGCTTATATTGACATATCTGAGAACAACATTCCCGCCTCGTGTCAAGTGTTGTCATCGCAAATCTTGCCAAAAGACCATTCTGAGGGAAACCAATAGGTGCATACACAGTGTCTGATTTGAACCATAGTAGTTTCAGAAACCTTCTTTGAACCATTTTCAAGCTATTAATATGGCATTGATAATAAGGATTCCATACTAAAGATCCGTACTCAAGTTTAGATCGGACAAACGCAAAGTATAAAGTTTTCAATGTATCGGTGTTTCAGAAATTCCTGCTGCGTCGAGTGTAGTGTATAATGTTTTGGTGTTTGTGGAAAACTCACATATTATTATGTTCCAACTCACATATGTTCCAAGATCACAGCAACACTTTGGCAACTGAGAAGGACCATTGGTAATAGCTGATACTTGAAACCGGATACCATGAAATGGATGTATGAAGCAATTCTCAAATCCAAACTGACGTATGCAGCACTGGTCTGGTGGGAGATAGCCTGCTTAAATTCGGAAGCCAACCTACTTAATAAGCTAAGAGGATTGATTCTAAGAAGTATAACCGGAGCCCTAAGATCAACACCGATCGAGGCGATAGGGATACTGACGGAGATACTACCTCTTGATGTCACTCCGAAATCGGAAGCCGTAAAGCCTATGCACAGGGTGGGAAACATGAATAGGAAGGTAAGGGACCTGAATAGTCTCTCAAGAGAGCTAGCTGAGGAAGGACTCCTATGGATGCCCTCTGACAGTACGTTTAACAAGAAATATAAGATCACCCTCACCACTAAGACCGACTGTATGAAGGGTCGAGCTGGATTAATGGCCAATGGATACATCTGGTATACGGATGGAGCCAAGAGTGGGAATAGAGCGGGTGCGAGGGTGTATAGGCGACGCGATGGCATCGGTAAAACCTTCCCCTGAGCAAATATACTACTGCACTCCAGGCCGAGCTAGTTGCAATTACATACGGTGTCCTGGGGGCCGACCAAAATCGGACCCAGGAGAAGGTATGTATCTGCCCGGATAGTAGGGCGACGTTGGTAGCCCTGAAGTTAGCAACGACAAAATCGAAGGTGGTCTATAATTGATATGAAGCATTGAACCACTTGGCAAGGAAGGGACCGGTGGAACTCATATGGATACCTGGACATAATGGCACTAAGGTAAATCTAATTTCAGATGACCTTGCCAGACTAGGAACCAGGGAAAACCTCTATGAATAAGAACCTGAAGTGGGAATAAGTCAGAATCTGATCAGAGACCTCATAAATGGCTGGGCAAGAGACCAGCACAATAAAAGATGGAGAGGAGTAACGGGTTGTCGAATAACCAAGTTCTTCATCGAATACTCAGAGATTGAGAAATGGACCCAAGAATTCATTAAATTGAACAAGCACAAAGCCAGAATTCTGGTGGGATCATAACGGGCCACCATAGTAGCCTGAATGCATATAAGTACAAGCTGAGGCTGACTGATAGCCCGGCCTGCAGATACTGTACAAAAGACGAGGAAACCTCGATTCATCTTATTTATCGATTCATCGATTCACCGGCCCCGTACTGGAGGAGAAGAGGTACCTTACGCTAGGGACCTACGTTATCCAGGAGGAGGCGAGGCTTAGGGCAGGGGACGCGCCTAACTTGCTACTTTTATGGGTTAGCATTTTTAGATAATGACCCGTATAAGAGGGGATCGCCAAGGGACTGCCCATGCGACCAGTGGCTGATGAGGTCCAAACCCACATAATATAATAATAAAAAAATAATAAAGAGAACATATTTCCTAATATTCTATTATTTTTCTGTGATAGATGTAAGAAAAAGTAATTACAAGTAATATACAATACAGAATACAGACATTACATAGTTTTATGATTTACCAATGCAGTCATGTGTATGCAAAATCACAAAATGTAAATGATGTCATTTAGAAAAATAACAGAGTGCAACGCGTAATATTGCTATGACGTAATAATGTACATAGTGCCACAGGAGTGTCATAGGTGCGTGTAATAAAATATATTAATTATAAAGTTGAGTTATTTTATATCAATAATTTATAATTAATTGTTAATAAATTGTTACTAAAAGTTTTCAAATATATCATCATAATTGTTAAAAATAAATGGAATAATTTTAAACATTCCATAAAGTATTTATAAATAGCTTTTTTATTATATTTACTCTTGATAGTAATAAAATTATTTAATATATAAATATTATTAATACTAAAATTAATAGGTTTATAACCGAATAGCGACAAATATATATATTGCTATGTATATAATAAATTAGGTATGTTGCTGTGAAATAAATATCACTTGAAAAAAGATTTATTAATTATAAGAAAACGAAAAGTTAAAAGTTTTCTCACACTTACACATAATTAGATAATACTTGAATGTATTAATATTTATTTGTATAATATTTTATAAACAAGAATTAAACGAAATCACGGTAAATATAGAGAAAATTAATTAACCGGTAAATTTTTTGTAAGATTTCATTTAATAACCGATTATAATAGGTATCCGTTATTTGAATTGGAAATTCTGGGAAATTCTTTTCGATTAATACATTTCTTTGATCATTCTACCTTACAAACCAGCTAATTGATATAAAAAATTATAAGACAGATGTAGAAATAAATATTTAAATAAATTACAACAACAATATTGATTTATATTATTATTAAAAGTTAAACAATACAAAAGAATAATAAGAAAGCAAGATATAAATATCATAAATTGAGTATTTGTAAGAAATCGTCTGTATAATATTTTGTATATCATAACAACAGCAAAGCCATAAATAAATAACAAAGATAGGCGGTATTCGTTATCCTAACTGAAAATATCCTACCATAATATATTTGGAGTGATTTTTGAGTACCCAAAAATGTCAATTACCGTTTCCTTCACGTTTATTTTCAAATACGTTCCTTTCAAGAAGGCATTTATAGGAAGCAGTAGTGCGTTTGACAATATCATTCTGTAATTTCATGATGAAGGCTACTTATTATCAGCTCAGATTTTCTAAAGAAACTGTTTATGGTATTAGACCTTGACAATAATTATTCTAATAACCATTCATGAGCACCACTCGTGAAGAAATTGTAGTTCTCCTACATGTGACAGGAACGGTGCCATTGAGACCATCAACGTGTATAATGGCAACAATAATTAGAAATATAAATCATACATTTTTATAATAAAATAAGAAATAAAGAAGGAATATTTAGAGAGAGCTATGCTTCCGTTTGAGTGCCTCAGTAAATACAATTAATTAATATTGTGTGCATTTTAATTAATTTATATGTTTGTGCAATGAAAACATTTATATACAGTACGTTTGAAAAGTCTGGAAACGTTATTATAAGTGTGAAAATGTTTGAAGGGTGGATATATTTTTAAATAGTACTCGGTTGATTTTAAAAATAATTATTCTCTCCCGGTCAATATTAATAGTTTTTATCAATATTTTTTAAAATCAATAATTCCAGCTTTGAAACAAGTAAATACAAAGTTTGTTAATATGTGTTTTTCTTTCGAGAAGGATTGCGAAATACCCGAAAATAATCAAACAGTTGAATATTCTTACTTAGAAGAGTAATGTACTAGCTATTCAATAATTATCAATGGAAGTGGAAACATACATGTATGGAAGAAACAATCGATATTTGAACACGACGCGACGTTGGACAAGGAAAGCGTATGTGGCCAATGGAGATGTATCTACGATGGATGTGGTATTAATATAAAATTTTTAATGAATAGAGAATTCCGTATTATGAAGAATTTATTTAACTTAATTTACAGGAACAGAATTACAGAAATAATTTTTAAGAGTACTGGATTTAAAACAACTAAACGAACAAGTAATAAAGGGATGGCATAACTTATTTTATAAAAGACGTAATAAATTCGTTAAATATTAAATTTATTCCTAATCTTAATTGGTTCTGGAATGACATTAAGAACTATTATTCAAATTCAAAACGATACAAACATGAATCATTATTTTCACACATAATCATTCTAAATATAAATATAAATGAGAACATTGAAAATATCGTAAATATGAGGCACCAAATAGCCTCATATTTATGATATTACCAATATCTTGAATTTCCTCTCTTCATACTATTCACAAATTCAAAATTGAATAACTCTTCCTTCAATATCAACGTGAAAACAAATATTATTAGATACTATGTAAGTATAAAAAAACGATATAATAAATATCGCGAGACGTATCATCATCATGAGGTCATCAGTCCTAATACTGCTTGGACGCTAACCTCCAGCTTCTGCTATCTTGTGCTAACCTACGCATTTCGCTAAGTGTGCTACAACCTACATCCCTTACTATTTGCGAGCAGTAGTCTAATCTAGGCCTACCTCTGCCTTTCTTCACTCCTATTTCTGCTTCCAAAATATCGCGGACTATTCCCCCATGTCTCAGCAAGTGGCTTACCATTCTATCTCTTCTCTGCTTTATGTTTTTCCACATACTTCTTTTCTCGCTGACTTTCTCTAATACTTCTTCGTTTCTAACCCTATCAGTCCACGGTATTTTCATCATTCTTCGGTAACACCACATCTCAAAAGCTTCTAATTTCTTCCAACTTGCTTCCCCTACCGTCCAGGTTTCGCAACTGTATAGTACTGTGCTCCATATATACGTTTTAAAAAATCTCTTCCTTGCTTCTAAGTTCATTACTCTCGAGCATAAAAATGATTTCTTTTTGTTAAAAGCTACTCGACCCTGCGCTATTCTTTGTTTTATATCTTTATCGCTTCTTCCATCCTAATTTATTTTACCTAAATAGGTGAAGTCTTTAACTTCCTCCAATCTTTCATTATTAATTTGTACTTTCGTTTTTGCTCTGCTCTCGCGCCCTCTGCACACTAACACTTTAGTTTTGTTTTTATTCACTCTCATTCCATATTCCTCTGTCAACACTGCCTCCATTTGGTTCAACTCTGATTCTAATTCCTCTTTATTAGATGCTAATACTGCTATATCATCCGCGAATCTCAGGGAGACGTTTATCTAAAAAAACTTAGGAAATTTTCAAATTCTCGAACATTAAGCAATATTAGGCATTATATTCAGGCAAGGTATGCTATAATACTTTTGGGTAGAAAACATTAAATATAAGAGAAAAACGTATAGAGAACTCTTCTAAATATAACCTTCAAACTATTGACTATGAATTTTAGGCACCCAAAATATTGGGCTAAATTAAGATAATATTAACATAAATATCAGCCTTGCTTTTATTTTTTCTTAAACCAATACACGACGAGATTACGACAAATTAAAGTTATTTACAATTATGATATAATTGTAACGCGTATTACCAATATCAGTAACATATAAGTGGGAAATCGAGGAAGGAACTACCAAACCGCCAAGCAGTTACCAAAGTAGTTCCCGAATAGCAAGGCTATTACATAATCGCTATAGGAAATAACTACTTCTCGGGGGCTAAAGCCCCGCCAGGCATTGAATTATACCTATAGGCAATCCTAGATCCTTTTCTCATGTTTCTACACGATCAGATAAGCTTTTAAAAAATAAAACCCGTACCTTTGGTAGTTCCTTCCTCGATTTCTGACTTATATGTTACTGACATAGATCGAATCGATAAAGATGTAAACCCCACAACTTTCATGCGGCATTTGTCCTGGATCGGCGTACCGTGTACGGCACTGATGAGAACTAATAGTTCGACATAGCTGTATGTCATTCGGTTCCAATCTGGGACAAAAGTCGAATCCTACCTGTGGCGGGTTTTATTTTTTTTTAATATTACCAGTAAATAATAATACTAGTATTAGCTAATATCTTATAAGTTATAGTACATAAAAAATTCATTCATATGATCTGTAAATTTTTAAATATACCTTGAGTCTCCCGATAATCATATTTTATTCCGATATTGAAAACAGCAAAAGCAACTTATCTACTTCAGCATAAATCTACTAGAATTTATACACTTATAGGTCTTTGAACGTTTCATCATCTTAATTTGCAATATTATCAGGCACAGTGAATACAACATACTTAAGCTAATGTTAAGGTCATTAATGTGATGTGCTTAGAAAGTATCTTCCCCGCATATATTTATGTACATATGTATGTATACTATACATATTACATAAATCGGCGTATTTGGTAAAGGAAATTGGGACAAACATATATACATATTCTAATATTGTATTATCATAAATATTTCAAATTATGCAACTATTATACTATCAATATTTATATACTAATATTTGGAAATAATATTTAAATACTTATTTAATATTAAATAAATATAAAACTAATAAATTGTTATTAGAAATAATAATATTTAAATAAATAAATAAATAACTACATCGAAATGAATATTAATTGTGATGACTATAGAGAACTTCGAACTTTAATGCAGATTTTTCCTTTATAAAATAAATATTATACACAATAATGGGTCATGAAAAGAACGAGAGCGAAATCGCTGCTATTCAACCTTTTATATTCGTAATATAGTCAAATGGGACAAAGAAAATGGAAATTGTATGTAAACTGGATCACCTTAAAATGTACAATAAAATTTCGAAGAAAAGAAATTAGTGGAGCATTTTCGTTGTATTCTTTAGCACAACAATTAGCCACCTAAAATTAATAGCAATTCTGAAATTGGTTTGGGATGCCATTATCAATACTCTGCTGCAATTAATACTCGTATCTGCATAATTTTATTATTAGTATATTTGATAGTTTCGGTCTTAATAAATAATTTTCCAAACATTTACATATTTTAAATGTTATGTAATTAAATTGAAATAAAATAGACTTTTCTACAACCTAATATGGCAATTAAAGTTATACGTACTATTAATAATGTGGTAAGTGCGACTTTACTGCACTAGTGTGGTAAGATATATATATATATATATATATATATATATATATATATATATATATATATATATATATATATATATATGAACAAAATTTTACTAAAAGTTATGAGTTTATTTTAAAAAAGTTTACATTGTCAAAGTATAAGCTAAATTAACTAAATTATATCAATAGTAATAGTAATATTGGAGTTGCTCACAATCCTTATGTTAATTACTGCTGATTTTATTGAATGTCTCTTGGGTTTAACGATGATCTATTTTCTAGACGTCTTCGCTTCTAATTGCCTTTCCATTCTAATTGTAATTCTAATTGTAATGGCCTTTCCATTGCCATTTCAAATCGAATGCTAAAACTGTTGTTGGTGTTAATTTTTTAGCAATAAAAATATTTTGTATCGAATCCTCAACGTCTCCTTCCAGAACTGCGAAGAATTTCCATTCTCCGTGGCATTTTAGGGCCAGGACATCACCTTCCGCATCGGATAACTATATGACCGAGTGAAAATAATGCCTCATAATTTTTTTTGGTTGTTAAATTTTAAATATTCGGCAATTTTATAAAGAATTTTATTAATTGTATTCATGCCTACTGGTTCACTGGTACATTTTCCATTTTTGTGAGAAATGAACAGCCGATCGTGTGAAATGTTAGCAGGTCGTCGGTCGACATATTTTTTGTAGAGTTCTCGCTCTTTTTCGTAAAGGACAAATTTTCTTGTGGCGTGATTTTTGTTATCAGAAATCATGATAACTAAGATTGATCCTTCTTTAATGTTCTACTTTAGTTAGTTCTTCACCTCTGTATATTTTCTGTAATGGTAAGGTCAAGTTAAAATAATAAAAATGGAATTTTTATCGTGTAGTATTAAATTCATTAGAAAAAATTCTCGTATAGAGCTTCGCTTACAAATGAGTTGATTTGAAGACCACGGGCAAAAAAGGAGCTTTGTCAAAAAATATGATGTCGAGAAAAAACGTTTTAAAGGTTTCAATCCAGTGTATTTTTGTCAATGATTTTGAGAGAATATTGGAGTAACATATACATTTATACACATCATTTTGTGACACTATTAATACTTTATTTATACTTTTATATCAATATCTTTTACAAAAAAAATAGATATAACTACCAAACTACGTAAACGAAAAGGAGAAAAGGCGCCATGTCCGCGAGCAACTCTCTAAAAATGCGTCTTGTCAAATGCTGCTAGTTTATAGAATATGCGGAATGTTTCTGAAATATTCCTGTACCTCGGGTCCACAAAACTCTTTTAAATCTTGGCGATTTTTCCACTTCAGATAGAACAGTTCTAAAAAAATATATACCTGCAATTACCACTATTTAAAATAAACTTTTGAGCTAACTTGCCATCATATAAATAATTAGGAAGTTCGAATTCTCGTTCACCGAATTTTTGAGTTGTTTTAAATTTCGTGTCGTTAACAGGGCTTGATTCCCAAAGTCCATTAAATGTATTTCTGTAATATATTAGTCGGGGATGATCTTTCACTATTTTTAGTTCCCGAATGGGTCGAGTAGGAAAGAGACATTTTCGTCTATATCTTTGTGTAAGAAACGATGTCCAATTTCTAAAAAAGTCTTGCTCTATCTCAACAATTTCAAATGGCATTGGCTTAGCTCTGGCACATTTGAATACTTCAATCCAGTCCCTCGGTATTTCTGTTTTATTTTTCTGATCGATTAATCCAACATTTTTGTCGCACTCCATATAGGAATGTCCTCTTATTGGAAAAGTTATTTTAATCGAATCTAGTTTTTTTTTAACGTGGACTACATAGCGAAGCAAGCGCAGCATGGTGTAATTTTTATTTTGCCCCCCACAGGAGTCACAAAATATTTCCAAATGACGCACTTCTTCACTAAGGTAATTGAATAAAAAGTGATGGAGCAAAGAACTGACAGAGTCACTTCCCTCATTTCCCACGGTCTCTGGAAAAACATAAAAATTTGATTGGAATGTCGAAAGTACATGAATATGTAACGAATAAACGGATAATTGTCGTTTGTAATAAACATCGTTGGTTGTAATATTGGGAACTGGAAGATTTTTTGCGAAATCTAAACAAGTAGCTTCAGTAGATACACTTTTTTGACTTCTTATTTTTGCCTGTCTTTTTGTTTTGTAAAATTCTTCGGCTCTTAACTTGTGCACTTTATTTTCCGTTTCCAATTTTACAATATTCCGCTCTATTTGCCTGAATTGCAAAGATTCCTTGTCCCGATTCGTTAATAAAAAAATTAATTTTTCTGCTTCCAGACCCTTTATTTTCGCAATATGTAAATCGAAGTAGCTACAAGTGTCTGATATTGGAAATCCAAAAGCAATATTAAACTCTGATGTGAATACGGTCCTATAAGTTTCATACGATATTTGTATTTCGGGAAACTTCTCTGAAAACATTTCATACATTTTTTTAACGTTTTATTCTTCAGGGAGGTACAATTTTGCTGATTTATTTAAGCTGTAATGGCTCTTGCGACCTCTAAAAGATTTAATGTGGTTCCTTATTTCATCTTTTGATTCCTCTGTAAGTTTGTGGCGGTGATTAAAGTGTTTGCCCCGACGGTCTAATGGAGCTACACCTGTTTCTCTTAAAGCCTTTTGTAATAATTCTACTTTTTTTCTACCAATACCATGCTTTGATAGAAATGCCTTGCAACATACTGAAACCTCATGTAATTTCTCTGTGTTATAGAATCGTATCCTGTAATGATAGGAGGCATCATGGAGTGCAGCATTTTTTTCTTCTTGTCGGGGCCTTTTCTACTTTACTGGCATAACTGTTATTAAACCACATAGGTAAATATTTTGTTCATTGACTGAACTAAGGGAATTAAATTGTTTAATGATTTGGTTTCTTGCTTTTTCGGGGACAGTCTGAAAGCAATTATACCGTTTACACCTGCAGTCTTCGCAGTTTCATGGTTTTTCAAATTTATTAATTTTTTTACATCAGTCATTTTCCCTAACTTCTTTCTTTTTTTTTAGTCTTATTACCCAAATACACTTCTTTATAATCATTATTTTCTGAACTCGACATATTTTTTCTCGGCACAAAATGTTTACTACTTAATACAGTATCGCTTAATACAGTATCAACCTGTACACAGTAAAAAACAAACACCTTATGGAACAGAAAGTAAACACCACGTGCATCAAATATTATTCTGAAACCTGACAAAGCGCCTTTATAGCCGGTACCATACCATACCATACTGACATAGCGCATTTTTAGCCTGTACACCAAAACTTTAATATTATATATCTCTTGACTAAGCTCCTTTATAAGAATAGCGGTTAGACAGCATGAAAATTTGAAAACTTTTCTAACAGATGGCACCATCATATCAATTTCACCAACAATTGTCATAGCTCCTTTTTAGCCTGTACTCTTCATTTGTTTTTGCGGGTGAAAACATTAGATTTCTTGGAATTCTGTCTAGTGATTCTTCACTTCACATATGCAATCAGCCTGGAAAAACTGTTAATGGATAAAATTTTTATCGAAAGTGTTGACTTTAGCATGGAATAGTAGCACCAAGGAGATTTATTGTCTTTAAATCTGTCTTCAAAATATGCAATTAACACATCTTTATTTACTGCGTTGACAAGCATATTTTTGAGGTACAATACACCATTGTACAAAAGCGTCGTACTGCTTTTAATAACACTGCTTGAATTGAATAACGCGCTTGCGAATAAATTTCTTGGTTTTTCATTTCTGTGACGAAAGGAAGGAGGCAAAGATTCAGTACAATATGCTCTTTGATTCTACATTAAAAATGTTTCCCAGTTTAGTGGCATACTTTTGCTCCCTTTTAGATAGTGGCTTGACCTGGTTCTGTCAATCCAACAGTGTTACGACAGATGATGACAGAGAAAATATTCAGTTGAAGATTTTCTTAAGACTAACCGTAATGCCTCGATCTATCAAACTACTGCGTTAGATAAAGTACAAGATGAATTGCACGTTACATCTGTGACCTCATCTGTCATTCATAATAGGTGACGATCTATCTGAAGACGTTCTGTTGAAGAGAAGAGGCTTTGCTGCTTTAATAAGCACTATTATCTTGAGGACAGAGAAATTGGTCTCCATACAATGATTTTCTATGATGAGGCTCGCTTCTGACTTGGAAGATAAGTTAACCATCAAAATGACAAAATCTGAGGTAGCTAATGCTGTTACTTCTAAATCCTTCTATCCTAAAAAAACTAGGTTTACGTGGTATAAGGTTCGACTTGATCATACAGTTTCCATTTTTAGACTACTACAGTGTGATTTTGATGACTATGTAATAGCGCTAGGTTACTCTAAGTTTAGTAATAAGGGTATGAAGTTATACATTATTTTCCTGACATTAACCCGGTCGACATTTCCCGTTTATTTGGGGTTATCTGCAAGGCGGTATCTACAAAAAATCACCGAGCTTCATTTCCAAGCTGAAATATGCTTTTATGGGTAAATTTTCTGAAATGAAATAAGACACTGTATGTGACTAACTCTCAATGATCTCCCTTTGAACACACATACATGTAAATTAAAATACTCTCCTACCAGTTACACTAAGTATTTATTTTCTTCGATGTATCTTTTGAGAAAAATGAAATTTTGAGATTTTTATATTTTTCGGTCACATTGTATATATATATGGAATAAATTACATTTAGATATACTAAACATCCGAAAATGAACGATGATTGATGGTTTAAATAATTTTATTAGTAGAATTACTGTTAATATAGTATTGGCGCAGAATATCATGACCATTTTATATTACATGGAAGAGGCCATTTGTAACTTTTATATACAAAGTTCTATAATTAAAGCTGTAATAATTTAACAAATTATGTACATAATTATGAAAATATTTTCTTGGTAGCTAACTTAAAACGTGTATGTATTTAGTGTATGACTTTTCAAAATTTGTCGTGTAGAATATTAATGGTGCCAAACATAATTCTTTATTGCATTGAGGTAAATATTTTTTTGTCACCGGTATACAACATTCATTATATGATGTATGCGCATCTTATTAAATCTAAAGAAAGTGAAATTAAATTTAGATGTACTGACAACCAATGAAATAATGCATCTTCTAACATTCACCTTTATACTTGAAATAAATCGGGTCAATAAATTTACAATTTTAATAATTTTATAGTTCGTGACGATGCTATTGCGTTGATATATGCTAGTGGAAATCTATTAAAAAGTTGACAATAAAATATGAAACTGTTTGAATGATTGATCCTCAATCATGAAGGACGTTTCTTGGAAATACCTTACCCGATATAAGGAAATAACAAAGTTAACGAAAAGTTGTTAGGGTAGAACGGAACGACAGCTGCATGAGTATTGTGAATTTAAATTACTTAGATGTTATTTATAACCAATATATTTTTTTTAAGATTCGCTAGATATTACGTGCAAAGGATATAAGAGTGAAGTATTTATGTTGAGAAAAATATAAAACTACTGTCGATATTAAATTAATTGTATGATGCACTTTAATAGAAATACGCTTGAAGTGTTAAGAATGGAATGTGCACATTTGGACATTAAATTGAATTCTAATCGAGACTAACTTTCATTAGAGACTGCAAAAATGCAAATTTTAAATATATATTATGTAAATTAAAGTGTTTTACAACTACTTGTCGATGTGGAACAATAAAATAGTTTCGGGAAATTCACGCTTAGTATGATACAGTCAATATCTCATTTATTCAAAAAGATAAAAAGCTAAACCAAAAACATTTTAAATTACATCAAGAAATTGTCTTCATTACAACCTTCTGGCTATTTCAGCCCTTATGAATCCACCCCAACTATTCTCCTTCAAATTGCACTCATTTTTTTCCTTTCCTTTAAAACTTTTTCTGTTTTTTATTGCTAGATACCCTGCACTGGAGTGTTTTATGTATATCATAGTCAAATAAATTACATATTGAAGCATTACAACAGATTTGTTGACGGACTAGTAGAAATAGCCTAAATTTGGTTATAACATTTAATTAGAAAAAGTAAACAATAACGACAATATAACAATACTTTAAGGCAACATAATAAAGATTTAATACTTAGTATTTTATTCTCTAGCTTCAACGATAGTCTGCATCCTTCTAGGCATGCTCCGCAGAAGATATTTGATGGCTTCTTGCGGAATTTCATTTCATTCTCACTGTGCACCAATTCTTAATTCTGCAATTGAGTTAGGAGATGGATGTTCATGTTCGTATATTTCACTCCAGAATGTCCCATAGATGTTCTATGGGATTAGCATCAGGACTCATTGGTGACCACTTTAGTGCCTTAATTCTGACATCCTCAAGGTACCGGTTTTAGCAGCATGAACCCGGGCATTATCACGCATTAGCACAAAGTTATCGTACCTAATGAAGTCGAATTAAGGCAAAGCATGCTCTTCAAGGATGCCTAAATTTACCTCAACAAGTTTCATGTGACTTTCCCAACTAATGCCTTCCCAAAGCATAATGGTACTACCACCAAAGCTAACGTTTTGTTCAAGATTACATCCTGCAACATTCCCCAGACTGTCTGTATACTCGACCGCGTCCATCTGGCTTAAATGATTGTATTTTTGTTTCGTCTCTGTGTCGACTTTTCCCCATTGATATTCATTCCAATTAGAATTGGCTCCTGCAAATTGTAACCGTTTGGTTTTGTGATGTGGGAGAAGCCTAGCAATCCTAGCAGGACATTTCAGGATCAAACCGACTCTTTTAAGTCTCCTTATTACTGTTTTAATACTTACATTGACTTGTCTTGTAATCAGTAATTCATTTTTCAAATACGGAGCTATAAATAAGCTGTAGGCGATTTCGCAAGGTTAGAATTCTCAAATATTGGTTACCTCTTGGCGTTGTACATCTATACGTCCTTAACCAGGCCGTGATTTGTATTCTCCAGTTTCATTGTATCGTTTTACTATGAGAAACAGTCGATTGATGAATATGCAATCTCCTTCTGCAATATCTTCTTCTCTGTAACCCTCGTTGGCTAAAGTAACAATTTCAACAGAAACTCGCTTAAATGTGACATCTCACAAACCAAAACTACCGAAACAATAAATAAAGCACTATGAATGTTATTCTGATAATAACAAACAAAACAGCAGTCGTTGTTAGTCGTTAAGGCACACAATGATATATTTGTAATTTGTAACAGTACTTGTAACAGTGTACTTAAAACACTTCAGTGTAAGGTGTCTAGCAATAAAAGATACAAAAAGTTTTAAAGAAAAAAAAATGACAAAATAAAATATGCAATATTTTCGTCTGTGAGTGATTAAAATGATAAATTGTCAAACAAATGCATTTTGTACAAATAGCTATGCATATTATTGTTCCTTTTTTTCTCATAGTGTAGCTCGAGACGAATACATACCGTTATGTTTCATACCGATATTATCATTGTTATATTGTCTTTGCATCTTTCACATTAATCATTGTTTGTTAAATATTATACAGACCATATTTTATAGCAGACTTTCTGGTTAAACTTTTACCAATTAAACTTTCACAATAACTGTCATAAAAACTTTTTTCTTTCAGATAAATTCGGAACAACTAAAGGCATTATTAACCCCGACAGAATGGATATCTATGTTAGGAAATTTAAATTCAGGTAAGCAATATTGATTTTCTATAACCTATTTTATATAAAATACCGACTCAAAACCTGTTTATAAAGAGGTATAATGGGGTGAGTACAACCAGATAAAATTAATACATTATAGCTATACAGGGTGAGTTGGGAGGAACGGACCAAACTCCAGGAGTGTATTGTACGCGTGAAAATAATGTAAAAAAACTTATAAAACTGGTTGATAGAAAGTTAAGACTCCCAATTGGTTGAATAATTCTATGGCTATTGAATGTAGTGCCATTCATTAGTAGACAACTCGACACTCGAGTTAGAATTTGAATAAGGAACAATAGTTTCTGCTGTTTGTGGTTAAAAGGAATATAATAAATGTGTTGTGTGTCCACCATTATTTATATGCATTTGTGGAAAATATATTATTATATAGATTTATGGTGACCATGAACTTGACATTAGGGTTAAAGTTAGGCTTGTGATCAAGGTAAAATAAACTTATTAAATGAGAACCTTCATTTTTCACGTTATGGTATCAAAATTTCTTCTAAGAGTCACTTAATCACAAGGTTAAATCTACTTTTCAATAAATACACTTGTGCTACCTATTCTGAATAACATTGTTACGTTACAAATTTTTAATTTTCTAAATAAGGTTTATTATTAAATATATAAATTAAGTTATTATGTTTCACCCTTTAGCTGCTTCCAGGTGGAAAAAACGCGGGGTCAGCATATAAGATTTACTAGTAGATATTACAGCTCGTCAAGAATAAGAACAAGTCTCAAAAGTACGATATCAGACCGCCCACGCGCAGTAAATAGCCTGGTCTTGATTAAAATATATTGAATATGAATGTACATAGAGTTCGATCTGGTCGCCCACAAAGTGCATCCTTTTCTCTTCGAATGCTGCCTCACTCGTTCTTCTACGCATACTAGAGAATCTCACTGCCTCCATTTCGTTCAATGCTGATTCTAATTCCTCCTTACTAGATGCTAATACTGCTATATCATCCGCGAATCTCAGCATTTTTAGTTTCTGTCCCTGTACTTTACTCCCGAAATCCACTCTATCTTTTACCACATTAATCGCCTCTTCGATGTACAGATTAAAAATTAGTGGTGATAGCGTACATCCTTGTCTTACTCCTTTCCTAATACCTACTTCCCTTTTTTCCCCTTCTACTTCTATAACAGCAGTTTGCTCCTTGTATAGATTGTGTACTACTCTCCTATCTCTATACTTCATTCCCGCGCTCTTTAGTATCTCGAACATTTTTTCCCATCTTACGTTATCAAAAGCTTTTTCTAAATCTACAAATCCTATATAAGCGTTCTTTCCTTTTTCTATTGTTTTCTCTAACATTACTCTTAGCGCCAGAATAGCTTCGCGAGTTCCCCTATTTCGCCTAAAGCCGAATTGGTCTTCTCCTAGTATTTCCTCCGCTCTATTTTCCATCCTCTTCTGCACTATTCTAGTTAAGATTTTTGACGCATGGGAAGTTAGGCTAATCGTTCTAAAGTTCTCGCATTTGTCGGCTCCTCTCTTTTTCGGTATAGTAACGATAATGTTCCTCTTATAATCCTCCGGCATCTCGCCCGTTTCATATATGTATTTTACCAGTTCAAACATCCTATTTACTGCTTTCTGTCCCGCACATTTCAAAATTTCCGCCTGTATTTTATCTACACCCGGCGCTCTATTATTCTTTAGCCCCCTTAGTGCTATTTCAAATTCCTCTCTCAATATAGGTTTTCCTACATCTTCCCTATCGATGCTAGATTCTTCCTCTAATATCTCTCCTAATTCCTGACCCTCGTATAAATTTCCTAAGTACTGCTTCCATCTATCCGCTTTCTCCTCTCTTCCAATCAGTATGTCCCCCGATTGACTCCTAACGTTTCTACTTATTGTTCCTATATCCCTGAAGTTCCTCTTAATTATTTTGTAAGCCTCATCGGTCTTACCTACTTGCAACTTATCTTCTACTTCTTTGCATTTATCCTCTATCCATTGTTCTTTCGCTTTTCTACATTTTCTAATGATTTCCCACTTTATTGACTTATAAGTTTTCAGTCCTTCTTCGTCTCGTCTGTTTTTGTAGCCTCGTCTCTTTTGCATTAAGTTTATTTCTTGATGTCCAAGTATTTTTTATAGTCTTTATACAATCTTTAATCAGAGATGTGTTATTATAATGTATTTATTATACCCATAATTAGGTGATTTACTGCTCATCAAGAATAGGAAAAAGTATGAGATTCTCTAGGCATGTGTAGAAGAAAAAGTGAGGTAGCATCCGGAGGGAAAATAATACATATTATGCGCGGCAATATCGAGCTTTGTGTGCATTCACATTCAATATACATATATTAACCGATATTCACTCTGCAACGGTTTCAATTCGACTGAGTAAGACCAGGCTATTTACTGCGCACCTCGTGGGCGGTCCAGTATCGCAGCTTTGAGACTTGTTCCTATTCCTGACGAGCTGTATACATTTTTTTTCTTCTGGCACGACTTGAGCACTCATGTTGTATAATACTTTTTTGTTTGTTTAGGTCCATACTATTAACTCTGAAAGTAATGGCAGTTATATTTCTTACACCCTGTATAGTAACCTATTATTTACATGGATACAAAAAATTGCTTAAACAAATTAAACTCTGCTGATATTCTTAAATATGGTGTATGATCTGAAACTTCCTCATTATCTAACCTAAAATTCTCAATTTATAAAATTAGATCTGCATTTTTGCATATTCAGGTCGCCTCTCATAAAATCTACCACTGTTGTCCAAAATATAAAGATTGTGTCATTTAAATTGAAATATACTATATATAAGATAGTTAATATGTCAATAATTGCATAAAGAAAGTAGCCAAACACGTAGATGACGATTAATAGAATTATCGGCTTTAAATTATTAGATTAGAAAAGGAAAATTAATTAGTTTTATATATTTCTTTCAGTTTAGATTAAACTTTTATCGTTAACAGATTTCAGATCTAAAATATTTATGGTATAATGGTAATTATTAACATGGATAGTCTCTTAAATTAATTGATGTAGTTATTGGAAATAATGCATATAATTTATTGGTGTATACTTTCTTAAAATTAGAATACAATCAACTGGTAGCGGCGAAGAAAGTTTTCTGGTCGACCGACATGCTGACTTGAGTTTTTGTCTGTTTTGGTCTAGTGATGCTAAATATTCTCTCTGTCCATCAATTAGCCTTTACAATAGATAATATCACATTTCAACGTCGTTAAATTATCATTAATTTAAATTCTGCATTAGCAATAAGAAAAGTAATTCTATAATACCATAATAATGAATGTACCTGCATTTATTACTTATATAGTGCTACTTGCCTAAATGATTATTAATACTGCTTTTAATGAATTGTTTAAGATTAATATCTGGAAAAATTAATGGTAGTTCAGCAATATTTAATATATTGGTGCAATATTAGAATATTGTGGGAACGTGTTTGATATAATTACGATGAATAGACAGCGTATCATTTATTGTAAATTGGGATCGAGTATTGTGACTCCTGATTCCTTTTTATTGCATGCACAATAACAGATATATACCTTGGATTGTCGAGGAGGGATAGTGTGTTACAAAATTATTTCATTAATAAAACAAAAAAGAACCAGTAATATTTAAAAAGGAACTCAACATGATAAAGAGATAGGTTCAATGAAATATTCTTAAATGATATAAAAAATTAAAAGAGAAATAGCCACTTTTATAGACGTTATGCGAAAAAGTTATAATATTGTTACGCAGTAGTATTAATAACTACAAAAAAATGACACAATCTCGTTGAATTTGAAATATGATATAAGAATATACGATATATGAATACGAATACAAGATAGTATAAGTAGAAAATAAAAAGGTGTCATTCAACCTCCTAAATATGAACAAGTAATATAATAATAAACAGTTTTAAAACCTTGAAACGGACTATTTCGCATGTAGAACATCTCTATCTCGAAATTGAGTGTCCGAAAAAATAAACTAACACATAAATGCAGGATATGTGTTTTATGCGACAGTTTTACTTTTTTCAAATAGTCCACCATCGCGGTTTCTCATGACCCATGGACAGAGTAGGATGTGTCCTATTCACCTCAAAATCAATAGTTGTCGTCTGGTAGACGTGTCTGATCAGAATCAGTCGAAACCCGATCTATCCGACACGATTTAATTGAGTGATCGTGCTAACAAAAAAATTCTCAAATAGTCCACCATCGTGCTTTCTCATGACCCATGGACAGGGCGGGGTGTATCCTATCGACCTCAAAATCAAAAGGTGTCATTTGAGAGACGTCCCTGATCAGAATCAGTTAAAACCCGATCAATTCGAAACGATTTAGTTAAGTTATCGTGCTAACAAGAATAAATGCCGACGATAACTCAACTAAATCATGTCAGATCGATCGCGTTTTGACTGATTCCGATCGAGGACGTCTCTCAGACGACACCTATTGATTTTGAGGTGGATAGGACACACCCTACCCTGTCCATGGGTTATGAAAAAGCACGATGGTGAACTATTTGAGATTTTTTTTTGTTAACACGATAACTCAACTAAATCGTGTCGGATCGATCGGGTTTTTGAGTGATTCTGATCGGGGACGTCTCCTAGACGACATCTATTGATTTTAAAGTGGATATAATACACTGTACCATGTTCATGGGTCATGAGAAAGCACAATGGTGGACTATTTGAGAAATTCTTTTAGTTAGTACGATCACTCAATTAAATCGTGTTGGATCGATTGGGCTTCGACTGATTCTGATCAGGGATGTCTACCAGACAATATCTATTGATTTTGAGGTAGATAGGATACACCCCACCCTGTCCATGGGCCATGAGAAAGCACGATGGTGGACTATTTCAAAAAAGTAAAACTGTCCCATAAAACACATATTCTGCATTTATGTGTTGGTTTATATTTTTTCGGCAACTCAATGTCGAGATAGACATGTTCAACGTGCGAAAAAGTCCGTTTTGAGGTCTTAAACTGTTTATTTTCTAGGCATATTAACTACAGTTGAATATCACTTCTATTTTTAACATGATTTGTTAGTTGTACTGTAGAATATAATCTTAGAATATATGCATTGTACCTATTAATTTAAAATAAATATATTAAATTTTTTTCTAAACATTAACTACAGTTGAATATTACTGCCCTTTTTGACATGATTTGTTAGTTGTGCTTATAGTATTTATACTACATTAATTTGTGTGCAATCAATAAGTTAATTAGGTGGTAAGAAATCATTCTATTTTTAGGGGATTTAACGTGATTAATTTTGAATTTTGTTTGTAAACGCCAATGAACAATTATTTTCAGCAGAGTGGAAATCTTATTAATTATTAATACAATTACTTGTGCTGGTTTATACAACAAATATACAGGATTATGGTCTTGGATCTATTATTCCTTTCGTACGAAAGTATAAGAAGAAGGTACGAAGATACGTACCTTCTTATAAAAGAAATTGTTTATAAGGACTTTAGTAAAATCAGTTTGAGTAACAGATTATAACGTAATTATAGTGTAAGAGTATCTCGTCAGTACCTCTATACAGTATACTTTCTTAATGAAATTATTGCAATATTGAGGAAGGATACATCTCTTATTATCCCCCTTTTTTTAGGTTTTTACTAAATATAAGTTCATTTCAAGTTATGTTTATCATAAAGCGGGAGATGGGGGTTAAAAACAAAATAACCTTTATTTTCGTGGTAGATATGTTTTTAATCTTGATATCAAATTCATACTATCGATGTTATATACAGGCGAAAAACAACTCAAGATTTACTTTGACAAATTGTATATATTGTGATTAATCGAACAGCATTTTAGTGGTGGACGTTCTGTATAGTCACATATAATTTTCACTATAACCAACTTACTTCAACGTAGTTTATATACAAACTACGTATGTATTGTACTGTATATCGGGAAAGGATATAATAAAAGATTTCCCAGATAATACTGATTCGATTTTAGAGATAATCATGTTCAAGATTGTTATATCTTCTATTGACTAAGAGCATATTAACTCTAAAATTACTTCATTTAAATTTCACGGGAACTTATAGAAAATGTTTCATTACATTTGTTTCTATTTATATGCCCCCCGGTACATAAATGTAATTCGGTGAGTCTAAGCGTTCAAGTTTTTATATAGTTCGCAAAAGCAGTATAATCATAAATTAAATCAGGGGCGGCTGGTGTATAGGTGCTGCAGAGCTGCAGAACTGCCAAAAAAATTAGATATTTGTATATTTTCGCAACATAATAATTACTAAAATTTATTAACAAAATAATTTGGTTAGTTGGTGCAGCTAATCAAATTATTGCGTTAAAGTCGCATTCTGCCCGCTGTCCTCTATTGAATAGTAGACCAGATGAATCATCTGGGTCTCTACGCGAGCGCGTCGCGGTACATTGAACTGGGCCACACGAGGTAGTTCTCAGCACGGCTCGGCACACCCGTCCTCCCCTTCAACTCCCGCGACCATCCACACTTGGCGCTCGTAAATACCCGAATTTACATGGTCAGTGAGCTGTATTTTTTCCAGCTAAGGCAACATCAGTGAATGTTTATTCCTTCCTACTCGGGCGGGCGTAAATCGTACCTATTTCGTATTTCGTGTTAATTTGAGTTTTAAATACTGTTTTGTGAATTTGTGTAGTGATTCATTGTACTAACTACTAATATTTATATAATGTGATAGTGACACTGAATTTAGTTTATAATTTAGTTCATGTGAAGCGATTTTTTAAATACTCTTATGAAGAAAAAATTGATTTAAAAAACAATGGTAGGCCATTGCCCGATATTGTTATTGATACTGCAGGTGTTAGCCGCGGAAAAGCATATAAACGTCAATTTAATAGAGACATTTATTCGAAGAACAATTGGATTTGTGGGTGCAACAAAAAAAATGCGTTATTTTGTTTTCCTTGTTTACTTTTTGGCGGTGATAAAGCATGGACGGAGGTAGGGGTGACAGATTTGGTGCACTTAACTGAAAAAATAAAAAAGCACGACAACTCCAAAAGCCATCTACATAATACAATGGAATTAGCTTTATTAGGAACAACTAATATTAAAGCGCAGCTAGATTCAGCTTATTGGATAAATGTGCAAAAGTATAATGATAATGCGACAAAAAAGAGATACGTTTTGTCAAAAATTATAAACTGCATAAAGTTTTGTGGGGCCTTTGAACTGGCGCTGCGGGAACATGACGAAGCTGAAACCTCTCAAAACCCGGGGATATTTCGTGGTTTGATAAATTTTTTTGCTGAGCTTGATGTAACTTTAAGTGAGGATCTACAAAATGCTTCAGTATTTAAAGGAACCTCTAATGAAATACAAAATGATCTTTTAGACTGTATATTAAAAGTATGTCATGAAGAAATAATTAAAGAAATTGACAAACCTTCATTTTTGGCAGTAATGGCAGACGAAACAACTGATGTATCTGCAGAAACTCAGTTAGTGGTAGTTTTAAGATATATTCTCGATGGTGAACCGATTGAACGTTTTTGGACATACCTGAAACCTACAAAATGTGACGCTGAAACTATTTCGGAAAATATTTTAAGTGTTATAGACCCCCTTGTAGAAAATTCACTTTACAAGCCTTTTCTAATAACCAAAGAATATGACGGCAAACATGAATGTTCTTCAAAAAGGTATTAAATACCAAAAATTTTTCTTGTGAAAGTCTATATTTTTGTATAAACGGATTTTACATTAATTTAAAATTCTGAAGTATCAGGAAAACGCGTGACCTTAAACATTTTCAAAATTGTTTGCGGTGCAATTTTTTTGCGGCGCCAGTAGTTTGGATACGTTTGAAATTTGCACGCGGGCAGCCAATACCCTAGGATCGGCCCTGTGCAAAACATCCGTTTCACTTCATCACGAGCCGCCACTGAATTAAACAGAACATGGTTATCGGAATACTTGAGGTGAATAATTCTGATATTAATAGGGAGAATGGATACCATAGTACTACTATAATATGACGTTGAAAAAAAAAAGAATGGAGTTTTTTCTTAGGAAATTGTTTGCTTCATATCTACATATATGATGTGTTTTACAGCCAACATGATTCAACATATGTTTGTTTATAGGGTGGCTCATATCACACGAAACATGTGCTTTTGGATTCAGAGCAATTTATGTAAAGAAAGCTTCAACGTTTTAGACGTTGATTTATTTTAAAACCTAACGACGTTCGTTAGGTTTTTACGACAGTATTTTTTAATTTAACTGTTATTAGTAATACGAGGGGTACTATTTATATTTTGAGCCCTGGCAACACTAAGTGTTGTCAGACGCTGTCTGACGTTTCCAAAGGAAAGTTTGACATTTTTGACCATAACCTTCTTCTCAGAACATTTTATCATTTAAGCGCGATTCGTGTTGTTTACAGTGATTTGAAAATGGTATCTCAGCGAAAAATAGAATTAACTTTTAATTATTAATAGAATAATAATTAAGAAGTGAATATTTCCGTGCGATAATTTATTACGAATTTCGACGTGGATTATCAAGACAACAGTGCATCGATCAACTTACTTTCACTTTCGGCGATAAAGCCCCATCCTCTGTCACTGTGAAACGCTGGTATAACTAGTTTAATCGTTGCCGCCATTCGTTCACCGACGAAAGTCGTGAAGGTCGTCCAAAATTGGTTGTAGTGCCAGAAAACATTGATGGTGTGTAAAAACTGATAATGAAAGATCATCATGTGACATACTGTGAGATTAAGGCAACACTAGGCATTAGTTCGACTAACATATATAAAATATTGCATGATAATTTAGCTTTAAAGAAGGTTTGTTCTCGTTTGATCCCACATAATTTGAAAAAATCCAAAAATATGCTCGTGTCGATTGGTGCAAACAAATTCTCACGAAATACAATGGCGGTGCTTCAGAAGACGTATATAATATTGTATAAGGTGACGAATCATGGATCCATGCATATGAGCCGGAAAGTAAACAGTAGTCGACTGTATATGCTTTTCAAGATGATCCAAATACAAAAAAAAGTTGTTCGCGCTCGAAGCAGTTCGAAACAAATTGTCGCCTGTTTTTTTTCGGAAAAATTGGTCACGTGGCAACAGTGCCTTTAGTAGAACGTAAAACGGTCAATTCCGAATGGCACACAACCATTTGTTTGCCGGTAGTTTTCGGTGAAATAAAGAAAACAAACCAGCGCCGTCGGATCTTTCATCACGACAATGCGAGCCCTCACACATCTCGCCTAACAACCGAATGTTTGAACACTTAAAAAATCGAATTAATGGGTCATCCGCCGCACAGTCCTAATTTGGCACACAATGACTTCTTTTCGTTCCCGAGCGTCAAAAATAAATTGCGTGGACAACGATTTTCGTCGGCAGAAGAAGCCGTTGATGCGTTCAAAAACCATGTTTTGGAGATATCTCAAGCGAAATGGAAAAAATGCTTTGACTAATTATTGGAACGCATGCAAAAGTGTATAGATCATGACAGAGAATATTTTGAAAGACGATAAAATAATTTTCAGTGACAAATTAATGTTTTTTTATTATTAGGGTCAAAATATAAATAGCTCCCCTCGTAGTCTTCTAGTAATTATAATAAAAACAAATCTATTTAACAGAGCAAAAAACAATCGGAGAATTGGCAGTTACTTAATGCATTAAGATTGGATCCAGGTGAATGGAATATACCTATTAAAAATTATTATGATTGCAAACCCATTGTTGATATTACTTCTTACAGACCTATCAGCTTACTTCCTGTCATATCTAAGGGCATCGAGGGGAAACGATACTATTCTGCTGCATTTTTAGACATCATCCAGGCTTTTAATAAAGTCTGGCATGATATTCTATTCTACAAGATGAAACAGCATCTCCCAAGTATGACATGTACATACATACTACTAAGATCGAAGTTAACGGATAGATACTTTTTGGTATAACACACAATGAAACACACATCACAACAGATATACTAATATTTATATTATTATTTCCAGTGTGCCACAAAGTAGTGTACCTGAGACCACATTGGAATCCTGAAATTGCCTCGAGAAATTTACAAAATCATTTCAACTAACAAAGTATATATATATATATATATATATATATATATATATATATATATATATATATATATATATATATATATATATATATATATATAATTTAAACAGTGGCGCATAAAAGCGAATGAAACGACATCGATACACATTACATTAACTACAAGATAGGGTGACTGTCCCTCCGTTTCTTTCAACCACCGGAAAATTGAACATGTAGATAGGGTAAAATATTTGGGGATGCATATGGACAGAAAAATAACCTGGGAAAACATTTTTTTTTAAATTCCGTTGTTACAATCTTCTACAAAACCCATGAGATTTTAAGAGGTAATCTAATACTAAATATTCTACTACGAGTATCTAGAATATCTTGATTATTGTCATTAAGATCTCGGTCTATAGTTAACAGTGATAACACTGGTGTTTGTCTATACGATACCCGACTCTTTACTGTAGTAGTTCTAGATTTTCTAAATACAACTACTTATTAGCCGCACATTTCGTAAGGAATTCCATTGAATAAAAAAGGGATGTCAATATTAGATAAATAACATTTCTTGGTTGTATCAACGGATGTAAATTTTGTTTCAGATCATATCAGATATATCCAGTGTAAAATTTTTACATTTGATAGGAATTCGAATTTCATCAGAATTTCTATAATTCTGCGAACCGCATGGTTTCTATGTATGCTCCTGAAGACTAACAAGCGGGTGATAGAACACAGGCTCATAAAAAATCTGTAATTTGTCACAAGTCGCAAAGACTACGATTGTCGTATGAATTACTACGTTGAATTATTGATTGCGGTCGTCTATCACGGAAATTCACTTAGAAGTAATTCATGTGAATCACTATGATAATAATTTTTTCAATACCAATTTTACAATAATCTTCTCTCCACGAAAGTTTATTCAATTTCCTTTGTCGTCCAATATGCACACACTATTGTTAGTCGATAAACTGACTATCCTCAGGTCTGACTGGTAAATGTACAGTGTAGCCCACGAAGTTTTTGCCAGTCGATATCTCGAAATCTATTTGAACAATAATTCTGAAAGTTGGCGATGTTAAACATCCGAAAGCGTTGTCCATTTTTGGCATAAAAGGAATTTATTTTATCTGCACATTTCCGGTCACGTGACATCAATTTCAAAATTTTAAATTAAATGCCCTGTATATTATTACAACTTTGTGATGGAATATTTAATACCAATCCAATGATGCCATATTTGTCAAGTTTTTGCCGTACTACAGTAATGATAAACACCTGTTTATAAACGTTTCTTTATTTTTATTAAAAAAAAAACGTAGGTAGCTTAGAAACAAAAAAGTTGTCCTAGCAACAGAAAGACATCACTACTTGTCAAGCAGTATTAGTAGATTTTGTTTTTGTAAAAATAGTAAAAAGATTATTATGCCTTTACATTTTACTTACGACGAGTACGTTGATATGCTGCTGATCTATGGAGAATGTGGAAAAAATAGCAGACGTGCTAGAGATTTGTATACTTATTGTTTTCCCGATCGAACAGCTCCAAGTAAAAATAATTTTGCTTACGTGGAACAAATATTAAGACGTGGTTCTTTTCCTATTGGAAAAAGGAAAACTCCTCGAAGAAAGCCTATTCAGACAGAGGAGCACCTTCAAGTAAATCCCCATATATCAATGCGGTGTCTTCAGCACCGGAATAAGTAGAACTACAATCCAGAGAGTAGTAAAAGATCATAAATGCAATCCTTTCAAAATACATTTAACGCAAGGGTTAACCCCTGAAGATCCTGAAATAAGATTTAATTTTATTGCTGAAATGTCGGTGAAAGTCGCAGATAACCCATTATTTAAAAAAAAAAATATTGTGGAGTCATGAAAGTTATTTTCACAACAATGGTACCGTTAATAGACACAATTGTCACTACTGGTCGGCTGAAAAACCAAAATGGATGCGAGAAACCAATTTCCAGACATGTTTGGTGCGATTTATTCAACGACCGTTTAATTATATTTCTATCAAGAAACGTTGAACGGCGAAAGATATTAAAATTTTCTCCAGAATATGCTTCCCCATTTACTTGAAGGTATTCTCTTAAACGACAAAAGGACAATGTGGTGGTAGCAGGATGGTGTACCTCCTCACTTTTCCCAGAAAGTTAGGACATATCTTGATGCTACTTTCCCTGAAAGATGGATTGGTCGCCATGATACAATATCTTGGCCGGCTCGCTCACCAGATATAACACCTTTAGATTTCTTTCTATGGGGATACTTAAAAGGTTTGGCTTACAATGCACAGCCTAGAAATTTAGACTATTTGCAAAACAAAATCAGAGCAGCGTGCCAAATTGTTACACCAGAAATGAAGCATGCTACACAAATGTTTTAAAAAGATTTGAGTATTGTGTTAATGAAGGTGGACATCAATTTGAGTATCAACTGTAATGATTTTTATAATTATTGTATTTTGCTGTGTAATTATTTATCTTCTTTAATAAAGGATTTAAGAAATCAATCCATTCATTTAACAGCTCAGATTATCACTGTTTTACGTAAACGTGCTAATAAATATGGAATCATTGGATTGGTATTAGATAGACCATCACAAGATTGTAATAAAATACAGGGTGTCTCATTTAAAATTTTGAAGTTGATGTCACGTGACCGAAAATGTGCATTTAAAGTAAAGTCCTTTTATGCCAAAAACTGACAACGCTTTGAACTGTTTAACATCGCCAAATTTTAAAATTATTGTTCAAATAGGTTTCGAGATATCGACTGGTCAAAACTTCGTAGGCCACCCCGTATAGCATTTGCAGGTTCCCTGGTAAGTGTGTAGTCAGGTTCAATATCTATATCAAATTCAATGAAAGTATATGTTTAATATACGTTGAAATAAACCCCAGAAATAATAATGCAGTTTACACGAGAATTCCACCCCATATATACAATATAATCTCATTAATAAATATAAAAATGCCGTCCTAAATGCCATCAACTTCTATTGATCTATTCGCGCAACCCCAAGTGGATCTTCCTGTCTACAACAGTTGTCTTTTTTAATCGTTAAGTTTATCTATTGCTCGGAACTTGTGTTATGTTACTAACATAAAGTGGTGAACAAACATTTCTGTAATAGGTGTCCATTAAAGTGTTTACAATAAAATCTATTTTTAGATAGGAAAAAGAAAACAGTATGCACAGGACAATATGTAACCCTTTAATTTTATGGTTCGTTTATTTTCTTCTAATATTACAATTGTGGATTATTCTAAGGATGGCTAATGGTGAATAGGTTTGGTGAGGCATAATTTAAAAGTTCATTGATATTCAGTAAATAAGGTATTTCGATATATTAATACCAAAAATATTCAGTAAAAGCTAAGGGGATGGTGTAGTGGTTACCCTTCTTTATTTCTCTAAAGTAAAGCTTATTACTAATCGGAATTAAATGTTTTACTTTAAATAATAACAGAGGATATTATTACACCAATAACAGAATTCTATAAAAATAAACAAATTATAAAAAATTATATGAAGACAACAAATATAATCTGTTTGTTACAGTTTCTTACGTGATCTATAAGTTATAGAGTTTCTTTTTAATAAGAGCTGAAAAATATTAATAAAACATTAACTTATTACAATCGAAGACAGTCTATAATCACTAACTCTTAACTTATTTAATTGCATTATACCATATACATATAGAATATATATGTCTTACAACAATAATAACACCTTTGACGTTAACGTCTCTCTGACGGTTCCTTTGATATATGCCACCCCAGCGCCTATCCGTGCCCACTAACCTGTAAATAATAGAGATTAAAAATTTATAAGTAAATTCCAATGAGCGATATTGAACACTATTCAGAGCCTCCTTCTCACTTTCATACTTGATTACCCTGTTTTGAACACAAGCGAGAAATTTTAAAGTAATTATGTGCGTGAAGTTATCAAGTTATTTCTTTAGTGCTGCCATACTTGTTTTTTTTTCTAGTACAACCATACTTCCGAGTCTCGGATCCACAACAGCGGTCATGTCATGTTGGTGGTTCCTTTCTCGATTTCCGACTTATATGTTACTGACAGAGATCGTATCGATAAGGATGTATACGCCATAAAGTTCATTCAACATTTGTCCTGAATCGGCGTACCGTGTGCGGCACTGATGAGAACTAACAAGTTCGAAACAGCTGTATTTCGTTCGGTTCCGATCCGGGACAAATGTCGAATCCTACCTGTGGCGGGTTTTATTCTTTGAAACCTTATCTCATCGTGCAGAAACACGAGAAAGGGGTCGAGGATCGCTTCTGGGTATAATTCAATGTCTGGCGGGGCTTTAGCCCGAGGAGTAGTTGTTTCGTAGAGCGATTATGTAATAGCTTTGCTATTCGGGAACTACTTTGATAACCGCTTGGCGGCTTGGTGGTTTCTTTCTCGATTTCCGACTTATATGTTACTGTTAATATCTACTATATATTTTAATTTTGCTAATTCTGATTTTTAAACCATTTGTATCTCAGAAACCCGCCGGTTGTTGCAATTTCATCACTAAACAAATAGTTATCTTAATATCATAAAACGACTGATTGTGATAATTATTTTATATCTTGTTCATATTTTATTTTAGAGAGAAGGCAATTTATTAGTTTAAGAATATTTCAAGGACAATTAAATTTTAATAGAATCACATAATATATAATTCATAATAATAATTATTTGTAATTGAATTTTAATAATAATATAATTTATGGTATTCATTACGTTACCATGTAATTTATCGCATTTATTACAAAATGGACCTATACTATCGCCGCATGTTTATTTATTTATTCATTTAATTATTCATGAGTTTATTAATTTATTGATCGTCGCAATCGTTATTACTTGGTAGTTCACTATTCACATAATCTAATGTCAACACAACCAAGTTTTTTTTTTTACTAAAATATATTTACACAATAATTGTTGGTACTGGTACCGTAATAGTTGCAATCGTCAAACAAAAGTTATATGTTGGAAACTGAAATTTTGCATTCGATATACGAAAATAATATAAAAAATATATTTAAGAAATGTTACATTATATACAGTCATAGTAATAGTAATAGTACAGTCAAATATGTTTACAAATAGTTCAGTAAATATAGCGTAAAGTTGCACTTCGTTTTGAAATCGCATAATTACAGCGATAGTTATTATGGGAAGTTTCAAAATATTAATTCGTACAGGTAATTCAAGAAAAATGAATTTTTGGGTGGAGAATATTACCATTATCATTGTTTGGATAAAGAACTACTGAAGCTGGCTCTAAGTAGAAATGTACAAATTCTAAATCTAACTGCAGCAAATTTCCTTCCTATAATTCCAGCCCATGCATTTACTTTAATTGACACAACATTAATCCTAAAATAATAATAATTATAATAATAATAATGCACCCGAAAACATACAGAAAACATACAGAAAACATAGATAATGAGGGTTGTATATTGCATTGGCACAGGATACTCCACATAGACAGTTACAGGTAATAAACCCGATATTACATTATCTAACAAAAAATAAAATAAGGCATACTAATAGATATTGCAATACCAAATGACTCAAATATTATAAAAAAGAACAAGAAAAAGTAACAAAATATACGCCTTTGGCAATTTAAGTAAAGGAACTACGGAAACGAGAAGCAGTAACCGTAGTACCAATAATTATGTTCGTCACAGGTGTTAGACGAATAAAGGTTTTCCCGAACGACTTGAAACATTGAGTATCGGCACACAATTACATATAATAATAACACCGGTGAACAGCCATGGAATCTGTTGCTAGGAATTATTACTAAGGACATTACTGCCCCTGGTGCTGAAGATGGCATTACTTTTTCTTGACTGGATTTAGTTTCTGAAATAAACATACATCATAAATATTAATGCAAAGTAAGAAAAATAAAATATAATAAGCTATTTCTAATGTTTTGATTTTTTTATATATGAAATCTAATAAAAAAATTAATAAGAACATATTAAAAACTATAAAAAAATTTTTTTGTATTTAATCTTCCTCTTCCATATTTTTGTTCAGAACACTCCCTCTGCAGACCAGCCATCATGTAATAATCCCACCTTCCTGATACCTTTCTTCCATTATTCCATTATTTGGATATTCTGATGAAACCGTTCACCTTGTTCCTCACTAGAATCTCCTAAGTTGCGTGAGAAGAAAATTTGTCTAAGTGACTATGCAAAGAATGTAATTTAATGCTCATATTATCACTATATCACTAGTTCTTGGTAGTTATTTGCTTTGTGATTACCCAAAAAAATTTGAATTCCAGATATATAACTAAGCCATGCATTAAATTTTACAACGGTCATATATCTGCTAAACTTTGGACTTCTTACCAGTTTTCAAATTTATGGACCATCAAAAATTCCTGCTTTTAATACTCAATGTTGGAAATGTTTGGAAAATGTATTTAAAACAATCACCTGACTTGTCCAGTGCTTTTATAAACTGTTTAATTACACCCAGTTTGATGTGAATAAGTAGCAGTGTAAGTTTTTGTCTTTTCATTATGGCTCGTGAACAATGTTGGCTTTTCCAATGATCATAACATCTCCCAAATGCCAAACAGTTTGCTGCCAATGCTTTTCTTTTGCACGACTATCCCATAAACAGAGATGATAAGGATGTTTGATGTATCGACTTTACTGTCCAAGAAGTATAATCGCTATTTTCAAATCGACATAAACAATCCACTCATGCTGAGAATAAGCAACTTAATATTTTCATATTGTTCTGTAAGTTTTGTTCAATCACTGATTGGAATCGAAGCTAACTGATTTCTATAGTGCAGTAATACACACTCCAAGCTCTTTATAGAACTATCCACGAAAAACCGCCATCTGGTCTGGTCAATCATCTGGTAAATTTCATGAGTCTCCATTATTTTAACAAACGTAGTCAACTTAACTAAAATGAAGATATAATGTGAAATTAGGATATTCGAGTAATCAGAAACGAATCTAAAATTTGTGGAAACATAGAACATTTTTCTTGCTCCTCAATATAATCAATCATATTCAAAAGAACAACAATAGTAAAAAAAATTCTGCAACGAACAAAATATTAAGCGACATAGTCAAGATCACACATGACTAGTACGACCATTGAACTTACTTTTTGCAATAAAGAAACTGAAAACATATGGTTTATCGTTACAAGAACAGTTTATGGTATTAGATGCTGTTAAACAAAATAAACTACTACAACACACGTGAAGTCAGTACTGTCATTAAAAATAAACTACAAGTTTTTTCACACATCAAGAGATATCTTCTGCTTTATTAAAATATAGTCAATATGTACTTAGTTTCTCGTACTACCTTTTAGTGACAGTAGACGTTGAAATAATTTTTTCATTACGTAAACTACTACTAAGTGATAGGTGTCGAAGTTTGAAAAAAATATACATATTTATTATTAATGTAATAAAATAGTAATTCGGTAACGCAAACAGTGGTCAGTGGCCACTTCCCAATTACAATCATCCAGGGACAAATCAGTTCAATGATTTTTGCTTAAAATAGTGAAACTAAACTGCTTGTGAAATTATAAATGGAGCCGACAATTACGTCTCTCAAAACTAACGTCTGCATAATTCGCTGCTTCCATAACTTTTGTTTTGCACAACAAAAGCAATATGAAACCATCGAATTTGAATATGAGTTTAGATAGGACGAGCCAGTCAAGTTCAGCGAACGGATCTGGCGGAAATCAGCCGGTATCACAAAAATCTGCACTTCCGACTTCGTATAGGTCGTGCGCTGTTCAGCTACGGAACCGACGTCGGGTCACGGACGTTGCTTTTCACAGAAAGTTAAAAGAGATAATTATCGAATTATGTTACTTTCGACCATGTTTTGTTCTCTAATGGATTTCTTATTAGAACGAACCTCTCTTGTCGTGGATGATATGCATTATTCTGTTGTTGAGGAAAAATAAGCTTTCACAGCATGGAATAGGAAATAATCTAAATCTGTAACGCCGGTATACTTTGGTTCGGGTTTTGGTTCTGCAAGTACTCAATATTTTCATGTAGACGTTGAATTTTAATTGTATATATTTTTAATTGTACATCTTTACAAATTATTATAAACAATCCAGTCTCGTTCAAAGTAGGATGCCATATTTATACAGTATTTGCAATCCCTAATAAAGTAGTCCTTGATGTACTATCAAGGACTATTATAGGTATATAGTTTTTATAACAACTAAGTTAGTTTATTCCTATGTCAAATAATAATAATAATGATATTTATTTCTGAGTAAATATAAATTGCATACATATATATATATATATATATATATATATATATATATATATATATATATATATATATATATATATATATATATATATATATATATATATATATATATACATAATGCTATGTATATACATAGATATATATATATACATTGCATACTTTAATTGTAGCATGTAATCCCCAAGAAGGACTTTTATGCGCATTTGATATAATTAGCAAACATAAAATTGTTAAACTACTTTCAAATTTTCTAAGAACAAACATTAAATTAATAAACACATATTTATCAAAAGAAAAAAGACAAAACATGTTTCCCACAGCAGAGCAGAGCAGGGCACGAGTATCTGGAAATACAGGGAATCCTATTAATGACGCACATATAGTCATAATTGTTATTTATTATAGGCAGCAGTCTTTTTATTTATGAATATTAATAAGAATATAATTTTTCGTTTCTATTTTGTATCTATAGTCATTAATTTGGCGAACAGCTAAAAGAAGGTTACTAAAAAGCTTTTTTAAAAAGCTTTATAATCTATAGGCCTTAAAAAGGATGTGTTATTTGCCATAGGTAACATAAGAGATTGATCAATATTTTCATTTTTAATGTAATGGTGATATATTATGTTATTAAAGTGTGCATTTTTTTATGATATAAGTCTGAGAATGCATATAAATAATCCTTCTATATCTAAGATGCATGTTTCAGAAAGTAATGTATCTGACGGAAAAGTATTTGGATTTTGGGGATAAAAGTAATAAAAATCATTTATATTAAATAAATGATTTTTATTACTCGTTTTTGTCGAACTAATAAAGGGTTTATCGCTATGCTAAAAGCTCTGCATCAAATACCATAACTAATTACTGATTCAATCCGAGCTAAATATATGGATTTTAGGTGTCCATAAATTCAGTAAATCCAATAAATTATTCTAAATTGTAAATATAATAAGCACCTAATTTTATTCGAGAACATCTCAAAGTGAGAATTTCAATGTAAGAAAATCTTAAATGGGGTTTAATCTTTATCGTCAAAAAAGGCTATGATTTTACATGTAATTTTATCATCAAAAATATCATTTATATATAACTGAAAGAGAATGGATCCTAATATTGAACCTTGTGGTATGCCTAATACGAGGGTTATCTTTTACAATCGACCAATAGATGGTGTTACTGGGATGTGGCATCACTGTATTCGTAAACCTTAACGTTTGTTACTGCGAAGTCAGTGGCAACTTAGAAATTGACCTAGTAGTGTGTTGATAGTGAACGTTTAAAAGAAGCAAGTTTGTGCAAGAATGGAAATCACCCGTGAAGGTTTGCGTTGGATGAATTTTTATGATTTTAAGAAAGGCCTTACTCAACAATAATGCATATAATCGCTTCGTGCAACCAAAATCGGTTGTGGTTCCAAAAAAAAACGTCGATACTGTGCGCAACGTGATTAAAGAAGATCGGAATTTGACTTATAGACAGATAGAGGCGTCTCTTGGTATATCGCAGATTGCAATGCAATCGATTTTGCATGAAGATTTAGCTGTGAAAAAGATCTGTTCCAGATGGATTCCGCATAATTTGACCGAAGCGCAAAAAGAGGCTCGTGTTTACGTCAGAGGGTGTCAGAAAATGCTGAAAATATTCGACCGAGGACCTGAAAAATGCGTATACAATATTGTTGCAGGAGGTGGAACGTGGATATATTCATATGAAGAGGAAAGCAAACAATATTCTACTGTTTGGGTGTTTGAAAATGTTCGCTTGTTTCTTCGGATGTACTGGACACGTCGCAACCATTCCTTTAGAGGATCGAGGAACTATTAATGCTGAATGGTATACAACAATTTGTCTTCCAACTGTCTTCGATGAAATACGGAAAAACAGCAAAAATCGGCGCATCATTCTTCATCACGGCAATGCCAGCTCCCATACATCACGTCAAATAACTGAATATCTTAAGGAGAGAAATATCTAATAAATGTCCCATTACCCGTACTTGCACGGTTCATCATCTAATGACTTTTACTTTTTCCCCAAACAAAAAGATGCGTGGACAGAGATTTTCATCACCTCAAGAAGCTGTTGAAACCTTTAAAAACCATGCTTCTACGATATTGACTTCAGAGTAGAGAAAATATTCCCAGAATTGGTTTGAGCGTATGCAAAAATGTATTGACCTGAAAGGCGAATATTTCAAAAAGCAATAAAACACTTTGTTTCGGACTTGTTCGTTTCTTTTTCACTTTTTGTAAAAACTTAAAAGGCAGCCCTTGTATGCATTATAATGCTTGTTCTGTACACTGTGAATGCATTCATAATCCCATCTGATAATCATTAATTAACGTATTACATAATCCACAGATTTCATATCATTTCAATTCAATTCAAGATAGCACGTGTGTGACTTACGGTGTCTAATGCCTTCGCCAAGTCTAAAATATTGATGAAGCTCTTCTACCTCCATTTAATGATTTATGTACTTTAATAGTTATTATATATATATATATATATATATATATATATATATATATATATATATATATATATATATATATATCGCATCTAACGTTGATAACTTCTTTAAATCCAAACTGATTTGGTTTTCAATATTATATTTATTAATAGGTTCAAGAATCCTGCATTTAATTATTTTTCTATGATTTTTTCTATAGTACTAATTACCAATATTGGCCTATAATTTGCAATTGAGGAGGGGGGGTCATTTGATTTAAATATTGGTTTAATTATAGATATTTTAAATACCTTTATAAATTATCATTGATTAAACATTACCTTTATTATATGTTGAATAGGATATATAATATATGCTACGTTAGTTCTTATCGTTTTACTTTTAATTTTGTCGTTTTGGTTAGGACTACAATTATTTATTAAATTATTTATGCTGTTGTTATCTCACTTTATGATAAAAGATAAATAAATATAGAATATAATATATTAGGAGATTTAAATTGATATGCAGCATTACCACTATTATGATTAATAAATTTTTCAGCTATCCTGTTCCCGATTTCCGAAAAATATTGGTCAACATATTTCTCTTATATTTGCAATTATGTCCCCTTTTTCATTTTTTATTTTATGTATGACACTAAATATTTTGAGTTCACTGCATTTTTTACCACTTCCCAGAATTTCTTAGATCGTTATTTGTCTGAAATGACGTATTAAAGCTGATTAATTTGTTGAATTCATTATTTGAATATCTGCACAAAAACATTTAAAACCAAAATTAAGTCATGTACACAACATATCAATACTATCTAACGCCTATATTTTTTTTATTCGTTTTTTAACCCTAGTGCTTATTAGGTGAAACGATCATATGGTAGATCAATGATCATACAAATATGTTTGTTGTATAATTTCCATAGGCGCCTATGCCTAGAAATGTTTTCTTTGTTTTATATGTTTTTTATGTAGTTTTATTTGAAACAATGAGGCACATATTACGTTAATAAAAATCTGTAGTGTTAATTGTATTCTAAACATTTTTAAAATGTAAAAATGTTATTGTCTGCAGACGAATATTTTACTCATATTTAGGAGGCCATGAGATGAATTCCTAATGACTGAATCTATTTTAAGAGGAAAGGAATATGGAAATTAATATATGCGGCCATTATACAGAAACCTTGCCATATTCATTAATTTCTATTTTAAAAATGTACCTCTTATTTGAAAATAACGCAAAGGTTGAATATCAAGTAACATTATATGGTAATGGTATCATTAGTTATATTAAGAATAGAGATTGCGTGATGGATATATCCATTAGGAAGGGTAGGCACGAAGATAAAAATGGTGACACGATTTTTTTATATTAAAAGAGTGTAATGGATTCATTAATTGGCTGTTCAATAAGACCGATACATTTTGTCACCTACAATAATGCACTATTTCGACAGTATATAATTAAAAACTATGTAACATAAATAAAGTATATTTTCTCACAAGTACCCTAGACATAAAATTGGGTATTCTGAATAGTCTAAATATGGTAGAATGTTATAATGTCTGGTAATAGTCCCTTCAAATTAGGAAAATTGAGGAAAATTTTTCCTACAGCGAAGCGACCTATACAGAAAGTTGTGTTGGGGTTGTGTCAACATATTTTTCACCTAGCCCATGATAAAAAAAGGGTTGTTTTTTAGATTTAGATATAGACATATATATATATATATATATATATATATATATATATATATATATATATATATATATATATATATATATATATATATATATATATATATACAGGGTGTTTACTAAACATACGGCAAGAATTGAAGAGGTAATTCCTTGAGTTATTTTAAAAATATTTTGTCCTTTGATGATTTTCGGGAAATCACTTTGTTTCGAAGATACAGGGAGATAAAGGTTTTTCAAAAATGACAATATTTTATTACATAAATATGACATTGAAAACTTTTTAATTTACAAGAACTGTTTACATGCATTCAATCTTCTCCTCATTGATTCCCGAAGTCTTTCAAAAACACGAAAGTTGTTTTTTATTATATTACATCCCTCAATTATTCGATTTCTCAAATCTTCTTCATTTTCTACTGGAGTAGTGTAAACTCATGACTTCAGATGGCCCCATAGAAAGAAATCCAAGGGATTTAAATCCGGGGATCGAGCAGGCCATAAGTGGGGTCCACCTCGTCCAATCCAGCGATCTCCATATGTTGCTATTAAAAACTCATGAGCAACTAAACTGAAATACGCTGGTGCATCATCATGCATAAACCACATAACATTTCTCGTTGCCAATGGAATATCCTCTAGAAATCCAGGTAGTGAGTGTTCCAAACATATTTCGATACACCTCACCGGTAAGTCTTCTTGGTAAAAATACCGGTTCAATTAGGAAGTCACCCACAATTCCAATCCAAACGTTTAATGAAAACAGTTGTTGAAAACGATCTCGAATTACCTCATGTAGGTTTTCTTCAGCCCACACATGTCTGTTGTGAAAATTCGTTATTACATTTCACGAGAAATTCGCGTTTTTGGCCGTTTTCTCGGTTTCTTGCATTTTTCTGAAAAACTATGAATTTTTGGGCAAACATGATCTGATTTGATGTTGTAGATTTTGCGATTCTCCATAATTTTTGTTCTTTTCATTTTTTCGAAATTCTGCTTAGTTGCGCCGCTAGAGCGTGCTGAAGTATTTTTGAGCTGTTTTTCGATTTTAAGCCAAAACTATGCATTGTAGAGAAAAATATCAAGAGATCAAAGTTGTAGATAAAATTTTCGACACATTGTTTTTTTTTAAGGTCACACGGTTTTGTCACTAGAGGGCGAAAACCGTTTTATTTTTTCTTTGTAATACTCTTGTGCGAATGAAAAAAACACTAGCGCATTATTTTTGATTTATAGGCAAAACTATGCATTTTTTGAAAAAAAAAGTGCAAGACCATTTGTAGGAAGTTTTTTGCTCTTCAACTTTTTGTGATTGAACTTTTCTAAAAAATGCATGGTTTTGCCTATAAATAAAAAATAATGCTCTATAGTGATTTCTTTCATTTGCACAAGAGTACTACAAAAAAAAATAAAACGGTTTTCGCCCTCTAGTGACAAAACCGTGCGACATTAAAAAAACGAAAGAACAAAATGTGTGTAGATATAAAAAAGAAAATTTTTATATCTACAATTTTGATATCTTGATATTTTTCTCTACAATACATAGTTTTGGCTTAAAAGCGAAGAACAGCTCAAAAATAATTCAGCGCGCTCTAGCGGTGCAACTAAGCAGAATTTCGAAAAAATGAAAAGAACAAAAATTGTGGAGAATCACAAAATCTACGACATAAAATCAGGTCCTGTAGGAAAAATTTCCCAAAATCAGTGATTTTTTGTCTAATTTGAAGGGACTATAATGCATAATCATCAAGTTCTAAGTATTTATTTGTTGGGTGTAGCGGCGCTTAGTGGGCTCCCACGGCATTTACATTTTACAAATTTAGCCAAATGAATATCTTAAATACTCGGTTGTCTATTTACAGGGAGTAAACAAAAATTAAAGCTTTGAATTAAAGCTTTAAAACTGTCTAATATATACGTAATCGACTGCCTTACATACAACAAAGCAGTGGATTACGTAGCATTGCATCCAGGACGGCTGTCGGTTTCCCTTTTATAGCCTGTGCATGGCATTTATTTGTGACGCGATGGTGTTGATTTTTATATCAGTTTCTTGACCATCGAGTCTGCTGGAACAGACTATTAAAAATACATAGCTAAGCGAATTGAAAGTTCAGCATAATTTTCCTTGCAATAAAATATGATCCCCAAATAAAATCAGCCCACTATTCCCATAATAAAGTACAATTTAGGGAACCCAACTATTTACTGTAAATCTGTAAGTCTAATAGTAATAAGCACACTACCATGTACTAATACATAGAAATCTTAACAATACCATATCATTTTTTCTTTCTCTCTACGAAATTTTAGAGAGTATTTTTAAAAAATTTGAGGGTCACTGAAACTAGGCTGCAGTTTAAACTGGGCTGGGTTCCAACTAAATTCTTAATTGTTGTATCGATCTGAGGAACTGTTCCATATAACAACGAAATGAAATGGATAAAAACTAGAGTAACCATGGACTAAAGCATGTTACAATAAAACCAATGGCAGAACGATACTGCTGCAACGGTTCCAACAATTTCTATGAGAGGAAGCAATTACAAAATTATTTGTTTCAGTTAAATTGCTCTTCTTATCTGTTAGTCAATTCCTTTGTTAATTAAATGCAAAATGCTAATTAGATTCACTCTTCCGCGTTTTTATTTACATAATTATAGCGTCTCCTAACTAAAAAGTGCAAGCGGAAATGGTTTCGTGGTAACAAAATTTCAACATTTTAGTATGCACACCACGAATAAAGAAGTTAAGCTTTAAAAGAGAAATTTGATATCGTAATGGTTATTATATGGGTTTGACTAATTAAATGTGTTTATAACTACGATAGGCAATAATCTCTTAAGTGATTTATACAGACTGTTAAAAGCATATTAAAAAAGGTTTCATTTCCGTTTTACATATCATGCGCCATAAATTTTAAGGTTTATTTAAAAACAATGGGGTAAATTTGGACAATATTGTAAACAAACTGAAGTAATTTAAATTGATGTACATTAAGTAGTATCGAGAAGAGAAAATAGATAAATTACTGACCAATTAAGAGGTTAGAGAATATACTAATCTAAATATTTTAGTGTTGGATGCAATTTCGCGTGAACTAATTATTTCATCCAAATTCTCAAAATAATTCCCCCAACAACAACACATTTCATTATAAGAACATAATAATTACCAATTTTATTTTACACGGTATACATACATACGAGTAGTATCTATTAAAGTAAAACATACCATATATATATATATATATATATATATATATATATATATATATATATATATATATATATATATATATATATATATATATATATGAGCACATCCATTACTTTTCGACGAAACTTTGCGCACTTAGATCAGCGATTTGTCTTATAATTTTTTATATGAAAGCAGGTCCTAATATATGGGGTTTTCCAAAGTCTCAGCCCAATCAAGGCAAATTTGACTTCAGGAGAATTTTTTTAAATTTTAAATCTAGTGATTTTCAAAATTTTATTTCTCTGAGTCTATTTAACCGAATGATCTCAACCTGATTGAATTTTTTTCAATCAGCTCTCTATTTATCGAAAAAAAAAATATTAAAGCTTAGATGGTATGCACGCTTTCGGGAGAAGATTTTAACTGATCCGTTAATTTCTTAAAATTTTACCCTTTTTTAAAATGCCGCTATTTGTACAAATTTTAAAATTAAAAATTATGTATGGGCTTATATTGTTTGGCTTGATTCATAGTTTCAAAATTAGTAAAAATTTTAAGCATCTAATGATTACACTTCGTAATATGACCTGCCAAATTTAATTGATTTTCAAAAAATAACTATTTTCGATTAGCTTCAACTTTTTTCTTTGAATTTCAAATTATTTGAACCTTTCACAAAAATGTATTTATTATATTCTTAAAATGCCCTGAAAATTTCAACTTGCGAATCGAGCCGGGATACGAGTTACAAATTTTCAAATAACCTGAAAATCGTATTGTAACAACCGAGCAATTCATTCATTTTTAGACTCATTCATAATACTTTAGCAAGTAAGTAAGTATAATTAGTGATAATGCTTTATTTTACATTATAGTGTTATCATAAAATATAACAAGGTTTTATTTTATTGGCTGTTTAGTGTATTTCAGAAACGTTTGTTTATAAATTCAGTTGAACTATTTTATATTCCTTTTCAAAAGAAGTTACTCTCATTTCTAAAGTACAAAAACACAAAGTAAATACAAGCAAGGTGCAGTTTCTTAATAAAACCTTGTTTGTTCATCTGATTTAACCAAAAAGAAAATATTTGATTTTTTTATAACAATATTGGTAGACAATAAATATGTTCATAAACATAAAAAAAACTTGAAAAATTCGACTCGAAGCAGTGAAAACAATTAAAGATACTCGGATTCACCATTTATTTATACCAATTTATGATAATACTTTACAATTGAGAGTAACTTATTTTGAAAAAATAATATAAGTAGTTCAACAGAATTTATAAACAAAAGTTTCTGAAATATACTAAAAATAAAATAAAATCTTGTTAACTTTTATGATAATAATATAATGTGAAATAAAGTATTATCATTAATTGTACTTACGTACTTTCTAAAGTATTATGAATGATTCTAAAAATTAATGAATTGCTCGGTTGTTACAATACGATTTTCAGGTTATTTGAAAATTTGTAACTCGTATCCTGGCTCGATTCGGAAGTTAAAATTTTTAGAGCTTTTTAAGAATATAATAAGTAAATTTTTATGAAAGTTTCAAATAATTCGAAGTTCAAAGAAAAAAGTTGAAGCTAATTGAAAATAGCTATTTTTTGAAAATCGATTAAATTTGACAGGTCATATTACAAAGTGTAATCATTAGATACTTAAAGTTTTAACTAATTTTGAAACTATGAATCAATCCAAACAATATAAGCCCATAAATAATTTCTAATTTTAAAATTTGTACAAATAGCGGTATTTCAAAAAATGGTCAAATATGAAATTAACGGAGCAGTTAAAATCTTCTCCCGAAAGCGTGCATACCATCTAAGCTTTAATATAATTTTGTTCGATAAATAGAGAGTTCAGCGAAAAAAATGCGAACAAGTTGAGATCAATCGGTTAACTACACTCAGAGAAATAAATTTTTGAAAATTACTAGATTTAAAATTTAAAAAAATTCTCCTGAAGCAAAATTTGCCTTGATTGGGCCTTGAGACTTTGGAAAACCCCATATGTTAGAACATAATTTCATATAAAAAATCATGAGCCAAATCGCTGGTCCAAGTGCGCAAAGTTTCGTCGAAAAGTAATGGATGTGCCCATATATATACAACATGAAAAGTATATATATTACGAAATACAAAGAATTAAACATATTCAACAAAATAAAAATATCAATATCAGAATAAGGTATGTACCATATAATAAGAAAGCAATGAAACACGTTTGATTTATTACCCTGAAATATAGGAAATACAGAAATAATTCAGTCAATTTGCTTTTGGCCGATAACGCTCTCTATCAACTAAAAGCATAATTCATTTTGAGATTCTGATTCTGATATATATATATATATATATATATATATATATATATATATATATATATATATATATATATATATATATATATATATATATACATATATATATATATATATATATATATATATATATATATATATATATATATATATATCCGAATTGTAATTTGTGTTTACATTTATAAGTTTGCTTTAACGTACTTTTGATTAATTTTAATAACATGGTACATATTTTAGAAGAAACAGTTGAGTCGCCTAGATGCAAAACCGGGTGAATCCAATATTTTGGATTAATGACATTTTACTGCCGTCTGTTAGAAAAAAAGTTTGTCATAAAGTTTGGTAACCATTTGGACCAAATTCCATAGAAATATAGCGTTAAAAAGTAGATCCAGTAACAAAACCGGGTTAAATCATCTCGTTACTGGGTTTCAAATTCGACCAGATACATGAATTGTCACTGCGAGATGACCTATTCATTTTATCTTATGACTGCCAAAAGAATTTGGTTCTTCCAAAAATTCCTGATTAGATATGTTATTATAAAAGGCAACTTTACCTTTACAATTTTACAATAGTAAGGGGTTCGTCGACACATGAACACGTCATGAATAATGTTTTTATTTACACTTGACTGGAAAACGATAGACCAAAATCATCAAATGAAATAACCTCAGCTATATACGACACATTAAATAAAATCAACATAGGAGACAATATTAAAGAAATACGTCTAGTGGCTGATGGTTGCGGAGGCCAAAACAAAAATAGCTGTGCTATAACAATGTGCCACACATAATTTTCAGAAGCACCTCTAAATGTAGAAACTATTCATTTGGTATTCACCGTCATTCGTTCATCCCCTAGACAGAATTTTTGGCCGCATCGAGAATAAAATTAACAAAGAAGATACTATAATTCAACCTGCGGAGTACTATGCATTTTTCAAGGAGGAAGGCATCGTCAAAGTAACTGAAAAAAACTGGACAGTATTGGATTGGAAATCCGAGTTCAAATTAAATTTTTGCAAAAGAGTTATATTCACAAAAACTAAAGAAGGCGTTATTCAAGTACAAGGCGAGCCTCATTATAGGCATAATATTAATGTAAATAAAAATATTATAAAGAACCCTTTTTCTGCTGCCATGATTAATCCTACTGTGCTTGAAATAGGTGGATCAGCTTTACAAGCTGAAAAAGTTAAAAATATTGACGAACTGTTAACTAAACATTTTGGTGAAAATTTGGCAAAATGGTGTGTACTACTGAATTTCGAATTATATAAAAAATGTATTACCGGCGATATTGGGGCTCACGAAAATGAGGAAAATGGAGATACATGTGTGAGGAACAAGAGGATGATAACCAATATATATAAGCATAACTTTTAATATTTTTTACCTTTCTGTTATTTTGAATAAATCGCTAATCGAATAACAGTCTAACTATTGATTCACTTGTTCATTTATTGTCGATATTGAAACCAAGAATTTAGCAAATTGTATTATTCTGAAGCAAAATCGATCAATTCTGTTGGTTAGTAGCAAAAGCGGTCAAATCCAAAATTAAAATATTAATAAAAATTAGTTGGTTAACCCTATCTGGGTTTTATGCAAGACGTAACGTTTTGCTGTTCCTAAAGATTATCTAGACATAGTTACCTTCTGTAGAAAGTAAACTCGGGATCAGTTTTCTTGAATTATCTCAAAAGTAACAAAAATGGATTTACCCGGTTTTGAATCTAGGCGACTTAGTTAATACGACTATAGTTGTTATTGGCGAGATTGTAAGAAGTCTATATACAGCTGAAAACATTTTCAATGTATCTTTTTCAGTGATATACCGGTTGCATTGTTTCGAAAGAATATTTTCGACAAATACTGCAGGATTTCAGAAAACAAGTAGTATTCAAGATGAAAAAAGAACTGGAAGTCCAAGTACTGCATAAAATCAATAAATACATATTGTTGCGTAAACAGTCGTGAATTTACATCACAAACTTCAGCTGTTTGTTGAATATCTGCAAGAAACTGTACAAGGAGTTTTTAACAATTCAATCCTACAAATTATAAATGGTTTACTAGCTCACAGAAGATGATCCCAATCACAGACCTCAATTTTGTGAAATAATATTAGAAAAAATAGCTCGCGAATCTGAATATTCTAAATAGACAAATTCTATATTCATGTTGCTAAATAATAAAGAATATAAACAACAATTTATTATAAAAAACGTCCTTTTTAAGGATAATTCACAATAATTAACCTAATCTATTTTTTCCTATTCTTTGTTTCTTTTTCTATTCTGTCCTATTTGGATTGATGATGTTACAATTTTTTTATATTTATTATAATATTCATTTCAATATTAGAAAAGTATTTTATTTCTCTATAAAGGATACTCCTTGAGATTTTCTTGTTGTTACGTTACACGTATCGTTTATTTTAGTCATCCACAATGAAATTTAAATTTTGTGAAAGGAAAATGGAAGAAACTCCAAAGTTAATTGAAAACATTCTCAAAGAAATGCTTTCATGTCTGTTGTACGTGACCGTGAAATATTGATTTAAATTTTAATAAGAAGGCGTTGCAAATTATCGATCGATAACAATCTTCCTTGAAATACAGAAATGACACAGAACGACTAATGCATTATTAATAGTTTTAATGTGATCAATTCACTGAGAACTAAATATTGTCTTTCTTTATTATAGCTGGAAAGTTTACAATCACTTATCCAAAGTACACCCCAGCAGAAGAAAACTTAGAGAACAATGAAGTAGAAGAATCCCTGGTGCATCGACTGCAAATAAAGGCACCGGAATTAGGTCAAAATTTTAGTTTAGAATTAGAATCGAGTCCAAATCTTCTAGCCAATAGTTTTGTTTTATTAGAAACGTTTGCCAATGGATCCTATCCGCTTGATCTTCACGATGAAGATAGGGATTGTTATTTTAGAGGCCCACAAGCAGCTCTCAGTTTGTGTAACGGTGTGGTAAGTTAGATATGGTCTATACTAATTAAGTTTTTGCAATCGTTATCCCTGTTTAATTAAGGGTACTTTATTACAGATATATAATATTTCACCATGTATTCCATGAAACAGAATAATCCACTTAGACAAATGTGAGCCTTGCAATGTAATGTTGCTAATCATTTTTTTCATAATTTTTATTTTTATTAAGTCAAGTAATTAAATACCTTTTAATGTTTGTACAAACCAAATGCATTTCAACACTGCAACATTACATAAAACGGAAGTTGTCTGGTAAATAATGATAGTGATCTTAATGACTAATGTATCAAGTAGTACCAGAAATACGTTCTGATTTCCTAAAAAAATTGTAATACAAAATTGATATTAAGCTTGTTATACTTATAGGGTGTCTTAGTTGGAAGTATTTGGATTTGAATTGCCCGCCATTTGGGCTCTGTCAAAGATAGGGCGTCAGTATTTAACGACTGTTATATATAATTCATACGATGTCAACATGCCTGGGTGTATGATTTGGAACTATAGAATATGATTTGTGAATACAACTAATAATATTTGAACTGAAGTTTTTTATTCTTCAACAAAAACGGAGACCATACGGCTACAAATGGAAAATAATATCGTTTGTATAGCAGCCTCGACTCATCTGACATGATGTCATAATTTAGAAAAATTGTCCATAATACGGGCACATAGAATTGATTCCGACACCCCCTGAAAGCTTGCTTTAAGGTTATTGGTTGTTACTGGCTGAGTGGTGTATACTTTCCCCTTGATATAACCCCAAAGAAAAAAGTCCAGTCTCCGCGAGACTATATGATCAGGAAATTTGGTATGCAAGAGAGATCTGGTTGCACGTGCTGTATGACACGTTGCATCGTCTTGCTGAAATCATATACCGTTCAAATCCAAATCATCAATTTGGTAGAAAAAGGAATTGTTTAACATTGTTAACACGCACTGTTAACTCTGTAGGCGTTTAATTTTTTCTTAGTTTTTTTTAATGCAACTGTAAATGATCGTTCACTTTCATAAAACAGTTGTACATAAACTATTCATAGTTGAACTGTTAATCTCAGCATCGTATGGTTTGTAGATGACAGTTTTTAAATACTGACGCCCTATTTTTGACAGAACACAGATGGCGCGCAATTCAAATACTATAGTTCCAACTGAGATACTCCATACAAGCAAATGTGACGCAAATGTACCTCTTTGATTTTGATGAAATTTTATATATAGGTGGGGCATCGAGAAATAAGAGATCCATTTTTTTGTATCTACCCATAAATGGTATGAGGAGGTGAAAACAGTATCTGAAATCACCCTTCAAAAACGTTTATTTGGCCATATCTCATTGAATATAAGATTTAAGGGAAGTATATAAGACATTAACATGGAACAAAATCCATAGTATTTCACTCAAAAGAGGCTTTCAACTAATGTATAAAGAAACGACATCCCTGGTACAGGGGGAGGAGGTAGATTATTCAAACACTATTTTTTATCCCATCCCTCGCATCGGGGGGGGGGGACTTTTTATCCCTGTGCTGCTATTTTCATTTTATGGAGATGGTTATTTTTTATATGTACCGGGTTAGTCACCTAAAATTGACCCCCCCTTTATTTCTCTTAATTTCAATCAAATCGAAAAATTCAAACAAAGATTTTATGTGATCTTTTATAATATATTTTGAATATTATTATATATTTTTTGAATATTTAAACAAATTTTCAAAAACTCTGCAAATTGAAAGGGGGCGAACATTTTTTTATTTTTTTTTTTAATGGAACACCCTATATTTTTTTTACTTAAAAAAGTTACCCACAGTTTTCTGATCACAAAAATATATAATTGTTGTATCTTGGTAAGTATAGTTCTTGAGATATTCATACAAATATATAGTCACATCACAGGAATAAGTTTAACATAAGACCATAAATCAGGAGAGCTATGAACCGAAATGATTTAAAGAAACAATAATGCTTTATTTGACCGTTATGTTATGTTTGACTTATGTTTGATTGTTATATTATTAATACGCTTTAAGTTAAGTTTTAATACACTTGTTAATATATCTAATATATTGATATGGGATATTCATTAGTCGAAAGGAAAGAAATATTATAAATTTACTTAACCAGCAATAAAAACAAATATATAGCTAAAAGAGAATATGCAAGAAAATATCCTGAAAGACGCGTTCCCTCCAAGAGCACTTTCTCTAATATTTATCTCAAGTTTGGGAGAGCAAATCCTTAAAAGATGAGAAACGAGAAAGAAAGAAGCCCAAAACAGGAGAAGACATGGAAATGGACGTTTTACTTTTTTTTACCGAACACCCCAATAAATCTACTAACGCTGCTGCAGAAGAATTTAATATTTCTCAAGCAAGTATAAGACGTATATTAAAACGTCAGAAATATAAGTCTTATAGTATTTTGCCAGTTCAGCTTTTAACTAGAAATAATTTTGCCGATAGAAGAGCTTTTTGTAGAGAGATGATTGAGAGAGCAGAAAACGACAATAAGTTTTTAAAAAACTTATTTTGGACCCATGAAAGTAGCTTTTCAACGGCTGGACTTTTTAATAGGAAAAATGCACATTATTGGGCGCCCGCAAATCCACATATTATAAAAAAGATAAAAACCCAAGGATATAATACAGTAAATGTGTGGTGCGGTAATCATCAAAATACAATTGTGGGTCCCATATTCATTATTATGGGTCCTTGAATGCAGTTCAGTATTTGAATATTCTTCGGGGTGAAGTAGAGAACTATTTAGATAATATTCCCCTTGCAACCAGGAATTATGTTATTTGGCAACAGGATGGTGCTCCTCCACACTCTGTACGGAACGTAACGGAATATTTAAATAACAAATATCTATTTTGGATAGGAAGATACGGTCCTATACATTGGCCTGCTAATAGCCCAAACTTGAGTCCTTTGGACTTCTTTTTGTGGGGAACAGTAAAACAAAACATATACGAAAATTCGGTATACAATAACTCGGATGAGTTGAAGGACTGTATCAGTCAAGAAATAAAAAACTTGCGGCAAAATGTTCATTTATTTGAAAACGTTAGAAATGAATTTATTAAAAGATGCCAACTTTGCCTTGATAGAAACGGAGGATACGTGGAGAACATATAGATATGTTTAATTTTAATAAAGTTCATTGGTTTTATGTTATTTATTGTTGCGCATTGTTTTTTTTTTTTATCATTATTTCGTTATTTATGTTTTTTGTGTTCATTAAACTTTGTTGTTGTCACTTTAATAAAGGTTTATTTGTTTATTATAATTATTATGTGTTGCCGCATCAAAGAATTTTTATACTTTTTTCTTAAAAAACAAGATGTGTCGTTATATCTCAAAAACTCTCTCGTCGTTATATCTCAATAGCTCTCCTGATTTATGGTCTTATGCCAAACTTATTCCTGTGATGTGACTATATATTTGTATGAATATCTCAAGAACTATACTTACCAAGATACAAAAATTATACAGTTTTGTGATCAGAAAACTGTGGGTAACTTTCTTAAGTAAAAAAAATACAGGGTGTTCTATTTAAAAAAATAAGAAATTGTTCGCCCCCTTTCAATTTGCAGAGTTTCTGAAAATTTGTTTAAATATTCAAAGGATTTATAAAAAATCATGTAAAATCTTTGTTTGAATTTTTCGATTCGATTGAAATTAAGAGAAATAAAGGGGGGGTCAATTTTAGGTGACTAACCCAGTACTTCATGAAATAACAAAAGTTCCCATTTTTGGATTGTTCCCTCATTCAATTACAACAGAAACAAAATAGTATACGCATGAATAAATTTTCAAGAATATATAGCAGTAACTGAGTTTTCTACAAAACACTATACACTACACTCGACGCGCATTTCGCCAACAAAGTTGGCATCAGCTGGAGATGATTAAAACTTTATCTGTAGAGTTTTGATCTGTAGAGTTTTAATCATCTCCAGATGATGCCAACTTTATTGGCGAAACACGCGTCGAGTGTAGTGTATAGTGTTTTGGTGTTTTGTGGAAAACTCAGTGTTATCTTCACACCAAAGGTTCCAACCTACTCCAGGAAGAATATACAGCACATTACAATAAATGAAGCCAAGGAAATGCAGCAGCTTTTTAGCAATAATTTTTTTTGTAAGTGAACGAGGAAATAATTCAAAAATAGGTAACTTTTCTTTGTAACTGTCATGTAGTGTGTATAAAAAATTAAAATAACCACCTCCTTAAAATGAAAATAGCAGCCTAGGGGTCGCTAAAGTATTTGAAAAACTCCCCTCATGCCAGGAATACCATTTCTTTATACATTGATGAAGGCCCCATTGACTGAAAGTGAAAGTAAAATATGGTTTTTGTTCAATGTTCACAATATCGTATATTGTTCCTACGATATTGGTAAATATTTATGTTAGTGACTTTATGACTTCGGACAATTGTTAATTGTTTTTATTATTCCGCCTTATTATTTCAACATATTTTAATTTTTTTCAAATCACGAACAAATTGTGTTCTTTTTTTGAGGGACAATCATTTACACTGATACATTAAAATAAAATGTTTCCTAAATCCAAGGTCTAATACCTAGAATAAAAAATAATAAATTTGCCTGAATGATTCTAATGAACATTGTATTGAGTACCCAAGTAATAACCGGTTTCTCTTAAATATTCAGAGAGGCATTGTGCATTCCAACGAGGAAGACTTTTTTATAATCCACCCGCTGCCAAAGAGATTCCATAATGAAAACTCCAATCCTCACCTGCTGATACGTAAGAGTCACAGGTCTAATAACGCAGATCCAACGGAAACCTGCCCATATCGGAACGCAGATAGAATTAAGGCTAGTCCACTAGATACTCATGAGTTAGAAAATAGCCTAGAGGAATCACCACCTTTGCAACAAGCCAAAGATTTAAGTAAAGCCAAAGTTAATATGAGTAAATTGAAAATTCTGAAACGAAGAAAACGGGAAACTTTTCCGGAGGGAGCTCCCGCTTTTGTCGAAACTGCCGTTTTTGTGGACAGAGACCTCTTTGATCACATGAAGATTAATTTTCCAGTGGATACTGAGAGAGAATTGATTCGCTTCGTTCTAGCTATGATCAACGCAGTAAGTACATGTTATATGTCTTATACAGAGTATTTGATGACATAATAGGTCTTATAAAGAGTCTTTCAATAAGGACGCAATATTTGATCGAGATATTGAGATATCCTCTAAATTTTTTTTTGAGAGAATATTTTATGGTATTAAGGATGAAATATAACGTCGTCCAAATATCTGCCGCGGCTTTGCTTGATCGCACGTATTCGGGAGGTTCTATTTTCGATGACTTTGTCGCATAAATCTGGTTGGCGTTATGAAGAGCATTAATTGTTTGCGGTTAATTCGCATCGACCTGCGATTTAAGATAGCCCCAAAGGAAGAAATTTCGAAGTTATAACACGATCTCGAGGTTAAGTCGCCGCTGCGCAAGATAACCATGCCCTAAAACCGGTCGTGCAAGATGTCCATCGTGACATGCGCTGTGTGACACGCAGCGCCATTCTGTTGGAACCACATATCATCGGTAGCCATATCATCCAGTTTAGGTCACAGGAAGTTGCTCATCATCGATCTGTAGCGCTCGTCGTTGATGGTTATGGCAATGACAGCTTTGTTTTGGAATAAGTATGGACCAATGATTCCGCCAGACCAAAATCCACACCAAACAGTGACTTTCTCGGGATGCATTTGGTACTGGTGTATCTCGTGTGGATTGGTATCGTCCCAAATCCGACAATTTTGCTTGTTCACATATCCATTCATCGTCGCTAAAGATGATTTGTTTGGCGAAATTTGGGTCAACTTCAACTTCAACTCAATTTGGGTCAGTCAACTTCAAACTGCTCCAGAGCCCAATCAGCGAACACACGGCGTTGTCATGGTTGTTTACATTAAGTTCCTGGGTCAGTTGGATTTTATATGGGCGCAGATCCAAATCTCGACGCAAAATTCGCCAAGTTGAAGTCGCAAAAAGACCAAATTGTTGTGAACAATGAGAAATTGAGTGATTCGGATTTTCCCGTACACTCTCACGCGCAGCAGCGAAGTTCTCAACAGACCTTGTTTTTCGGTGACGCACGGGTGTTGGCTCATTATTTATCAAGCCGATTGACTCGAATTTGGCCACCAAACGTCGAATAGTTCATTCGGTGGGGCGGCTCGGCTGTGGCAAGGATAAAAATCACGTATACGTGGAACGTTTCTCGAATGGAGCACTGATTTTGAATATACAATTTGATGATTTGCACACATTTTTGAACGTTATAATTTGCCACGGTTTTATGCTATATACTACTGAATAGTTAATAATAAAATTGACAGATATTTCTTTAAGAACGTGGCCGCTATAGCCTAGAAAATTTCGAGCGTCCCTATTGAAAGACCCTGTATAGAGAACGTAATCATATAAATAGCTAGTAATTCTAAACTAATAATGTAAATTTCTAGGCAGAATTGTAATACAAACTATGCATTGCATTTATAACCCTTGTCATTTTGTGAAATTTAATTTCTTCTAAAAATGTAAAGGGATAATTAGACAAAATTTTATTTTTCACATTAGAAGAATGTACGAATATTAAAAATTATGATTTGGAGACACTTTTATGAAATATTATTTTAATAGCAGTTGTTTTATTTATAATCATTTGAAAAAGATTGTATAGGTTATAAGACACTATATTTTGAACCGTTGTAATTTTACGAAAGTTAATTGGTTGCCAAATTGTAAAAGAATAATTACATAGAATTTTATGTTTTACATTAGGGCAATATATGAGTATATTAGAAATAATGATTTAGATATATTTTTATTAATATTGATATTCATAGATTTCAAGAAAAAATACATTTTTCCTTGAAAATTATTTGAAGAATATTGCTATGCTACTTTGTCTGAAATGTAGTTCAAATTGCCAATTTCACATCACACCCAGCAAATATCAGTTACAGAGAATTAATTGCTTCTGCGATGTTCATACCAGTAACGGAATAAAATCAACACAATGTCTGGTGTAAACCTATCGGTATAATTCTTAATTAAATTATACACCGTTAATTCCATATTATCTAAAAAATAAAGACAAAAGGTTTTGAAATGGAATATATTTTATTCTAGTCTTCTTTCTAATGTAAGCTACTATACTGAATGAATACTATACTATATAAGCTAAGTAAAGCTATATAAGCAAAGTAAACTACTATACTATAAGTATAGTAGTTACTATACTATATGAATATTCTTTTGATAAAATGGGATATGGTTTTTACTGAAAGTAAAATATTTGTTCTTGGTAACAATTATCTTAGTAATAAATAGTACATAGACAATAAATGAAAAATGACAACTATAAAACATGCATTCATATTACTTTGTTTTCTTCATTGTTCGTAACAAATGGGTTAGGTACAATCAGGGTCAGATGCACGGCGGGGCAACCAGGGCCCCCACACATTGAGGGCCTCCACAAACCGTGGATTAAAAAATTTTATAACATTAAATTTTTTTAATCATTAAAAAAGTAATGAGCAATGAAATATATCCAAACAAGGGGTATTTTCATCCTATGCCAAATCTATTCAGTGGTGAAATTACAAAATTTAGGCCTCATGCAAAATTCAACAGCGGCAAAATTTAATGTTTATTTATTGGATACGGGGAAAAATGTACGCCGGTTAAAGAGCAAAATGACAGCTAAATACGAGATAAAATGCAAGCTTTCAAAGAGTAGATTTTTAAAAAATTACAAAAAATAGAATAGTATATATTTTAATAGTGGAAATTTGTTTTTTAAATGTAAAAATAAAATTATCGAAAGATATTGATTGATTGAAAGGGCCTCCACTTTTTTATTGTCCCGGGCTCCGACACCCCTGCATCCGGCTCTGGGTACAATACATATCCTACTTTACATTAGGTACATTGGTACATTTTTTTTACTTTATATTAGGTTACATTTAGGTTCTTAAACACAAATAGTTTAGGTATTCAGTGAAATCGTCCAGCGATTGAAACAGAAATAAAAAGAGATTTTTTAGTTATCTAAGCAGTTATATTCAACAAAATTGGTCAATACTTCAAACGTGAAATCCTCCAACGATTTAAAAAAAAAATTAAAAGAAACTTTCCTCTCACAAAAGCAACTTTTTTTAATAAAAATGACCAATACTCTTAGGTTGTCTTTTTGGGACTGACAGCACCGCTCGGCCATAAAGTGGGACAGAAATGACGAACAGCCATATTGCCTTAAGTTTTAGCAATGTCTACATTAAGGATACATACATTCTCACTATAGTGTAGTTGTATTGCACAGATGATAATCTACTGTATACGGAGTAAAGTGTACTGAATTTTGGTATATTTGTATGCCTAAATTATATTATAAAATATAATTATAATGGTGAAAAGTCTCATTAGTTACACCAGCGTTTAAGTTACACAAGAAATAGTGAAACTTTATGTAGAAAAAGTCTCTAGAAATGCAGACCTTCTGCGGAAACTAGAAAAAAGGAGAAATTATTTATATTTTTGAAATTAAGTTAACGGTATATGAATAAGATATGTGGCATTTCATCGATTTTTATTTTACAGGTCCAATTGTTGTATCACGATCCTAGCTTGGGTAGGCCAGTTAACTTTGTTCTTAAAAGACTAGAAATTTTGAAAGAGGAAGCCGCGGGTTTATCGAGACCTCCTGATATCGACAGGTTTTTGTCCAACTTTTGTAATTGGCAGAGGACTAAAAATCCCGCTGGCGACAGGGAACCGTTACACTGGGACCATGCTTTAATTTTGACTGGATTGGATTTGTACGTGCGAGGAAAACACGGGAAAATATCTAGTCAAGTGGTTGGTAAGTGTGTGTCTTCTTCCAACATTTTCCCGCTTATCAGTATTTCTTTTTGAAGTTCTCTATTTCTAATGAAAAGGAGACGAATTCAAAGGAAATAATTTTGAACATATTTTTTGATAAGATATTGATTATTCATTTTTTTTTTAGGATTAGCACCCGTTTCTGGAATGTGTACGGCATCTAGTAGTTGTACAGTCAATGAAGGAAGGCATTTTGAAAGCGTTTATGTGGTTGCACATGAAATTGGCCATAAGTGAGTTTACATCGTTTTATAATATAGTTTCATTATCATACATTACCCACTATTTCATAAATAATCTTCACTTGTAATAGTCATGCAGATATGTATTTGCGATGATATATTTTAATGAACACATACAAGATGGTATATTTAAAACTGTCGTCTTCTCCCATTCTAACGCATTGTTGCATCAAAAACACAATCTGTGTTATTTAATCGAAACACCCTCATACATTTTACATATTTTACTGTACATTATCGAAGCCACAGAACAACTAGAGAATATATCACAAATAATCAATTAATAATAATGGAGATTTTAGTTTTCTAAGAAATGTATTGTACATATGAGGGGGATACCCAAAATAACCGGAAACTATTTTTTTTAAATTTGTTTATTTAATTTTTAAACAAAAAGCCAATCCCCTTCAAAGTACTCTCCACTGACACTAGTACACTTGTCTAAGCTTTTAAACCATTGTTTAAAAAAAATTTAAAATTCGTCTTCTGTGATGTCCGACAGTGCCTGCGTCGTTTTTTCTTCACCTCAGCAACGTCGACAAAATGCTTTTCTTTCACGTCCCTTTCATTCGGGGGAATAAAAAAATCGGAGGGGCAAGGTTCAAATGTTGGTAAAAAATTAGCAGTTAGAATTCGCTGAATTGAACTCCAAGTCACTACAGACAGCTCTACAACTTCATCAATGGTTCGTTGTCGATTTTCCAGAATAATTTTACGAATTATTTCAACATTTTCATCGGTTCCTGTTGTGGATGGACGACCAGAGCGAGGTTTGTCATCAGTTCACATTTCACCTCTTTTGAAAGGGGAAAACCACTCAAACACATGAGTTTTCTTAATAAAACCATCTTTGTAAGTCCTTCTTAACATTCTGTGCCAGTTTTTCCGAGAAAGAAGCAAAACTTTGCGGCTACATACTGTTCACGAGAATCAGCAATTGCAAAATGACTGACGACGAGCACACAAAACTCTCGGTAAAAGAATCACACAAACCGAACAGAACCTTCATTAGTAACGACGCTTGGTTCATTGACCCGGGAATGGTAGCTCTATACGCTCATAGCGGCAGAACGCGGTACTACAAACACTCCGCACACCACAGTCTACAACATCAGTTCTGTTTCTTTTGGGTACCCCTTCGTAGATGAATATTTACATAGAGACATGTATGTACAACATTCCATAGTATATGAATACATTTAATTAGGTTCATAATTTGTATTGAAATTTTACACTCAAAAATGTATGGTGATGGATGAAGGATTCTTATCATGAATCATGAACTGTTAATGCGTTATGGGGCGGGGGTGTTTTTTAACCTCCAAGATATTTGAATTTTAATCCCATTGACTATTTCATTCGGATAATTTAAAAAAAGTAATCGTATAATAATTATACAAGACACCTCCAAAATTTTACAATTGTATACATATAATTGTGTTAATTGTATATATTACAATTTGCTCTTATGTAACATATGATGGCCAATGTTTTGAAGAAAACTGGTGAAAGTGAAAGGTAAAAGTAATATTTATTTAGTAAACAAGGACACAAAATGTGATTACATTTCTTTGAATTTCTCGTACTATTATGGAATTATGGGTATGAGAATTAATTAAAATATAAAGATGTATACGGCGAACGACTGAATATCAAATATCCCATTCTTCTCCCCACTGGAACAACTGGAGAATATGGGTCAGGTTTGGCATATTTACTAAATCACAAGAATGAAATATTAAAAAGTATTAAAAATAAGTCACAATACATAAAATACCCATAACAGTTACATAATAATTATAAGTATAATGTTAATTACACAATAATTAAAAGTATGTTAATGGAATTCCTTAAATAAATATGCCAGTGATGTAGAACCTTCTCTGGACATCTCCTTATTTATTTAGTAACACAATAAGAGTAGATATCATACACAGATAACGTTATGTAATTATTTTTTAACCTATATCATGACCATCTTATAATATTTTTCGGCGATTCAAAATATCAACATGGCATTTATATTTAAAATTGTTTGTGCAAATTATTTGCACACATTTTCGCATCAAATTAATTATCGCTTACACCGAGAAAGTTTTCAGTGTTTTATTTTTATCCAATGCTTCACCTTTCTATACGCAATGATGATCTCTATTATGTTACTATTGCACAACATATTTTAATGTAATATCTATATGAGACAACATAATTCACACAAACTGAGAAAACATTTACTTAATTTTTTATGTATGAATAGAATGGAAATACATCTAGAGGTCCGTATTAAATGAACTATCATGTACTCTGTTGCACCTTAGCCATCTTTAGAAATAAAATTGTGTCCTCTATAGTATTATTTTCTCTAAGTTCAATCATTATTATTAACTGGAAAAATTTTAACTTACAGTCTAGGAATGAGACACGATGGCCCACTAGCTGAAAATGACTGTGATCCGAGTACTTACATAATGTCGCCAACTCTAGGAAGTGGAAAAATCACATGGTCCGCTTGTAGTAAAAGATACCTACAGAAATTTCTGGAGTAAGTAAGATACTAGTAGGTAATAGATAGATTATCTGTATACTATACTCTATATTTAATTGCCAGATATATTAAATATCTGATACTAGATGAATACTTTGGCTACTGTACCTCTGTTTAATAGTATACATCTTTTCGTCAAAATAATTTATGAATGCAACATTAATTTGTCTTTATTTTTACAATAGCACGCCTCAGTCAAGATGTTTGTTAGATCATGGTAGTTCAGCGGGCCAATTAGATCACAGTGCAGAGGGTGGGTTACCAGGGGAACGATTTGATGCCAATCAACAATGTAAGTTTAAGGATTTGTATAATTTTACCTGAAAGTTCTGTTAAACAAAGTTTAGCCGCTTTGGCACTTTTGCTAATTAATGAAATACTTTACATTACTGACATGACATTAATATAGATTATAACTTTCCAACTGTAAGGAGTTGGCCTATAGGCCTAGACTACTGCCACTCCTTATTCTCTACCCTATTCTAGACTACTTTGGGTAATTCTGACATGTCTTAGTGAAGTTAAGATTTCATACTGGCCAGTAAATCTACAGTCCCTACATTAAGTGTCCAGTTGGATGATCTAATATTATTATAATGATGTTTCTGTTTTGGTGTAATAAGTTTTACATAAATTTAGACGGTTATTCCTTCATAAATATTTTTGTCTATCCGTGTTGCAGGAAGCTCCTTTGCCATTTACCCTAGAATTACTGTATGCTCATTTACAAGCAACCCTTAGCTAATTCATAAGGCCCTTCCGTTGCCCGTCTTCCATGTCTTTGAGCTTCTTTAATTGCGCCTTAATATGTCATTGCATATATTGCCAGATATTTTGGGCCTTTGCACTCCACGTTAGGTATCAATTTATGCTGATATAGGCTTAGTGAAGGATAAAAGAACCAACATACTGATTTACCACCATATTAATATATTAACATACAAAATTAGTATTAATAAATAGGGAAACATATATTTAGCAGTGTTATTCAAAATATTGGATGCCGGGGAGGAAGCGTTTGTTGATAGATAAGGCCGTAATGACACTAGAAGTAGTCCCATCGAGACATCAACGAACTGGTTTGATAGTATTCTTAGCTTTCTGCAATGGATGTATTTTATGTGGTGCTGTGCCAGCAAGTTTAAATGCGTCAGAAAATACTTAAATGATATATCTAAAATTATGTATTTAATAGGAACCGTCGACCCTACAGTCTTTCTCACTGTATGCGACTTTTTATTTTATATCAAAAACATATAATAATTAATTAACCAACAAAATATTTATTTCAATAGATACTAACTAGTCTAATAAAAACGAAGCGATCTGACAAAATCAAGTATTACAATAATACATAATTAAAAACATGTAATTAACTCAAATAATAATATCCTCTGCTATGGTAAATATACTTATTTATTGTTACATCTAGTATGTATAAATGTTACTCCTAGTCTGTATGTCGAATAAACTATTAGAAATGTTCATTTGACATACATCTAAAATGCTCCAGATTTATAGGTTATTATCTTATAATATTTGATAAATTCTCCTTGAAAGGTATGTTAAAATATGGAAGGGGAAGTAAACATTCATCTCAACAGCCTCTCGATGATGTATGTCGTGATCTGCACTGCGAAAGAGAAAGATATACATGGACATCGCACCCAGCTTTGGAAGGTACTATGTGTGGAAATAATATGGTGAGTTGATTATCATTTATATATTATAGTGCTTTATAAAAAAAGAAATAGATAGTTGGATTTCAATACTTATAATTTTAATACATTTTTGGGATATAAACTATGAACGTTTAATTGTTTTTTAATCGCGTTTATACGAAAAAAAATTATGAAAGCGAGAAAGCCTGTATGTGATAAAGTACAAGATAATTAAATGTTTTAAAAAAATTCCATAAATACTATTTAATATTTTTACATGTCAAATATTAAATGTATTCGGTTGAGTTTAACTTTTTTTATTATATTCAAGAGTTGTATTGCATTGCTGCAATTAATAAAATATGAATATGCATACGTTGATTAAGCATATTAATCGTAAGAAAAATATATTTTTAGTGGTGCAGAGGAGGGCGATGTGTTGCCAGAGGCTTAGCCCTAAGTGCTGCATACACTTCCCAGCAAAGTTCATCACGAATAGAGAAAGTAAATGGAGGCTGGAGCAAATGGAAACCGTACAGTGATTGTGCCTCGGGATGCTTGTTCGGAGAAGAAGGTCGGTTAAGATCTGGGAGTACAGGGATAATGGTTTCTGAGAGGGCATGTAATAATCCACGGTACGTCTTTGAGAATGAAATGCAGTATTACACAAATTGACATAGTAGTATTTCTCTTGCGCTACTGTCTGAAAATACTAATAGTATATGATGGTATATACCTTATATTATATACAACGTGGCCCATTAAGAACCAAGACACATGTCTAATACTTTTTAGGCATACGATTTAAGTGACGTTCTTCTGATGTACTTTTTAATTTAATTTTTAAACCTATTACCAAGAAGCAGATGCTAATTTATGGCTTGCAGCGACTTTATTTTTCGAAGCGATTGTTTTGGAAGTCTTTTGAAGGATTTTTTAATTAAAAATATGGCAACATAACCTTAATGAACATCATACAGGGTGCGACAGTCAATACTGACGGGTTTTGAATTAGAAGTCAATGAACTTTGAAGATTTAAAAAAATATTTGAAAGAGGAAGAGTAGAAGTTTATAATGTATCCAAAATTTTTTAGAAAATTTAGAATTTGTGTAGAAGATTTAAAAAATATTTAAAGAGGAAGAGTAGAAGTTTATAATGTATCGAAAACTTTTTAGAAAATTCATTATATGGCAAAAATAACGTCAGGTAAATGATGATCTCCACTTTAGGCGTACTGCTCGAGTCGATTGGCGAAATTCGTCATCACTCTTGCCAAGGTTTGGGGTGGGATCAAATTTCTCGCCGGCTCTATGGTGCCCAATAGCGGAAATTTTGTTTATTAACGTAACCATTAAGGTAGAAGTGGGCTTCGTCCGTAGCACCGAACAGAAATTATAACTAGAAGGTTCACTCTCCGGCGCTACTTTTATCTTGCGCTTACAAAGGACACGCCGCCATGCAGCTATTGAACGCCAGCCTTCTTGAGTATATGGGGGATACTTCGTACGATACTATACATGCACCACGTGCTAGTCTCGCTAGTCCAGCTAATTCTTGCTGGACGACGAGATGGGGTAAAGAGGGAAACTTAGCGGGCGGAGCTTAGATTGAACCTTTTAGTTGTAATTCCTGTTCGGTGTCCATAGTCAACATGAGCATCTGAGGATCTTCATTGATCCTCTCCATGAACGATCGCTATCTTGTACGGGTGATATTTCAAGTCTTCATGAAGAATCCGCCGAACAGTCCTATCGAACATCCTTAACGCCCGAGCACGAAGACGAACTGAACGACTGGGGCTCTGTTCAAAAGTAGCTCGTACAGCCTCAACGTTTGCAGGTCACCTTGTTGTCCAGAAGGACCTCCTCTTCTCCTTGATTTTCCGACTGCTGTATCCCTAAAGTTTCTAACCCACAAGAGAATGATGTTCCGAGGTGGAGTTCGCCCACGAGGAGGAACATTGAAATGCAACCGAAACTACAGCTGTGTTAACACCACATAATCATTATATTTAAAAGACGCCTCGGCGGCAAAGGCGTAGTGTGCAGGAGTCCAAGCCTCCATTGTAACTAAACTTCCACATCCGAAGAAGAGGAGGAGACTAACCTCCAACCCTAGGACATCCCTACCAGGTCCTAGCTCCATTCCAAAACCGTCAGTATTCACTGCCGGACTCGGTATAAAGCTCCAGTATCTCACATTTCATTAATCTATATTGCACAATAACATGATAGTTTTAAATTAACTAAGTTTGTTTCTGATTGAAGCATTAGGAAGCATTACAAGAAGTGCAAAAAATGGTGAAAAGTTGAAAACGACAAGATAGTAAAAATAATGAAAACAAATTAAAGGCCACAGTTATTTTTTTCAAATTACTTCCTTGTATACTGCAAAAGAAATAAACTGGTGTCCTGTATTGTTCAGGAGCAGCTGAGGAAAAAGCTTCAGCTGCTTATCCAAAAACAGGAGTTTTGCCTGTGACAATATTTTTTTAAAAGCATTCTCTACAGCTTTCGCTGTAGAGAATGCTTTTAAAAAGATAGAGAGACTTATGATAATATTTAAAGTTTCATCAAATTATTCCGCTGAATATTTTTATGGCCATAATTTTTTCTATTGTATTTAAATTTTAAAATAGGTGAATAGAAATGCTTAAAAATAAATATAACTTACCTACAGTTAGAGTCTATTGTTACAAATTATAATCAGCACCCTCGGTAATTGGATTTCTTTAATATCATAATTATTTCCTGGTTGCCTGTGAACAAACAAGACACTAGTTAATTTACTTTGCATTTTCCGAAGATAAATCACGAGGTAGACCTACGGTCTTCAGTGGTTTTTTAATAATAACTTGTAACCAACTTTGTACCCATTTCCAACTTGCTGTTAGATTTCTTAATAGCTTAGGCTCATGAAAATTATAATGCAATTATAATTTGATCAAATTTAATACGCTGCAACTTTAAATGATGCTGATTGAAATTAAGTTGCCAGGTTTTTAAAAGAAACATATTTTAAATACATCTCTAAGATGATTTTCTGAAAAATTGCTTCGAACAAAAAATCATAACAGGTCCTGAACTAGAAAATGAATCTTCACAACAGGTTTAGCAAGTACATTCATTAATTCACAAGCAACTATATACAGGGTTTCTCGCGGTAGCCGTTCGTTAGAAGTATTCGTGGTTAGAAAAAACTTAGAATCCTGAATTTTCGAACTCCAGGATTATTCAAGATTCTACTTCATTTTAAAATATTTTCAACGTCATACCGCTTCCGGTTATCCCGGAAGTCGCTAGTAAATTTCTTATTTTAAATAGAATATTCGGTATATTATTTCATTTTTGGATTCCTGAGAAAATTTCATGATGAGTTCCATCAGATTTCCCTATACTTATTTTCAACACTGTGCCTTTTACCCATTTTCGACTGGTACTAAGCGCTTCTGTGGTAGACGGAAGCACAAGAATGGTACTTTCGAAATCCACATTGGCAATTAATTTATCGCGAACGGGGTGTCCAAAATTTTATCACCAATTACATCATCTTCAAGGTTGAAAAAGTTCGTTGTTTCAAATATGATGCCCTGCATATTATTTGATGATCGGATGCAGAATTTGATTCTGCATTGATTCGCTATAGCTTTCCCTATACCTATTTCCAACGGTTTTCTTGTTAATCCATATTTTTTATTTTAATGTGATTTCTGGCAGAAACCGATACATCGTTTGTTTTTCGAAACAAAATGAACATGACTCAAACGGCAGAAATTCACTTTAATTAGAACATGAAAACAAAACAGGAACATAACAAAATTTAGAACGTAATAATAAATGAAAAATATAAAAAAAGTTGGAACATAATAACAAGAAATAATAAGTGAATGTAAAATTACAATAATGTTCTATATGATCGCCATATTGGTTCAAGCACTAGATAACTCTGTCATATACTCCTCGCGAAACAGACCCCCGAAGTTCGTCAGGACTTAAGATTAGTAAACGCATCGTGAACAAGGTTCAATAATTCCTATCTAGTTTGTACAGGCCTAGAGTACACTAGTTCTTTTATACGGCCCCAGAGGTAAAAATCCAAGGGCGTCAAATCAGATGATCTAGGTGGCCAGTTCCAGGGTCCTTGTGGACCAATCCATCGATCCTCGAAGATCAAGGTCAACTGCTGGTGTACAGCTATAGTGGAATGTGCTGGAGCACCATCCAGCTAATACCAACAGTTTGCTCTGTCACGTTGAGGTAGAGCATTTAGGAAATCACTAACAAACCCTCTGAGTATCTCCAGATATCTAGCCCCATTCAAATTTTCATCATGCACTTGATATGCGACTCTATTGTCTATAATTTTAAACAAAAATCATTAAAACTAAAGTGGTCCTGGTGATTATGTTCCCTTATGACGTGTGGATTATCTTGTGCCCACTAGTGATTATTTCGACGATTTATAATTCCTTGCCTGCTGAATTTTGATTCATCAGTCCACATAATCTCTTGAAGAAATCTCGGATCTTCGGTCATTTTTATGCACATGAACTCGCAAAAGTCGATTCGTCTTGCCTCATCACCAAGACGTAATTCGTGTACAATTATTTCAGAAAAAGGATGCATTTTATGTTTTCTTAATATTCTGAGGATTGATGCTCTTGAAATACCCAAATGTCCCAAATCCAAGAAAACCATTGGAAACAGGTATAAGGAAAGTTATAGCGAGTTGATGCAGCATCAAATTCTGCATCCGATCATCCAATAATATACAAAGTGTCACATTTAAAATAACGAACTTTTTCAACATTGAAGATGATGTAATTGGTGATAAAATTTTGGACACCCTGTTTGCGATAAATTAATTGTCAATGTGGATTTCGAAAGTACCATTATTGTGCTTCCGTCTACCTCAGAAGCGCTTAGCACCAGTCGAAAATGGGTAAAAGGCACAGTGTTGAAGATAAGGCTACGTCTTTCAAAATTTTCAAATTAATCAAAATATCTAAGAAACAGTTGAAAATAGGTATAGGGAAACCTGATGTAACTCATGAAATTTTCTCAGAAATCCAAAAATGAAATAATATACCGGGTGTTCTATTTAAAATAAGGAAGTTACTGGAGACTTGCGGGATAACCGGAAGTGGTATGACCTTGAAAATATTTCAAAATGAAAGAGCATCTTGAATAACCCTGGAGTCAAGAAATTCAGAATTCTAAGTTTTTCCTAACCACGAAAACTTCTAACGAACGACTAGGAATTTAGAGGAATGTCTTGGTTATTCATAGATCGTACGTATAATATAAGATCTATTTCATAGTTTCATGACTTTGTATAGAAAGAAAGTAAAATGTACATATCAAAAAAAGAGACTTTCTCTGAAAAGACTATCTTCTCAGCATTGACATCATAGATTTAAATAAATATGCCACAGTCCTACATTGAAAAAATATTCAGTAAGATACAAATAAGCTGCGTTTGATTCTAAATTAGGATATTTTGTATTTATATATTTTATCGATAACTCAAATATGTATAGTTCATCAACAACAGGAACAAGTATCAAAACTGCGATATTGGGTCGTCTAAGAGGTGCGCAGTAAATAGCCTGATCTTTATTTAGTCGCATTGAAAACTTTGCAGAGTGATGTATATGCAATGTGAATATACACGAAGCTCGATCTGACCGAGCGTAAAGAGTATCCTTTTTTCCCTTCAAATGCTGCCTCACTCTTTCTTCGACACATCATAGAGAATCTCACACTTTCTTCTATTATTGACACTAAGTTGTACATATTAGATCTTCTATTTATTTGCTGGTTAAATTACTGGTTGATAATGTTTACACAATTGATCCCAAAGGTAGACAATTAGTACTACCATCTCTTAAATTCAACAAATCAGTTGTCCTGTAATATACCTAAACACAACAAAAACTATATATGAATAATTTCACCGAGTATTTAAGTAATCAGTAACTGATTTATTAAATTATTTATTATTTACAAAGCAACGTATGGCCAGATCTTCTGAGGGTACCTCAGAGTTTACTCGCAGAAAGTCTCCTAGTTGCTTAGATTGATACGAGGTAAAGATGCTAATCGATTGGGACTGGCCTTGATTACAGCCTCGGAGTAATCCGTTTAAGGGCTCGATTCCTACATCAGTCAGCTGTGTGGGATTCCTGATGACTGACTGGCTGTTGTGTGGAATAGCATTTTTGATTTAAAATTCGTCCAATGCAAAACTGCGTCTTCAATCCTAAACCTCTTTTTCTTTCTGAGACATCTATTTCAGTTTATAGATCATTTTGTATAAAAAACATTATTAAATAACGTGTTTTTATTCAACATTTTCAGTCCAGAGGGTAACGGTGCAGAGTGCGAAGGTCCTTCCACAAAATATTCCACATGCACTGCCCAACAATGCCTGAACGTTCCTAGGCTGACGATACGTGAATTCGCAGAGCAAATTTGCACCAGAGCCAAGGAAGTTGATAAGGACTTATCAGGATCGGGAATGCAAAAAATAAGCTCGGATCGTGAGTACAATCATACTACTTATAATTTCATCAAATCATTCTGCGTATATTATTAGCCGAAGAGGCCTGCCTTGTATGGTGCCAAAAGCGAAACGGTGGTACCAAAAGCCGAGGCTGGAACTTCCCGGATGGCACGGCCTGCCAGACCCGAAGAAACCGCTATGGAAAGGTTAGTTATTGTATTAAAGGAAAATGCGAGGAATTCGTTTGTGATCCATACGACGAGGCGGCATTTGCCCAGTCACCTGATCTGTGTCCCGTTGACAAAGATGATAATGAAATAACCTGGCGTACCGGACTAAGAAGAAGAGAAGGCGCGGTCAGGTGGAAAAGTGCTAGTGGCTGCCATTACAATTGTGTTTCTCCTGGATCCGGCGTCAGGTTGGTGATGAGTAAAGGAAAATTCGGGCGGTCGAGTATCCAGCTGTGTCAACCAGATAAATATGTAAGTATATATACTTTTTAAAGAAAATATACCCTCACAGCGTCAATATAGAAGATGCGCTCATGGCCACTGTCGAATTATGTATAATTGTACATTGTTCTATATTTCCTTTATAGAATTTGCCTACATAAAAATTAATTCACATATGTTCTATGCAGAAAGTATGTAATGAGACATTATTGACATGTTCCCTCTAAATATAGACCATAATAACTTAATTAATTATACAGTGAGTACGTAAAAGGTTGGAACAAATTCAATAAAAAAAGTTACAGAGCATAATAAGATAGAAATATTCAGATACGTCGATTTGGGTTTTTAAATACCCATTTTTTGGTATTTGTTTTGGGTTACATGGTAAATTTGTGGTAGATATGACAACTTTCTATATTAGTTAAAATTTTTATAGCATGTATTTCCGTTCTTTCGTTTCTACATTGCTTTTAACTAGATTTTTTAGAATTCTACTTTCTGCTGTTTCTACGTTATTTAATACTTAACACTGTTTTGATACTTCTGTTACTCATTCTAAGATTTTTATACGTTATTTGGTTAATATGCAACACTATTATTTATGTATTGTCACAAGTTTTCAAAATATCATACGTTTAAGTGAGCGTTAAACCCAACAATTTGAACTTCAAACTTACATGAACTTCCACAAACTTTACAGTGACTTATTTGTCTTTATTTGTTATATCTATTTTTCTATTTATCTATTTTTTAGGGCTGTGGAAGAGTAAAGTCACCATTTCAACATGCATCTACGGTTTGTGCAAAATACAAGGAGAGGGTCAGAAGACTTTCCGGATTAGGAATGCAAATTTCACCAGCCGTAGGTATGAATTCTCAAGATCTTAACAATAATTTTAATGAATAAAATATAAATAGAAGTTATGGCGATTTTCCATGAACTATTTTGATATTTTACTTACACTTACAGAGGATCCAGATAGACCTTGCCGGGTGGCTTGTCAAGATGATACAATTTCTCATAGGTTTTACTTAGTTAACGGGGAAGATGGGTGGTTTCCATTTGGAACAGATTGCTCAAGGGGTAGTTCGGATAAAAAAGCATACTGTGTTAGCGGAAAATGTCTGGTAATTATATATAAAGTATATTATTACTCTCTTTCTGGGACTGCTAATTAGTTACAAAGGATAATAATATATAAACCGACAAAGAGATAAAACTCAACCATTTTAGGAGTTTGGAACGGATGACACTCCAGTATCAGAAACCGAATTCACTTTGCCACTATTATCAAGATCTCGAAGGTCACTTCACACTAATAGTTCTACAAAAATTACTGCCAAACTAAATCAGAAGCAGTTAGATGAGATAATAGGAGAATTAAACAAGACACTGTCAGGTAAAAGACGTTAAACAATAATTAGAAATTTCCTCTGAACTGAATGGATTTTCTTAGGACAGACTTTTTGATATTAAATACAAGTAATGTATATCTTTTACATTAAATCGATGGTAATATTATTTAATATTTATATTTAAAGTGGTTATTTGTACACATTTAAAGCACATACAATTTATATTTGAAGCTGTTTAAATTGGCTCAAAAAATATAAATAAATATGATTGACCCTGATTGAACATACACAAGTTATTTTAAGCTCTAACCTATTTGATGAACATTCCATTCTATTCTAGTGTGCCACAGGGATTCATTATCGGACCATTATTAGTCTTCATATACATCTCAGATTTTAATAAGTATTTAGAAACTCGCAGAATTCATTATATATACGTACACGGATCGACTCTTAAATTCTTATGAAACTGTTCACATCGAATTCAAACGAATTCAAAACTTAAAATTATGAGTAAATAAGATAATTTATTTTTATTATTAAATACGGACATGACACAAATCAATATCGCATCGTATCGTATCTGTCAATGCGATTGTTCGTATTGACAGATAAATAAGGAGATTTCCAATATTAATTTCAATTTAGAAGTAAATTAAGATTTTGGACAGAAAAACTAACGGTCAATAGTACAGTTTAAAAGCCCAAATAATATTAACTATTAAAGAAACTTAAGGCTTAAATATATAACCAATTTTTATTTTCTGACAACTTGTTTATGAAGGAAGCTTTTCTCGAGAAAATATTGAGAATCTCACGTAACACCATTTTGGCATATAGCATAGTAACTCTACCAACTTTTGTCTTTTAAAATGGTTATTTTCGTAAATTTGCGTTGATGTACATATTTCAATAATTTCTTGTGGTAATACACTTATTACTAGAGCAGGGAAAATGGTCTGGGTACTACAGGTGTACACATATATTAGGTTTCATAAATAATAACTTATTATTACATATATAGTAATAATAAGTTATAATTTATAAAACATTGAAACATATACATTGTTAAACAGAATTGTCACAACCTCGATATGATCGCAGTATCATGTTTCTATAGTTGTTTCATTGAAATTTGTTCGCCTTAATGAAGAAATGTTAGACAATGTAGACAATGGCCGTTTAACATTTAGTGATGTTTAAGATTTTTGACTTTATTCTGTCCCAAGATGTAAAGCATGAAATTTACTTGCACCATATAAAAAGTTACCACATAACAGCCCACAGAATGAATGGTTCCGGCACCAGTAGTCGTAAACATTAACAGTTTATTTTTTGAAAGTTGATTTTGTTTTAAATCCGTGGTCTCGTCTAGAGATAACCACTTTTTTATTTCATAATTCAAATATAATCCTATTTTCGATTGCTTCGCGTGGAGATGGTACCTCAGTACGCAACGCTAACTTGGCAATTGCTTATGCATTGATTCCAGAACGAATGAAATGCGTCATTATTTAATACACGTAATAGTATATTACAAGCGATCGGCTTGTAATAAAGTTACATAAACATAAATTTGTGTATTTTGTTTCACGCCAATTTTTTTTTTATGTATATCGTGCACTGTTTACGTTTCCTACAGTCTCTTTGGTTTACACATCAAAGGCGTGCCGTGCCGTAAATTAAACATTATTTTTTCACTGTCGCGTTGTATGCTGTCTTTTCAGTCGCATGTTAAGGGTTTTGTACCGTTGGAAACTCTCCTATAAACTTTTTTACGGTGTCAGCAAGGAATTATTTGTTAACTCTACAACGCGCAAGCAAAATTGTAATACAACCATTATTAATTAATCAATAAGCATTCGAGCTCTATCAACGACCTACGCAAAAATCTAGTGGCAACTGAGAGCCGGCGATCAGCCGGTGTAAATAGCCACCGTGATGAGCAATGGTCGATACCTTTGGAATCCGAACTAAAGTTGCTCGCTCTACTTACTATAATAGAAAGTAATCACAAGCATACCACAGACAATGACACTAAATCTTTCGTTGATTGCACAAAGCAAATTATTTCTAGTGAAATAATTTGCTTTATGAAATAACTTGTTGAAAGAATTTCTGGTGGAAATAAAATAGGTGTATTTTGGAAAATTAAGTAGGGATATTCTGAATCTACTCAGCAGTATGTCAGATGAGTATTCATCATTAATTTTATTACCTGCAAGGATCTTACCGTTTCTCATTCATGAAAATCTATTAGAAAACATTCATGTCAGATTTTATTAAATATCTTTAAAATATATATAACTACTGTGAAAGATTTTTAAGGGATGTTAATAATTTGTAGTTGAATGTTCATGTAGGAGGCGTTCCACGAACATTGAAAGATTGCACGTTTCTCGACGCACATGATGGTAAAACATGAATAGCACACACTAACACTCAAGTATACTAGCGGAAAAGTAATGTAATCGTGTAAAGAAAATGGGGAAAACAATTTTTTTCGTTTTTCGGCCTAATAACCACAAAAAAAAAGGTTTTTAAAAAATTTTGATAACACCTATTGATTTTGAGGTGGATAGGACACACCCCACCCTGTCTATCGGTCATGAGAAAGCACGATGGTGGACTATTTGAGAATTTTTTTTGTTAGCACGATAACTTAACTAAATCGTGTTGGATCGATTGGGTTTTGACTGATTCTGATCGGGAACGTCTCCCAGACGACACCTATTGATTTTGAGGTGGATAGGACACACCCCACCCTGTCCATGGTTTATGAGAAAGCACGATGATGGACCATTTGAAAAAAAGTAAAACTGTCGCATAAAACTCATTCTGCATTTACGTGTTGGTTTATTTTTTCTCGATCACTCAATTTCGAAATATAGATGTTCTATGTGCGGAAAAGGCCGTTTTAAGGTTTTAAAACTGTTTATTCTTGTTACAATTGTTAACACATTTTTGTTTATTCCTTGTTATATACTATTTATTTGTATGTAATACATTTATTTATGATAGTTTGTGCAAAATTATTAAAATTAAACTGACAAATTGTTTTAAATTTTTTTTAAAATACTTTTGACATTTGAACCAATGACTTTTTGTTCCAGGAAATACTCAGCCCAACGATAAGCATAAGTTTGAAATCGATTTGAGTAACCCAATACATGTTAATATGGAAGTAGAACAAGAAAACTACCCCCAAAAATATTTTAGAAAGAATGATTACGATTACGCCAATTATGCTTAAGCTCCTTTTATATGTGATTGAATTATATTAAGTAAATATCATAGTATTATATTTCCCTTTAGTCTGTAGTACATATTTTTAATAAAATCTGTTATAGTAACTGGATTTCTCGTGTTGCTATTTATATAATACTGTTCCTTTTATATCTTACCAGTTTGTTTCAGGTTCTTACCTTCATAGTATATAAATAAAAACCATCCAAAAGTTTTTCTTTTAAATTATTTAATATAAAAAATAATAAAAAGTATACAATCTACAACTTATTTGGAAAAATTACTGATATATTTAAAAACGTTGAGATTACATCTTACAGTATAAAATATCACAGAAATTGTATTAACATATTACCATACTTGAACATTATTTAGCTTATGCTTTTTTAATTCCTCTTCAATTTGTTGTATTACAGAAAATAATTTTTGTGGTTCAGTGTAAAAGTACATCCATAGCTGTCTTCTGTAATTCTGCCATTTGTTAGGTATCATTTTTCTCTGAAAACATTGATATGTATCACCATCTTAAATAAATATATTTTGTTTATATTTCAAGACTAACCATATTTGAGGATATCTCCAAAGCCGATTTCACAGACACAATTTGTTTTTTAAAATGTTCTTCTATTTCTTGTAACACATAGTGAAGATCGGAAGGTATCAAAATTACTCGGTGTGTTGGACCACAAACCAAAAATGTTTGAAGAATATTTATGTTGCTTCTCCTACAATATCAAGATGCCAAAGGTTAGTAATACATGTAAAAAAATATAAAGCAGATAACGCTTACAAGTTTTCTGTGGTGTTATTAAAGTTGTTAAAATCCAAACAAAACAATTTATTTTCCAACATATTCAGTTCATCCCTGAATCCACTCATAACTTCCAAAGCTTTACTCAAACTAAAATCTTCTTCATCTGATAGAATTTTAATAATAGATTTAATTATTTTATATCTTTCACCGATTGCTTTTGAACTATAAACTTCATAATCTGATATTATTTGCTTCATTTTTTCCTGAAAGCAATAATAAAATGTATAGGGGGCACAAATGAAGATGATTATGAAGATATTCATTTCTTCAGTTATGAGCTTTAATTGGTAATTTTTTATACTTCATCTGAAAGAAATATCAGACTAGGTAGTCCACAGCCCGTCTACGGTTCTTATTTGATGTTGAAGAATAGAAGTTTTAGTTTACCCTTAGATTTATAACATATATTGGTTATGGGTAAGAGTAAAAATAAATGTGTTGCATAACTTTATAGAGTACTAGTTACAAATGAACGGTCATAAATGTATTTTTGATACATTACGAGCATAATCATTTATAGTTTATGATCATGTTAGATACTATGTAGTTTTGCCATAATAAAAATTTTCCATTCTATCATGGATGTTTCTAAATAATTAAAAACATCTATCTCAATAAAAATTAACTGAAAATATTAGAAACCTAAATTTTAAGAATTACTTGAAATTCCGGCATCTTAATTTTCATTGGTATTAACAAATTGTAGCTGTAAAGAAAGAAAATTTTATAATACCAAATTACTTACAGTTCGTACAGCACAACTTTGCAAATCTTTACTAATGTAATGAAGAGTTTTTCTGAAAAATTTGTCAGAATTATCGATATCGTTTTTTTCTTGAATGTAAAGCATGCTAAGTAAAATGTATTGGCAGACATATTTTAGTATCACATCTTCAATTTTTTTAAGACTGTCGAGTTTTGCCCTAAAACAAATTGTCAATAATATGATTTTCCGCAATTACAAAGAATGCTGCTTACTGATAAAGTTCCAATTCCTGTTGAGCATATTTAAATTTAGTTTGTGCAATATGTTGGTCTGCCAGTTTTTCAGACATATTATCCAACATTTCACACATTCTCTTTTTCGTTTCTTCTTTACTTTCTCGGCTCATATAAGTGAATACACTAGAAAACCAGTTATAATTGTAAGTTCTAAGCAATACATAAATGATGGGTATGATATTTATGTCGGGGTAACAATACTTAAATACAAAACTTTTGCAAGGAATGTAAAAATGAAATAATTGGTTTATCTAGTTCATCATAGTTGAAAAAAGTTCTAATGTATAAATATTTGTATGGTAATGACAGCTTACCTCTCAGAAAGGGACATCACAGAAACAATATTAGTTTTGTTCAAGTATGTAAGTATTTCCTTCAATTTTTCAACCTCTATTTTACTTACAAGATAGTTTTGATGGCTATGTAATATTCTAAAAAAAAAAGTATGTAAACATTGCATACATTTATACTAAGAAAAGAATTATACTGTATTCAATAAGCGCAAATCTTATTTATACATGAACGTGTGTACAGCAACAATAAATTTACGGTGCATAGAGAAATATAAAATAAATTTGTCAGTGATCTGTTCTTGGCTACTCCCTACATGTAATTAATTGGATATTGTTGGGAGTGGTTTGAAGTATGTTTCAAATATTCTATTTAATATTCCGCAAATGCAATATAAACTTATATGTTTTTTTCTTAACTTAAAATACATATGGCTCTGAATCCTTAAGTTTTGCTAATCAATTGTAAAGATTACCTGCTCTTCATTGTTGCTAAGCTATTAAATATACTGTCATTCGAGTTTATGGAATCCATACAATTTTGTGTTTCCATGTCTGTGCTATTGGTAGGTAGAAATTCACTCTCCAAAATTGGCATTAAAAATGAAGCCACACTTTCGAAATTTTCTTGACATACCTTTATATCCATGTTATTAATAAAGTTTGGTAGTGTGCTCTAAAAATACAATAGTCATTTCCTGTTTAAATTTATTTTTGAGTTTTAGCCAGATATACCTAAATCTTTTGGAGTGCCAAAACTAGTTAATCATAAAAATAAAATGTTCCGTCTTTAATGATTATCTTATACTTACAAATTCAAAATCATATAAATTTGACCCATATTTCACCAACTGCAAATGAAGTTTCTTATTTATATCATCCAATTTTTCACCTAAGGAATTACACAATTCTTGTGACGATTTTAACTTGACAGAAGTTTGAATTTCCTTAGATGTTATAACTGCTAGTTCTTTGGAAACATCACATTGCAACATTCTAAAAAATTAATATTATATACTTATTGTTAGCTACTATATGGTAATAAAAGAATAAATTACTCATTCATTCGAATTAAGTCATCAATGTGCCTCTCCTCCTCAAGGACTAAATCAATTTCGTCCTCAATAAATTCAGATTCAAGTGTATTTGAATCGACATCAAACAACCCGGGGTATTCTCGTTCAATGTTTTTTAATTCTCTTTCATACCGTTCATCAACGAGAGGTGTTTCCAATTCTAAAAATCTACAACACAATATAAACATGTTAACGAAGACGTCAAATAACACTACGTACTCCGAGCTTTCTAAGGGAGACATGTAATTTTTTTTAGATAAAGAAGTACACATCCAGGTTAACAAATTTTTCATGTCTTTATCATCGGTATCAAACCACGCTTTTACAACATTTGGACTTAAATTCAATAAACGAATGTTTAAATCACTAAATACATTTAATAAATCTTCACCAGTGTAATCAGACATATTTTCAATAAAAAGTTTTGTCAATCAACCGTTTCAAATTTCAAAATTCTAACCTAACATATTTATTCAGAGAGATATTTATATTTCTCGGCTGCGTTCAGAATTATGTTTTATGTATAGCATAGAAGTTCTGTTTACTGTCACAGAGAATGTTAATCAGTAATGGCATATTTATTTACACTGCAGTTCAGGTCACGCTCCGCACACGTTCCACTCAAGGCGCGATAAAATATTGTGACGTGCTATTTAAATAGAAATATTCATATTTGGCGCTTCGCTGACGATCTTTGACTACGGTCTTTCTCCTCGCGGATATTTTGAACGAACCTTGACAGAACTGTTGTATCAGTGTGTTGTAATTTTATCCAAAATGTATTGAAATGTATGTTTTGCTATGCGAAAATATTGGAAAAAATTTATTTCATCGTTTACAAGGCCTTTATATAGGCTGTATAGACTGAGAAATTCTCCAAATGTCATTAACCCATATCTTCCTGCCTTTCTTGTATTGTTGCTCTTCATCATTCAAACATATGGCAAATGCAACTAAATGACTTATAGAAAATGTATTCATCTTACTATAGGAATGCGTTGACATGTTTTATTATACTGATTAAAAATGAGCGCCAATTGAATGTAAAATGCGAATACTACCTTAAATCTTTGACTGTGAGCGGATCGTGAGCTAACTGTGGCCTGAGCCCCGAGTATGAATTGGCCTTAAAGCAGCAGTACAGTGATGGACTAAGCCCGCCGAAGGCCCGGGGCGGCAAAATTAAATGAGGCCTTCGGTCGGCCTTGTAGTGTATATTGTTGTAAATATGAATAGGCCTGATAATAGATAAGTAGGCACTTACATAAGTTTATATTTTTATAGTTTATAGTATTTTTGGATTTTGACAAAACAACACTTGAGAAATTAAATACATTTTAATAAAAGTGTACATATTATATATCAAAAAATGATTCTAATTTTTCATATTAAATAATTTATGATCTTTCTTTGAATTTTATCATATATTAAAAATATGAAGAAAACACCAATATTTTACTATGTTGTGAGATTACTTACTATAATAATGAGCTTTCCTCATAAGGACAAGAACCAAGATTAAAATTGTATATATTTTTATAAGAGGGTTTGGTTTGGTGGAAAGATATTTATTATTTTTAGCTTGTTTGGCATAACTATATTACTGTAAGTACAAATACTTTAATTGAACTCACAGTTTAATTGAACGTAATTTTAAAGGAAGAGATATATTTCTACCGACTGATTATATATCAGTAATAAAAAATGCAAGGCAAAATCCGCAACAACTTGCTGTTGAATGTTTAGATCATAGTTACTTTCTAAATTTTTATGACCGAAATATGTATATTGAGGTATAATTCATTAAGACCTGGATATCGTAAAGATTATCCAAAAATCATGGATATAAAATGTCTGAAATACATTCCAAACGGTGACATTTTGTACAAGACAAATTACAAGGATGAATATCTACTTCTTCGTCAGAGACTGAAGAGAAAAATATTGACCCTAATTACCAGTTCAAGCCTTTGTATTATAATGAGTTTGAAGATCAATAAGAAGTGAGCACATCTGCAAGAGTTATAGAAAGTTTTGCCGACGGATTGTCATTACTTCTATGACAACATACAATATAAAGAAGATAGTACAGAATACCTAGGTGAAGAAAACAAGAAAGAAACAAAAAAAAAGAAAATAAATCAAGGAAGACTGAAAATATGAGAAAAGGAAAAGACTTAGGGAAAACTACACACTAAAAATATGTATTTTATAATATTAAGTAATTGTGCAATGTTAAAATGTATCTCATGTATCAATGTTAAACATACCTCTATAATAAAATAAATGCGCTCTGTTTATACTGATTAATTTGATTTTTTTAAATATATTAAGAAATGGAGCAATACACTACTAAATAAAGTAATTCAATAATTCCATAATGTTCTAATTCAACATCTATCTAAATCAACATAATTCAACATCTAAATAAAAAACAATATGTCGTAAACCACACTGTTACCTTGTTCTTCATAATCATAAAGAATGATTCACGTACAGTTTAAGTGGTAAAATGCGTAATATAATCAACATTAAATTCAGGAGATATTTTTGTTTTGTTACCGTAATATAAATAACATGTTCCTTAATTCCTCTACCCCGAAAACTACATTTTATGGGGTAGAGTAATTTAGCAAAAGAGTGTCTGTTTCTAGACAATAACAGTCAGAAATGAGATACAGTTTTCGACACATTGGGATGGCATACTTGAAATCAAATCTTGAAACGAGATGTGTAGATTTGGCAGTGATTTATGTACATATATATTTATAATTACGTACTCCATCCAATAGATCTAAGATGCTAAAAATGTAAAGTAAACATTTCTAAGTATTTAAAATTCAATAACCACATTATTTACCAATAACGATATAGAAAAATAGTGGGTAGCACTGACTCCCCCAATATACTGGATATGTGGTTAGAGATTTGAATATTTGGGATTTTGGAATATATTTGTAAACAAAATATATTGAACTTCTACAGTCATTCTACTTCTCTGTTTAATGTCATCCTTTACATTAAATATTTTGTACTCGGCAATTAAATTCAACATTTAATATGGTTATAACATGAAACGACAATATTTCTTATTGAATTATTTTCATAGTTTCTTTTAATACCAATAAATATAAATGAATATACAAAATAAAGGAAATAGCAATAGTTATGTTAACACATAATCAGCCTTAAAGTGTTTTAATTAGTTGGATGTTCGATCTTGGGTTGGGGATCTGTTGGCTGAACAGTTGACTTTGCTGGTCCGGTTTGTGTAATCGGGACGACACGTTCTGAAATGACGGGCTTTTCAGATTTCTTTGGCGCGCTTACGGTCAAAATTCCATCAGATGATAGTGATGACACGACCCCAGCGATGTCGTGAGTTTCTGGCAAAAGATATCTTCTCACGAAGTGCCTAGAAATAAAGCCGTGTTCGTCCTGTTTTTCTTCGTGTTTTCCTTCAACGATTATGCTGTTTGAGTTGGTTTTGACCGTGATTTCATTTGGAGCAAATTGTTGAACGTCCAAGATTACCTGTAATGATAACGAGCATTACTGGCAAATCTAGGAATAAAGTTGAACATTTTGTATATTTTTATGAGTTTTTGGTTGTAAATAATAGTAAAAGTAATATTTATTATTTTTGATTAATTTCTTCTTGGCATAACTACTTTATTGTAAATACTTTGATGTTAGTTAATATGTCTTTTATTATTATTGATTACAAGATTTTGTTTCACAAACGAAACCACATTGCGTTTGTTTCGAATACCTGTGGATTATCAGTCTCTTCTGTATTTTTTTTAACTTCGGTGTATAAAGTGTCTGCAAGGTAATCTTTATGTCTAGTGTTTAAAGTTTCCTTACTAGTTTGAACCATATTCTAGAAGGAAGAAAACGTATCGTGAAAATGTGATTCTATAAAGCAAAATTGGTGCCTTCAAAATACTAGCCAATTTATATTATATATTTAATCATGTCGCATTTATTCCAAAAAAATTAAAAGAATCTTGAAAACCTTGTTCAGTATTCAGTCATATCATAAGTGCTATAAAAATTGAAAAAAAATTCGATTTTGAAGATATTTACAATTATTTTGATTTTGGCAAAACAAAACACCAGATATTAAAACATTGGAGTATAAACGTACATATTATATTTCAAAAAATTATATTTCACAATTTGATCGTGTATTAAAACATTCATTATTTTTGACTAATTTCTTATTGGTATAAGTTCATACCACTGTAAGTATTTTAATGTTATTTATCATAAAATTGTTATTATAATATTACTGAATACAAGTAGGCAAACTACGACTATATATACGATGATTATTTAAAAAAAGTTTACTACATTTTGTTTCACAAACGAAACCACATTGCGTATTTTTTCGAATACCTGTGGGCTATTATAAGTTCCTTCTGTATTTTTTTTAACCTCGGTATCTAAACTGTCTCCAAAGTAATCTTTATGTATTCTAGTGTACGAAGTTTCCTTACTATTTTGGACCATTTTCTAAAAGGAAGAAAAAGTAAAGTGACCATATAATTTTATAAGGTAAACTTGATGCCTTTAAAATACTAGTAAATTTACATTATACATATAATCATGTCACATTTGTCCCAGAGAGATAAAAGAAAGATCTTGCTCAGTATTCAGTCACATAATAAGTTGTATAGATATGTAAAAATTGTTACAATATTTGAAGAATATCTAGTAGTAGGATCTAGGATTTTTGTAAAGACAACACTTGAGAAATTAAATACATTCGAATAGAAATGTACATATTATATATTAAAAAATGGATTTTTTCTTAAATGATTTATTGTCTTTCTAATTTTATTCTATATTAAAAATATGAAGACGAAACTAATATTTTACTATGTAGCAAGATCACCTATAATGATAACGAGTATTGCTGATAACGACAGAAATCAAAATTAAAATTTATATACTTTTACTAAAGTATTTGGTTGTTAAAAATAATAAAGGTATTTATTATTTTCGACTAATTTCTTGCTGCTAAAACTGTATGTTACTGAAAGTATTTTGATGTTACTTAATATAACACTGTTATTATAATGCTACTGAATACAAGTAGACAAAATATGACTGATTATTTAAGACAATTTACTGCATATCGTTTTCAAAATGAAACCACATTGAATCTTTTCTCGAATACCTGCGGCTTACTATAAGTTTCTTCTGTATTTTTTTTAACCTCAGTATCTAAACTGTCTCCAAGGTAATCTTTATGTATTCTAGTGTACGAACTTTCCTTACTATTTTGGACCATTTTCTAGAAGGAAGAAAAAGTATCGTGAAAATATAATTTTATAAGGCAAATTTAGTGCCTTCCAAATATTAGCCAATTTATATTATACATTTAATGTCACATTTATCTCAGAGAGAAACCAATAACAAACGACACCAATACTTTACAATGTAGCTTGTATTAAATGTATTTTATACTTGCCAAAACATATTATTTGTGTTAATACACATCTAAATTAAATAGGTTGTGAAATTGTCATGGAAGATTTTCAGCTATCATAACAAGGTATTTTAGAAATCGAAACAATAATATTGTTTCAGTTATACACCTACGTTTGTATTGCATTTAAATTTATAGTAAACTACAACTTCAATAACAACTACATATATCCACATAGAGACGTGCCAATGAATGGAGAATTTTGAAAACATCCCAGAAAACATTAAACAACTCAAATTCAAACAATTGAAAACGAAATTTGTTAATTTATGTTTATAGAATTAACACCTATTATTTTGATGACAACTATACGTTCTTCAAGGAAATTAGATTAGTATAATATAGGAAACGAGAACTTGTTAAAAACGTTCTTTGTTTTAATTATTGTGTTTAAAGATTTAGTATTGGAAATGTAAACTTCACATAGTTAAAACACAATTATGTTATTGTACATCTTCAGAGGATTAAATATTAGTGTAAAGAAATAGGCAATTTGATATTAGGGACTCTTGTTTCGTTTTACTGGTATAAATGTCATAGGGAAGGGGAGGAGTTACATCCTTTGATATATTATGAGTATATGAACCAAGTTAATAATAATTTTAGAGACAAGCAATAAAAAGGTGAAAATCCATTACCTAACAAATACCAATAATGGAAAGACATTTTTGTAAATAGGAAGTTAAGCATATCGTGTAAATAAGCGGTAGAGTACTTACTTGGAATTTATCTTTGTCTTGTGTAATTGTGGATCCGGAGTCTTGCCTGGTGAGTGCCGACGAAGTATTCCATGGTCTGATGTAGTTGCTTAAACGGGATCTACGAGGGATGGTGCTCAGGGAGTTAAGGAGATCGTCCCTTCTCAGACCCAGACCGAACTGCTGGTCCAAAAGACGGGAAGGACGGCTAAAATCATCTTCATCCCACCAGTCGCGGAACAAAAGCGGTACCATAGACATCTGTTCCAAACATGTGAAATGAGAATGTGAGATAAAAAGAGGAAACAAAGATATATTTGTTAACAATAAAAATTTCCGATTGTCATTTTTTAATATAGGCTGTCTATAGTCATAATAAACTTCCTGTTATATTATGTAAAAATATGCCAAAGGTTTAACATAATGACTTGGACCTGAAAATATAATCTACCGCAGGAAAGATGTCCACATTTATTTGGGATGCTAAACGAATTATATAGATTATGCTGGAGATGTTACAATGAAAGTAGTACAAACTTATGGAGGGACAATGTAGGGAAAGTATGATATATAAATATGTATGTAATATCTTGGAAGCTTTTTGAATTTACACTTTTATGATTTTACCTTTTTTAAATTTATTTACAATTTATGTTCTGTCTTAATCATTTAATTGTTGAACTGATTGACAAACAACTACAGATATATGGCATATATACTGATTTCAGGAAATTTGAAGAAGTTCAATAAGCTGGACCATAAACTTATACTTAATAAACTTATTTGTATTTTTTACTTTTCCGCACTCCACTATATGCGGAAAACTAATGCAATCGTGTAAAGAAAAAGTGAAAAAACAAAATTTCTTTTCGGTTTATTTTTAGTTTTTCGGTATAAAAACAAAAAAATGGGTTTTAAAATTTTTTTGCTGTGTGTGTCGTTGTCGTTGTCGTCGGAATTTATTCTTGTTAGCATGATAACTCAACTAAATTGTGTCGGATCGATCTGGTTTTGACTGATTCTGATCGGGGACGTCTCCCAGACGACACCTATTGATTTTGAGGTGGATAGAACACACTCTACCATGTACATGGGTCATGAGAAAGTACAATGGTGGACTATGTGAGAAGTTTTTTTGTTAGCACGATCACTCAATTAAGTCGTGTCGTATCGATGGGGTTTCGACTGATTCTGATTAGGGACGTCTACCAGAAGATACCTATCGATTTTGAGGTGGATAGGACACACCACACCCTGCCCATGGGTCATGAGAAAACACGATGGTGGACTATTAAAAAAAAGTAAAACTGTCGCATAAAACACAAATTCTGCATTTATGTGTCGGTTTATTTTTTCTCGGTCACTCAATTTCTTGAGATGTTCTATGCGCGGAAAAGTCCGGTTTAAGGTTTTAAAACTGTTTATTTACGATAAATTAGTGTTCTATTGTATTTAATCTTCAAGGCTGTTGAAAATTTAACATCAGATACTCCTCATGGCTTCATGCATCAGTCTCTAACATTTTTATATATATTTTTAAATAACATAGTGGATGTCATGTGACTATTTTCTTTATTCTAACGATTTGAAAGTATGGAGCATTCCGAGTAGTTATGATAAGCATTTAAAACAACCTTGAAAAAATCAGTATATAGTGTGAATTAAATAAGTTATAAAATTTTGAATATCGTGCAAATTCACGGATAAGAGGTTGTAATATTACTACGACTATGTTATAAACAAAAAGGTCTCATAAAAATCAACAACTTCCGGCGATCTTGGAGCTACTATCTATAATGTGTTTTATTTTTTATCTTATTGACACTGTAATGTCTCAGGCAAATAAAACATATTAATGAGGCATTTAAATATGCAGACTTATTTCATGTATGTAGTTCTTATCACCCTGAAAATTTAACTCAAAAAATTCGATTAAGTATGCGAGCTTCCCGAAAATTATGATATAAATTACATCGTATAGTTTTTTGAGTATCTTGAGGATACTCAAGATATTCAAAGTGAACATTTAGAGATATTATACGAGTATATTAACATGCAGAACAAATACACTAAAGTACTCTTTTTGTCCCGTAACAAATGCAATGAAGTGGAAGTTCATTTGAATATATTTACTCAAAGCCTTAAAGACATTAAAGTATTATTATAGATGTTATTATTTGTTATACTGTGTCTCACATGTAGTTGTATATTTTTTGAAATATTATTGAAAAATATTTTTCCGAAGAAATGGGTTGAAAGATGTAAAAAATGGTTACTATGGACTAAGATTTTATTGGTGTCTAATATTGAAGATACTGATTGTGATAACAACAGTTCATGGCTAATTGAAAATTGTAAGTATGCGTAAATCAACCTACAGTTATACGAGTATACCTACAGAAATTCCACAAGTCTTAGTATATTACTAAAATTGATCTTAATTATAACGACAGCATAAGTTATTAATAATCAATAAAATCAGAAAAAGAATAAAACAACTGAATACTAAGAAATCGTATTTTCGTGTGCGTTAAAAATAGACAAACCATTAATTTTGAAATGATATGAAATCCGTGAAATTTATTTTTATACTATGCGGTCTACATTATAGGCTAGTGGAAATCTAATATAAAATTTATTATTACAAACTAATTTAGCATCGAATATTTGGCATCGGTATGTGTTTGTGTGAATCATAGTACTCTGAAAATAATTATATAACTGAAGTAAGAGCATTTATCTCTTACTAAATATAGTACGTACTAAAAACCTTTGTGAATTAAAATTATTATTAATTGTGAATGAAATAGACATAAGAATAGGAAGTTGTAGGAATGAGTAAGTATTATTTAAAATGTTATGAAACAATATTTGTAAATAGAAGGTAAGGAAACCAAATGTAAAGTGATTATTTTAATGTAGATTAAAATCAGTATGGAATTAATGTTTATTTTGAATTTTTAAATATTAAGATAAAAAATAAAAATTTGTAATATTCTAAAATTTGGGAAAAACATTAAATAGAAATTAATTTCCCCATGTTTTGCGGTCTATGTGTTTGTAAAAAAGTAATGATAATAAGAGAAGTTTACATTTTAGATATGTCTTATAATAAAAGGGAAATATTTGCTGCGTTGTACAACTTTAATAATAGAGAAAATTTCTTACCTTGCTTCTTTGTTCACTTAATTAATTATGAGTGTATCTATTGGATGTTTGATTTAGACTGAAATTCCTTCGGCGTTCACCTGAATATATACAGAATTTGAAATAAATCAACTACAACTCAGCGTCTAACTATTTCTAGAAACTGTATAAGACTCGATGCAAATTTCTGAAAACGCTAGAGAGATATTATACAGTTTTGGCGAAATGTGAAAGGAGATGGAAAATATTGGACTGCCCAAGAGCAATATCGAAATAAACAACCAACGCCTGAAATAGCTTTGTGAGTAAACTCAAATACAGCTAGGGATTCTTACCTCGTTTTTCATTATGACGGTTTTTATAAATAGATTCATGATGCATTGAGATAACTTTTGACCAAATTCGGTAGTATATCTCGTAACTTTATACGTCTGGAGGCACTAGGATTCGACTATTTAAACAAATACCCTAACAATTTATTGGTAGCACAAATAACAGCATTATTTTCGAAAAATAAACAAAATCTTGGAAAATAAGTAAGTGATAAGACTCTATTTTCTTATTACTTATTTATTACTTTATATGGAAATAGAGGTAATTATTATATTGTGATATAACTTTCTACGCGAATTTGTAAAAGATATATGGGTCATTCTTTTTCATCTTATCAACGTCTCGATTGATCCTTTCGACGCTATCCTGTTGTAATTGTTGATAATAATAATAATATTTATTTATACTTTGCAATTTTAAGTATATTATATTTAATTAAATAATATAAGTATACCAGTTTAAAGAGACTACACACTTAAATTAATATAAAAATAACAAGTAAATAAATAAATATACATCAATAAGTACTACAACACTTGTTTTGAAAAGAATTTGTTGGCGAGATACCATGATAAGATGTATGAATGTAAGTAATCAATCAAATGTAGTGTAAAATTGAATTTTGAAAATTGTAATTCCTTTTAAAAGTGTATTTAATTATGAATTAGAAGACAAGTATTCTATGTGACATGTTCGATGGCTTTTATAAAGCAAAAAACAAACACAACACATAACGTTTTATAAACATTTTATAATGAATGTATTATTTTTTACAAAAAATAACTATTAAGTTATTATAAGGTATTTTAAAGTTTCATTATTAAATATAAATATATTAACATATAATGATTATGTTTGTTGTTCAAAATATATAGAATTTTGAGATGGACGTTATCATTAATAAATACGGTGGGCATTCAGTTCAGTACCTGACGTGAACTTAATAAAAATCAAGCGTTTGCTGCCCTTATACAGCGTGGATGTGACCTATCGTATTCTGCTATCAAGGTTGTTTGTAGTAATGTTATTTATACCGTGTTTGGGAAGATAAATTGGGTCTAATTTAGGGGTGTCAAGTTATGATCGGATTCGAGTTCCAAGGGATGGAGGTTGGCAGATACCCGTGAGTATGAGTGAGTTTGTTCTCATATACATACATGTGTAAAGTCCCCTTCCGCAGCTTTTCCATCTAGACTAATGCAAATATAAATATACACATAAAATAATAATAATAATGTTTCAGATAAGGCATATGTACCTTTTGTAGTCAACTATTAAGCAGTTGATTCTTTAAAATTAATTATGATAGTTGACTCTTATAATTCTTAAGTTAAGTAATAAGTAAAGCGAATGAACATACATTTGTTCTACTGTTGTTAGTTTCACTAAAGTATTCCACAGTATAAAACAAAATGAGTTATGGAATATTTTAAAAGACTTAGGAAGAAGATATCCTCGAAGATTACAAGCTACTACACAAAGGATGTTTTACAAAAGGAATCGTAGGAAAAGGAGTCAAATACGGATGCAGTCTATCAACATTAATGTTTCATATATGTATGTCTTGACTATATTCTAGTAAAATGATAGAAAATAATAATGGTAAAGTCTGGAACTATCTCCAACATAAAAAAATATATCAGATTTGAATACGTTGATGGTATCTGTTAGATGCTATATTGGACACAGATATGAATTAGCAAATATGGGGCTTAGAATAAATGGAGACAATAATTTTCAAATGATAACAGCAATAGAAAGAAGACCAGAGAAGACTCCTCCTTGACCAAAAGGAAATGAAATAAGTCAAAAAATGTGGTTTCATAGGGAGTATCATAAATACAAAGATGGAATAGAAACAGATATAAGGCAAAGGATATGGAAAGCACAACAAACACATGTAACAACTAAATAATATTTCAACATTATCACGGACTAGTAAAAAAATAGAAAACAAAAATATTCAATAATAGCGTGAAGTCAGTTTTGTTATTTGGTAGTTAGATATGGTCATAACAGGAAAACATAAATAATATCCAAATCGTAATTAACAAGTGTATGCAAATAATTTTATTCTAATACTACTGCCAATAGAGAACTATTGTAAACAAAGAAGAAATGGTATTAGAGAGGACGAATACTAAAGAAAAAAATAATAACGACATAATTAAGCATGTATATGGACACTAGCAGGGCAGAGAGATACAAGCAGACCATAAAACGTCTGGACAGGAGTAACAGAAGAGGAATGCAAGCTGTTCCAAACTGGAACAACTTGGAAAGATATGAAACAGACAAAAAAAAAGACTAATCTAAAGACAATATCAGACAAGAAGTGGTTATTCGATTACCTGAAAGAGCATGATTTTTTATTAAAAGTAGTTATGACGTCATACCTCCAATACTGATGATGCCAATAATAATATACGTACACAAAAATATGTACTCGTATTAAAAATATTTTAAGTATTTCAGCAAAATAAAGTTTATAGTGATTCAATTTGATCCTAAAGAAGCAGCTACTATCATGGAAAGTCAAGCGATATTTCAAGATCCACAAGTTGAAGCAGATTTACAAACTATCCATAACAGTTACAAGATACTAGTGGAGACAATAGACCAAATCCTTCCTTGTCATCAGTAGAGTCACCGCAGATAGTGGATACTGTACACACATAGAAACATGATTGAAGGGATGTAAGAAATAATAGTTATTGCAAAATTTTATACTTTAAAAAAATTATTCAGATTTTTCCATATTAAAGCAAATGTATGGTGTTTCTGTATCTACAGATCCATTATGACTACAACGATTATTTAAATTATGCCAATATTACATCACTAGATGTTGAATGGTCGTTCTCTTCACATAAGGACATTAATGCTGTAGATGTTTAACCGAGCTAATCTAGTTGATGAGGCTCCTTAGGAGGTTAAGTTTTTTACAGTGTTGTACAAGTTATAACATACTATACTTATTAAGGCTGTATTGATAATACTGGTGACAATTCTGCTTCACCTATAATTATTCTAGTTCTTCATAATATTAGTTTTCGCTGAGTAAAGGATCTAATTAAATATGATCTATCGGAATTTTGTCAAACATTTCAATTTTATTTTCTGCCATTGTCTTGTATATTTTCTTGAATATGTATTTTCCATTTAATAAATGCTTAAGAATACTTAATCATGGCTAAATTACAACAATATATATAATTATATTTAGTCGCATTTCAACACCTTAAATATTTGGCGATAGTCCAAGTTAGAGGTAGGTAACAACACCTATTTTAAAATAAAAAATCATGGATTTCTATTTGAATGCCGAGTATTATTCATTTATGACTAAATCTTCCAAGACTAATAAAAATTAATAAAATACAGAACGTAGTCCATCGATGGCAGGTTTCTGAATGTGTAGTGCAAAATGTAATGTAGAAGTATGTAGAGCACGATTTAAATGTATGTAGTGCAGTTTTATTCGGATTTTACTTTAACGTATCATAACACGCAATATTTTCTTTTCTAATGAAATAGTAAAGAAAGAAATTGTAAATTTGCGTAAAAGTTCTGTAATTAACGTAAAGTGCCTTTAAATTTATTATACCTATCCCGTACAATACATAATTATGAAAACGTGTTGAAACTTTCAACGCAGCAAAAAGGAATTGTTTTCTTCAATTTTTCATAAAACATCGGAAATATTATGTTATATTATATTTGGTGCACGTTTTGTCCATTTCCGATATAAATATAAAAAAAAATATGCTATTTGAAAATTTTTTATTTGTTCAGATAGCATATATGATATGGTTTATAGGCTATATTGCAATGGCATACTGTTTAATAAATAATGAAAATTGGTGTTTATAATGCTAGTCCTTAATTTCTCCGTAAAATAAAATTTATTTTTCAAAGATGTGATGCAAGAAATCAAAGATTTTTGATTTTTGATCTTGACAAAACATGGCATACAGAGTCTTATACAACTGTATCAGTAAAGTGGAATAAACAGTACCGGAAATACGAAAACTTAACAGAAAAAATGTATTTTGTTTTGTTTATGTATTTTGTTAGGGGAAGTAAAGAACATAAATCTTTAGGTAGTTTATGGACTGATTGTGAGTATATCATGCTGTAAGCTACGATCTTTTCAAGTTCATAAATGAATTTTCTGAAGAAGTTTACTTTAATGTAAAAGTAGCGATGACATTTGGAAATTATAGGGGTGCGCAGAAGGGAACAGTTAAATGACGTGACAATATATTCAGGATCAAGGTTAATGTAAGTATATAATAAATATGAAAACTAATCGAAGTTTTATAGAAAATACACGAAATTACGAACAAATAATTCAAATTACATATTCTTGGCCATGCGCAATAGCAAAGTCACCAATCAAGTTGTGGACAGGAACACAATAGGAAATTGTCTCAGGAAGTTTACAAAATGTCTAATTTGCCAGATTCGCTGTCCCGTACCAGGCAGGGTTCCAACAGAAGTTTTGCCAATATTCTGGCAGCGCAGTTGATATTTTAGCGTTTTTCATTTGCCGCCGAGGGATATTCTTATTTGAAGATTCTGCGCAAAACAAAATTCAAGTCTTCAAAACAGTCTTCGGTCTTTAAAACAAATTCTACATGAAAATGGACAAAAGAATTCTATGGTTTTGCAGGTTTCCACTACTCTTAGTACTGAAGAACTTTGTATTGGCGGATAAGTTGATAGCAACAACCCTGATAACTTTAGATAATTGTACTTCAATACTATGTATTTCAATATTGCTTTCATACAAATTCATTTAAACCAAGTAACTCTAGCGATCACTAATTTATAAACATATAAGTTATGACATTAAAAAACATGTAGTTTTTTAATGTCATAACTAATTCAGGTAATACATATATGAAATTACCAAATAGGACAAAAAAGTTGATTTCATCGCCCTTACTTAAATTAATTAAGAGAGAAGGAAATAGTGTTACTTACCATCAAGACTGGTAAAAGGCATAAGTGATAATTAAAATACCGGATGTTCTGTATTTCTTGTCTAAGAGATATACTTTTAAATGTCACTAAAACGAGTTTTAAAAGTATTATATCCCTTTGATGATATTCTAAAGTTTGGGGTACTTATTGAAAACTGTCCTATTATCTATATGATTTCCAATAGGTACTTAAAGTGACACTCTGCGTTCGTCTTTTTAAACAAATTCTAGCTGTAGTTTTATAGTGGCTTTATTTCTTTAAAGCCTAAGTACACTGTAATGACCCGTTACTTGACTTAATTTTTATAAATATATGTGTTTATATGCGAGACAATTTTTCAAATGTATATATACTTAAATACGTACAAAATTTATGAAAAGGAATACAAAAAATAATAAAAAAATGTAAAAGGAATAAAAAAAATATATTGTCGTTGATTATCAAGGTTTAAAAATACGTCAATAGTGATATTACATAATAATACAAAGAAACACAAGACGTATTAAAATCGGAGAACTCAGTGTCTTGTGCAAGACACAAAATCAATTTACCTATTCATATGCCTATTGCACTGCAGGACTTACGTGTTTTCTGTATATTTTTTCGTATTTTATTCTAGGCTGTAACATTGTAGACATAATTCTAATAATAGGTGGTCAACATTTCTAAATGGTAAATATCCAACAAAAATATAATTAAATCTGTTACTTATGTCATAAGTTTCGCAACTGAGAACCAAATAAATAATAAATAATGAATTATAAAATCCTCCTAAAATATTGATAGCATACATACTATATTGATTATGGGGGCGCTATGTGTGTTCATGTTTGGTAATGATAAAACCTTTATACAAAACATTTTTTATTATATGCAAGAACAAAAATATATTGCACATTGATATAATATTTTATAAATACAAAACAGTAAGAACACAAATTCTTTAGAACTAAAATATATAATAAAACAATAATTTAAAAAAAAAACAAAATTAACATATGCACGACCAGCATGCACGTTACATTGTAAAATGTACATTTATAATATATTTAGAGGAGGTACATACAATATTACTTATGCAAGAGATGTACTGATGTACGATACGATATGTACATTAGTAGTTTATTCTCACAGTTTCTTGAGTAAAAAATAATGTCTTAAGTCACTGATGTCCACACTGTGACCTGAAAAAAAAACAGCCAATTAAAAAATTACCTGTTGATATTTATTTTTATTTTGTGTTGCGACTTAAAATAGTTATTTAGTAAAGAAATAAGTAGTACGTGACAAAATATGTGTACTATATTCAATGCATATTATCTTGTCTCGATTAGATTTTAAATTAAGTCACTTAGATATTTTTACATATGCCAATTTTATTTTGTGTTTACATTAGAAATGTGTTCTAGATTAATGAAACATAATAACAAAGTAACAGAAGTAATATGTAGTACCAGTTAAAATAAATACTAAAAATAACTTCCTTTTTTCGGAGAGTACAACATACTGTTATGAAACTCTTCTCTCGCTCGTTTATTAAATGTTTCCATAGTATTCTGTATTTCTGTGACTTCTCTTAGTAGTCATAAAAAGAAATCTACGAACATTAGAAGACTAAGCAGTATATATAACAATATTACGGTATATATAACAATAGATAATAAACGCTGCAACACTCCCCTAATACAAAAATTAGTGTTCCCAATTTTAGGTACTGTTAAAAATGTCCAGATTATCCACAATTACGTAAATTATCCACGATTATTATTACGCAGTTTTGGTAGATAAAATAATGTGTTATTGTGCTAATGGACAATCAATTACTATTAAGTAATAAAACATGAATAAAACATTTTTAACTGCATACAAGCATCTCTTGCTTAATAAACTAATATGCAGTGCTCTCGTAATCTAATGATTACTAGATAAATTCGTTAAAAATTCAAGAAAACAATTTTGGGAAAAACTCTCGTATTGTCAAATTTAATTTTTAGTTGTGCATTTTTTGTGCAGACTGATAGAATTCTGTGAAAAGCACAAAATGGTAGTCGCGAACACATTGTTCAAGAATCACGTTAGAAGGCAGTACACCTGGAAAATGCCAGGAGGGATAGACAGGTATCAGATAGACTACATTCTGGTTAGGAAGAGATTTAGAAATCAAATTAAAGGCTGTAAAAGTTATCCAGGAGCAGATGTAGACAGCGACCACAACTTGGTAGTCATGAAAGCTAGACTAAAGTTAAAAAATCTGAAAACCCGGAAGGATAAGAAACGTATAAATGTAGACATATTGAGGGATCAGAATATGAAAGATAAGTTCCAGGAGAAAACAGATCAATTAATAAATAAAGCGAGTAATGACGAAATCAAGAACGCAGAAACTGAGTGGGAGGGTATCAAGAATAGTCTAGATTCCGCGGCTACGGACGTTTTAGGACACGAAAAAAGAGAAGCTAGAAAGCCCTGGATAACGGACGAAATCTTAAACTTAGTGCAAAAGAGACGAGGCTACAAAAACAGACGAGACGAGGAAGGACTGAAAACTTATAAGGCAATAAAGTGGGAAATCCTTAGAAAATGTAGAAAAGCGAAATAACAATAGATAGAGGATAAATGCAAAGAAGTAGAAGATAAGCTGCAAGTAGGTAAGACCGATGAGGCTTACAAAATAATTAAGAGGAACTTCAGGGATATAGGAACAATAAGTAGAAACGTTAGGAGTCAATCGGGGGACATACTGATCGGAAGAGAGGAGAAAGCGGATAGATGGAAGCAGTACTTAGGAAATTTATACGAGGGTCAGGAATTAGGAGAGATATTAGAGGAAGAATCTAGCATCGATAGGGAAGATGTAGGAAAACCTATATTGAGAGAGGAATTTGAAATAGCACTAAGGGGGCTAAAGAATAATAGAGCGCCGGGTGTAGATAAAATACAGGCGGAAATTTTGAAATGTGCGGGACAGAAAGTAGTAAATAGGATGTTTGAACTGGTAAAATACATATACGAAACGGGCGAGATGCCGGAGGACTATAAGAGGAACATTATCGTTACTATACAGAAAAAGAGAGGAGCCGACAAATGCAAGAACTTTAGAACGATTAACCTAACCTCCCATGCGTCAAAAATCTTAACCAGAATAGTGCAGAAAAGGATGGGAAATAGAGCGGAGGAAATACTAGGAGAAGACCAATTCGGGTTTAGGCGAAATAGGGGAACTCGCGAAGCTATTCTAGCGCTAAGAGTAATGTTAGAGAAAACAATAGAAAAAGGAAAGAACTTTATTTAATAGAGATTTAGAAAAAGCTTTTGATAACGTAAGATGGGAAAAAATGTTCGAGATACTAAAGAGCGCGGGAATGAAGTATAGAGATAGGAGAGTAGTATACAATCTATACAAAGAGCAAACTGCTATTATAGAAGTAGAAGGGAAAAGAAGGGAAGTAGGTATTAGGAAAGGAGTAAGACAAGGATGTACGCTATCACCACTAATTTTTTATCTGTACATCGAAGAGGCGATTAATGTGGTAAAAGATAGAGTGGATTTCGGGATTAAAGTACAGGGACAGAAACTAAAAATGCTGAGATTCGCGGATGATATAGCAGTATTAGCATCTAGTAAGGAGGAATTAGAATCAGCATTGAACGAAATGGAAGCAGTGTTGACAGAGGAATACGGAATGAGGGTGAATAAAAACAAAACTAAAGTGTTAGTGTGCAGAGGGCGCGAGAGCAGAGTAAAGACGAAAGTACAAATTAATAATGAAAGATTGGAGGAAGTTAAAGACTTCACTTATTTAGGAAGTAAAATAAATTGGGATGGAAGAAGCGATAAAGACATAAAACAAAGAATAACACAGGGTCGAGTAGCTTTTAACAAAAAGAAAGCACTTTTATGCTCGGGGGTAATAAACTTAGAAACAAGGAAGAGATTTTTGAAAACGTATGTATGGAGCACGACACTATATGGTTGCGAAACCTGGACGGTAGGGGAAGCAAGTAGGAAGAAATTAGAAGCTTTTGAGATGTGGTGTTACCGAAGAATGATGAAAATACCATGGACTGATAGGGTTATAAACAAAGAAGTATTGAAGAAAGTCGGCGAGAAAAGAAGTATGTGGAAAAACATAAAGAAGAGAAGAGATAGAATGGTAGGCCACTTGCTGAGACATGGAGGAATAGTCCGCGATATTTTGGAGGCAGAAATAGGAGTGAAGGAAGGCAGAGGTAGGCCTAGATTAGACTACTGCTCGCAAATAGTAAGGGATGTAGGTTGTAGCACAATTAGCGAAATGCGTAGGTTAGCACAAGATAGGAGAAGCTGGAGGTTAGCGTCCAACCAGTCTTAGGACTGACGACCTCATGATGATGATATGCATTTTTTAAAATATAATTAATAAATACAGAGCGATTTGTGTAGGTGTGACGTTATTAATATATTTTTTTTGGCAACCGCTTCTTTATTCCGATCTTTTTCCTTTGTACCATCATCAACTTACCAAACAAATTAAGCAGTGACAATTGATCCAAAGGTGTGTTTTTCAGACCAAGAAAAAATATTTATCTAAAGACTTTGATGTATTTTATCTGCATGTACAAACATGTGAGTTTGGAAAGTAATTTCGTTGAATAATTTCTTTAAAAGAATTGTCATGTTTGTGATAGGGTAAGAATTTATCAATGCCCGTTCGTGTAATGCAACTGGCATTAGACAAAATATTTATCAATATATTTCCTTAACTACTTACGAAAAAGTTTGGATCAATCACATTTACCAGTGGAACATTTGGATGGGAAAATGGGAGACATAAGTACAGTTTGCTGCAATTTTTGGATGTCTGCTAATGTGGTGTGCCCTTGCTCATCAAATTCTTTCCATCTTATGTAATTCAGCCGCATGTACGTCAACAATTCCGGCATATCAATAAATGCTGTAACAAAATGTTTAAATTAGTATAATTTCTATAATTAATATAAGCTTGATAATTAATATAAGCTCGATATAATAAATATTTTAATAACCTCCTCTCAACATGCTATGGCTATGAATTTTGGGGTACCTATTTAATTTATATGGCGTAATCTATGTTTCAAGATATATAATAAATAACGAGTAAGTAAATCGCAATAATATCGTGCCGCCCTCTCACTCATACCGAAGGCACCTCTGGAGCATGCCTCTAGAGGCTTCGGATAAAAAAACAAAAGTTACCACGTTGTTCGCAAGGGTCGAGTTACTATAATGATTTTCTCAAAACACCGAAATTCGAACGAAAAGCATTTCGTACATCGACCTAAAAATTTCGTGACACACACACGAAAACAGCCGTTTAGTAAATATAGATAATATATTACTACGGTTGCGAATCATCGCCAACGCATTACATTTTAACCTCAACATACCGAAAAGCTTTGAGTAATTCGGAGCCTGATTTCCTATGGTAAGACGTAATTCAGCAGGGATGTGATGCAGCTATGGTTTGTACGATTATTCTTTGCGTGTATGTGCGTTACAGATAACAATCGTATGAATCAATCACCTGACATTTTTGAACAGTGTCGTGTCGAAAACACATTTTAGGATAACAGTTAGTACAATACAAATCCGTCAACCTATGACAGAGTAATGAAAAAGTTTTCCACAAAAACATTCAATGGAAGTGGAAAGGAACAAAACTGAAATAAATTTTATAGAAATATGAGACGCCAATGAATCAAATTATACAATAAAGCTAAGACGTGACTTCATAATTACATTTTGTTCGGCAAATTATTAACTGTCTATGCCGTACGTAGTTGATTGAAACATGTGTCGCTAGAAGTACGTGCTGGTAATTGTGGCGCATTAGTAAAAATTGCGAGTGGTGTAGTATGCGATTCGCGCGTCGTTACTAAATTGATATACGCGCAAAGATCCATTATAGGAATTGTATCTAGAATCTGCGTTGACAAAGAAAGAATCGACGGTACCTAAGGCAAATACAGATTGGCGATGGATGGAGGTTAGATCGACTGACCGAAGCAGGTTAAGACTGATTGTGGACACTCGCGATTAGGAAGCAACCACCACAAACTCTTCAAGAGTATATCGACATATGTATTATAAGGAGAGATAAATTACAGCGGGGCAATATTTTCAGTTTGCAACTAACGTGGTACAAAGTTTCAGAAGACATGAGAATATCAGTAACATCCCTTATGGCTGTGTTATAGTTTTTACTGTAGAACTGTATTTTGACTTTACCAATCTATTAACTAATCTCTAGATAAATCTCCGACTATAGTTGTTCCACATTTTATTCCACATGTCATCATCAGTTTTTGAATTGATTACATTTCTGCGCCACACAAATTCAAAATAGGACAGGCTAAGGGATGTTTTAGCGGTAGGGGCGGCACTACTTGTAGTTAGCCACCAGCTTCTTGTATTTGCTGCTGCGTTCTGCATACAAATTTGCACGAAACAACCTACTAATAACAAAAATTTTGGACAAAAATTACGATTTTCAAAAAATCCTGCATAAATGTGATATGACTATCTTAAAAATGGTCTGCATTTAATGTTATTGTGCAGAATGTCTTTAATTTTTTTTTTTACATTATTTGTTTTTATTCTCCTCATTTTTATAGCCTTAACCAAAGTTGTGGAAGTATTGACCAATAACAACATAATTAAATGTCAGTATTTTGTCATAAGTAATTTCAAACTAATAAACTAAATTCTGGACAATATGTTTCTGTTACTAATAAAATTAATTAAAATAATTAATGAAAAAAATGTATTGAGGTTACTTTTCGATAAATCGGAAAACCCGGATTGGAACTTTCGATGCAGCAACAAAAAGGGAGACTATTGTTCTACAAACACTTAAAAATTATACGTTGTTCGACGCAAATTTCTTCAATCAAGTTGGCATCATCAGGAGATGATTAAAACTATTTATTTAGTTTCAATCATCTCCTGATTATGCCAACTTGTTTTAGCAACGCATGTCAGTAATGTATACTTTTCCGGTGTTTGTGGAAAATTGGCTTCATGCTGTTTCTTATTTATTTATTTTTGACTACATAAATGAAAATAGCCTACGAGTATATTACCCTATTTGGAACTTCTTTAACCCTTCTATATTATCAAAGACAATTCATATATGTGAACATTTAGATATGGAGAGCAGATATGGATTTATAGATATCAACGCACCATTCCAAGCTTCGAACATGTCATTAATAATGTAGTCAACGAAACCAATTTGCGATTTCGGGATAGAACATGTATGTCTGTCGAACATAGGCATCACGACGGGAAGACCTCTGGCTTTCTCTTCGTCCGTCTGCTGGAAATACTCCTCGGCTATCCTTCGTGCCCATTCTACGCACAATCGCAGTGGTCGTGTGGGATTCGAAACGTCTGAACATTTTATCATCATTCTCTTTACTAGCGTTACGTTTTCCGGCAGGGATAAGGGAACGTAGTCTGCTACGTCGCCCTGGAAGAAGTTAAGATTTAATATAATAATTTGGGGGCATACATTTTTAATGATAAAGAATAAAAATTCAACAAGAATATAGTAAAAAAATATATTGGAACATTTTTATAATTTCCATATATATTATATTTGAAAAAGACAAAACTTGAAATTGTTATGGAAGAAGGCACATCTTTATAATAATTATAATTGTACTTCAATAGTAGATCAATAGTAGAATGCAGATGCACGATACTATTGTTCAAGTTTTATTGTTAAAATTTTAGTAGAAGTTATTTATATGTAACGGGGGATACCGGGGGAATAACTTTGAACATTTCCTATGACATTGGTCATGCTTCATATCCCTTTTTCCTAATTATTCTAAATCAATGACAGAAAGAAAATAAAATAATCATGAATTGCATTAGTGCTATATAAAAATGATTCTATCACGGAAACAAGTAATTTTTGGACATATGTCTATGGATCTTTTCCTTATTTTGAAGAATAGAAAATGCGACTGACGTATCGGTTTATATTTTTGTTACACCCTGTACTATATTAATTCCAGATCATCAAGAATAGGAACATGTCTCAAAATTGCGATGTCGGACCACCCACGAGGTGCGCAGTAAATAGTCTGGTCTTTATTCAGTCGAACTGAGACTACAGAGTGAATATTGATGAATATGTATTGAATGTGAATGTACACAGAGTTCGAGCTGGCTGCGCGTAAAGTGCATTCTTTTTCTCCCAATGCTGCCTTACTCTTTATTCTACGCTATCGATTTTTCCGAATACCACTTCTTAGAACGTAAAATACGTACCTTACAAAGTCATCCATATTTTTGTATAATATTTATTAAATATATTAAAGTATTGTATTCTAAATATGATATACTTTTCAATTTGATACAGACATATACTGAGCACATAGTTGTAAGATATGAGTAATATTTTGTCGTTCTAATTTTCCAACTATTAGTCTAGCAGGAATTAATTTTTTCTCAATGATAAGATTTCTTACATTTAGGCTGTAAGAGGAAATATCGAGAGGGTATTAAATAACCTTAAAAACGTGATAGTTAGTTAACAATATAAATCTGTCAACCTATGACAGAGTAATGAAAAGGTTCTTCCACAAAAACATTCAATGGAAGTGATATTTCCATCAAAATAAATGAAATACATTCAACAAAATAAATGAAACAAAAATGAAATAAACTTACAGACATATTGAGATGCCAATGAATCAAATTATACAATAAAGCTAAGACGTGACTTCATAATGGGATTTTGTTCGGCAAATTATTAACCGTCTATGCCGCACGTAGTTTTGAAACATATGTCGGTAAACATACGTGTTGATAATTGTAGCATATTAGTAATAATTGCGAGTGGTGTAGCATGTGATCCGTGCGTCGTCACTAAATTGATACACGCGCAAAGACCCATTATACAAATTGTATATGCTTTGTATATTATTAAATAAGCCAATCTTGGATATAATTGATACATATACATAAGTTTTTGCTAATGATTAATACCTAAATATTCAGTTGGTATAATAATGAATATGATTATGCATTAGTATAAAAGATATAAAAAATAAGAGGTTACATCATGGGTTAATAAACATTATACAGTGCTGTTGTAAAGTAAGGAATAAATTTAATTTTTGGGAGAACACGTTTGGGAGGACCCCTCAAATTTTATTTTTCATTGTGCATTTTTGAAAATATATGTAATATTAATGCATACAGGGTGATTTGTGTAGGTGGTATGAGTTCATAAATCTTTTTTACTAATGCCAACTCACACTTTTTATTACGCAATGTGAAAGAGAATATTATTTTACATACTATACGGTAATAATTACATACATTATCGTCAGCATAGGTTAGATAAAAAAAATTAAGAGAAATTATTTTGTAATTTAAAAATGCTAAATTTAATGGCAATGATAAATAATCATTGCCATTAAATTCAATCAAATTAAATCGTCAAATTGTGCACCGTTAGTTGCCTGATATGAGCCAAGACGATTAATAAATTCTTTTTGAACATTGTCAGTGACTTCAGGACATATAGGTACGTTGTTTTTCACGACGAATTATTACTTTTAAATTTTCTAAATTCTCCAGTCTAGTAAGTATCTCCGTAAGAAATCTAGGGGTGTCAAATCTGGCAATTTGGCTGGCTATTCAATCGGCCCCCTTTTCCCTATCCAACGACTCGGGAACATCTCATATAAATAACAAGTGGACAGGTACTGCATAATGGGCAGATGCACTATGCTGTCGAAAGAAAAAGTAATTTATCGGAAGATCAGGTTCTTCTGCATCTGAATATAAAGTTATTAGTGCAGGAATAAGGTCGTCTCGAAGTAAATTCAAGTATTTTGCACCAGTTAGGTTCAAGTCAAAGAAATAGGAACCCAGAATTATTCCGTCGGTTATACACACTGCACTACATATTCAGTTCTTGGAGATTTTGGGTGTGGTACTTCATCATCCAACATTTAATTTAGTTAACATCTAAATTTGGAGAAATCATTATTGCCATTGAATTCAGTATTTTAAAATTGCTAATTATTTTTATTTATTATTTAACATAATTTAATTTAACATATGCTCACGCTATTGTAATTATTACCATAGCGTATGGTAAGAAATGTGTTGTTTCAGATTCCGTAATAAGAGTTATACCTCCTACACGAATCACCCCGTATATAGTAAGTATATTTTAAAATATGAGCAACGGGTTCAAGGGTTTCTCCCAAAAGTTATTCCTTGAATTTTTAACGAATTTCTTCATTACCGTAGAAAAGCACTCTATGATACTGTGTTAATATATTTATTTAAATTATACGAAAATAAAAGAAAATAACTCAAAGATACTCTACCTCTGATATCTTACCTCGACATCTGACGTCGATCTCGTACAAAATACGTTAACGAACTTTGCTAAATGTTCAAAATGTTTTGTCATTTCTGTTGCTAGGATCATATCTATAACGTTGGACCTCGCTATTTTGTAAGTTTCCCTATCTAGGTTTTTAAATATATTTACTCTTTCGTCACCTAGAACAAGACTAAATATTAATACTACAATAAAATTATAACGGAAATATTACCAAAATATTGTTGGAAGACAATAATATAAATTTATACAGGGTATTAAACTATATGTGATATAAATTTATATAATGTTTCGTCTTAAATGAGACTCTGTATTACTGAGCATAGACAAAACATTAAACTATGTCGCCTTAGCGTAGTCCCCACAAAATTACAGTAAAATAAAGTATTCATTCTACTTATTTGATGTTTTATTATTTATCATGACTGCATTAGCTAATTTTTCCTTAAACGGCGATTATTTATAGTTTATTTCATCGTTATTTGCCAAATAAAAAATCTCAAAACATACCGTGGCTTGTTTTTATGGCTAGGCTCAGGTAGTCTGTTTCGTTTATCGGCAAGATATTTGGCAAATAGCAATGAAATGAATAGTACTAAGTAAGATAACAAGATGATGACGTAATGTCATTAAGCAGTTTAACCAGGTAAGTTTTAAACATTTTTAAGTTTTATTGTCTTCTTCATTTTCCTAAAAGTCCCTTTAGATATATTAAGAAACAATTACCTAAGTTTTACAATAAACCATTTATTATTATTAGTGGTATTATTACTCTATATTATTTCCCTATCTTACTAACACTTTTTCTTTATATAAATATGGAACCGATTCGACAAAATAGCTAAATGCAAAGTTGTCTGTCGTATATACAATTTACGCCTTCAATAATAATCAAATCATAAGTACCTACCTAAAGTAAGTTTGAACGTTAATGCTGCATGATGTGACTCTAAAACGGTCACGTCGTTATACAGTACAGCCAAAGGATTGTCTGAGTTTGAGAGAAAGGCGCTAGATTTTCCAGGATGATCAACATCGTGGGCTGCAGCAGCAATAAGACTGGTCGCCTCGTCTAGCTGTTCCATAATTGACTTCATTCTTTCCTTTTCCAGAAAACCCGCAGTTGCCTGAAAGCGTAAACCACATGTCAAATAGGATATTTGTATTAAGTTAAAACAATGTAATTAAATGTGTTGAAAAGAAGAATACATTTAAAAGGTGGATCAAAAGTAGGTCACCAATTTTAATTACTTTTCAGAATTGTAAAGACCTTAGAAGTCTTGAAGAAGAACTTAGGAAATTTATAATCTAGCACCTATGAGTTCCTGAATGTACAAAAATTGTCGAATTTTATTTTGTAAATCAGAAATCCACCCAGCATCAGGGCACGTTTTAATATCAGAGATGCGTCTACTAAAAAAAAATCATAATGTTGCTAAGCTTGGAGAAACGGGAAGTCTGATAGATCGCTCTAAAACAGGTAGACCTCGCTCAGCTAGAAATCTGAAGAATATCGGCAGAGTAAGAGAGAGTGTAAATGGTGATCCCTCAAGTTCAACCAAAAGACGATAAAATAAACTGGAATTGACCAGGACTAGCCTGAGCCAGGTATGGAAATTTGATTTACACTTATTCCGTTACAAAATACATCTAGTTCATGAAATTAAGCCTCACGATAAACAACAACATCTACAGTATAGCTCTTCAAACGATTTTCTGCAGGATATAATAATTGTATTTATCGATTCATTATAAGTGATAAGGCATACTTTCATCTGAACGAACATGAATAAACAGAATTTGCGATTCTGGACCACTGAAAATCCTCAAACAATTCAAGAGAGAGAGTTATATCCAATTCGTGCAACTATTTGGTGTAAAATGATTTAACTTGGTTGGGTGAGTTAAATGAGTAGTTGGGCCATATTTTTTGAGGATAATGATGGTGCAGGATGGTGCCATTTTCCTGGTCGGATGGAACATCTATCAGGCCAATACTAGACAGAGTATTGGCCTTTTAAAAACAATGTTTTCTAACATAAAAAATTCTCGAAATTGTGATCTGAGATCGCCCGACTTAACGACACACGATTTCTTTCTCTGGGGCTGCCTAAAAGAGAGCAAGTATATAAAAATAAATCACGGATACTTCTGGAACTGAAAAACGATATTAGAGACAAAATTCGGACAATACCAATAGAAACTTTGGTGTTAGTGATGGCAAATGTAGTGGTTAGAGTAAGACTATGTGAAGGAAAAGTAGGCACTCACCTACAAGACCTTATTTTTCACAAATAAATCTCCAGGCAATATAGTTTCTGTTATCGTATGAAAAAATATTATATTGAACTTAAATTTCAGTTAAATACAATTTCAAACTAAATACAATATTTGAAAAATAAATGGGTTACCAAGTTTTGGCCCACCCTTTATATACACTCAGTCAAATTCATACACACCGTTTATCATCATTTAAACAATTTATTAGATATGTGTTTAGTGGACTAATTGTCCTATTATCTCTCATAAAATCCTCAGGATATTGTTAAAAATTAAAAATATAACCGAAACTACTGTTTCCTTTATGACTCAAAACATAACTCATATACAACGTATCTAGACCCTCATGAGAGCTTGGTGGTTCCTACAAACGTACTGCGGTATGAACACTAGTCATTTATGCTCTTCTCAGTCGGACTAGTTAATTACCTACAGAATTGTCTGCAGATAAAAAGGATAAATTCACTGATGACAAAAGATCGATCAAATATGCAGAACAAATTCTTAGGCAATATTACGCAAACAATTCATGAAAGGCATTCTACAGTCTATAATATAATATCCCGTTATAAAATTATAAACATAATAAAGAATAAACCTTAAGGAATATGCTTAAATGAAAGCTACGGAAACTGATCGTAGAAGGACTATAATAAAAGTAAGAGATAAACACAATAATTGTAATTAAATTATCATTAAATTGACAGCAGAATCTTACAGTCCTGAGCAATGCTGAAATAGAACAGAGCTATATCAAACAAATAAACGAAATAAATAAATATAAAAGAAACAAATAAACCTAGATGTAATTTTGGAGTTTTGAGTCAATTTCGGGTTAGTTGTAATTTTTCTCCAAAAACTGTATATTTCCTTGTCCCAATACTTTTCGGGTATGCAAAAATATGCAACATTTCTTCTTTCACCTATCGGAATATATTTTGTTAGATTTCAATACAGTTTTTTTATACTTTTATGCATATTGCAGAAGATTTTTTAATTTTTTTAGAAATGTCAGGATCCTTCCTAGTAGCATGATATGTTAATATGATATGTCAAAATGACTCGAGTATTGTCAGATACTGGACCAATTGATTACTGCCAAGTAAATGTTAGGAATTTTTTATATTTAACTTAATTATTTTTAATTGTTTTTATTACTTACTATATTTTTGTTATATTGCATTATTATGAGTACTTATTATTTTATAAACAATTCCATTATTATTACAAAAATCTTAAACTTTTCATGAAGTAAAATCTCAAAAATAAGGATTAATATCTCAATCTTAATACTGGAGTAGGTTGGAACCTTTGGTGTGAAGATAACACTAACATAGTTTTCCACAAAACATCAAAACACTACACTCGACGCGCGTTTTGCCAATAAAGTTGACATAATCTGGAAATGATTAAAATGAAACTAAGTTTAGTTTTAATCATCTCCAGATGATGTCAACTTTGTTAGCGAAACGCGTGTCGAGTATAGTGTATAATGTTTTGGTGCTTTGTGAAAAACTAAGTTAGTGTTATCGCAATCTTAAAAAAAGGTGTAAATGTGTTCACTGTATAGTCAATTAAAATATATGGTAATTAATATGAATGAAACTTACCTGCATGACATCTGCTGCATGCGTGGAATTGTGATAAGAATTTTCCGAATGGTAATTCGCCTCGATAACAGTCAGCCAGTTAAATAAAGTCTTTTCATCACAGTTCAGCGTATTGCCTACATCGAAATGATTAAATAGGTTCATTCCAAGATACTGGAGTGGCCGTTTCCTTGAGAGATCCTCCAATCTAAATATATCAAACTCCCAAGTAAGTGAACTCTCCATTAACTCTCTGAGGGCTGCAGGTACCTGCACACCGAGAAAACAAAAGGGTATACAACTATATAGGAATACAATATCACTTACAAAGTAAGTCTGGACACCTACAAATTGATAACTTTACGCGTTTCACTTTCGTGATGCTATCAGTTAGTCTGCATCCCTGTCTCCGCATCTTTATAATCCGGAGGCGCCGCGACGGTGAAAGTTGATCGCTTTGCCGTTCATTCATATAAAGAGAACCGTGGAAATGGCTGGCTTTGAATAAGCAGATTTATAACGGTTCAAACTGATTCACTCGACTTTCTTTGTGCCCCGTGAAGATTTTCTTGGCGTAAGAAACGTGAATTGTAAGTAATCTGGGTATCTGATGGCATAATAAGGGATATATCAGAATTTGGAAGAGTTATAAATGTGGCGCTGTCTAGTGCCACGCTGACGTGATATGAATTTAAACATATTTGCATTTGCCACGCGAGAGTTGCGCTATAGTTGATATACCAAAAATGTAATAATTCTCGTGAATAAGTGGATGGATTAGATGGTAACGTTCCAGACTCACTCAGTCTGGAAATTAAATACTTTTCAGGTTGTGATAACGTTCTTGTATTCCTCATAAAAAAGTTGTATATATTTTGATTCGTACATTTGATTATTTAATAAATTTATCTTTTAAAGAAGGATATTTTGCAAATTTTTTTTAAAATGGGAAAAATCACGTCTATATTTAATAAGAATGATGCAGAATTAATAGAAAATTATACACCAATTACTATACTATTGGCTAAAAAAAATAACAAAAATTGAGCACTCTTTTGTATGTAAGTAGGTTATTATACTTCCTGGAACAAAATAACTTACTTTAAATAAATCAATATAGATATAGAGAAAAATCAATGTCTCTCAGACAAGGTGTCGGCAAGCACAGCCATTATAAAGGGTCTTTCAATACGAACGCTCGATTTTTAAATGTAAATGAAACAAGTTGTGTGTAAGATATCCACTCAATTTTTTTCGTTTGAAAGAATATTTTATGGCATTAAGTATGGAATATAACTTCTTTCAAATCTCCGTCGCGACTTTGCTTTATGGCACGTATTCCGGAGGTATAATTTTCGATGACTGTCGCATAAATCTGGCTGAACTTGCTGGATGCCGTTCGTTATGTTGACTTTGAGGGCATCAATTGTTTGCAATTTATTCGCATAGGCCTGCGATTTAAGATACCCTCAAAGGAATAAGTCTAAAGGCAATAAATCGCCGCTGCGCGAGATAACCATGCACTCAAATTGCTAGTGCAGAATGTTTATCGTGGCATGCGCTGTGCGGCACGCATGCCACGCATGTACCGTCCTGTTGAAACCACATGTTGTGAGTATCCATATCATCCAATTTAGTCCACAAGAAGTTGCTTATCATCGATTTGTAGCGGTCGCCGTTGATGGTTATGGCAATTCTAGTCTTGCTTTCGAAAAGCACGGATCGATAATTCCGACAAACCAAAATCCGCACCAAACAGCGGCTTTCTCGAGATGCATTGGGTGCTGGTGTATCTCGTGTGGATTGGTATCGTCCCAAATATGACAATTTTGCTTGTTCACATATCCATTCGTCCAAACATGGGCCATGTCGTTCCCAAGACCTTGGCCTTTCTGCGACTTCAACTTGGCGAATTTTACGTTGGAACTTAGGTCTGCACCAGCATAAAATCCAACTGACCCAAGAATTTAAGGTAAATGACCATAGGCAACGCCGTGTAGTCACTGATTGGGCTCTGGAGTAGTTGGAAGTTGACCCAAATTTCGCCAAAAGAATCATCTTTAGCCACGAGGCCCATCCAACAAATTCAGCCAGATTTATGCAACAAATTTATCGAAAATTGGATCTCTTGAATATGTGCCACCAAGAAAACATGCGGCGGACATTTGACTGACGTTATATTCCATTCTTAATGCCATAAAATATCATTTAAAATAAAAAAAAAACGAGTGGACATCTCCCACACAACTTGTTTTATTTATGTATAAAATTTGAGCGTCCTTATTGAAAGACCCTTTGCGTGATGAGCCCCAAGCTCATCATAATATTCAAGTGATGTTTTTATTGCTCAAAAAATATGTTAAGGTCTGTGTCAGGTACGTGTAAGAGATTTCTTAGAGAAACTTGTAAAGATATTATAATATCTTAGTATTTTCACATCTTCGAGGCATGGCTCTATGTGTATGTACTAGACATATAATTATATATATATTTTATAATATTGTATAATATTATAAGTATATGTACTAGACATAGGCAAATAATATTTAGATACATTGTGTTGTTTAGTGTGGGTTATAACTTACGCTGTGAGTAATAATTTAAAAATATTTAAATTTCTTTTTATTAAATGAAATTTGTACACAATTTATGAATATTTCACTTAAAAAATGTCTAAAAAGCTTTTGAGACTCTGACTATTGGATCTATTGACTTAACTTATTGACTAATAATATTAAATTTTTTTGCTGAATAAACAACGAACACTATTTATGTATATTGCGAAAATCTATTAAAAAAAATAAATCTGTTATACTGCCAAAAAAATTAAGAATTTAAAGTTGTGATCGTCTGAAATTTTCTATAATTGCTATAAACCATGACACTCTTGCAGTCCAAAATCATGGTCACAGAGAACGATGAGGTACGTTTAAATTAAAAATATACGGCATATTATATTTTATACAAAAAATTATAAAGATATTTGAAGAAAATATATGACAAGGCGTTATATATAGAATTTGTAGAATAAAATCTATTCTAGAATGAGTTTGGCCTGAATGGATGACTGAATGGATGAGTTTGGATGACTGAAGTTCTTGTACACTCTGTATAATCCAAGAAATATTAATATTAATTATTGTCAAATTATGACACAAAATAGGCAAATCTTCCGAAACTACATTTTTGCTGTAATGTATTTTCCTCTGCTTTGCTAAAGGATTCTCACTAATTTTATTTTTATAGGAGCAGTTGCAACTGATAGCTATCACGAACAGTGCGAAAAATACTAATAATTTCTCAATGATTAAATAAGTAAATTCACATAATTTTTCTCATTCAAAATCTATTGGAAGCAGTAATACGAGTTGGTTTCTAACAACCCAGTGTTGTAAGATTTCGTACTTACCTTTACAAGTCCTCCTCGAGAAGGTCTAAAAACTGAAGAATCGTTACTACTCCTCCTCGAAGACGCAGATAAGGTTGGTTGTGGTTGTTTCTACAACACAATTATAAAATAAAAAATTTGTTACGAAAACTGTCAATGCGTTTCAAAAATGCTTACCGAAAGTAGTGCCGTTATTAGATCTGTCACGACCGGCTCGTCTGATTTTACCCTGTAGTCTTCCTTTACGTGAGGTGAGTATAATTCAGGACATCTAAGTATATCTTCTACCTTATCTAATAATTGAATTACTTGAGAATTTGAGTTTGAGCTCTCTCTGGCTTGATCTATCAGACTTATTATCTGAAAAAAAAGGACATACAATTAATCGTACAAAAGGCAAACCGTTTTCAAGACAATCAGATAATATCAATGCTGGGAACACAGAGATTTATCATTATTCACGTGTAATTCCCACTCATGTGTAAAAGTTTGGTAATTCCTCATTTCTGGACATAAACAATTTATTTACTCTGAATTGTATTTATAGACTTATATTAAGTAATCTATTTCAATACTTGAAATGGGTACGAGTACATACAAAATAAATAACAAAATAGAAAATATACATTAATTTAAACAGCAGCATCTTCTCTAAATAATTATAATTGATTGGACCATAACCATAACCATAATCATGAACTGATAAAAAACACTACTAGAACCATAAATAAACAAATATTTGTGGTATTAATTTATTTTTAGTCATGTCGGAGTTATATTGTATGGTAAATCGTAAATATTTTAGATGACGATGCTTTACAGAATTTCATGTTTAAAACAATAGAAAAACGTCACATGAGATAGTATATAGATCTTAATAAATTGTTGGTGGATCATTCTTGAAATTTAAAACGACGTAATGTAATCATGGTCGTTATGTTATAATTTTATAATGTTTTGGTATAGTCAAAATGGAAAAAGTGGAAATATTATACGTCGCTGGACGAGTATTTCGAATAAACAAGTTGGCATCGCCAAAAGATGATTAATATTTAATCAATTTTAAATAGTAAATAATACTCTCTTTTAATAAAGCTTGGTTGGCGAATCACGCGTCGAATAGCGAACAATATTTCGGTGTTTGTGAAAAACTGGTTTCTTGTTTTTATTGCTACACCGAAGGTTTCATCTTCTCCCTAGTTTTAGTATATGGTTTTTATTTTAGATATTCATTTGAAATTTATTATTCATCTAATGAGGGAATCAGAAAAAAGGTGTTACTTGAAATAGCAATAAGTTAATAAGTCAATAAGGTAATAAGATTTAAATTTTGTATTAAAGATTTACAGATATGTACAGAGGTTTATTAAAATTGTTTCATTTAGAATCAAGATTAACTAAATGTATTAAAAATGTGGTACATAGGATAGCTTTCTAGTTCTTTATCTGTTTAAATAAAATATTTTGAATTATGTTTGACTTCTAGTTATACCAGAAGTTATCATCTTCATTATTTTAAATAGAATGGCTATATATGTTGTTGTATTTCTGAATTTTACATACCCCTTTGAGCATTTCTTATTAATATATACCTATCTGTGAGATTAACAATTTCTGTGATATTTATTTTTTTTTATTTTTACATTTATATAACCATTTGTAAAATTCTAAATCTCTTCTATTTACTACATTATAATTATAGTGATTTATACACACAGTAAATGTATTTGTACCAGTTATAGTTGAAGTATAAAATTTTTGGATAATGTCTCACTACTAGATAAAATACATAGAGCACCTTCATAATTTAATAGTTCAATAGAAAATATGATAATATTCAAAAGTGTAAAAGCAGCTTCATTTTCAAAGAAAATACTGAACTGCTGAAAGGACAATTGCAGTTAAAATTTAATTTCATCTTAAGGATTTTTTCTTTAGAGTTTTTGTATAAAACATTTTTGTGCAAACATTTTTTATAAACATAAAGAGCAACTGCTCACACATGGAATTTACAATATTTTCCAAATTTCATTTTCATGTGATCTTGAAAAAACGTCTTAATGAACCGATTATATGAAAAACCCTGTATATCGATATATATATATATATATATATATATATATATATATATATATATATATATATATATATATATATATATATATATATATATATATATATATATATATATAGAGGTTATTAAAAATAAATAAATTGTAAATAGCTAATAATAAATTTAAGTAGAATCGATTTATCGTATACATACACTTTTCTGTTTAAAACCGAGTATACACTATTGGACAAAAGTAAAGCAACAACCTGTCAGAAATATATTATTATATATTATTTTACTTTGGAGTTAATAAACCACAAAAAAACTTCTTGTATTAATAGTAAGCAATAAGCGAATGTTAATTCAGTGATAAATTTAGGTACATAAAGAATAATGAATAAGACGGAAGCAAAGCAACAATTTGTAGTTTTTTTTTAGAAAATATAACAAACATTTAGGAAGTTAAGTAAAATAACAATAAAAGTATTCATAATCAATATCAATAATCGATTCGAGGGTATCAATAGTCGACCATTATTTACAATAATATTTGCACACCTTCTGGCTATGGGCAGGATTATCTTATGGATAACACCTTCAGGAATGTACTGCCACACCTCAATTACTCTATACCGTAAAGTCTCGTTCTGTATAAATACTGGTGTCTTTACTCGTCTCTCTACCTCTTCAAATCTTGCACATTATTCGTTCTGAACCATTCTTCCACGAGGTTCGAGGTTCCAAATTCAATCCGTGTAGCTCTGTTTCTGACAGACATCAAAAGTTGATTTGTAGATCTTCTCCTAAACAGCTTACCGTCGACTACCTCTTCGGACTATCCTCTCGCTAATATTTAAATAGTCAATTTCCTGGCTTATCTTTGGAACATACTTTCATGGATCAGCGCAACTTACCTCTTTAATCAACTTGTCTACGTACCGTCGTTCTTCTCGGTCTTAATAATTTCAGCATATTACGGAGATATGTCCCTTCTGATAGAATTTAAGCAAAATTATCGATACAGTATAACTACTGATCTCAAATCAATTTTCGAAGATTCTCGTCATTATAGAATGCGTTTAATATTGTTTGTTTTAAGGGAACACTCGTGGCAATATATTTAGGCATTTTGATAAAAAAGAACTGTTTCATCACTTTGAACAGGATTTATGCCTAAAAACTAAATACTTAATAAAACATTTTTGTTAAAATAAAGTTTTTGTAGTTCCTTAAGTCCAAATTAAAATAATATATTAAAACACATTTCTGACAGGTTGTTACCTTACTTTTGTCCAATGTGTATATCAACACTCGAAGCCATAATCACTATCCGGTTCAATAGCAATTAGTTAATTAATTATGTTAGTCTTAATGGATGATATGGATTAGAAACTAATCCAATAGCATATTTTACAGTTTAGATTTTTTCGTTCTCGTTATATTCCGATTGATTTTGATTTATTTCATATTTAAATTTCAAATAACCATTAATTATGCCAATAAATAATGATGCACGGTAAAAAAATCGTATTTGTCTAGTAAATACATTACGGTAAAAATGCCTAGTATGAGATAACAAAGTGGCAGTCTGAATGGTGGGTGGGTTTGAATCCCATCAGAGACAAGTTTTTATTTTGCAGCACCGGATTTGACTGTATTCTTATCTAAATTTCCGTACTTAGTTGGTTACTACTTGTAACACAACTGACATGGTGAATTGTGAAGTAGTTAGAATGAATTTAAGCAATAAAGCCGACATTATCCCTTATCCACTCTTCGGTATCTATGAAACATCCAGTATTTATAAGTATCGGTAGGCAATATCATTCTTTAAGTACGAAATTATACGAGATTATTCAAGTCAAATAAGCAGATTAAGGAAAAAGTACATTGAAAATTTAGAAATAAAACGTAAATCTTCCAATTATGTTTAGAAGAGAAAAATTAATTTACTTGTGTACTTGCAACTGACTAAACTCAACGTTTTTAATATACCCCAATAGATAAATTTTTAAAATTTGAACAGCAACATTTTCCATTACAAAGGAGCTAAAGAAAACGTTTTAGATTATCTTTTCTATACAAAAAGACATTCTAGGCCACAGGGCAAATTATATAAATGCTTTTTTTATTTTTTAATATCATACATCGCTGATGATCAAAGACTTTGTACAAAAAGATAATAATAAGTTTATTTAAAAAAATAAATATATTAACATGCTCTTGCTTCTAATACGCGTTCTGTCTCATAATTCACATTGTCTTATTAAGGCTATCTACCTTGTAATTATCTTGTATAAATTATCGCTTCTAGCCATTTATAATGAAAGATTATATTGTATCTCCCTTCTATACTTGGAAAGAATAGATAACTGGGGGTTGAATGGTAGACGCTTCAAGACAAAAGAAATTATTTTATAAGGAAAGGTAGATACAAAATTATGAATTTGCTTAAAGAGAAAACTAAATTAATTATGTCTTTTTACATTCTTTGAAATAAATAATTCGATAAATAAAACTTGTTTATGTTAATTTTTGTTTATAAAAATTGTTTAAGGAAAATGTATCAATAAATTATTATTTTATGAATTATATACAAGGTGTTGATTTATTTTCGAATGTGTCTAAATTACGTATAAAGTATCGAGTTGCGTAATCCTTTATTATAATTTTAACTATTCTTATACTATTCATTTCATCGCCAATTGTCAAATAAATAAACAGTTTTAAAACCTTAAAACGGACTTTTGCGCACGTAGAACATCTCTATCTCGAAATTGAGTGGCCGAGAAAAAATAAACCAACACATAAATGCAGAATATATGTTTTATGCGACAGTTTAACTTTTTTCAAATGGTTCACCCTTGTGCTTTCTCATGACCCATGAACAGAGTGGGGTGTGTCCTATCCATCTCAAAATCAGTAGATGTCATCTGGTAGGCGTCCCTAATCAGAATCAGTCGAAACCCGATCGATCCGACACTATTTAATTGAGTGATCGTGCTAATAAACAAATTTCTCAAATAATCCAACATTGTGCTTTCTCATGACCCATGAACATAATAGAGTGTGTTTTATCCACCTCAAAATCAATAGGTGTCGTCTGGGAGACGTCCCCGATCCGAATTAGTCAAAACCCGATCGATTCGACATGACTTAGTTGAGTTATCGTGTTAACAACAAAAGTTTCTCAAATAGTCCATCGTCGTGCTTTCTCATGATCCATGGATAGGGTGGGGCGTGTCTTATCCACCTCAAAATCAATAGATGTCGTCTGGTAGACGTCCCTAATCAGAATCAGTCGAAACCCGATCGATCTGACACGATTTAATTGAGTGATCGTGCTAATAAACAAATTTCTCAAATAGTCCAACATTGTGCTTTCTCATGACCCATGAACATAGTAGAGTGTGTTCTATCCACCTCAAAATCAATAGGTGTCGTCTGGGAGACGTCCCCGATCCGAATTAGTCAAAACCCGATCGATTCGACATGACTTAGTTGAGTTATCGTGTTAACAACAAAAATTTCTCAACTAGTCCACCGTCGTGCTTTCTCATGATCCATGGACAGGGTGCAGTGTGTCCTATCCACCTCAAAATCAACAGGTGTCGTCTGGGAGACGTTCCCGATCAGAATCAGTCAAAATCCGATCGATCCAACACGATTAAGTTGAGTTATCGTGCTAACAAGAATAAATGCCGACAACGACGACATACACACAGCAAGAAATTTTTAAAAACTATTTTTTTTTTGTTTTTTTAGGCCGAAAAACGAAAAATAAAACCAAGAAAAAATTAGTTTTTTCACTTTTTCTTTACACGATTACATTAGTTTTCCGTTTATAGTGGAGTGCGGAAAAGGAAAAACTCTCTTATCTTGCCGATAAACGGAACAGTCTACCTGAGCCCAGCTATCAAAACAAGTCACGGTATGAGATAAGAGCCGTTTGGGATTATTTATTTGGCAAATAGAGATGAAATAAACTATACATATACCAATTGTTTCTTGATATTAACTATATAGTATGCGAATAATTACCATGAAAATTTCTTATCTAATTGCATTGTAATATAATGCATTACTAAGATCGCTTATTTATCTCCCTCGATGTCTCTTTACTCATAGCAGATATTCAAATTCTGGAATTCTGATCATATTAAGATATGCAAATGCCACGAGTGGCTACTTGATAATCAAGTAGATATGTTCCTCAAATATTAGTTCGTAGTATGAATTTCTAGACATTTAAAGCCGTTCTGAATATGTTTATTAGAATTTAGGTAGCTTCTTCCTCATACTAGATCGTAAAATATTATTACGATATCTACAAAACTTATTACACAGGCTTCCTCATGTTATTTCCGCTCGCGAACTCAATTCAATTCGTCAGAGATTTAAGATTTTGATGTTGTTCTCTTATACAGGTTGTAACATAAAGGTTGGGAATAAATTAAACGGTGGATTTTTCAGTAAAATAAAAATTGATTTTTTTTCATATGAAGTTATGTTCTAGGGGTTTTCGTTTAAAAGCTACAGGGCGATAAAATATTTGAAAAAATTAGTTTTCCTTTAATAACTTTCGAACATTAGAAGATAATGGAACGAAATTTTAACCGTAGCTTAATTTGATAATGCCCTAATTACAAGAAACAGATTGACTTCGTAAATTACTCAGTGGCGTGTGTACGCATTGACCCGTAGGGTTTTCCGAAGAAAATTGTGATACGCCACTGGTAAAACATTTCTTTAATATTTATTTAAGATCCACTTTTTGTTCTAAACAAAATTACCTTCTTGCAATTTATTTGTATCTCTTGTCATTTTCCCGTAATTAAAACTTTTTTAAACACCATTTTGTCCCACTGCTAACATTGGAAAATGAAAGTAACAAAGACATTATCAAGTATATGTTTTCCTGATATTATGACATTATCAAATTAAGCTGATCCGATAGGACTTGCACCTTGACGAAGTTCTAGTGCAAACTAGAGCGGGTGGGTCGGCTTGCGCGTTTTAATGATTTAAGGAGCCATATCATAGGTTTAACCATAGTGGGAGGGTCCTTATTGAAAAACCAAACTAAGACAAGTCCCTGAAGGAGGGCAGCAGCTCTTTCAGCAGTCATAGTGGCAGAAACCGTGGGGGTTGGTATGGTGCTATGACACACACGACTGCGATGTGGAAGGCAAGAGGAAACCACCACATTATAATCCTCAGAACAGCTAGCAGAAAGCTTATCCTAAATTAATGATGGCGTCTCCTGGGACAAAAAACTCCGGAGGTAAAATAGTCCTCCGTTCGGATCTCCGGGTGAGGACTGTTCCGGGAGACGTGATCGAGTGCAATAATAGTAAGTGTAGCATTTCACGAGTCGGAGCGTGGAATGTCAGAAGCATGAGACAGGCAGGGAAGCTAGAAAATCTGAAGATAGAAATGGATAGGTTAGGATTAGATATAGTAGGTATAAGTGAGATGCGCTGGCCGGAAGTAGGAGATTTTTGGAGCGGTGACTATAGGGTAATACACACAGGATCGGTAAATGGAAACGCGGGAGTAGGAATCGTTATGCGGAAGAACGCAGGACAGTGTGTAGATAGCTACCTACAATACAGCGAGAGAGTAATGATGGTTAGGTTAGATTCGAAGCCAGTGGAAACAGTAATAGTGCAAGTATACATGCCTACTTCTAGCCATAGTGAGGAAGAGTTAGAAGCCGTTTATTCGGACATAGAGCAGGTAATAGGATTTGTGAAGGGTCATGAAAATTTAATAATAGTAGGAGATTTTAACGCAGTCGTAGGTGAGGGGAAAGAATGAGAATTTGTAGGTCCTTATGGATTAGGAAACAGAAACGAGAGAGGTAGCAGACTGATAGAATTCTGTGAGAAGCACAAGATGGTAGTCGCGAACACATTGTTCAAGAATCACGTTAGGAGGCGGTACACATGGAAAATGCCAGGAGGGATAGACAGGTATCAGATAGACTACATTCTGGTTAGGAAGAGATTTAGAAATCAAGTAAAAGACTGTAAGAGTTATCCAGGAGCAGATGTAGACAGCGACCACAACTTGGTAGTCATGAAAGCTAGATTAAAGTTCAAAAATCTGAAAATTCTTATCAAAGGATAAGAAACGTATAAATGTAGACATATTGAGGGATCAGAATATGAAAGATAAGTTCCAGGATAAAACAGATCAATTAATAAATAAAACGAGTAAGGACGAAATCAAGAACGCAGAAACGGAGTGGGAGGGTATCAAGAATAGTCTAGCTTCCGCGGCTACGGACGTTTTAGGACACGATAAAAGGGAAGCTAGGAAGCCCTGGATAACGGACGAAATCTTAAACTTAATGCAAAAGAGACGAGGCTACAAAAACAGACGAGACGAAGAAGGACTGAAAACTTATAAGTCAATAAAGTGGGAAATCATTAGAAAATGTAGAAAAGCGAAAGAACAATGGATAGAGGATAAATGTAAAGAAGTAGAAGATAAGTTGCAAGTAGGTAAGACCGATGAGGCTTACAAAATAATTAAGAGGAACTTCAGGGATATAGGAACAATAAGTAGAAACGTTAGGAGTCAATCGGGGGACATACTGATCGGAAGAGAGGAGAAAGCGGATAGATGGAAGCAGTACTTAGGAAATTTATACGAGGGTCAGGAATGAGGAGAGATATTAGAGGAAGAATCTAGCATCGATAGGGAAGATGTAGGAAAACCTATATTGAGAGAGGAATTTGAAATAGCACTAAGGGGGCTAAAGAATAATAGAGCGCCGGGTGTAGATAAAATACAGGCGGAAATTTTGAAATGTGCGGGACAGAAAGTAGTAAATAGGATGTTTGAACTGGTAAAATACATATATGAAACGGGCGAGATGCCGGAGGATTATAAGAGGAACATTATCGTTACTATACCGAAAAAGAGAGGAGCCGACAAATGCGAGAACTTTAGAACGATTAGCCTAACTTCCCACGCGTCAAAAATCTTAACTAGAATAGTGCAGAAGAGGATGGAAAATAGAGCGGAGGAAATACTAGGAGAAGACCAATTCGGCTTTAGGCGACATAGGGGAACTCGCGAAGCTATTCTGGCGCTAAGAGTAATGTTAGAGAAAACAATAGAAAAAGGAAAGAACGCTTATATAGGATTTGTAAATTTAGAAAAAGCTTTTGATAACGTAAGATGGGAAAAAATGTTCGAGATACTAAAGAGCGCGGGAATGAAGTATAGAGATATGGAGAGTAGTACACAATCTATACAAAGAGCAAACTGCTGTTATAGAAGTAGAAGGGGAAAAAGGGAAGTAGGTATTAGGAAAGGAGTAAGACAAGGATGTACGCTATCACCACCAATTTTTAATCTGTACATCGAAGAGGCGATTAATGTGGTAAAAGATAGAGTGGATTTCGAGATTAAAGTACAGGGACAGAAACTAAAAATGCTGAGATTCGCGGATGATATAGCAGTATTAGCATCTAGTAAGGAGGAATTAGAATCAGCATTGAACGAAATGGAGGCAGTGTTGACAGAGGAATACGGAATCAGGGTGAATAAAAACAAAACTAAAGTGTTAGTGTGCAGAGGGCGCGAGAGCAGAGCAAAAACGAAAGTACAAATTAATAATGAAAGATTGGAGAAAGTTAAAGACTTCACTTATTTAGGAAGTAAAATAAATTGGGATGGAAGAAGCGATAAAGACATAAAACAAAGAATAGCGCAGGGTCGAGTAGCTTTTAACAAAAAGAAAGCACTTTTATGCTCGGGGGTAATAAACTTAGAAACAAGGAAGAGATTTTTGAAAACATATGTATGGAGCACGGCACTATACGGCTGCGAAACCTGGACGGTAGGGGAAGCAAGTAGGAAGAAATTAGAAACTTTTGAGATGTGGTGTTACCGAAGAATGATGAAAATACCGTGGACTGATAGGGTTAGAAACGAAGAGATATTAGAGAAAGTCGGCGAGAAAAGAAGTATGTGGAAAAACATAAAAAAGAGAAGAGATAGAATGGTAGGCCACTTGCTGAGACATGGGGGAATAGTCCGCGATATTTTGGAGGCAGAAATAGGAGTGAAGAAAGGCAGAGGTAGGCCGAGATTAGACTACTGCTCGCAAATAGTAAGGGATGTAGGTTGTAGCACAATTAGCGAAATGCGTAGGTTAGCACAAGATAGGAGAAGCTGGAGGTTAGCGTCCAACCAGTCTTAGGACTGATGACCTAATGATGATCAAATTAAGCTACGGCTAAAATTTCGTTTCATTATCTTCAAACGATCGAAAGTTATTAGAGAAAAACTAAGTTTTTTCAAATTTTTAGCACCCTGTAGCTTGGAAACGAAAACCCGTAGAGCATAACTTCATATGAAAAAAATCTATTTTTTTTTACTGAAAAATTCACCGTTTAATTTATTCCCAACCTTTATGTTACAACCTGTATAAATGAAAATAATAGTGAAAATGAAGGTTTCTTTCTTATAGATAGAGATCTAGATCAGTTATTAAAATTACAATAATTACACAGAAAATATTAGAAATCATTAAAACTGATTCCTATTCTGCTAAAACTATTTTGTATAGTAGCAGTTGACGCTTTCATCAGTCTGATGACTTGTTCTCTAGACTGTAAAAATTCTACTTGAAAGAGATACGTTGCTCATTTGTAAGGGCAGAACTGCATACATTTATCGAAAACGTAAATCTATTCACTTAATTCGTATGTGAAAATTAATGTAATATGAGTTTCTTTTCTTATGATCATTTGGAAACTGGAGATGTACCAAGTCATAGTGACTGTTGCCTGTCATATTACTTGGAAACACTGACTACGTCAGTTCAATAGCTTTACAGTCTAGTAACTTAAGAAAGACACTCATATAGATGCTGCAAATTACAATATTTTAGGATAGAAAATGTTTTTATTTTCTTTAGGAGACGATAAACTTACAATCAAGGTTTACTTCCAAGACGGTCAACCAGATGAAAACAGTTAGAGAAGCTCTACACTTTCTTCCATGCTTCCTACAATTCCGAGAACAGTTTGCAAATTGTGAATAAATCGTCTTCATTATGATATGTCAAAATACTACTAGTATTTATAACGATAAACCACCTAGCAGGAGAGTTTTGTCAACAGAAATTCTAGAAGATGTACGTGAACGTTTGACTGCTGGTACAACTAAACTAAACTTCTACTCGGGATTACTATTCAGATAATGAAATATGTGGCTATTTAATCCATGTTTGAATTTGAGAAACAAGATTACTGCCTAATTAATGTCGTTGGTTTAAATATAAAGTAAATAATGATAAGGTTTTGGACAAAACGTTTTTTACAGACCAATGGCATGGTTTTGTCAATAAATATTAGTGGTTATGTAAGTTCACAAGACTATCGTATCTGACCTACAGAGAATCCTCACATTTTAAGAGAATCAAGTTTACATACTATGTAGGGAATTTGAAGGCCCAATATAATGGTCTCGATTTTTTATATGACGATGACCTACAAGAGGTTTATTTTCAACAAAATGGTGTAACAGTTCCCAGTCCTGCGGCAGGTTAAAATTTCTTCAAGAGTTTTATGATGACCGAATAAATTGCAGTAACTTGTAACCTCCACCATCACCCCATTTGACACCATTATGTATTTATTTATTTAAAATCATATTTATGTAAATCATTTTCACATACTCTTACCAGATTTAAAATGTAAATATTCTAACAAAATTAAATATATAGAAGATGAATTACATAATTTCTGTGTATTAAATGAATGCAGATATTTTGGGCATTTAATATAAAAACATTTTTCATCTAAATGGTACTCGTATGTTGATAATCACTTTGTTAACAAATAATGTGCATTTGTCATGTCTTATTCGATTCCTTAAAAAAAATGAATCATCAACGTTATCATACATTTTTAAAAATGTGGTTGACAAATTCCAATTCAAGTTTCTATAGTAAAATAAGAGTTATTAATACACCAAATGAAAATAAAAGTATTTTTCCATTATTTTTATAACATTATTATTTGAGTTTCGGTTTACAGGTTATCTTATCTGTCAATATAAAACATTGTTGCATTAAATATGATTTAAATATATGCAGATATCACAAAACACGTGAGTGACGTATAAAACATCTTTAGGGAATGACATGTTCAATCAATCTAGATCTTTCTGTATAATCATAATCATATAGTCGGCTTTTCAGAAATGTAGTAAAATATTGCCATCGTGTGGAAAATTTAAGTGGTTTTGAATAAGCATCTAAAAGTGATCAAGAGAAATCTGAGGAAATTATTATACTAAACAGTTGGATGAGAAGTTAGATTAAAAAATTTTCATTTTTAAAACAATAAGTCGCTCACAGGTATTTCATGTATTTAATACGACAATTTATGGATGAATAATGGTCGTTCCAGATGGCTGGATAATTACAAATTTGTTTTTTATTACTGTACGTACCTATTCTTTAATTTAGAAAAAAAAAAACACTTTTTAATATACCTGTAAACAATATTTACCTTGATTACGCGAGGACTAGCGGTTAGTTGGTAAATACATGGACGATGACTAAAGGTGCGTCTACATCAAGCATGTTATAGCAACGTTGCACAACGTTCGCGAATACTTTTTTTTTCATGTATCGTATTTACTTTATCCATGCTACGCTATATGGTTGACTCATAGATATGACAACCAATACAAAGAAGTACTTACTTTGGTTATTGGCGCTTCTAGAGGTAGTGAGTTTAATTTGGCTAATGAAGTTCTCCTTAAATAATCGCTTCCAACGCTTCTAACATCAGTCGAACCCCTTCTAATGGAGTGTATGCTTCCTCTCGATTGGGTCAAGATATTGGGATCCATGGAACTCGAATCGTAGACCAGTACGAAGTGCGTGGGCATTCTGGAAAACATTACTCTTTCAGTTTTAATAGAGACAATATTGAAAAGTAACAAATGATAACGATACAATCTTATAGATTATGGATATTTTATACAGGATATTCTTATTTTGAGTGGAGCTCTCTGTATATTAATTACTTTTTCACACTCAACTATACCAGAGCGGAAAAGTAATGTAATCGTGTAAAGAAAAATGGAAAAAAATAATTTTTTTTCTAGCGTTTATTTTTCGTTCTTCAGCCTAAAAACAAAAAAAAAGGTTTTTAAAAAATTTTGTCTGTGTGTGTGTCGTTGTCGTCGGAATTTTAAAATTTCTTGTTAGCACGATAACTCAACAAAAATGTGTCGGATCTTTTGGGTTTTGACTGATTCTAATCGGGGACGTCTCCCAGACGACACCTATTGACTTTGAGGTGGATAGAACACACTCTACCATGTTCATTGGTCATGAGAAAGCACAATGGTGGACTATTTGAGAATTTTTTTTTAGCACGATCACTCAATTAAATCATATCAGATCAATCGGGTTTCGACTGATTCTGATTAGGGACGTCTACCAGACGACATCTATTGATATTAAGGTAGATAAGACACATCCCACCTTGTCCATGAGTCATGAGAAAGCACGATGGTGGACTATTTGAGAAACATTTGCCGATTTTGCATTGAACGAAAAAACATATATTCGGCCTGTAACATATACAAATGAATGAGAAAACAAATCCTTCGATCACAAACATATTAATACGGCACTGAAGCAGTCGCCAATGAAAAAAGTAAAACTGTCGCATAAAACACATATTCTGCATTTATGTGTTGGTTTATTTTTTCTCGGCCACTCAATTTCGAAATAGAGATGTTCTACGTGCGGAAAAGTCGGATATAAGGTTTTAAAACAGTTTATTTTTTAAATTTCTCTGCCAATTTAATGTTAGTTTTCTAAAACTTTCCTATATTCTTGTATTTTGTAATTTTTGAGATGTTTGATATTTGTTATAAAATTAAGTAAGTTAAATTTAATATGCAATGCAGCTTACATCGATAAACAATACACTCTGCTAATGATGACAGCGATAGTATTAAAATATACGTAGACATATACATTAAAATATCAATTATGGTTAAGAAGAACATAACAAATGTATTGCATACTAAAATGGTTACGCTTAGGGAAACGTTCTTCATACATCCTTGATGTTTCAACCCCATATTTGATTTCAAGTATATATACCTTTGTTTGTAAATTTTCTTGATTATGATAAAGCCAAAGATAAAGTCTTAGGACTGATGACCTAATGATGATGATGATAAAGCCGAGTACAGTAATAACTGCTAATAATTAATACACTTCTAACAAGAGAAAACTGACGCAAACTAGGGATGCATAGACAAACTTTGACAGTACACAATAACAAATTTATTCGATTATTTTATACATTTGTTGAGGGTGTCATCCCTAACATAGAAAAAATAAAATTCAATTTATAGCTTAGAATCCTATAATCTGATCATGTGACATATCATTAAAAAGAGGACAAAAAATGCTATAGAATCATAAAAACATTTATTATAGCGTCCATATGAAAAACAAAAGTTAATGTCATTCTCTCAGAAACAAGGGACTATAGATATTGTCTTTTGTTAATACAGCTAGAAGCGCCTTTAAAAAGTACCTCATGAATGTACTTACTAAAATGTTGCCACGTCTCCAGTTAAAGAGATATGTGTGAAGTGTTGTTAAAAATGAATCTTTTAGCAATTATTTAAAAACCGAAAATTTTGTTAAATTTGACAAATCAGTTAAGAAACTATTAAAAAAATCTGACTTAAGACTTATGTAACTAACAATAAATTCCTTTAAAACTACCCTATTTAACTCTATTTTTATCTCTGATAATATCCGGGATAGAAATGAATGCAGCACTAAAGTGGGCCACACTATATACGAGTAGCAGGGGCGTAGCTTGAGAAAAGAATCTATGGATGTGATAAAAACTTTATAAGAGATGTATGGTAGGCCATATGAAAATGATAAAAATAAAAAAAGACACTAACCTAAAATGATTATGCCGAGGTATATATCCTAATTTTTAAAATGAAGATCAATTCTTCGGTGTTTGTTTGTCCAGCGAAAACGTCTATCACTGTTTCTTTAAATGTTGGAGACGATTTCATATCTTCTGACAAGGCACATTCAATATTTCTTAATGCTAAAACTGACAGCCTTTCTTGCGTTTGAGAATTTCGCAGATAAGTCTTTATTCTCTTTTAAACATGAAAATGATCTTTCCGCGGAAACACAATTTTGATGACTCCGGGAAATCAGAAGATAATTGAAGGGACATAATATATTGGTGAAGCTCAAACACAGTGTCCTTTTTATATCGGAATCACTATAAATCACTGAAAGTTCACTTTTTAAACGATTTGTGTCAAAAAATGTTCCATATGTAGCTACTAGAGAAGAAAAAAGTTCATCAGGAAAACATTTCACGAATTAAGTAAATTGTGTGGAATCTAGATTTAAGAATTTCAGTTTAGAAATTTCACTAAACCGTTCACTAATGTTCAAAGTAATAAAGTCCAAAATTTGAGAAAACAATTGTGCGTAGGTGCTTTTTTTCTTATCTTCTTCAGGAATTAAATCCAAACGCGTTCCTTTACTTGGTGGTTGATTTTCTAACACAAATCTGTGTCCATACGGTCCCAAATGTCACTAAACTCATTTCTCATTTTTTGAATATGTGATTTGAAATCGGCGATATTTTTATTGAAGTAACTAATATCTGATGTTTTTGTCTGTAGAATTTTCAACAGACTGTCGGAATGTGGAAATATTGCAGAAAACACTGCCAAGAAAAAAATTAAAATCAAAGTCACGCAATAAAGTTAAAAGACCTCTAGCACAAATAACGGTTTCTCGATCCCATTGCTCATTTTCATTTTCCACAATTACCTGAAACAGCGCTTCCAAATCTTCCTTATTTTATGGCGACAGTCGCCAAGATGCGTTCACATAATCGCATAACTGAGTCCGGAAATAACGACAACACCCACTCGAGGTTCCATTGTTGACTGCATAAGATCACTGACCTTTTCGCCCATCTAACGCGTGGCTTGGATGTAACGTGGACCATCGCATTTCAGAAGTGCAGCAAGTAACGCGGGAGGGGGAATAATTTCGGGTGCCTTCACGGCCGATTTGAAATAAAAAAGTTGATGGTAGCGTTTAAAGTAAATAATGTATGTTTGCGGTCGGTTTAAAATAATTAAAAAATTGTGATAATTGAATAAATCGATTGAACTTTTAAATAACACTAATTAATGGATGCGACGCATCACTCGCATGCATGTACGCTACGCCCCTGACGAATAGTGTGATATAAATTTCTTGGTTTACTTGTAAGTTCATGAGCGGTCTGTGTTCTATACGAGTTTGTACGAACTACAACTAGGGTAGCGCAATTATCGTATATCTTTTTAATTCGATTAGTCTAGCTACATATAAGAACTACCGAATTACATTAGTCTCAGAATAGAAAAACGACTCTGACGTTGCAAGAACCACAAATATAAACCACTTACTGGTTAGATTAATATTAAATGAACGGAAAGAAATACACTAGTAATATTATCCCTTACGTAAATAATTGAACTCACCTTCCTGAACAGGAAAAGGGGACCGCTTTACAAGAGGTCACAATGGTTTCAGAAGCTTTACGCTTTAATGTCATGGGACCACTCCATTCTCTACCCCGGAGTAAAGAAGAACCCATTGTGTTAATTTGTACAGGCTCGTATACTATCTGCTCTTGAAGAGTTTTACCTAGTGTATCTTCCTGCCGCAAACCGAGGTGCTTCTCGCAAGCACGATTCATATACTGAAAATAAAAAAGAACACACATTTATGTTTATATTATTCACATCTCTGACGATTTTATAATATCTGACGATTATTACCATGCCTGCACCTAATAAATAATAATAGTCAACATTATTTTTCAATATCGTTCTTATTAATAGAGTTGTTCAATTTGAAATATTTAGAAGTACAGGGTGTTTACGAAAAGTTGGGAAATCTTGAATCTGGAGATACTAGTGACCCAAACATGTTGATTGAGCTAAATATACCTTGTACAAATGTCGATGGTTTGAGAGATGCAGGGTTTTAGAATTGGAATTTATCATTTTATTTAGAAATTTTTCAATAATTTAGAGATTTTTCTTAGTATGTATATGAAATTTGACAAATTTTGTTTTCTGACATGACAAAATAATAGTCTTCAGCTAATTTTGAAGTTGCTTATAGACGGTGCTAGTTATACCCTTAAGGCTCGGCCACACAGAACGCGATCTACCGCCGCGGGCAGCGATCGTGCCGTCGTCGCAGCGGTCAGCGATATGGCACTGTCACATACAATGCGAGATCTTTGTGAGCGACCCAGTATTGTGTTTGATTTCGGGCGAGCAGTTTCACACAGGCTTGTTGTTCTTTTGTCATTGATTTTGGGATAAAATGAGTAATTCTGACGAGGAGCAACTGCTTCTATTAGCATTACGAAATAATAGAAAGAAAAGACGATATTGGATGCATGATATCAATGCGAGGAGAAAACAATTTGGGAATACCATCACTTATATATTGAACTAAAATCTTATGAAGATCGGTTTTTTAAATATTTTTGTATGTCCCGAGAATGTTTTGAGGAATGTTTTAATCCATGTTTCAGCCTTTTTAACAACATTATTATAATATGGATGCGATGTGTCAAATAAATATGGATGTTTTCGCACTTTTTCAATTAATAATTTTGTAGGTTCACTCATTTTGCCAAACTGATTAGCGCACGCGAGATAAATCTGATTGGAACTGACCGCTCAACTGTGCGATATTTTGTAATTATGTACAACTGTATCGCTGCACGCTATGATCTAGATTTGCCCGCTGCGACAGACCGCACTCTGTGAGACATGAATGATGCAATATTGCATCATACAACTAGATCGCCTGACTGATCGTCGCGGGCAGAGAACGTTGCCCGCGACGGTAGATTCTGTGTGACTGTGTGACGGGTTCTGTGTGGCCGAATTATGGACAAAGTGAATTGAAGATCCTAGGTTAAATAGCCAAAGATATTTACAACTTCTTCAAGAAAAACTACCCATTCTGTTAGAAGAACTTCCCCACGAATTAATATGTATTAGTAGTTTATTTCTACCTAATTCTAGGTTATTATATAAAGAACAACTAAATAGAGTTTACCCAGACCGGTGGATAGAACCAGTATCCTGGCCGACTAGATAATCAGATTTAAATCCATTGGATTTCTTTTGGGACGAATTGATAAAACATATTTACAATACTCCTGTGACGATTGAGACAAAATAGACTTCGGTAAATAATTTTACACTACAACCAGGAAATAAAAAAATAACATTCACGTGTTAGTATATTAGGCAATTCTAATGAGTGTATTAGGCAATCTTTTCAGTTAATAGCTTCTTTAAAATTCCTATTTCTCCTGCTTTATTTGTTATTTGTCCTTTACAAATAGTTTATAATACTAAATAATATTATTTTCGCAATTAAGGGATTTTTCTTCTATTAGCTTTTTAATAATCATTAAAATATTAAAAAGGTTCCATAGAATAGTCGTTAATCCATATTTGTAGTATAATTTAAGGATTAAAAAGTGCATAAAAACGAAATGTATTTAAACATTTATCAGCAAATATATCGAAAACACATAGATACATCGAAATTAAACAAATCACAGGAGGGCGCTGTTTGATATTTTCAATTCATTTGAGTAGATAAGCTATGACAGTTTTGGCGCAAAATCCCATGTTATTTCTTATGAAAGTTCATCGTCGTCTTTTCAAGGCCATCCCTCACGTGCAGCTAACTTCGCGCCACCTAGTGAGCGAGGTCATCAGTGGCCTCCGCAGCTAACTTCACATTAAACAGATCTGTATAATAAGGGTAAATAAGACAAACAGGTCTGCATAACAAGGGTAGATAAGGATAAATAAGACAAACAATACCCTTATTTATAACAGTACCCTTAGACAAATGTACCCTTATTTACTTTTATTCACCCTTATTATACATACCTGTTTGTCTTATTTACTCTTATTATACAGACCTGTTTGTCTTATTTACCTTTATTATGCAGACCTGCTTGACGCGAAGTTAGCTGCGGAGGCCACTGATAATCTCGATCATTAGGTGTGCGCCAAGTTAGCTGCACGTGAGGGATGGCCTTGAAAAGACCACGATGAACCTTCATAAGAAATCACATGGAATTTTGCGCCAGAAGATATATTTGGACTCAATTGATATATTTTGGTCACTAGTATCTGCAGTTTCAAGATTTCCCCACCTCTCGCAGACACCCTGTATTATCAAATACAACTGTGGTGTAATTTTGAGTTATAAGATTTAACGTACTGGAGTAGGTCGGAACCTTTAGTGTAAAGATAAGATTTTGCCAATTCTGTTGGCGAGACGCGCGTCGGGTGAGTGCTGTGTATAGTCTTTTGGTGTGTTGTGGAAAACTAAGCCAGTGTTAAGATTTAACGTAATAATTAATAATAATTACCTGAATCTTGTAGCTGTCGTCGGTTACGATAACAATGTCCCTGCATTTATCCAGAGCCGTGTACAGTGCTTGACAGGTGGCATGCTGCGCTACAGGACGAATGTCGCTGTGTTTCAGGACGATAATTTCGTTTACACACGTTATCAGGCTTGTGGTCTCTACAAGACACTAACAAACATAATGGTTAGTTACCGGCGAGTATGGACTACTGCTGAGATGACTACTAAGCTAAACTATATAAGATTGTAATAAAGTAACGCATTAATTCGATTTCCACAAATCTAATGATTTATTTAACGAATTCACAGTGGAAGAATATCCGGTTTGTTTTCGACGTTTTGCTAAGTGCCGCCGATATTCAAGCCAAAATTAATAAGATAAAATATGTTGCCAATTTACAATGATCACAAACACTTTTAGATAATTTTTTTATATTATTTAAGGAAAATATGATATTACAAAATATCAATGAAAAAGGTAAATTATAACGGGTGTCTAGAAAGGGTAGGGGGTATTTGTAAATTCAATAAAAAAAAACTAGAAGTTAGAAAAAAAAATTTTTTTTGTTAATTTTTCGCCAAGGTTTTGGAAAATTAAGTACTAAAGATTATGTTCCCCAAGTGTTGACCCTCACGCTGCTGGCACTCCTCTAACCGTAAACGGAAATTAGCCACCACGCGTCTACACATTTCTCTGGAAACGGCGGCCATTTCGGTGCGAATGTTGTGCTTTAATTGCACTAAAGTTCGTGGTTTGATTACATACACTTTCTCTTTAAGGTATCCCATAAGAAATAATCAAGAGGTGTAAGATCAGAAAATGGATTCGAATGTTTGAGAATACCGGTTCGACTGTAAAAATTCGCAATCCAGGTCTCCCGTGCTCTGTTCGAACCCCACAAGCGATTGAAGAAGTGAGAGTTTGCGAATTGATTGAGAAAGATTTTCACGCACTGAAACTCTCACTTCTTCAATCGCTTGTGGGGTTCGAACAGAGCACGGGCGACCTGGATTGCGAATTTTTACAGTCGAACCGGTATTCTCAAACATTCGAATCCATTTTCTGATGGACCTCTTGATTATTTCTTATGGGGATACCTTAAAGAGAAAGTGTATGTAAATAAACCACGAACTTTAGTGCAATTAAAGCACAACATTCGCACCGAAATGACCGCCGTTTCCAGAGAGATGTGTAGACGCGTGGTGGCTAATTTCCGTTTACGGTTAGAGGAGTGCCAGCAACGTGAGGGTCAACATTTGGAGAACATAATCTTTAGTACTTAATTTTCCAAAACCTTGTCTAAAAATTAACAAAAAAATTTATTTTTTCTGACTTCTAGTTTTTTTTTTATTGAATCTACAAATACCCCCTACCCTTTCTGTACACTCTTTATAATAAGTACCCAGATGAACATATTACACAACAATCTCTCAGCGAGGTAGAGCATAAATTTTGATATAAAGATAATCGGTTGGATACCTTGCTGATACTAGAAGAAAATTCCCGCAAACCAAGAATTAAATCATAACAAAACATTCGTCAATTAGTAATATGTAACAATGATTCCCACTTCTTAAGAGGGGCGTCTACAAAAATGCAGACCTATTTTTGAGAACATAGTGGTTAGTTATTGTCTGTTCATCCCCAAAATAAACCGAGAGAGAAATTGGATATACTGATAGATACTGTAAAAAATTCATATAAATCTATAATGCAAGTCGAGGTTTATAAACGATCTTAATAAAATGTCCAATATTAGTAAAATGTCCATATTTGTCTTACAATTAGAATTTTGCTAAATCATGGTAATCTATGCCAAACGAATCAGTTCAGAATCAGTTATTTATATAAAAAAAAACAATATTTTATTTTGATAAAGCAACATTTCTCTTAAATCGAACAGTTAACGAACAGAATTGTGGATACTGGACTAGAGAAAATCTATGGTAGATAATGGAGGCCGATTTTTAATTTTAAGATCTAATAAGATCCTAAGAATATGAGCGTCTGAAGTGGAATTATGAATAATCACATTATCGAACTATATCTCGTTAATGTAATCCTCGACTTCTTACCTGGATTTTCTTGATTCATACTGTTAAATCAAGAAAATACAGCAAGGAATCCTGGATTGCATTAACGAGATATAGTCTGATAATTTGATTTATAATTCCAATCCAAACGTTCATATTCTTAGGATCTTATTAGATCTTAAATTATTAACCGTTGGCCTTCATTATCTAACGTAGAGTTCAATAAAGTGCTTCAATAGATATATTGGTAGATGCAGTGTCGTTTACTGGCTAGGTTATTCTCCTAATTTGATCTCACTTGATTAATTTTAGTGGGGTTATTTACAATTGAGAGTGTACTCGAATCGAGATCGAATAATGTCCATGATAAACAAGTAGAAAGCTCAAAATTAATCACCGCAACAAAATATTTGAAAACAATTTAAGTAAAGCTTCAATTATTATCAAGAAGTAGCCGTTTCACACTTCATTTAATTTAAACCATTTATTTTAGAATTTAGTTTGCAACAAAATTTAATTATGAAAATTGTTTATTAGAAAAAAATAGAATTTCGACTCAAAAAACCTAATATCGCTGAATAGAGCATAAAAAACTATTTCAAACCATCGATCACATAAACCTTAGTTTACTTCCCATTTAAATGAATGACTTTTACTCAAAGAGGCTGAAACAACAGTTTAAAGAACTCCAAATTATTTTACCTTAATTTAAGTAGATGAACTACATGTATATTTATAATCGATAACAGTTTGTTAAGATTACAGAAATAAGGAGTTTATACTCCAACCCATCTGCAAATGCCTTATATAATAAGGACTAAACAAATTAGGTCAAAACAGCTATTCTCCTAGCTATATGCCAAACGCCGAGCACTGAATTACATGACAAAATTTGTCGTATTTTTGTCTAACAGAGTTAGCACTAAAAATACAGTGATTGTTTTAAACCACCAAGAAAGATGCAAAGTGTCACCTATCTCAGGATATCGTTAACTGCAGACCGGTTTCGACCTTTCTATTTTGGGTCTCATCAGTGCAGTGTAAACGAGTATATCTTCGACAGATAAAGCTCACATCTAGTAGATGTTGCTACGTTCCACCGCAGTAGAACGTACCAAACGCCATCTCTTGGTAGTTTAAACAATCTAAATCGAAGTAAAAACTCGAGATCATCAATATAATGCAAAGTTTTACTATCAGAGGGTAACATTCAAACTACAGAAATATGGATTTTATACTCCAACTCATCTGCAAATGCCTTATATAATAAGGACTAAACAAATTTTATATAAACAAATAATAATAAACAAATTATGTTTAGTCCTTATTATATAAGGCATTTGCAGATGGGTTGGAATATAAACTCCTTATTTCTGTAGTTTGAATGTTATCCTCTGATAGTAAAACTTTGCATTATATTGTTTATTAAGATCTCCCGCCATCCCTTTTTTATATAATGTATGAAAAATATATAGCTTCGTGTTACTTTATATGTGCAAAAAAACAGACCATTAAGATTTGCCGAGCGTTTTATTGAATATTCAGTCGTTAAATGATGAGCCTTGGAGAAGACGAGAGTGATTACAGTAGTGATTTTTCTTTGTTCAATTTGATTGAAATTGTGTTTTAATGAAATATATAATATAATATATGAAGTGTAAACATATACATAGTGAGTGTACATAAACAATTTTATGGACATTTTTGTGATTTGTGTGAGATGGAAACTGGTCTAGATGACTGGGTTAGGGAAGGAGTTAAATAGGTAAGTAATGTATTTAAATACATTAGTTTTAATTAAAACACAAATTTGTTTTTGAAGAATAAATTAACAATCGATTGGGGTTATTCGTTTTGAAATTGGGGTTAATACATATATCGATACATATATTGCGTATAAATCTTCATGGAAAGCAAATAATTTCTTTGTTACTAAAAAGTCATGACTCATTTTGTTATAAGCAAAAAGAAAAATACTTTGAATTAGTTAAACAATATATGAATAAAAAAAAGCCAACAATAAAAACAATAAATTATATTGGTGGTATCTTATTGTCTATAATGTAATTACATACAGATGTAAATTGTTAATTAAATTAAAAATATGTTCCTTTGCAGGTACGTTCCGAACGAGCTGGATACGGTTTTTCGTACAAGGTAAGATTTTTTCCTATTATAGGTAGTGTAACAGAATAATTAATAAAAAATATATAGAAAAACTACTCTGAGTATAATGGTAGTAATCGATGTACTTTTTGTCAATGAAGTTAGTATTTACAGGGTGTGAATATAAAAAAAATACAGCAAAAATGACAAATCTATCTAATTCGACTTTAGTCGATATATTGCATCCGACTTTGTTGTTATTATAAATCACTTAAATGCTATAAAGGGTGTATATAAGAACTAACGTTATAATTAACTTTCATTTCCACAGCTATATTATAATAGAATAAAACCAAACGTATGATTTTGCTTAGGAAGGTTATTTATTGTTTATCGCCCGAAATATGTAATAAAAACGGAGGTGATAGCGATAAACTCCTGGGGGTATATTGGGTTGGATAGTAGCACTTTGCAGTCTGTAAAACAATAATCTCGAATTCTTATTAACACCAATAGTAACAATGATGTCCTATTTTAAAGGTAGAGTTTCTGTTAAATATTTATTAAATAATGAGTAAAATCTGTGAAATATCAGAAAAACATATTTTTTCACTATGGAATCGATTGGTAACGCCTATAATATACAGTATTACAGCACATCAATAGGAATAGTAATACACACACCGTCAAACGTCTTGGACCCCCGAAGTTTCGCATTAGTAAATATTTTTTTTTAAATATTGTATTTGTTTTTCAAAGTATGTTTCTTCTAAATGTATTTTTTTGTAATACAGGAATAATTTTTAAAAATTCAGTCAATTAAAAAACAACGAGAAAAAATTTGCAATTTTTAAGTGAATTTATTATAACAGAAATTAACAAAACGTATTTTTTAACAAAGTAAACTACAACTTAATAGTCAGTATGGCCTCCTCTGCTTCTCGGCAACATATTGACATGCCTGTGCATTGAAATAATCAACCGGTTGATAATTTCTTGAGGAATATTGTTCCATTCCTCTATTGATGCTGCAGCTAATTCTTCCGGGTTTTGGAGTGGATTCATGCCTTTGTGAATTGCTCTAGAAACAAAATCCCATATTTTCTCAATGGGATTCATATTTGGGGAATTAGCTGACCAATCTAATCCGGTAATATCTCCCTGTTCAAGTACCTCTTGAACCGTTCTTGCACGATGTGGTGTCTCGCATTGTCGCCTATGAAGATGAAATTGTCACCTAATTCGTCAGGTATGGAATAAATAATGGGCCTGATAACACTTTCATTATAAACTTGACTTGTCATATTCTGACTTATGGGAATTAACGGCGCACGGCGATTAAACATTATTCCTCCCCAAAACACTACTATCCCACCATTGTAGGAAGCAATCTCATGGGTAACATTTAGTCTCTATTGACGACCTGGCTCTCTCCAGGCCCTTTGCCTATTCTCATCACTCACCAGTCTAATTCTGGTTTCATCTGTGAATAAGACCCATCGTCACTGTTGCAAAAGCCAATCACTACATTCCGGTGCTCACTGAAAGCAGACAGCTCGATGTCGTGGAAGTAGAGTGGAAGGCCTTCTTGAACGTAAATTTGCATGATGGAGTCTTCTTCGAACTGTAGAGGTCAATATAACAAGGCGAAACGTACCTTGAAAGTGAGTCTTGAGGGCTGGAGCTGAAGCATTTCAGTGTCTACGGGCATATCGAACCAAATACCGATCCTGTCGTTCATTTGACACTCGAGGCCGACCACTACGTGGTCTTCTTTCCACTGTCCCTAACTCTTGATACCTATGCACTACTCGCACAACAAAAAATCTAGGAATGACTAACATCTCAGATATCTGATGATTGGAATGTCCAACATCATGCAAAGTAATAATTCTTGCCCTATTAAATGTATAAATCTTACGTTCTGGCATTATAACGAAAGAAAAGTATCAAATTTACTTTGCTAAATATGCAATAAAGCTGACAAATATTAAAAAAAATTGTAACTAGTCAACAATATTTTATCTAGCAATTTATTTGATATTGTTTGACAGCTAAATAACTCACCTTTCTTGCCTAGCAACGAAAACAAAATAAACGTAGTTGAAATCTGTAATATACGGGGGATCCAAGATTTTTGACGGTGTGTATAATATTCTAGGACATTTAACTTTAATAACAGATAATATTCCAAATATCTATAATAATGATGATGGGGAAATAGTCTGACGTACATATATATATATATATATATATATATATATATATATATATATATATATATATACCTATTTATTTCTATGAATACTGTCCACAAGAGCACAGAGATGGATGTGTGTAATATGAGATGGCTAATAAAATAAAGTTCAATATACATAATATGTGTCGCATAATGTTATAATACAACGGAAATTCTTACAGATTTATTCTTAACTACGAAGACAATAAAAATATATTTCGGAAATACTACATATCATAAATGATAACGTCACTGTCCGCCTTAAATTGGAGTAAGGAGATACACGGGTCATTGCTTATCAACACAATTGATATATCTTACACACACATGTATAGGAAATAGATACATCTAACGTATGTGTATATCCTCTGCGCCATTTAATGATTTTTAGGCTTAGTGAGTAAAGAAATATTGTCGAGAATAGTGACGAAAAATGCATCGAAAGAATATAAAAATTAAGAGGTCTATTACCAAGAGGTACTAACTAATTAAGAGGTACAAACCCGTCTGGGATGGTGGTAAACAAACCAGTTCTTAACCTTTTCTAGAGCAGCTTTTTACAATTACATCATTTGAATGTTTATATTTTGACTACGTTGATAATATCAACGACATTCATATATTTACGTCGATGCCTATCTTTGGCTCTTAAGTCGACATTGTTTATTAGAACAATGAACATAATTGTATGTAGAATCTTTATGTTGTACCCGATGATTTCTTGCAGATGAAAATATATGGTGAAAACTTGAAAATTTAGAAGGATGTTTTAGAGTTAGACAATATTTTTTAATATCTTATAATCTTATTTTTTAATATCAACCTTTATAAATAAAGAATATCAAATTGACATTTGACAATATAGAAGCTGGTTTGTTTACATGACGACCTCAGGGTCGATCGGGCTAGTTGGAAAAAGCCGAGTTCCGGTATTCTATACCTATTGACTTCATAGTTATTTGGCGTGCAGTGGATAGTGAAAGTCATTTTCAAGAATTATTTATAGGTCATGAAACCATATTTTTTACTCGTACTACATAGTTGATAACATTAAAATAATAGATAATGTCCCTATAACTTTTAATTTTACGTTAAAGAAAATAAACAAGTTTACGTAAAATAAACAAGCTTTCGCGATTTGAAGTTTACAAAATGTAACGTCAAAAATGGAACACTTGGTATACCATTCTTGAATATAATTCAATTGTAGAGTACAGCTCGCCTTGTGTTCTTTTTACATGCCAAAAAGCAAATTAGTATCTTTTAGACGAAGAAAGTTATAAAGGTTACTGTAAACCATTACACCTGTCAAACTTTTTTTTAATTTTAAATATCTCTGAAACGACTGGGTTTAGACATAGGGTATCTTTTTTTTGACTCAGAGTTTTATGCTCTTTTTGAAAACCCTAAAATATATAGGATGTTCCATTTAAAATAAGCAAGTTGGTATCGACTTCCGGTATAATCGGAAGTGCCAGATGCTTGTAATTATTTTAGTTAAATTGGCCACACTGCCATTAGTATCTTCCCATATTTTCAAAATTCTTTGGTGCGTACTTTTCCCTATATCGATCGATGCAGTTCCTGGTGAGACACCCTGTATAAGTAATATGAAAGTATTTTTCATTGTTTTAACTCTGAAGTAATTTGACTTGGTGATGACATAGCAATCAATATATTTTAAAAGTTACTTAGAAGTAATAAGACTACATTGTTCAAATAGACAGTGGGGAGAATTATATAACGACTGCAGTTCTCTAGTTTAAAGAGGTTTTAATTATAATGTATATTTAGTACGAAACAAGTAATAACTATTCACTGGTAGTTGCGATTTTAGTTGGAGTAACTTAAATATTGCTGGAGATTTTTATAGCTTGACTATGAAAAGTATTTATTTTTAATCTACTACTCGTAATAACTACTTAAAAAAATCTTATATATATTAAACTTAAAAGTAAATAAAACCCAATTGGTAATTTATACGTAATACGAAAGCGAAATTTTACGGTATTATAAATAAATTATTTAAAATATTTTAAGTTTGTTAGACAATACTGCGTACGCTAGACTTGCCTGATTGTCTGGCAAACCGATTTCCTTATTCTAATTATCCTTGAGTGAAATGCACGGCCTACGGAAGAACCCTTCCGCAAGTTAGTTGCGAAACTTCAGTTAACTTGGACTACCACTGACAATTACTTTAGAACTAAATGTACCGAATATATACTGTAAACATGTAAGTTCAGTCTCTGGCTGTATCGAACACGTCTAAGTTATCAGTTATCACAATAAAGTTTGACAAGTTTGTTATTCTGACCGAACACACGCCCCATATTTTTATAATTTAGTGTATTTAATATGGTGACGTCGATAGACTTTTTTGGAAATCATTCATTTGAATATTTGAATATATATATATTGGGTGATATCAATCCACACAAGATACACCAGCACCAACTGCATCCCGAGAAAGTCACTGATTGGTGTGGATTTTGATTTCGTGGAATCAAACGAAACTGGCATTGCGATAACCGTCAATGGCAAGCGATACAGATCGATGATAAGCAACTTATTGTGGCCTAAACTGGATGATATAGATACCGACAACATGTGGTTCCAACAGGACTGCGCTATATGTTACACAGCGCCTGCCACGATGGACATTCTGCACGAGCGATTTGAGGGCATGGTTATCTCATGCAGCAGCTACATGAACTGGCCATCTAGATCGTGCGATTTAACGTCTTTAGACTTCTTTCTTTGGGGCTATCTTACATCGCAGGTCTATGCGAATAAATCGCAAACAATTGATGCCCTTAAAGTTAACATAGCGAACGCCATCCAGCAAATTCAGTCAGATTTATGCGACAAAATTATCGAAAATTAGACATCCCGAATACGTGCCACCAAGTAAAGCCGGGGCAGATATTTGAACGACCTTATATTCCATACTTAATGCCATAAGGTATTCTTTCAAATAAAAAGAGAACTCAGTGAATAATTCACAAACAACTTATTTTATTTACGTTTAAAATTCCAGTGTCCTTATTGAAAGACCCTTTAGTATATAGTATGAAATAGTGGCAATATTCGAACTGAAAAAATTCCAGAAATAATAATAAACAATATCAGAATGGAATAAATGTATAATGGGGATGCGAATTACTGTTTAGGTTGGCATAATATTTTATTTATTTATTTAGTTGCATAAATAACTACATTGAACAACAAGCCATACTGGATTATAAAATAGGACAACACATAAGGAATATGTTAGTTGCATTGTACTGGCGTAAATTTGGAGCTTTTGGTACAACTCCGTTAGCTTTAATATATTGTGAAGCAGGAATACCTCTTCTACCACTTGGGAGGAATAAACTTATTGAATTACATCAATAAGATAAGGGTGCTACCATACCACCCCGTTTATTCCATCTTGTTTGAGAATAACAGACGCCCGAGTTGTATAAAGAGAACCCAACACTAATGTGTTGTTACTGCGAGAAGTTAAGAATTGTTGTCTAAACTAGTATCGGTCTCACCTACAATTTTACCTCAAAGCGGATGTGAGATACCTTGTACTATCAATTGCTATACCTACTTGTAGAACAATATGTGGTAAAGGTAGCTTATTATGAGGTACTATCAGAATGTTCCGAAACAACGATCAACTGATCATTTAGTACAACTGAAAAGAACCACTCATGGTGATTATCGATTGTACAAATAAAACTGCTAATATATTTATAGCAGAATTATATGATATTTAGCAATGACTTAGGTATATATATATATATATATATATATATATATATATATATATATATATATATATATATATATATATATATATATATATATATACGTTCACAGATGAGCTAATATTAATTACAGTTGATCGCTTAAGTTCCATAGAAGCTCTCAAATATATCTACGATAAGATATCTATCTCCACTAGTTCAGAGAAGCTTTAGTGACTTGGTTGAGTAGTGTTAACAAAACAGTTTATGTTATATGGTGCTCAAGCACATTATTGAAAACGAACTGTTAGATTCTGCTGCTCATAAGGTAGTAGACAGCGAGGAGCCTATTCCAATCGTTAGAGTCTGCTGCTCATAAGGTAGTAGACAGTGGGGAGCCTGTTCTAATCATTAACAACGATATAAAACAAATTGTGAGTCGAAAATTGGTACAACATCACTCTAGTTGCTAGAGACATCAATGAACGAATTTAAAGAATAAACTGTGAAATCAGCAATAAATGGGTATCACCTCGTAAGTTAACTAGACAGAAAACAAGTGATTTTAATACAAATGAAGGTAGGTTATATAAAACTCACTTTTTTTATATCCGTTGAGAGTCGAGGGACAACCAATATGTCACACATAGGCCAGCATACACTAATACATAGTACTAGACTGTTAACAGTCAAACATATACTTTATTTCCTCGCTATTTGCCAAATAAAAAATCTCAAAACATACCGTGGCTTATTTTTATGGCTAGGCTCAGGTAGACTGTTTATTGGCAAGATAAGAGAGTTTTTTATTTGCCAAATAGCGATGAAATGAATAGTACACTACTGGATTCTATGGACATCAATGCACACACGGTATTATTAAATATGCAAATATTCGGCAAAAAGTTCTTGGTAATAAAGCAGAACAAATAAGAAAGTCAATAAAAGTTCTCCAAAGAAGCGGGTTACAGAATATTACATTACAATTTATATTACAAAATGTAAGTATTGATATTTGTGATGCACCTAATGACTTAGATGTTGATGTCGCTTAAAAAAATATACATTTTCTTACAACAGTAAGAAAGTATATGATAATAAGAATATGACATATGACAAGAAGATTGTTGAAGATTGTTATAAATATCACAAGTAATGAAAATTGGATAACATTTTAAAAAGTTAGTTTGCGCTATTGGGAGACAAACTGTTCTTTCTTGTCTAGCAGTTCGCTTGAGAAGAAAAGAAAATTCCCTCAAGACTAAACATACTAAATTCACTCAATAACGTATTTTCAAGTAAAGTGAAGTTTTTAAAGTATTTACTAACACTGTTTTCAATGTGAGCAGTAAACGTTAGTTTAGTAGTAAATAAGATACAGTCTCAGATCTAGTTTCAGATCAAAATATTTAACAAATAAATATTTTATATCTTCGAATAATTTATAATAACAGTACTAGTTACTCCTTTTGTGTTTTTTATTTTTGTGTACTTTATTATGGTTGTAACTTGATTATAGATATTAAATTTTAATATCCTGTTAAATAAAATTTAATTTTCCGAAAACACAATCTATAAGATAATGTGTGTATACTAAGAAACAAATATATCTATAGTAGCAAGTTTAAGAATAGCTAGAGCATTAATAATCTAGAATGAGGAATATTATTTCGCTAGTGTCTGTTTCGTTAACTATATATCTTTGTCTATAGCTTTAGATACATTCAACTTTTTAACTTCAAAAAAGGAAATGTGACGTTTGTACGATGAACAAAGCTAGGGCATATATAATTGAGCGAAAATTAATTATTAGAAGATTTTACCTCCATCGAGTATTTTATTTTTTTTTTTTTAGTTCATCTACATTCTTTTGATTTAATGCTAATAAATTGCCAGATACCCTGTAATTAGTGTAATTGGTTGCTTTAACAATATACTTTAAAAGAGACAACGTATTATGGTGATGATTTTGTTATGCTAGAGTTGAAAATATGGAACAATGTAATGTAAAAAGCAACATTAATTGAACTTGTTTTTAATTGTGCGAATAAAATACATGTAGTGCTGAGCTTTTGCAGATTTATTAGAAAATCACGGATTTTGTATTGTTTGTGTTCCACGATATATTGTCTTTCATGGCAAAGCAAGGGCTGTGTACTACCGATAACAACAAGTTCGCCATCCTGATCATTAAACATGTTGGCCGATTTTTCATACCTATAAGTTAAACAATGGTATTTACCATATTCAAAATATACGAAATTACTGAAACAAAAAAAGAATACTAAGTTTCGTTAATTTTACAATATATCAAAATTGACTGGAAATTTAATTATAATAAAATTGTAAACTTCAACAAGATTTTTTTCTATTAAAAAAGAATAAAATAATAAGCTAAATATTTCGTGCAGATACAATCTTCGGTATCAATACAGAAACATTTTGTGCAATGCATTTTTTACATTGAAAATCATTTTAAAATAGATAATATTTTCTATTATTATGACTACGTAGTTCTAATACATTATTTAATCTAGGATACTAGAGGCTTTTGATCTGTGACAGATACTTAATAACTTTGCTTTTACGGTAACAGTAAATATCCGTTATACAGTGTTTTCGTAAAGACATGAATATATTTGTTAAAAATTCAAGAAATGATTTTTGGGAAAAACTTTTAGACCCGTCAAATTTAATTTATAGTTGTGAATTTTTTAAATACAAATAATACATACAGGGTGTTTCTTGTAGGAGGTATGACGTCAGCGATATATTTCTTTTAATGACAACGCACCTTTTTATTACTGTGAATGTGAAAGAGCACATTTCATAACTATAAGTTAGGTAAAAAAAAAAGAATTGTGAAAAGCGATTGTGCAATTTCAGCATATTAAACTTAATAATTGAAATTAAATCGTCAAAATTTTAATTCAGTAGCATATAAATCAGCCTCTAGCCCTTATTACTGCTTCCTTCCATTCATCTCGACATCGGCATGATATTGATCAAGTGGTGAATGGTTTCCTGAAGAATATTCTCCCATTCAACAAGAACGACTTGTTCCTAAGAGTCACAGGGATAGGTATGTGAGGCCTAACTAATCGTTTTAGTGCATTCTATAGATGGTTTATGGGGTTTATATCTGGGCTTCTTGGTGGCCAGTCCATAGTTGAAATATTCACAAATCGAATGCACTTAACTAGTAACGTGGGGACAGGATGTGTATCCTGTATAAAAATTAAATTGTCCCCGACAAACGGGGAAAATTCACCACATGTTCTTCTACAACGTTTTCTGCGTAGAAATATGCATTCATGAATCTCCCCCGTATAGGAACCAAATCCGTGCGACCATTGAAACAAATTCCTCCCCAGAACTTTATTGATCTACCAAAGAATGAGATCCTTGGAGAGATATTGCAGACAGCAAACCTCTCTTCTGGCCTCCGCCAGACTTGTTGAGGTCCATCTGGTAAATTAAGACTCTCTTCTCTTGCTTCATCTGGAAACAGAACTAGCTATCAGTCAATGGTCTAATTTACGCATTTTATTGCAAAACGCAGTATAGTAACTCTATGTTCTCTGGTGAGCAGTGATGCAATAGCTGGTCTTCTACTGTCCAATCTTCCTTCAGTAAGCCTTCCCTTGGCCGTTCTTCCAGAGATTGCTACATTTCGAGCTGCTGCTAGGGCTATGCTTAGATGTAAACTGGTAGCGTGTCGGTTTCTTAAGGTGACTTGCATAATATATCACTTTTCTCTTGCATCTGTAGATCTCTCACGACCTTGTCTTCGGATTCCACAGCAACTTCGAAAGCATTGAAACATCTCACTGTTTAACTAATTATTGTTTAACTCCTAACTCCTTTAAGAGTATATTCGTACATACTTTTGCAAAAGAATTACTCCCGTCTAATTTATTCCCAAAGAGAGAAATCCGAATGTTGGGCTTGATGTTCTTAAAGATAAACATTCTCTTTGTGTCAACGAACATGAATGAATTTTTAAACCTTGATCAAAAATCAAAACGTTTGAGTCTTTGGTATTTATGCAACGTGTCTTTATGGACTGCATATGGCGGTTGTAAGATCACAAGTTGCCATAACTAATAAGATGTATTAATTGTATTTCATTCATCCAACGAAAAATTAAAAAATTATTAATTATTCAAACAAATGTGCTTTATTTATGAGCTACCGCTTCACGTGCGTACTTGTTTATTCATCTCAATACCTAAAATAATCAGGAAGATATAGAAAATTAGATACAGTTTAGAATAAACTTATGAAAAATAAACATATCGTCTTTATTTACACTATGTAAAGTTGATACATACTGTAAAGTTAGTATTTTTCCCTGTAACACTAAAGCACGAACTGCTCTTTTTCAGATTTTAATTTCTATTACCTTTTTTGAATATAAATTACGGTCCACATTCATAAATAATGTTTTCCCGAATAATAAAATCTTTATTTAAACCGACTCGGAAAAAAACATTTGTGTACTGTTCGCCATGGGCAGGAACATTATTAAATCTTCGTAATTGCAGTCCAGGAATTAACTCTCAATTTTTCACGAAGTGAAAGGGAAAAATCCCACATAATGAAATTAAGTCCTGCGAGATTCCAAGAATTCACGAATTATACAAAAAAAAAGGAGGATAGAAATTAGATTACCCAGACACCCTTAGCCCTAGAATAAAAAAAAATTAAATAAACACTTGTATGTATGCGCAGCCACCGGTTTAGGCGATTTTTTTTCTTTGCGTAGTCTGATGCGGGTAGTACTGCTTGATATATAAGGGTTATTTAACACCCTCATTGCGGAGGGTGTTAAAAAATTGTCGACCAATCAAAGAAGCCCGTCACGCGATTTCCATTTGTATATAAATTAGACATCAAATAAAAGGGCGATAAGCAATTATTTTATAGCTGAATACTGACTAAAAAGCAATATAAAACAAAATTACCCTGTTGAATCCGGAGTCCAGCAGAGACACTATTGTGGCGTCATCTTTTTCGAATGTGCTAAAACAAAATTGTATAAAATATAGACAAAATATAAAGGGTCTTCCAATTTCAGCGTTAGGGTTCTAGGTTGTTACATAGTGTATGATGAATGAATACAGAAATCCAAAAAATGGATTCAAAATTTATATTAAATACATTTGACATAAATTTATCTTGGATGCTTTTTCCATTTTTATTGGATTTCAACTTAACCATAAAAGTATACTTTCCAGTTTTCATTTGTATATTTACTTATTTCCAAACATTAAATATATAGACCTAAATTTCACAAGAATTATTTCTAAAATTCTATTTTACAAGTTATTTGTCTTTTTCTATATAGCCTATTCATATTATATATTCAATATGAACATCTTCAGAGAACTACATGTCTATAATAAAATATAGACTATGTTATAACTTATTTATAGCTATTTTTATAACATAATTATATTAATTATTATAACGTAGTTATGACGCTTTTACGTAACTAGTTTTAAATACATTCCTGTTTGGTGGTGTCCATTGGTGGTTATTTATGTCAAGGATGATAAGGGTTATTTATGTACTGATTTAATTTGACATTTTCTTTAAGTAATGTAAATAATGACTACGGTATGAGTTTAGATATTTTGATTTTCTAATGCCTGGATAGATAAAAATGATGTTACCTCTTTATAATTTAACAAATTAAAATATATATATGTACATTATTAGAGTCTATTTTGTCCTAGTCTGTTTTCATCTTTGTTTCATTTTCTGGTTGTAATATAGGTTAATTTTTTTATAATTTTAATATGATTTTGAAATATTTTCAAGTGCTTAAACAATTAAAATGTGTAAAAATATTTATATCCATATAATCTATGGACTAAAATCGGTTAAAAAACACTTTATAGTTTACAATTTACATTTTAGTTATCTAAAAATATCTACGTAAGAACAGAAATACTTTTTATTAATATAACTGACCGACTGTACCATGAAAAAAATAACAAACAGTAATTGAAACCTACGATTAATTATTCGAGAATAACAAAAAGCATCTATAAATAAAAAAAATTAGGAACTTTATGAAATGAATGGGGCTTAGGACAGCTTGTTTGAACATTTGAACAACAATACTTGAATAGCTTAAATGTTGCCAAAAATAAAAGTCAGTAACGACGAACGTGAAATTATGGTTGTGGTTTAAAGTGGAGATAACATGATGATGACAGCCAATATGTATGCTCAGCAAGTTTAACTTTTAATGGTAATTGGTTAATAAAATTAATATGTAACAAAATTGGTGCACGAATTTGGAGAACCGCGACGCAAGAGATGCATCTAGGTCAGGAAAGCAGACAAAAATATGTGAAAATGGCCACATTATTATGCTGATTAATATCAAAGAATTCTTCTGCTTCGTTAGATTTATTGCAGTTGAATTTAATTTCATTAAATCCTCATTTTATTCACTTCAAAGTGATAAATTCTGCCCGTATAAACGTGATGTATGATACTAAGAAGACTAATTGCTGTATAAATGACATAAATTGCAAAATAATATGAATTCAAAACGATGTAAAAAATGTGTCACTATAGATATGTTCAGATATGATCTATGAAGAAGATTTTCTTTTATTGCCCTTTTTATATAACATACAATACTTTATGTATAGTTTATTTCATCGCTATTTGCCAAATAAAAAATCTCAAAACATAACTTTGGCTTGTTTTTATAGCTAGGCTCAAGTAGACTTTTCCATTTATCGGCAAGATAAGAGAGTTTTTTATTTGGCAAATAGCGATGAAATGAATAGTATAACCTGGTATCTCTGAATTTATTTGGAAAATGGCTTTTTCATTTTTGTATTAAATTTAAGAAATCATTCTTAAATGTTATGACAAAAATTCCATCTCTTAAAAGAGTCTATAAAAAACGTTATTCTGTTTTTTTGTGTTGCAGAAGAGATATTAGAATTTTACTTTTTAATTTTGGGGTACAGTTATTAACACTGAAAAGGAAAATATAAGGTTATGATGTATTTTTCGTTAAAGCTATGTCATTTCGATAAAATTGGGACAAAATAAATAATAAATAATAAAAATAAATAATTTATAAAGTACAAAAAAAAATAAAGCTATTGACTTTAATAATCAGTTGCGTACTACAAACTTCACTGCCTGACCTAAAATATTATACTCCAATAGAGGTCCATATTGTACTTTTTCTATTATGTTTGTGAATTGTACGATTCTTCTTTGTATATCGAGATACAAATATCGAGATTTTTTGCACCTAAACATAAATATGTACAGTGTGGAAAAAAGTATGGACAACCTCTAATAATTTAAACATGTCGATTTAGTTTTCCAGTTTCCCACATTCTGTTAGAATTCATTTGTTTTTTTATTGACATCAGTCAAAAATATGACATTATCGACATTTTTCTTAAATGACAATACAGGTTGTAACATAAAGGTTAGGAATAAATTGAACAGTGGATTTTTCAGTAAAAAAATAGATTTTTTTCATATGAAGTTATGTTCTAGGGGTTTTCGTTACAGTTTTCCAAGTTACAGGGTGATAAAAAATTTGAAAAAAACTTAGTTTTTCTCTAATAACTTTCCAACATTAGAAAATAATGGAACGAAATTTTAGCCGTAGCTTAATTTGATAATGCCCTAATTACAGAAAAAAGATGGACTGCGTAAGTTACTCAGTGGCGTGCGTACGTATTGTACCGTAGGGTTTCCTGAAGAAAATTGTGATACACCACTGGTAAAAACATTTTTTTAATATTTATTTAAGATCACTTTTTATTATAAACAAAATTACCTTCTTGCATTTTATTTGTATCTCTTGTCATTTTCCCGTAATTAAAACTTTTGTAAACATCATTTTTTCCCACTGCTAACATAGGAAAATTAAAGTAACAAAAACATTATCAAGTATATGTTTTCTTGTTACTAGGACATTATCAAATTAAGCTACGGCTAAAATTTCGTTCCATTATCTTCTAATGATCGAACGTTATTAGAGAAAAACTAAATTTTTTCAAATTTTATAACATCCTGTAGCTTGGAAACGAAAACTCGTAGAGCATAACATCATATGAAAAAATTATATTTTTCTTACTGACAAATCCACGGTTTAATTAATTCCCAACCTTTATGTTACACCCTGTATATGGCGTGTGATACATCATTTGAAAGCTCTTGTTTCACTAAGTATGTTCTTAGATTTTTTTGAGATGGTGTTGTGCTGTTTCAACATGGCGACCGCGACCTTTCAATTGTGAAAATTGTTTTAATTTAATTCCCAGTAAAAGAGTTTAGAACTTTTTTTTGTTTTATCAGAAAAAAAAGCAAACACACTGTATATTATATCAATATATCCAGACGATTTACCAGATTCATATTTTATTTTGCACCACACAATATATAATGTCTAGCCCTGCTATAAATTGGAACCCTATATATAAAAAAGATAGTATATTACTTGGACCTATTTGATTATGGTTGAGGTAAATTTTAGTACGTTTACTACAACGATGTTAAAAAGCGATTCAGTACAAATTGCTTACCTCTTCTTGACAACAGCTATGACTACGGTGTGTTGGCTGCCTTTTGTATTTCTTATAGACCTGAAAAAAAATAACAATTTTTAAAATTAGTAATTTTTATTAACAATTGTGTAATAATGATACTGTGTATTATTATTGGACGTAATAATTTAATTTACGAGTATGTACGTAATGAGTGTGTACGTAATTATTTAATATATGCGCTGAATATTCCCTACATCCAGTTTATAACCTGAACCACCTGTGACATGATGCATTGAGCAATGTTTATTAAAGTTAGTACAGTCAAATCGTTATAACTTTACCACTACGTCACAAGCGATATTCGTATGAATTAAGATGAAAAATCAAAGTCAAGTGAGTGACTGTTTACGTAATTTAAATTTACCGCCTTTACATTCAACTGTATTACCGGCGCCAAAGGAAACTACAAAATGTTTTTCAAATAAGTTATCACGGTGACAAACCTTATAATCCATGGGCTCTAACAGATATTAAAGGGTCTCCGTTTCTTTTCCCCTGTTCAAAGTATTCTAGGAGATTCAACACCATTTGCTGTGCTTGATAATTTAATGTTAGATGTCAAACAACTATCAATATCTGTCGAAAGTTATCTACTGTGTTAGTCAATAGAAGAGTTTCATATTATTAATTTAATACGTATGTTATTTGTCTTCTCACCAATCAGCGTGAAAATATGAAAACAGTTGTCGGTTATATATTCAGGTCATATCCGATGACCGAAGACACACGTAACATCAACTGTCTCTTGTTTACCTATTATAGCAAATGCGTTCATAGGGATAGCGAGTTGTCTGTGATATTACCGTATGGTGGTGACGTAGTGGTGAACTTATAACTTATATAGTTTAGGGTAATTTTTTTTTAATTTGGACATAGAAATAGACCTCCTTTCTCTAAAGCTGAAGATTGCGGAGTGAAAAATGATCTATGATCATTGTCGCTTTGAGCTTTTGAACTTGGGCTTAATTAATTTGGTTTAGTGTCATAGTGATATATTAACGATAGTGTATGAAAATTGGAAGACAAATTCATTGACGTGAAATTATTTAAATATAGGTATAGAAAAATGGAGTTATACGGACGGCCATATTGTTTCGTTGTTTTTATACGTTTTTTTTTATACGAGGAAATAACACTTTTATTAATCAAAGTAGTTCATAAATAGGACAATTGAAAAATTCTTACTGCATGCAAAAAGGTAATTCCTAACGACCACAAGTAAATGTTTGGGCTCGAATTGGTTTTGTGTCCGTATTTATTTGCAGTGATAAGTTAACAACAGATAACTATTTCTTTGTTTATGTCTGATGTCAATAAAGCTTTGACAATATTTTTTCCGTATCAAAATAATTCAGATCTTTCCGCAGATATCTTACTATTTTAGAGAACTTACTCTTTTTTCATCCTCATTTATATCAAAGACGACATCACGACATTTTCCGAAGTAGTCATATTTAAGTTGGCGCGCACGGAAATCAAAAGTCGTTCCTTTAAACCCTCAGGATACGGAGGGGAAGGATACATAGGGACTAGTACCTGCTCAAGGAGAAGTGACAACCCCCCCCCCCTAATAGCAGATAAAAACACCTGCAATACTGGGCCCAGTTCAAGTGAAATTATTGTTATCACCTCTATAGAGGAATGTAATAGGTCATCCAACCATGTTGTGGATGCGGAGCGAAGTGCCGTACTTTCATTACCTTCGAATCGAACAATTGACTTAATCTCCCTCCATCTTTTATAGAAGAGATTTGACGGAGGAGGAGGAAAGAGGAGGATAGTTGGTTAGGTAGACAGAATGGGCATAACCTAAATCCACTGGTCTTTTTTTTTTTATATATTACTTATAAATATGAAACACTTTAATTGGATCGTCATATTGAACCTTACTTGAAGATTTTAAAAATCTACCAACAACCTATATTACTTTTCCACACTCCGCTATACGCGTTAAGTAATGTAATTGTGTAAAGAAAAAGTGAAAAAACAAAATTTTTTTGAGTTTATTTTTCGTTTTTCGGTCTAAAAACAAAAAAAAACTGGTTTTTAAAAAAATTTTGCTGTGTGTGTGTCATGGTCTTTATCATAGTCGTCGTCGTTGTAGTCGTCGGAATTTATTCTTGTTAGCACGATAGCTCAACTAAATCGTGTCGAATCCATCGGGTTTTGATTGATTCTGATTGGGGACGTCTTCCAGACGACAACTATTGATTTTGAGGTGGATAGAACACACCCTACCATGTACATGGGTCAAAAAAATACAATGGTGGACTATTTGAGAATTTTTTCTTGTTAGCACGATCACTCAATTAAATAGTGTCGGATCGATCGGATTTCCACTGATTCTGATTAGGGACGTCTAGCAAACGACATCTATTGATTTTGAGGTAGATAGAACACACCCCACCCTGTCCATGGGTCATGAGAAAGCACGATGGTGGACTATTTGAAAAAAGTAAAACTGTTTCATAAAACACATTTTCTGCATTTATGTGTTGGTTTATTTATTCTCGGCCACTCAATTTCGAGACAGAGATGTTCTAGGTGCGGAAAAGTCTGTTTTAAAGTTTTAAAACTGTTTATTTCAAAGTGTATTACGAAATACTGAAGAAAAAGACAGAAGTCATCATATGCTTGTATCTACACACGTATCCTGACCTAGTACAGCAGTTTTCTCACTGATGATAAACAATATTTTCCCCGATTATGATCTACTAAGATCTACTAAGAGTAAACAAATCATAATATAATGTTGACTTTTCAAAATGAAGTTGCGCTCTATAGTAGTTATTTAAAATTTTTTTAAGAAGCATTCAACCAGTTGTTTTCTAAGATTTCCAAGATTATTAGAGTTTGCTTTCAAATAATATTCAACAAAATTTACAATGAGGATTACTGTGTACTTTTTATTCTTCTTGATGAGATCTTTCAAATATCGTTTTACTCCATATAGCCTTAAATGTGAAAGAAAAATATTGAGAGCGGTTACAATCCTCAGGGCAAAACAACTAAAGTTTATTACCCCCTAAGTATAGGCAACCAAAATAAAAAATCGACTTATTTCAGGAACTTTTCTTGAAATATTCCAATTGAAGTTACATAATTCATTCTAGTTACAGTTTACACCCTGTATGTGAAATACATCCCTAATAGCCACAAATCTCGAAAAACCCACAATTAATATAAAGTAACTTAACTACCCACTTTTCTAATTAATTGTGCACTAAGTTACTCAAAAATATGGTGCAGCTAAAGGTGGGTATAAACCTGCGCGCCGCGAACCCACGCGGTGTGCACACCGCGTTCGTTGCTCGTCCAATGTTCACTGAAATAATTCATTTTGAAGAACTTTCCGCGATTCAGAAGAAACTCACGAACATTTAGTAGACATTTTGCATTGTAGATAATTATGTCTCTGTCGCGCGATAAAAATTACGCCGTTTCGGTGATGAGTGGTGCTTTCTTGTTAATGGCAAGTTTGTGCAAAAAGAAAAGGAAACAACGACGTTGGTGGCACCTGTTTATAAAACGGAATGGTACCGAAATGATCTTTATGACGAGGATCCCACAGAAGAGATTTCGCACGGTAAGTTTAATAATATTTTCATCCGACTACTCCATTTTTACCGCTGAATGGACGTGCAACAAGAACAAAGAGCCTCTCGCGCCCCCGTCCAAATATGTACTGCGAACACAAAGTGTTCGTCGGAAAAACCGACACGAGCTGGATCATGATGCGCCGTGTGCGTGCGGTTCGTGCGCAACTAGAAAACCCCGTACTAATCTAGATAACTTGCTGCACACGCGCGGCGCGCACACAGAGCGGCGCGCAGATGTATACCCACCTTAAGACTAAGAACTCTATATGTGTATGATGCTGTTAGGCAGTTCCATAGTGTTCCAGTTCTAGTTCCAGTTCTAGTTCCAAGCGAAGTTCTTTCCATAGTGATCCAATACCAATCATGTCTTTTCATGGAATTTATTTTCATATTCCTTACAATTTCCTTTGTATTCTAAATAATATTATTTGTATATACTTACGAGTATATGTATACACAGTACTTTAAATTTTGTATATTAACGTTAAGTTATTATTCCTCTTTACACACAATGAATTGTTTCCCCTTTTCTCTACAAATAATGTTCGCCTCAAAATATATTTTTCCATTAAAAAGGTAAACAAAGGCTTCATCGTGAAATCGTCTGAAGCGGAGCATATAGACGTTTGTAGCACGATGTTGATAGATGTTTTACATAATCGAAATATAAACAGATTCTCGACACAGCAGCACGATTCCCAGACTACATTGGGTAAAGCGCAATGAATTGTGAGAGGCATAAATCGTGGCTGAACGATTAACATAAATGAATTTATTTATAATATATATGTTACGGTAAGAGTACGTATAACGGCAAATGTATACATTCGCCGGAAAATGAATACTCTTGCCTGCCTTGTTGGTAAAAGTGCGTAAAACTTTGGATCATCGTCGGTGAACGTACTTTGGCCGGTGTAAAACGGTACATGTGCACACTTTCCAAGCACACCCGGTAAAAGTAGGCACACCTACTTTACTGCACGGGTAAAGCTTTGACGGTTTTAACTCTGTATGAGAGAGAAGTTAGGTTAGGTCTGAATCGATGTGATATCTAATTAACAGTTTACCTATTAAAAGTGCAATAGGAAATGGAAGTAACTTTCAATGAACGATTATAATCTTATAAGAAATAAGGGTAATTGTATACAAGAAGTGTTCCTGGGCAAATGCTTACGAAACTTTTCCTACCCCCCTATTTTCGAGGGTGCTGGAGACGAATCTGGCTTCAGTTTCATCCGCTCGGACACGGTTTTCGAGAAAATGAATTTTCCACTTTTCCGCATGAGGCCATTTTTTCTATCAAATAACTTTCACTTCACACTACATAGATAGCTAATATTAATACCAATAGATGCTACAACACTTCTTTTACACATATGATATATTAAACCGTCATAAAACCTATTAGAAACTTTCGATGTTTAGTTACTTCAAATGTATACAATGACTTGCTGTTGGCGTCGTCCATTGTAATCGTACGCCCTCCGTGTCGTTCGATGAAACTACATACATACAGAGAGGCTCCAAAAGCTAACTTTGAATATTAACAACTAAAAACGCTGTTATTTTGAAGGATACTAACCTAACCTAACCTAACCTGACTGTCTACTTATTATGTCTACTTATTATGGTAAGGAGTGACATTCACACGAGAAGCGCGACAAAAATCTCGCGCTCGCCAGTCTATCGCTCTCCAGCGTTAAATAAACATGGATTTTGATATCGAGTTGTTAACTAATTCAGCGTGTTGCCCTTTGGGACAAAAGTACTGACTCGCACAAGGACCGCAATGAAGTGGCAAAAATTAAAGAAAAATTTAAAAAACAAATGTTGAAAAATAATGTTTTTATTCATGTTGGCGGCCATGTTGTTTCTCACAATTTTTTTGAAAAGAATCGAAATCAGCGATCTCGAAAACCCCTATATACAAAATCTCGTTGCAATGCGACTAATTTTCATTATTCTTGACGGCCATTTCACAGCCGCCATTGCGTCTTTAAAAATTTGGTTGAAACATTTGAAACCAGCGACCTCTAAAACGCTTATATATAAAATCTTATTTGCAATGCGACTAATTTTCATCATTCTTGGTGGCCATTTTAAAGCCGCCATTGTGTTTCTCAAGATTTTGTTGAAATATTTTTAATCAGCGACCTATAAAACACCTATATACAAAGTCTCTTTGCAGCGTGACTAATTTTCATCACTTTTGGCAGCCATTTCGAAGCCACCATTCTGCTTTTCAAAATTTTGTTGGAAGATTTGAAATCCGCAAGCTTGAAAACCCCTACATACAAAAGTTCGAATAATTATAAGAAATAAATGAAGAGAATATAAGAATTCGAATAAATGTAAGAAATTATGAAAACTTTTGCTGATGCGTTAATTTTATCCGGTAGTGTAGTTAGTATAGGTCTATCAAATACTTAAGCCATTCGTTAGGAATTACAACGTTATCTATTGTGATTCCGTAATTAATCATTTATTCTATTTTATTCCTCTATACTATTTACATACAATAATCACTTTCTATTACATTCAGATACACTTTTTGTCCATTAAGCTGATAATTTCAAGCCTTACTCTGTTTTTAATCCTTCCTAGAGGGATTAGAAAACCGAAAAATATTTGTTTTGGTTCTGTTCAATACATATCGCAACTCATTGTTTAATAGAAATGAAAATTATTTAATGCCACTATTACTTTAGGTGAAAGAAAAAAATGCGTAACGAAATGATTCTATAAAGTTGACCAGATTATACGCAATCAGTAAGTTAACTGCAATAATTTCTATAAGTCAAATATGGAGGATTCTAATAAAGAATACCAAACATTTCAATTTTTAATTTTGGCTTAGGGGGCAACACTTAGAACCTTTAGTTACCTTTATTCTAGGGAATCTAACTACCACCAACTATTTCTTCAAATTTTATTTTTCCGCATTTAACTATACGCGGAAAAGTAATGTAATAGTATAAAAATAATGTTCTTCTTCTAGGGTTCATTTTTCGTGTTTAGGCCTAAAAACAAAAAACAAATAGTTTTTAAACCATATTGTGTGTGTATGTCGTTTTCGTCGGCATTAACAAAATTTCTTGTTAGCACGATAACTCAACTAAATCGTGTGGGATTGATCGGGTTTTGACTGATTCTGATCGGGGACGTCTCCCAGACGACACCTATTGATCTTGAGGTGGATAGAACACACTCTATCATGTTCATGGGTCATGAGAAAGCACAATGGTGGACTATTTGAGAATTTCTTTTGTTAGCACGATCACTCAATGTTTTGAGGTGGATAAAACACACCCCACCTATCCATGGGTCATGAGAAAACACGATAGTGGACTATTTGAGAAATTATTTTTTGTTAGCACTATCATTCAATTAAATCGTGTCAGATCGATCGGGCTTCGACTGATTCTGATTAGGGACGTCTACCAGATGACATCTACCATGTTCATGAGTCATGAGAAGGCACAATGGTGGACTAAGTATTTGAGAAAATTTTTTGTTAGCACTATCACTCAAGAAAATCATGTGGGATCGATCGGGTTTCGACTGATTCTGATTAGGAACGTCTACCAGACGACATCTATTGATTTTGAGGTAGATAGGACACATCCCACCCTGTTCAAGGGCTATGAGAAAGCACGATGGTGGACTATTTGAAAAAAGTAAAACTGTCGCATAAAACACATATTGTGCATTTATGTGTTATTTTACTTTTTCTCGGTCACTCAATTTTGAGATAGAGATATTCTACGTGCGATAAAGTCCGTTTTAAGGTTTTAAATCTGTTTATTTTGTTTTAAAGGTCGCACTGAGAGCAATACAACAAATACTTCGTTTTCTAAATAATAAAAATAAATTATTACCTATAAAATGAATAAGAAATTTTTTTCATTGATGATAATATTAAAAGATACTTAAAATGGGTTTCTTTCTTGATAAAAGGCTAGTTGATGAGGAAACATATCTCTGGCTGTAGTATACTCCGAATGATCCGGCTCATTTCATGTCTTATTTTTTGCTGCAGAACCTCAATGCTGTCAAATTTTATTTCAAAAACCTTATTTTTCAAGTACTTCCACATGATTAAATCAAGTGGGTTAACGCCTCGAGATTTTGGCGGCCACAAAATTGGATCTCGTTGTACTGTCCACCTGTTTCAAAATATCTCGTACAAATATTGACGGGTGGTTATGGCATAGCGGTTGTTGTTATCCAACAACCAAATTCCAATGTTGTTATCCAACAATAACAATATATGCGAGTAATGCGCCGCATCAATTAAAAAAAAGGCAAATTAGTGTTATTTAAAAGTTTAATCGATTTATTCAAATTGTCACAATTTTTTATTATTTTAAACCGACCGCAAACATACATTTATTTACTTTAAACGCTACCATACATTTTTTTATTTCAAATCGGCCGTGAAGGCGCCTGAAATTGTTGGACTCCCGCGTTACTTGCTGCAGTGTTGAAATGCGATGGTCCACGTTACATCCAAGCTACGCGTTAGATGGGCGAAAAGGTCAGTGATCTTATGCAGTCAACAGCGGAACCTCGAGTGGGTGTTGTCGTTATTTCCGGACTCAGTTATGCGATTATGTGAACGCATTTTGGTGACTGTCGCCATAACATAAGGAAGATTTGGAAGCGCTGTTGCAGGTAATTGTGGAAAATGAAAATGAGAAATGGGATCGAGAAACCATTATTTGTGCTAAAAGCCCTTTAACTGTATTGCGCGGCTTTGATTTTAATTTTTTCTTAGCAGTGTTTTCTGCAATATTCCCACATTTCGAGGGTCTGTTTAAAATTCCACAGACAAAAATATCAGATATTAGTTACTGCAACAAAAATATCGCCGACTTCAAATCACATATTCAAAAAATGAGAAACGAGTTAGTGATATTTAGGACCGTATGGACAGATTTGTGTTAGAACATCAACCACAAAGTAAAATAATGCGTTTGGATTTAATTTCTGAAGAAGATAAGAAAAGCACCTACGCACGAATGTTTTGTGAAATTTTGGACGTTATTACTTTGACCATTAAGTAGTGAACGGTTTAGTGAAATTTCTAAACTGAAATTCTTAAATCTAGATTCCACACAATTTACTTCATTCGTGAAACGTTTTCCTGACGACGAACTTTCTTCTTCTTTAGTAGATACATATAGACATATGGAGTAGATATATGACGCAAATCGTTTAAAAAGTGAACTTTCAGTGATTTATGGTGATTCCGATATGAAAAAAAGCACTGTGTTTGAGCTTCACCAATATATTAAGTCCCTTCAATTATCTTCTGTTTTCTCGAAGCCATCAAAATTGTGTCGTTTAATTTTGACTATTCCTGCCACAAGCAGTTCCGCATAAACATAATTTTCATGTTTAAAGAGAATAAAGACTTATCTGCGAAATTCTCAAAAGCAAGAAAGACTGTCAGCTTTACCATTAATAAGTACTGAAAGTGCCTTGTTAGAATATATGAGATCGTCTCTAACATTTGAAGGAACAGTGATAGACGTTTTCGCTGGACAAACAAAAACCGAAGAATTGATTTTCATTTTAAAAATTAGGATATATACCTCGCCATAATCATTTTAGGTTAGTGTCTCTTTTTATTTTTACCATTTTCATATGGCCTACCATACATCTGACTATACCTCTTCTCCTTATAAAATTTGTATCACATCCCTAGATTCGTTTCTCACGCTACGCCCCTGCAAATATTCAACTTGCTAAATTCAGATTCTAGCATCAGCTAAATTTCGATTTAATTTATTGGAAAAAATAGTAGTAATAGATAAATATGGAACTAAATATTCTTGAAGGATGTGTAGATGCGTTGGACATCATGATTATTATGATTCTTGTATCGTAATTTTTTAAATAACGATACGAGAATCCTGAATCATACATTTATTTTTTGTAGGTGTGGGGTATAACTTTCCAGCATTTAGTGAGTGGAAAACATTTCAGCATCTTATGTACTGGTTCTTGATAGTTATTTGCCTTGTGCTTGCTCAAAAAAGTTTGAATTACAGATACATAACGACACCATGCAACAGGTTCTACAAAGACCACATATCTTTTAAAATTTGGATCTTTTATCAGTTTTTGAATTTGTGAACCGCCGAAAATCCCTGATTTTAATTTTTCAATACACAGTCCTGGAAATGCTTGGTAAATGTATTTAAACAATTACATGACATGTTCAGTGTTTTTACAAACTGTTTAGTTAAACCTAGTTTGATATGAAAATGTGGCAGCATTATATTTTTTCTTTTTATTAATGGCTTGTGAATAATATTGGCATTTCCAATGGTCCTAGTGTCTCTCGAAGGCCAAACAGTTTGCTGCCAATACTTTTCCTTTGTACCGCTATCTCATAAACAGAGGTGACAAGGATATTTGGTATATTCACTTTACTATCCAAGAAGTACGGTACCATTTTTAAATCGACACAAACAAACCACTGATGCTGAGAATAAGCAATGTTTTCTAATATCAACTTAATATTTTAATATTGTTCTGTTAGTTTTGTTGATTGACCGAGTGAAATTAACTCAAACTTCCATGAAAAGTCGCCAATAATCTGGTAAATTTCAGCAGTCTCCGTTATTATAATAAATGTAATCAATGTAGCTAAAATGGAGATATACGAGTACTGTAAAATTAGGGTCCTTGAATTAGGGGGACTCATAAACCGATCATAAATTCGTCGCGACATAACAATTTTTGTTTTTGTCTTCTCAGTGTAATTAATGTCTATTTAGCCGATAGTTTCAGTTATATCTAATAAGGTGAGAGATAACCTGTGTGTTGTCAATTGCTCTTAAAATTACGTGCATCCCATTAATTAACTAATAGTATCAAGGAAGTAATATCTTACAGAGTTTGTTCTTATTTTGACCTGTCTTCAAGGATCTGTATACCAAGCTGTTGTATCTGTTTTAAAGTATCTCTAGTTTTATTAGTATATTAAAGTTTTTTTTTTTTTATTAAAATGCAATATTTATTTCTACATACAACAATTAGCAACGTTTTTAGAAATAACTGTGTAATATCTGTTATCGCTTATCAACTTTATTTTCTACAAAACTAGGCTTTCTACAAGTATTGTTAAGCAAGTCTATTTGCTTAACAAAACTTGTATTAAAAGTTTAATAAAAGAGAGTAGTATTAACGCAGATAATTATAAACTTATTATGTTCTTCAGTCGAGCATACAAATTGAATATGTTAAACTTTAAAATCAAACTAAATGCATTAATTTACTATACAAAAAAATATTTCATATGTTTACCATTTCGTGGTTATTGCTACTCTGAATCTGAATTTTTTCTTTGTGTATTTGAGAAGCGTTTCAATAATTACGGATTCCTCAAGTTTCCTTCTAGTTTGATTAGATTGTTGACTCTAGATTTCCCTGTTCGCAATTCCGTTCGTTGTTTATCTTCCCGAACTTAAGCATAAGTTGGCTAGAACAATTTCTTGATGCTCAATTATTTTAATGCGTCACAGTTGAACTCGAGTTAATGGGCACTCTGGAGTCTACTTCGGATTGGTAATAAATCACCAGAACTCCTGTACTTTATTTTCGAACAATATTCCAAAGTTTGCCTTGCCGTATGAATAGTGTTTGTGTATACTTTCCGATGAGTGTAGAAAATATGGTCATTTTGTGTTGCTATTGTGATGTATAATGAAAAATTAACCAATGTAAATAAATGTATAATTATTTAAGGGTTTGAATCTCTTAGCACACTAAGCTTTCGGTTGTGATAGATATCATTAGTCGTTGTGATTTCGCCATTAAATCAGTGTTTTATTAAAAAGTATATTAGAGGAATTAGAGATGTTAATAGGTGGTCTAACAGAATTTTAATGAAGTAAAAATGGTAACATATTGTGTTATATAGGGATTCGGAGAATTCGGAGAAATTTCCATAGGTTACATAAATTACCATAAACGTAACGAAGCACCGACAGATCGCATTGTATAAGAACAAACCCCTGGACATAAAAAACCACTGACAAATGGCATTGTATAAAAACAAACCCCTGTTGTCAGAAAAATAATTGTCTGGAGTTCTTTTTCTCTCAAAATAGTTGAACATAATGGGATTTTAATTGAAACCTGGTATAACTATTTAAAATGATATCTCATTTGTAGTATCAAAATTATCGAATTGGGTTATACACCCTGTATCTTGAATATGAGTGGGTAAATAGTTCAGCAACAAGACTATTCAGCTTAAGCATTAAAAATATGCTGATTAAAGTCATATACAGTGCGCGTGGAAAGTGTCTTCTCCCCCTTTAAGTTTGGAACTGAGATACCCAAAATTGACACAATAAAACATTGTGTAAAAACAATGTTTTAGTTAATAAATAGTTTGATATTATTATCACTGTTGAGTTGGCGTTGCAGCGCCATTTTGAAAACTATTTTTAAATGACGGCTTGCAAACTATATAAGCTGTTTCAAATACCTATTCATACGTTATTTTTGTTTTGATATAGGTTTTTATCTGCTTGACTTTAATTAAACTTTTCAGGCAGTGCCTCATAGTATTAAGCAGTATTTTTCTCTGGTACGGCTCAACCAAAAAGCCATTTAGATGTTTTTATATATCCGAATTTTATTTTGATTTACATTAAAAATAAATTCTAAGTGGCCATGTTTTTGCACGAAGAAAAAGAAAGTCAGATAGTCTACCAGAATTGACTATGATTACATTGGTCCTCTTCTTCCAATCTGTCGATATAGAAATATGTAAGCTCAAGTAGGCTATGTTTAATAGGGCAACGAATCGCTTCCAAAGAAAAATAAATGTTTTCGTTTAAAATGTGAGATTTCTCTGTCTTTTTATATAAAATTACTGCAGATATTCCAGATATCTACCCTCCTATGTGTTTAATTAATGTTGCAAACAAAATGGGACCAATTGCTCTATTTAAAAAAATATACGATATATTTTTTATACTGGATATATACCTTCAACATCCGATCTGAATATTTCTTTGCTTTGGATGGTTGTTTCAAATGATATTTTGTGAAACACGACCTGATTTTGGAAAATTACGATCAACAAAATCCCTAATATTTTTACCTGTTCGTTTGACTGCACCGTGAGAAATTAATTAATTTAAATTAATTTATATTACTAAAACCAATCTATTTTTACCTCCATAATTCAAATAAATTATAAATACATATTATTAAATACCTACACAATAATGTTTTTTTTTGATTAAAAAGCAAAACAACACGTATAACTTTTATGATTTTTTTTTTGACAGTTTTTTTCATATGTCACCCCTCGGACATTGCGAGCGTTATTTAAAGAGAAAATGGTGGCATCTAAAAACACTGGAAAGAAAAAAGTGATATTAAAATATATTATATTGATATCTATTGATCTAATATATTGATATCTTGATATGCCAGAGATTTCGTGCAAATAAATTTACGTAATTTGTAATTTATTTTAACATAATATAAAGTAATTTGTGATTATTTACAATATACTGTGTATAACATTTTCCGGCACGTAGGTATCACAAAACTACCGTTTTATTAAATTTTGGAATAAATATGCACCTTAATGGTCATTCTACTAAGCATTGGGTACTTTACAGAAATTTGTGTACATGCGAATAATATTAATGTTAGTGACTGATGGAGCTGCATATATGTATATGGAGAATCACTGTTTATCGGAATTTATTTTATAGATTAATCATCAATAACTATGACAAAGGTATTTTTGAAACGTCTTAACACGCTAACAAATCTTACCGATTATACCTGGGAATTCTCACTCTAAAACCGATTCTACTAAGATGGAGAACATTGGTGAACGCGGCTTTTTATTATGGTGCTAGTTTTCACTCTCATCCTACTAAATCTGCCTTTAGAGGCTTCTCTAAAGAGAGTCAAACTCAGTTGGAACTATAGGATTTGAATTGCGCGCCATTTGTGTTGTGTTAAAGATTTTAACGACTGTCATCTACAAACCATACAATGTTAACATGCCGCGATTAATAGTTCAATAATTAATAGTTTGTGTATAACTGTTTTATGAAAATAAGCGATCATTTACTATTGCATTAAGAAAAATTCGCACAAAATTAGGACAAAAGCGGCTACAGAGTTAACAGTTCGCAACTTAATCAAGAAATTTGATTTGAAGGGGCGGGGAAGGAGATGGGATAAGCAACACCAATACATCCTCATCGTGGTCGCGTGGATATAGTAGCGCATGTCATTGACCAACTGCAAAATGGTTTTATCTCCTTAGCTAAATCGTTGGCATATATAGGTCAAAAATATTGCACGTATGCTAGCTGACATATGTCGACGTGGAAAGTTTATTTCCAAAATATAAAATACATATTTCAAGGAGATCACCATCGAAGGTATTATATTGATATAGGATATAGCATGAAAGAGGTTAATGGGCTATCCTAATATGTAGGATTTAAACCCCACCATACAAATCAACGGTCTTTAAAAACGGATAAAAAGTTTTCGCCTCTCGCAATCGGTTAAACTGTGAACTAAGCAAACCATAACAAAATTATAGAGAAGGTAGTAATCATTTATTCAGTCTAGATTGAAAAACAGAACAATAATTTTCCACGAACATCGATATATTACACGTTATTCGACGCATGTTTCGCTAACTAAGTTGACATCATCTGGAGGTTATTACAATTGAGACAGTTTTAATCAACTTCTTATGATGTGAAGTTGGTTGACGAAACGCGCATTTAATAATGTATAACTTTTAGGTGTTCATGGAAAACTTATCCCCCATTTTTATTGCCATGTACAATAATACAAATGGGACAAATTTAAAGTAAGTAATGTATCATTTATTGAAGATACGGGTATAAGACCATTTCTATGATACATTTCTTATAGTTCCTTCAAATTAGACAAAAATCACTGATTTTGGTAAATTTTTCCTACAGCTAAGCGACCTATACAGAAAGTTGTATTAGGATTGTGTCAACATATCTTTCACCTAGCGCATGATAAAAAAAAGGGTTGTTTTTTAGATATAGACATATATATATATATATATATATATATATATATATATATATATATATATATATATATATATATATATATATATACGCGTTTTTTGCCGTTTTTTCGGTTTCTTGCGTTTTTATGAAAAACTATGCATTTTTGGGAAAACATGACCTGATTTGATGTTCTAGATTTTGCGATTCTCCACAACTTTGTTCTTTTCATTTTTTCGAAATTCTGCTTAGTTGCGCCGCTAGAGCGCGCTGAAATATTTCTGAGCTGTTTTTCGATTTTAAGCCAAAGAGCATTGCGCTCTAGCGGCGCAACTAAGCAGAATTTCGAAAAAATGAAAAGAACAAAAATTGTGGAGAATCGTAAAATTTACAACATCAAATCAGGTCATGTATTCCCAAAAATGCATAGTTTTTCAGAAAAACGCAAAAAACCGAAAAAACGGCCAAAAACGCGTATATATGTCTATATCTAAAAAACAACCCTTTTTTTATCATGCGCGAGGTAAAAAATATGTTGACACAACCCCAACATAATTTTCTGTATAGATCGCTTAGCTGTAGGAAAAATTTCTCTCAATTTTCCTAATTTGAAGGGACTATTATTACATTGAACTGTTCCGTGGTCCCCATAAAAGCATTTGCGATGAGATGAATCTTCGCTGTTCCACTAGGAATTAAGATTTCGAATTTCCGAGTAAGCCGCCGGCAATTAATTATATTTATTAATTACGACAACCACGAAACCTAAAGTAAGTAAACATTATCATTTCCTCTGAAAATTCGCGGGACGCCCAGCTGCTGTTCGATTTTATCCCGCGGTCGTATCCCGTGTTTTTCGGACACCGAAAGACCTTAACCTTAATAATTTCAAAGCGGGCTATCTGTGCAGGACATTAGTTGGCAGGGAGTCGTAATTCTAACATCCTGCTCTTCCGCGAACTCGAGGGGAGCGGGGGTTAATCGATACAGCAACAAGTGAGCATTTCACTCTCACCCTCGCTATCTGAAAGTTTTATGCCTGCACTAGTGTCAGAGGAAAAAGTGGATTTCTAGCTGGGTCATCGTTCATATATATATATCACATTAATTCGCGAGTTGTTCTTCGCCTCCTTTCACGGAAAGTCAATTCGCTATCATCGATAACGTTGTAACAGTTTGAAATACTTCTCTTATAATATACACCGCTAGTCTTTGAATGGTACTATTAAGAAAGAATGTATTGGTATATTTTCCATGTTCAACTTTTATGAGGATTGGGTTTTTTTGACCAAGTCTCATCCTCGCAGTATGTACAATGATTAAGTATAATAAAGATGACAATAATAATACATACACAATAATATAAGTATTATTACTAATTTTTCTCTGTGATTTGTAGGTCTATAGTTTTTTGTTGTTGTCTTCTTGTGCTATATAATTCTTCAAACACATATTTATATAAATACCACCATTAAACTTCATATATCAAATTTTTCTTTTAATACGTAGTAAAAACATTCATTATTATAATTATTACTCGGCAGATTTTTGTTTCTATAATACTCAAAAAGACATTTTACAAAATTTTTAGAAATGCTTATTTAAATAAATAAGGTAACATCAGCATATCCAATTTTACCATGACTGCATTACTCATTGTAAATTTCATAAATTGATAATAAAGAAAAACGGTATCCAAAAAGCAACAAGTGATATTTTTAATTACAATAAAACAAAAGAAGAACATATTGCTATCCAGTAAGTAAGTACGAGGTAGAACTCATTTATAGAGTTTTAAAATGAGTAAACTATTACTTACTTACAATCCTATATTAAAAGTAACAACTCTTTCTAGGTAACATTACCACTCTTTCTAGGAACAAAATGGCGGCATTTACACGAAACGGTAAATATACTGGTTAACTACAATTGCGGAAACTATGTTACTTCGTCCATGTTTATTTACTAGTTGCAACGACCTCATCGGTCTTTTTATTTGTCATCAGATACTAGTTTCTTACACTCACCAAAATGAATTTCTGTGTGTCCAAAATATCATTTTATTTGACGTGAATTAGATACGAATTTAGTTTATCTGTTACGGCTAAAGCCCGTAATTGGATAAAACTAGTTTTAACCAGATATCTCGCGTATTATCCAAACCAACTGGATAAAACGCGAAGGATTTAATGATTTCTTGCTTTATCCGGGTAATTCTAGATTTAGCTAAAGAGGAATGGATAAACCACGTAGAGGATACTAATTGAAAGTACAAACGCGACCAATCTCGCACGTATGTAGTAGAATATAAAAATAAAATTATTCTGAGGAAAACTTATTTATTGTTCTGAACAAACATAAAAGCAGAACTATTCTAACATAAGAATAAGAAATATTACGAAAATACCATGGGTTTGACAACCATTCCCTTCTTGGTCGATTTCTGTTGTTTCTGACATGCAATACAAAGTTTTAAATAAACTATGATAACTTCCTGAGTTATATTTTTATATTTCTTGTTCACTTCCTTAAGCATGCGATGTTTTCCTCCGTGTCCAATTGCCAAGTGGATTTCGTGCAGTATGTCAAAGATCTTCTCGTTTTTCACAAAATACCTTATATTTGTTTCGCCATCAGCCACTGGAGACATGAGTCTCTCAATACCACCAACCACACAAACATCAAACCTTTTTAATCGTCGATACTGTAGTGCCGATTTAGATTTTGCTTGTTTTGCTATTTTTACTGACTCCAAAAACTCACAATATTGGACAGAATTCATGCAACAAGAATTTTAGTCTTTACGCGACACTAAATCGCAGAGCATTTCGTTAAATCGCTCTTTAAAACAAGAACTTACCACTTCTAAATCAGTCGTCATCTTGGCAACTCCGGAACGCGAATGAACGATTATAGTGTTTTGTCCAAGCGTCGTTTGAAAATTCTAGTATTAACCGGTTTATGTCCGAAAAGCAACGTACGTTATCTGAATTACCGACTTTATCCACTATATTTGGATAATTCTAACTGTATCCGGGTAATTCTAGTATTATCCAATATTCGGGCTTTAGCCGTAACATATCTTCTGTGTATTTTCGATTTTGACAATCGAAGATGCTCTGCTTAGCTCTAAACTGGTAGAATGCCTTTTTCTTAAGGCGACTTTCATAAGAGATGTCGCTCATCTCTTGAAAATATAGACTTCTTATTACATTGTCCTGGGATCCTACAGTAACTTCCAAGTCCATCGAAACTGTTCGACTAATTGTTGATTGTCTAACTTCTAACAAATTAGCCACATACTACTGGCTACGTCCTTCGTTAACTAGAGTTACCCTTTTCACTGCTTTTTATTCGCTTAAGTTGCGTGAACAATCTATTTCTTCTACTCTAAATGTCAGTAACTTATAAGTCGGAAATCGAGAAAGGAACCACCAAGGTTTTATTTTTTGAAACCTTATCTGATCGTGCAGAAACACGAGAAAGGGGTCGAGGATCGCTTCTGGGTATAATTCAATGCCTGGCGGGGCTTTAGCCCGAGGAGTAGTTGTTTCCTAGAGCGACTATGTAATAGCTTTGCTATTCGGGAACTACTTTGATAGCCGCTTGGCGGCTTGGTGGTTCCTTTCTCGATTTCCGACTTATAAGTTACTGACAGAGATCGTATCGATAAAGATGTATAGGCCATAAAGTTCATTCGGCATTTGTCCTGAATCGGCGTACCGTATGCGGCACTGATGAGAACTAACAAGTTCGAAACAGCTGTATGTCGTTCGGTTACGATCCGGGACAAATGTCGAATCCTACCTGTGGCGGGTTCTATTTTTTGAATACTCTAAATGTACTAAACAAAGTGTTTGTTTAGCGTAACTGAATTTATCACTAGCGTAAATGAATTTATTGCCTCTTACAATTCACTTTAAACGTTAAATGTATTATTGACAAATTATTACAAAATGTTACGTTACATCTATCAAACGATTGCAATTATTTATTAGTCAGTAGTAACAGAGGATATCTTGGGTTACCTATATAGAATGCTTAAGAAAACCGGAAACTTATAAGACAATGAAAAATTTTGCTAATGCATTAATTTTTTCCAAGAGTGTATATTACATTATTTTAAACGATTGAAATATCAAATTATTTTGGCTTGTTTATTTTTCTTATTAAGATTTAATTCATATTAATCAGAAAAACGATATATTGATCATGCAAAACGTGCCATAGTATCTCCAACGTTAAGAAAACCAGGATAAAAGTCCCTTTCCAATTTTAATATACCGTAATTGTATATAGCATATTTTTGGAATTTATTTTTAAATGCTTTACACACATATAAATACATTTAATCGAATATCACCAGCCGTTATATGATCTCACGTGCATCAGACTATGACAGCCGTTGTGTCCCCAAACGCAAAACGATGAATAAAGTGAATTTTTATTGAATATTGTCGGTATCTGATATTAATATTGTAGATGTGTCCTCAATGTACCTGAACATAAATGTTTACTAAACGCTAAAAGGACCGAAAGACAGCTTGACATTCACAATAGATCGATGATAATAATGGATAAATATGTAACCTGAATGTGTTGTCTACCGCGTTTGTGTCATCATGTCTGGCTTAGCTTACATAGAACCCTACCTTGTCCTACTTCCTGAACCGCGAATAACAAAGAGAGGACAGGTTGGCTTTACCGGTAGCATATTTTCGTTCGCTATATTGGTAGGACTCTATTGCCATACTCGTATAGCAAATGAAAATCTACTTCATGCATTCCGTTCTCTAAACGTTACTAGCTACCCATCTTGTTCTGTATATCCCTAGGTGTGGATGTAATAGTATAGAAAATGGAATCTACATATTTCACTTTGGGCAGTTAAAGTTCCATTCATTACACGAGCATGGCATCGGGATTGTACAACCTTGGCGTACCTATGTCTGGCTTCGCACCAAAACATTGTTTTCTACACTTAGTTATGGGTACTAATAACTAAGTGTAGAAAACAATGTTTTGGTACGAAGACGGACGTACGCCAAGGTTGTACAATCCCGATGCCATGCTCGTGTAATGAACGGAACTTTATATAAAAAATGTATGATGTGCAACAAACTTTGAAAAATTTTGATACCTACTAGCAGAGGCGGATTAAATGTCGAGAGCGCCCTAGGCAAGCACCTCATCGGCGCCCCTCTAGCGCGAAAGTTCGAAAGAACGAGGACGAGGATAAAAAACTGAAATTTTAATTTTGGCGACATAAATTACAAAAAACTTTTTAGAGCTTAGCTGAATTTTTTCTCCATAGTACAAAGTGTAAACTTCTCGTAAACTATAAGTCGTAGATACATCGGACTTTGCTTATTCTTTTCGTTATTCTTTTCTCTAAATTTTATTCACAGCATGTCTGGATAAATTTTGCTGAGATATTTTAATTTAAAGCATAGTGGAAAATAGCTGTTTTTTTAAACAAATAAAAAGCACACCTTCGCATATGCTCAAAAATGTTATGCATATTTTTCTGAGTATTTAAAAAAATAATGCAAATCGGACCATTTATAAATAAAGCGACAATAAACGCTATTTTTTTTCCAGGCCGACTGAACTACTAGCAACGTCCGATGCTCGCGATCGACTCGACGAACGCGCAACATTGCAGTTGTAGTTGTATCTTACCAACTTCAACTTCTATTATGAAATCAGGCGATGTAGGAATAATCAAGAAGACGGAGCACGCTTCGAAAGCTCTAAATCTCTATAGAATTAAAGAATCTTTTATATTGTGTAAGTAGGTGCATACTTACTGACACAATTACTTTTATGTTATTTATTTTTTTCTTTGTTTAAAAATTCTGCGCGCGCGCCCCTTTGTAACCTCGCGACCCTAGACACGTGCCTAGTTTGCCTTAGGGATAATCCGCCTCTACCTACTAGTCACAAAACTGTTAAAAATGATGGCAAAACGTATGAAATTAGAACAGTTCTATCCAAGGAACTAAATTACAATGCTTGCTAGCTAAAAATTATCCCAAAATTCAGAAGTTATAATTTAGAAAAAGTTTTCTGTGCCCACACAGTGCCAAAAGTAAGATAAGGCAAAACCAAAGCGACAGGGATAGAAACAAAGATTGCAAAGCAAAAATATGTTTTAAGTTGAAAAAATACTATATATATTCACACGCTATAAAGATCCTTACCTTAAGGATAATTTAAATGCGGCCATATCTGCGGTCATATCATGCTATAGTTTACTTTTGCCCTGTTGGTATCGGCTATGGAGTCCTGAATAGGTAAATACGTTTTCTATGTCATTACAGCTACTTAGGGATATACAGATAAAGATGGGCAGTTAGAAACGGTAAATTTTCATTTCCTATACGGGTATGGCCATGGGTAGTCCTACCAGTATAGGGAACGAAAATATGCTTATCGGTACACATTTCGTATTATTATGATTGAAAATGAATTAAAAATAGGGTAAAAAAAGCAATAATTATTATAAGTAGGTTTTTTAAATTAGATTTTTCCTACACATAAAGTTGACAACATAAATAAATAAAGGAAGCAACAACATCAAAGTAGAAAAGTAAAAAGCTATAAGCTAATAAGAATAGATAATGCTTTGTAATATCAAATAAGGAACAGTATGTATACATAATATACATACGAGTAAGCAAATCGCAATAATATTGCGCCGTCACCTCGCTCATATCGAGGGCACCTCCGGAGCATGCATCTAGAGACTTCGGATCAAAAAACAAAAGTTACCACGTTGTTCGCAAGGGTCGATTTACTATGTTAATTTAGTGAAAATGCCGAAATTCAAAAGAAAAGCATTTCGTGCATCGACCTAAAAATTTCGTGACGCACACACACGAAAACAGCCGTTTAATAAATAGAAATATATACGTTGATATAACAAATATATGTAATCATGTAACAAATCAAAATTTAGCCAATACAATAAAGTTTTTAACAAAAGAAAAGGTACACATTTCAACTCATTTAGGAGTGAAGCCGTCTCCAGCTGGAATATAAATGTAGCTGTAAAACATAATTTCCACCTTTACCTTGGGATTCGTGTTGTAATAAAGCATCGGCTAAAATTCTGACGTCAAACTGGGGCGGTTGAAAGCCGGAGACATTAGTTTTCTGCGGTTGTTTTAATATTTAATTGCGCAAAGTTGCCTTATTGATCAACACCACACATACAGCACATCTGTACAAGGTGCTTACGAATTTACAGATTGATCTACAGCGTACATTTAGAAAGGCACTATTTATATTTTGAGCCTTGGCAACACTAAGTGTCGTCAGACGCAGTCTGACGTTTCCATTGGAAAGTTTGACATGTCTGATCATAATCTTCTTCAGAACATTTTATCTAAGCGCCATTTGTGTTGTTTACAGTGATTTGAAAATTGTATCTCAGCGAAAAAATGGAACTAACTCGTGAACATTCTCGTGCAATGATTTATTACGATTTTCGACGTGGATTATCAAAACAAGAGTGCATCGATCAACTTACTTCCACTTTTGACGATAAAGCTCCATCCTCTGTCACTATAAAACGCTGGTGTAACGAGTTTAATTGTGGCCGCCATTCGCTCACCGACGAAAGTCGTGAATATCGTCCAAAATCAGTTGTTGTATCAGATAATATTGATGCTGTGCAAAACCTGATAATGGAAGATCATTATGTGATATATTGTGAGTTTGAGGCAACCTTAGACATTAGTTCTACTAGCATATATAAAATATTGCATGATCATTTAGCTGCAAAGAAGGTTTGTTCTCGTTGGATCCCACATAATTTGAATAAATCTCAAATAGATGCTCGTGCCAATTGGCGCAAACAAATGTTCAAGAAATACAATGGTGGTGCTTCAAAATACCTATGTATGACTGCAACAGATGACGAATCATGGATCTATGCGTATGAGCTGGAAAGTAAACAATAGTCGACTGTAAAGATACTTCAAGATGAACGAAATCGAACAAAAGTTGTTCGCGCTCAAAGCACGAAACACAAATTGTAGCCTGTTTTTCGGAAAACTGGTCGTATGGTAACAGTGCCTTTAGAGGAACGGCCAATTCTGAATGGTACATAACCATTTGTTTTCCGGAAGTCTTCGGTGAAATTAGGAAAACAAATAAGCGCCGACGGCTCATTCGTCATTATGACAATGCGAGCTCTCACACATCTCGTCTAATAACCGAATGTTTAAACATTCAAAAAATCGAATTAACGGGCCATCCACCGCAGTCCTGATTTAGCACAAAATGACTTCTTTTTGTTTCCTAACCTTAAAAATAAATTGCATTGACAACGATTTTGGTCGGCAGAAGCCGTTGATGCGCTCCAAAAACAATGTTTTGGAGATATCTCAAGCAGAATGGAAAAAATGCTCTGACAAATGGTTCGAACGCATGCAAAAGTATATAGATCATGAAGAAGAATATTTTGAAAACGATAAAGTAATTTTCAATGACAAATTAATGTTTTTTTTATTATTAGGATTAAAATATAAATAGTACCCTTCTATCTACGTCTCGGTAGAAATCTGCAGCAAAAAATAAATTTTAGTCAAAGCTTACTTATAGTGGATTTAACGAAATCAAGTGGCCATTGAATGACATCTATGATTTCATAAAAATATTAAAACCGCATTTTTCAAAATTTGAAATTCAGTGTTAAATAGTAATTCAGCTTTTTTGTAGACTAGTTGCGTTTTAATAATCGTGAATGTATCGGCTGTTATTAGGCGAATGTAAATATGGCCACTTTTTAGTGAAAGGAATCTTCTTTTTTTTTTTTTTTTTTTTTTTTTTAGCGGGGGTCCTACAGCCTGTGCCGCATCCCGCATTTCGATCGCCATTTCCTTCTATCCCTCCAGTCATCATCTCCGATTGCTCGATCTCTCATATTTTTTCTAATTCCTTCTATCCATTGTGTTGTCGGTCTTCCTCTTCTTCTCCTATTGTATGGTATAAACTTCAAAGCTTTCTTTGGCCATCGTGTCTCCTCCATCCTCTTTACATGACCGTACCATAGTAGCTGTCTAGATTCTACTCTTTCTGTTGTTGTAAGTACGCGTCCCGTTTTCCTTCTTACTTCTTCGTTCCTAATACATTGAATTCTGGAAATATTACATGATCTTCTTCCATTTCTATCGTTTCTATCATCCTTTTCTCTTTCTCCGACAATTGCCAGCATTCACAGCCATAAGTTAAAATAGGCTACACAATAGTTGTGTAAATTGTCATTTTGGTTTGTAGTTTCATCTTCTTTGACCAGAGTAATGAGTTCAGTAAACAAACAGCCTTCTTCCCTTGAGATGCCCTATTTTTATTTCATTTTTTGTTGTTCCATCATCCGAAACAATGCTTCCCAAGTATTTAAACTGCCTACATTTTTTTAATTTATGCAGTTGTAGATCTGGGTCTTCTACATGCGTGTCTCCTATTTTCAGATATTCAGTTTTATCGATGTTTATCTTCAGTCCCCATTTCTCATATTCTTCTTCCAACTTTCTAAACATGTAGTCTGCATCGTCCTCGTCACTTGTTATAATTATCTGGTCGTCAGCGAATAAAAGAGTTGCCAAGCATTGTTCGTTTACCTGTATTCCCATTTCTGAAGTTTTCCTCCTCCAATTACTTATGGCTTCTTGAATATATATTTTAAATAGGGTAGGTGACAAACTACATCCTTGTTTAAGCCCTTTTGTGGTAGGAAAACTTTCTGACAGGGCACTTCCCACTTTCACCAAACTCTTTGGTTCCTTATATATATTCCATATAGCGTTGACATAAGTTTTACTCAGGCCAAACCTCGTCTGAGTTTCAAAAAGTTTCTTTAAAGGTACTGTGTCATAGGCCTTTTCTAGATCGACAAATAGGTGGGTAGACAGATTATGAGACGTTCGTTTTTCTAATATTTGCTGTAATACAAATATATTATCAATACATGATCGCCCTGCAGGGAAACCCGACTGTTCTTCTATGTCTTCTATAACCATTTCTATTCTTTGCTTCAGTATTCTGCCGTACAACCTCCCCATTGCGCTGGTCACACTTATGCCGCTATAATTTTGGCATACCTTTTTATCGCCCTTTTTGTAAATGGAGCTTATGTATGATATATTCCAGTCTTCCGGGATTTTATCTCCGTTTAGTAAGCATTTATTAAATAACTTTGCCAGAATTTCAAGTAGTATATCTGGTCCATACCTAATTAACTCAATGGGGATGTTTCCAGACCCTGCAGCCTAGTGAAAGGAATACGGTCCAATATTTATTTTGTTTTAATTTCACAAATACCAAAAAATTTACATTGTGGGCCTAAACAAAACAAACTATTATCAAGAGTTATATTAAATATAAAAAAAATAACCGCTGATATTAAACTGTCAGTAAATGTGTCAGTCTGAAATTTAGTTATTTTATTTAATTTCCTATTCTCTTAGTAATAGTTCTTACAGAAACATACATAATTACATAAAAGTATTGTCTATCCTGCTGCAGATAATTACTTTAAAATTGAAGATAATTAATGTAAAGTTGTAAAAAGGGCCACTTCGCTTTCAAGGCGTAAGAGAGGTTAAAAAAATCGCTCGAGGCAGTTAACAGCATTAGTTCAGAAGAACATAAAAAATGTCTCGAATGTCGGAAAACCCATTGGGACAAACGCATATAATCAAGTAAACAGTACTTTGGAGGAGATTGGATTTTCAAGATATTATCTTAAATAAAAAAATATATAATTCTTGTTTTTTTTTTGTATGCCTTTCGAATATTGCAGATAAATAGTTTCAATTAGATATAGTAATTTATCTACCATAAATCAATATAGCAGTTTGTAATAAACTATAATGTTCTGAACTCTAACGTGCGGGTCTAAAAGTAATATTTGGAACTCATATGTAGATATAAGGAATTAATTCGGTTTCACCGAAACAGACCTACACGAAACCTTCATTAAGGAATGGATCATCTTACAGAATAGGAACGAAGGCTTGAAATGAATCCCTGTCTAAAGTTCTGAGGCGCCTATTCATTTTCGCTCCTTTCCCCATGTTCCAACGACATGTGCGTTTAACTTTTAAGAGCCATGGACTTTTTCTGTGCAACAATAAATAATTCCCAGATATTTATTGTTTACGAGTAAAAATTCCAGATTAAGATACTAAATAAGCATTTGTGATTGCTGAAGTTACTATCATTAATTAACTAATGGTAAAATAAATACAAGTATATTTTAATGGGTTATGTGACAAACTCTTCTTTACCACTCATTTTTCTTTGGATTTCTACTTTTCCGCACTCCACTATACGCAGAAAAGTAATGTAATCGCGTAAAAGATTTTTTTATATGGTTTATTTTTCGTTTTTCGGCCTAAAAACAAAAAAAAAAGTGGGTTTTAAACCATTTTGTGTGTGTGTGTGTGTGTCGTTGTTGTCGTCGTTGACGTTGTCGTCGGCATTTTTCTTGTTAACACGATAACTCAACTAAATTGTGTTGGATCGATCGAGGTTTGACTGATTCTGATTGAGAACGGTCCCAGACGACACCTATTGATTCTGAGGTGGATAGAACACATCCCACCCTGTCCATGGGTCATGAGAAAGCACGATGGTGGACTATTTGAGAATATTTCTTGTTAGCACGATAACTCAACTAAATCGTGTCGAATCGATCGGGTTTTGACTGATTCTGATCGGGGACGTCTCCCAGATGACATCTATTGATTTTGAGGTGGATAGAACACACTCTACCATATTCATGGGTCATAAGAAAGCACGATAGTGGACTATTTGAGAAACTGTTTTTGTTAGCACGATCACTCAATTAAATCGTGTCAGATCGATCGAGTTTCAACTGATTCTGATTAGGGACGTCTTCCAGACGACACCTATTGATTTTGAGGTAGATAGAATACACCCCACCTTCTCCATGGGTCATGAGAAAGCAGGATGGTGGACTATTTGAAAAATTGTTTTTGTTAATACGATAACTCGACTAAATCGTGTAGGGTCGATCGAGTTTTGACTGATTCTGATCGAAAACGTCTCCCAGATGACACCTATTGATTTTGAGGTGGATAGAATACACCCCACCCTGTCCATGGGTCATGAGAAAGCACGACGGTAGACTATTTGAGAATTCTTTTTGTTGACACGATAACTCAACTAAATCATGTCGGATCGATCGGGTATCGACCGATTCTGATTAGAGACGTCTACCAGACGACATCTATTGATTTTGAGGAGGATAGGACACACCCCACCCTGTTCATGGGTCATGAGAAAGCACGATTGTGGACTTTTGGAAAAAGTAAAGCTGTCGCATAAAGCACATATTCTGCATTTATGTGTTGGTTTATTTTGTCTCGGCCACTCAATTTCGAGAGAGAGATGTTATACGTAAGTCCGTTTTAAGGTTTTCAAACTGTTTATTTATATTATTAATTTCTGTTTTATTTTTATAAATTATCTTCTAAATCCAATAAGGATGATCAAACGAAAAGTGTATGTATATAACTCAAGTTAATATATGGGACGTTATAATCCGTTTCCCTGAACTTTTAGGAAGGGATTAAGTTTAAGTAATGACAAATTAGTGAACTGTGTTAACCATAATTAGTTCTGATAAATGAGATAAAGATTAATTGGTGGATATGGTCAAATAAGGGGAACCATTTAATTAAAAGAAGCTTTATAACTAATCATATTGTTAAATAGCGTAAACATAAAAAATTATCTGAATTTACTCTGCGTATTTATAGAGATTCATTATTGAACATATTAACTCCGGACATTAATAACTTTGTCTATTTATTTGTAACTTTGCTTATACCTTTCTATTTATGTGATATAAGTACATGACCATACGCTTCCATATTCCAATATGTTTCGAGGGCAAGACTTTAATAATAGTAATAATAGTAATAATAATAATAATAATACAGCTGGAACACTTGTAAACTTTTATGTTACAAAACCACGGATTCCAAATTATTTATTGACAATAAAATTAAAATGGGATGCAAAATCGTTTCATCAAAAAATGCGTTTGTTTATCAAATTCCTAAATCCAATATAACTTAATCTGTTTCTCACTTATTATTTATAATATGGGAATTATGTGTTATTACGCTTTTCTTTCTCGCAAAAATAATTATTTTATTTTACGAGATAATCAAGTCAAGAAAAATTTTGATCACGCTAAGTAGGCATGTTAGCAAATCATATTAGGTAACGATCATAGTTGCTACAGACTTAAATATTAGAATACATAGTATAAAGGTATATTTTTTATTGAAAGCAAAGCTTAATTAATTTCCAAATAGATTCCAATTTATAAAAATGCGAGAGAATTCGAGTTAATTCGAATTCAAGTGTTATTAGAAAAAATCGTTTCATATTGTATTTCACAAATTATCTTAGTTTTAACACAATAATTCACTCATTCATTCATTCCTTCAAACAGATCAATTTATTCTATCAAGTAAAGACAGTCTTTAACGAAGAAAACATCGAAGATATACAAAATATTGCCAATATTTGTGAATGTGTAAGAATTCTAGAATTTTTTAGTCACTACTATAGTATACTAAAATAATATATACATATTTCAATATCTGTTAATAACATGTTTCGTATCTTAACACATTAATAAAAATATATTGTTTCACTACATTATGTATAAATCGTTTAACATATTCGAGAAATAGTCGAAGGCAAATCTGCAAATATCCAGATATTTTAAAATCTATTTATGAGACAGACACTTTCGAATTAAGCAGTCGAAAAATGCCTACTACGTTACCATTAGTACTGCTATGCCTATTTAAAGGAATTAAAGCAGGAGTCCCACAATGCAGTGTTCTAGGTCCTGTGCTCTACCTTCTGTATACGTGTGATCACCCAGAGCTAGAAAATAATGCTGTAGCTACTTTCGCCGATGATACTGCCATAATAACAACGGGACAAAATAATATGGAAACAGCTAATAATCTTTAAAACCACAACGTGACATTGTCACAGCCACCAACATAAGACCTATAGGCCGTCCATCTACTCAGTGGCAGCGTGCTGCACTTTTATAGCTTCTTTTCGGACAATTCAGCTAAAGTTATAAGTACAAGTATTGTCCCTGATTGTATTAATTGCAATGAAGGACAGTGTGTCACAATTTGTGTACCTCTTGAAACGTCTCTTGGTCTTTCCTACTTTGAATTTGAACGTCTTATGTGGGGGCATATATCTAACTGAAATTGGGCCTGGCCTCGGTCGGTACAGAAACATCCAGTATCTATCTTTCGCTAATAGTTGACGTAATTATCGTGAAAATTTCGTTAATGAAAAAGTCAGATGCCTACCTACTCAACAACTTCCACATATTCCCGTTAAAATGCGATGTAGGAACGTCTCGTCGTTGCTCTAGAATATATTTCCACATAGCAATACTTATAAACTCGATCCTTACTAATACTAGTATTGCTCTCATTTAATTATTATTTCCACTAAAACTAAAGCTTTTAAAACAAACTTGAAAGTCTTAAGATTTATTGTTGTGATTTATTTACAATACTTTTATTTTAATTTCTTTATACTTCAATATAATGCAAAGTTTTACTACCAGACGGTAATATTCAAACTATATAATTTTGGCATATAGTCAGGAGAATAGCTGTTTTGAGCTAATTTGTTTAGTCCTTATTATATAAGGCATTTGCAGATGGGTTGGAGTATAAACTCCTTATTTCTGTAGTTTGATTATTACCCTCTGGTAATAAAACTTTGCATTATATTGATGATCTCAAGTTTTTACTTCGATTTAGATTGTTCGAAACTACCAAGAGATGGCGTTTGATACGTTCTGCTGCGGTAAAACGTAGCAACGTCTACTAGATGTGAGCTTTATCTGTCGAAGGTAAACTCGTTTACACTGCACTGACGAGACCCAAGATAAAAAAGTCGAAACCGGTATGCAGTTAACGATATCATGAGATAGGTGACACTTTGCATCTTTATTGGTGGTTTTGGAACAATCACTGTATTTTTAGTGCTAACTCTGTTAGACAAAAATACGACAAATTTTGTCATGTAATTCAGCGCTCAGCGTTTGGCATATAGCCAGAAGAATAGCTGTTTTGACCTAATTTGTTTAGTCCTTATTATATAAGGCATTTGCAGATGGGTTGGAGTATAAACTCCTTATTTCTGTAGTTTGAATATTACCCTTTGGTAGTAAAACTTTGCATTATATTGATGATCTCAAGTTTTTACTTCGAGTTAGATTGTTCGAAACTACCAAGAGATGGCGTTTGGTACGTTCTACTACGGTGGAACGTAGCATCGTCTACTAGATGTGAGCTTTATCTGTCGAATGTATACTCGTTTACACTGCACTGACGAGACCCAAGATAGAAAAGTCGAAACCGGTCTGCAGTTAACGATATCATGAGATAGGTGACACTTTGCATCTTTCTTGGTGGTTTTGGAACAATCACTGTATTTTTAGTGCTAACTCTGTTAGACAAAAATACGACAAACTTTGTCATGTAATTCAGCGCTCAGCGTTTGGCATATAGCCAGAAGAATAGCTGTTTTGACCTAATTTATTAATAAGTCTTTATTATATAAGGCATTTGCAGATGGGTTGGAGTATAAACTCCTTATTTCTGTAGTTCTTTCTACTTGTTCACCAACTTTCTAAATTCATTGGTATATAAGAGAAATACTTATATAAAACATGTTAATTTATTTAAACCGTAAGTAAACCTTCTTGCAACAAATTGTCTCGTTTTATATACAATAAAGTTGTTAATAATAATAATAACTTAATTGCATACAAAACATTACAGTTTGGTACAAGATCATAAATGCAATAAAATTATTATTATTATTATTATTATTATTATTATACGAATATATAAACGACTTTACTGGCCCTTAATGGTAATTATAAAGGTGAATAAGACTGCGATGTATACAAGTATGGTGGAATATAAATGACTAATCACGAATTACAAACACGTTTCTTATGTTTTCCTTTTAATGGAATCAAGTTTATCAACGCTTTAATTACCACTGACAGCGGCTCACTGACAATGCGTTTATTATCCAGGAAAGTTAACTCAACTTTCCCGGGTAGCTTGTACGTTCAAACTTTTATTATTTCCTCTATAGCAGACCTTATTAGTCGCTCATACCTCGGAATATGTAGGGCAGATTCTCCTTAGATCGAAACCCCAGGGAACTCATCCTTTCTTTGTCTTTTCCTTATTATCTCTCCCACAGTTGTAGGGCTAGTTAAAATTCCCAACATATTTCTTATATCGAGTATAATAGTGCAGCGGCACGGACTATCCGTCTTTTCCCTCTTTCCTCCTGTTCCTTTTACAAATGGTGAACTTATGTTAAATATAGGAGATAGGGTAAAATATGAATATTAAAAAAGTTTTTAAATAATTTAATGTAGTAATATAAAAAAAATATCATGTACAGCACAGTACACGTAATAGAAGTGAATACTTCTTTAGAATAGAGAATGAGAGAGATTAAGAATGAGAGATTGAAAGAGAGAGAGAGAGAGAGAGAGAGAGAGAGAGAAAGGGAGAGGGATAATTTCAAAAGAAATATAACAATATAAAATTTGTGTAAAAAATATTTGGTTTATTCATTATCTACACTATCATCGGCTGGTGGTTCAATTGGTAATACTGATATGATTGATTTGTGATAACTAAAATATGAAATATATGTTCGTGATTCGATATTTTCTAGATAACGTGTTAAAATTGCATCTATTGTTGTTCCGCATTTTGTTGTTGACTCTTTGGGATTGTTATTTATAAGCAGACCAAATGTTTCTCGAAGAAAGTTAATCGACGTCAAAGAATCATTGGATCCGAAATTTATATTGAAATCTCCCCCGAGAATCAAGGGGATTTTGTCTTCGTCTCTTCTAAGTGCATTTGCACCTGTGTGGCTGTAAACCAGTAGGGAGCGGTGAATGAAATATATTATATCTTTTAGATTTTGGTTCGGTGAGATATAGATGGCTGCGATGACGATATTTTTTCCATTCAGCGTTTGACATTCTGCAACAGCTTCGCGATATATATATATCAATTGGTATATATTACTTACATGTATCACAGCGATGTATAGATCTATTTCTTGATTGCTAAGAAGTAATGTCTCTCTCACGGACTGATGCGTTGTAGTTACGGACTGCAGTTATGCGTTGTAGTTATCTGTGATGAAACACGTGGCGTAAATCAACTATTTTTAATTTTTTGGCCCAGTACAGGCTTAGAAATATAATTTTTGATAATATTTTAGTAGTTTAAATATACTTACATTATAACGGTTCAAGGATATTATCAAATAATCACAGAACACAGATGTAAATAACGTAAATAATTACAAAACACAATGATAAATATTCGGGACACACGCGTGCTGCTTCAGCTGTTAATATATAGCGTCTGGACGTGTACATCTATAACGCGCGCATCCGCGACAATCTATGTATTCTATTCTATCGCTTCGTACTTCGAGTTTATATCGCTCTCTCTTGCTCCACTCCCGTGTGGCATCAGAGTTGTATGTACTCGCGCGCATGCGCGTCATACTATATTTTCTTCTATCGCCTAGTATTCAATGAATACGTGGCTCTTTCTCTCTTGCTAGTACGATGCTTCCTAAATTATTCCCCCTTTCAAGCAACTTAGACCTTGGACTTAGCGTATGAGTGAGCGTTAAAGATGAAGGACCGCACAAAAGGAAGACGCGGATAGCCTAAACTGATATATATGATGTATATCTCTCTATGTTATATATCTGTGTACTCTGTCTTGTAACAAAGCCTGTGTTTTAGGTATACCAAATGTATAGCTCTCTTTCTCCTTCTCTCTACGTTATATCTTTTTTCTCTCTTGTGTAACGAAATCTCGAAACGTACATTTTTTCCAATTCACTCTCCATTCTCGTCAAATATCAGAACGCCGCCAAAGAAGTATTTACTTCAAAAAACTTTTGCTTGTTTGCACCCATGCACCATCCGAACCCCTTCATTATTGCTTAACCGGTTCTCCCATCTAAACCCTCTTTATGTGTGTTAAACACATGGTAACTATTTGTAGTCTACCACAATTATTATCCTTCTTGTATCCCAATTAAGGGCTAGCATAACTTTTCCTGTCAAGAGTTGTGTGAAATTTTTTGGGGTTTGACGAAAAAATGTGATGCTTTCTGTCACTATAGCACATAGCCTTTTTAAACTCCACTAAATTCTTACTTTCTTTACTTGTCTAGAAAATTACGTTAGAAAAGAAGATTAGGCACATTTTTAGAGTTCTCCATGATCTGATTTTAATAAAATATTGTACCGAAAAATAAGAGACACAACATTTTTTGTATTTGCCGATAAATGGTTTAGAAGAGGAAATCTACTAGTTATTCAAATGGTGGACGTTCTTCAAGTTAACCGCCTTTGTTCCAGGCATTCCTGACGAAGCCATTATATCTTAGTGAGAGAAAACATTTCATATGAAAAATTTCTGTATGTAACTCTTCACATAAATTTATTTTATAGGTTAATTGTTATCAATGATCAAACAAAAATAGTCACAATGATAGACCTATAGAAAATAGACCTATTTACTAGTTTGCAATAGCACATAAATTCCAGACAATAAATCCAAGTGATGTTTCCTGGATGAAATGGCAAACCACACAATAATAATATATAAAAAATTATCTTATTCATACTATCAACTAAAATAGCAACTATCCCCAATATTTATTTAATATATTTTTTTCTTTGATGTAATTGAACGAAGAAAAAATAAGTAACTCTTGTGTTTTATGTAGTATATAAAAAATAATCACCTCCATAAAGTGAAAATAGCAGCCTGAGAGTTAAAGAAAGTGTTTTATGTTTTATCCCCCCCCCCCCCCCCCCAAATGCGCAAGTTCCGTATGAGTAAGATATCACACTATTGTGAATCGTGGTTCACAATAGTTCGGCTGCTTCATCAAAACTGTGTTACATCACCTTTATTAACAATAACAGCTTTAATTCTGGCAGGCATTATATCTACTAGCTTAGCGCACTCTTCAGGAAGCGTGCTGTCCCAAATTTCTGGCAATTTGGTGTGTAGATCGTTAACTGAAAGGGCTCAATATTTGCGTAACTGTTTTTTCAATTTATGCCATAATTTTTTTAACGGGGAGAGGTGTGGACTGCTAGAGATACATTCCATAACAGGGACATTATGTTCTGTAAACCAAGCTTTCACAGTTTTTGCTGTGTGACACGTAGCACCATCCTGATGGAAAATGTACAGAGCGTCAGTGCGTTGACATACTGGAATTGACGGCAATACGTCAAAATTAATTGGCAATTTGACAGACGGCAAGATGTCTGTCAAAATTAATTTATATTTTTCTACTGTCACAGTAACATCTACGAAAGTCCAGTCCCTATGTTCTCTGGCCCACCGTAACCGACTAATTTTCTGTCGTTTAGTTAATAACGGCTTTTCTTTTGCCTGAACGAGAAACCGGTAAATTCAAAAGTAAAATGTAAGGAATCAAACTTTACCTTGTAGAATTTTATCTTACTTTCTTTATTGAGCTTTTAGTTGTAGATACATAATTTTTTTCCAATGGCTTGCCTCCATAGTACCATAATTTCTTTTGCACTGGATTGTCGGTTTGTTCTTACAATCCTCTTCAGATCATATTGATTTAAGCATGAAATTTGGGATGGGCGACCAGTTTCCTTCCCTTGGGCTGTGCATCCAGCTGGGCAGTTGATAATGCCTTACACTGTAGATTTAGGCAGCAAATACATAACAGATATTTTCCAAAACATACATGCGTTTCACTTTGACAACAATTGAAATTCTATTTTGTTTTAAAACGCTACAAACGTTTAGCCTTATAACACGATGCATTTCAGTAACTGACTGAACTATTCTGAATCACCGCGAATCTTAATGTTTCTTATTAACAAGCTTGTCATTGACACCTCATTACGTAGTAATATTTCATCGTATTTAAGTTAAAAGTTTATACTTTGTTTCTGTTACCAATATTTTTCTTGAATAAAATAGTTTCGAGAGTATTATTACTTTTATTTAAATATATTAGTTGTAAAACTATGAGCCTGTGCTCGTATGGTTAAATACGATTTTTGACGGATGACTTTGGACGCTGTTTTCACCCTGGTAGTTTATGGACATTCATCTGTAGGCACTTCCGTTACTTTGCTTGTTGGTATATACATAGGTATATTATAAGATTAAAAAATGTTAAGTGATACATTCTATCACCTTAAAATTTTCTATCAATGTAACAAACACCCTATATATTTACTATAACCTTTAAAAAAATAAATATAATATTCATGCGCACGTAGTAAAACACGGTTTGAATAATGAAGCCGATTAATGAAACAATCATGCCGTTATTCGTGATGGAAAACACTTCATCGCCTCTAAAATTCATACCCGGACTAGTAATAAGAGAACTAATAGTCTGGATGTACGTCATAAAAATTCAATTTTCGATCAAACAAAAAGTACTTCCAATATATGTTCCCAGCTTATTTGCTTTCCATTCTCTTGTCATTGCTTTAGCCTGTAAAACTTCAAGTATGGAAGCCAGGAAAGCAATTTAAAACATAGTCAAGTTTTGAGCAGAATGTCACATAGGCAAACACAGTTATCCAACGTGAGGCACTACTTCACGTAATAAGATTAAAAAGAGTGTATTTTGGATAAAAAATAACTCTTTTCAGTGCGATGGCAGTGTAAAATAAAAGATATTTTAATAATATCCTTTGCTGTTTTCAATATACGGACTAGCATACTTGAATGTAGAATATAAGTGGTTATGAAGTATGTAGATACTTTAATATAAATGCTCCACTGACTGTGGACTGTGTTATTATACGGGCGGAATAATTAGTTTTTATTTACTGCGACTGCCACTGTTCCTAATATCTAATATCTTCTTACAACTATTTCCATTCATTAAAATTTAGAAAGTTAATTACATAATTAATTTATATTTATCATCAGAATTCATATATTAGGTTCCAAAAAATAACAAAAATTTAACAAATAATTTTTCCAAATTTTCAAAATATAATATCTATATTAAAAAATGGTATGGTCTTTTATGACTATGATTTTGTCTTGGAAATCTTTTAACAACATTTTCAATTATTGTTTAAATAAATCTAGGTATCATATAGATTCCACGAACAACAGGAAAATGCTATCTGGAATTTGGTGTTGAAGTTTTTGCATGATTATCTTTTTGGTGAATATAAGTTGATGAGCTTGGTGAATATGTAGAATGTTATTTATTTGTCAAATATCGTGGTTTTATGATTGGATATCGAATTAAAGTCTATTGATACTACTGACTAAACTGTCTAAACTGACTCTACTGACAAAAATTATTATCTTTAACGTACAGAATAATTTCAATCGGACAAATAAATTGAAATAGCTCATTATGTAGTAATACATGTTCTATAAAACTTTTTCTAGCTTGCACCTTATTTTAAGTTTTATAGATATGTAAAATAAAATTTTGAATATTTTATTGAAACTATTTTCTTTGATATCTGAGACAAAATATAATTTTCACGAATACAGCTTTGACTCCACACCGTTTCCAAATTCTCCGTTGCATTAATTTTGGCATGACTTATATATTAATTTGTCTTCAAACATTGATACAGTTCCAATTCTCTTTCCAATATTTTCTGTTTTGCAATTTTTTGTCTAATATGTTAAAGGTTCTTTATATATATTTTATTACGTACATAACTTTTGAAGCTAAATATACTATTATTATTGTTATTGAAAAGACAAGGAAAAAGGAATTGATTTAGTCAAACGAAAGATTACGCAGGAAAATTTATGAAAGTTAATACTTAAAACATTCTATATATTTTTAATGGAAAATAAATAAATTGAAGCTTGCTTATACCGAGATACCGAGTACCGACTACAGCGAATTTTTTTTTCAGTATTTGTAAATACATAATTTGCTTCCATAAACATTTTTATTTAAGATATAAAAAAATAAAGCGTGACGGAATGACGTAAGAGAGATAAGGACGCCCTTAAGTGTATTTGCATACGTTTTAAATCACTTTTTTCTGCTCTCCTTTTCTTTGTATCAAAGCTTCTTCCAAATTGTAGATGTACCCTCTCATAAACGGAAATGTACAAGAAAAGAATTAGGCTACTTAGGAAACCGGAAAGCTAACAAGCGGGAGAGTAAAAAAATAATTCCCAGAACTCTAATTTAAATTAAGATGAGTACCGTAATGAATTAGTATAATACAGCTTTAAAATAATGCTCGGTCGAAATAAGACACACGAATCTGCTAGTATACTCGATATGTATTTGATAAAGCGCTTGCCTAAAATTAAAATATATATCCAAAAAACTTGAAATAGGCCCACGATACATCAAGATTAAGTAATAAACCTTTTTATTAAGGTTACTTATACAAATAGTTCTTATAAATATACATATATGGTTCAAAATAAAGAGAATACAAAAATAAGAATATTATAAGGATGTCAGAAACATTAGTAAAAACTGTGTCAAAGAAGCATTAGACTATAATAATTAGAACTAGCACTTCATTATTCTACTGTGGCATCACGTATATCATCACGCCCCTCTGGAGTTCATCAAAGAAGTCATCTACCAGCTCAGTGTTCGGTACAGTGAATGAATGCCAATGCACCCTAATGTGCTTTCCTACCAGTTAAATGTGCATGGGGCTAATAATGTGAGTAGGCTGAAACGACTACTGATAAGACATTTAAATACTAATTCGCATAACCAAATAATCTTTAGAGTTAAGAGTCAGATATATTTAAAAGAAATCACCCATTGGAATGAGACTCTACACGTCATACTTTTCTATTGCCATACCTATAGAAATACATTTTACTTTTTAAATTACCGGTTTCTTCTTCAGACAAACGAAAAGCCGTTATTAACTAAACGACAGAAAATCAACCTGTTGCGGTAGGCCACAGAACATAGGCACTGGACTTTAAAACAATGGCACCAGGTAATTTGGAGTGAGTAATCCAAATTTGAAATCTATTTGGGTGATGCCAGAGAACGTTTGCTAAGAACCCCACAGGAAACTTATCATCCTCACAGTTTGGTTAGGAAAGTGAAGTTCCCTGCATCTCTTATGATCTGTGGATGATGAGTGGGTATGGGCGTAGGAAGATTGCATTTCGTAGATGGTATTGTGACAGCAGACAAATATATACAAATATTGACAGATAGTTTATTGTCATCAATACTAATATGTCGAGGCACTGAAAGTAGGATGGTGCTGAGTGTCACACAGCAAAAACTATCAAAGCGTGGTTAAGAGAACATAATATACCTGTTATGGATTTGCCCTCTAGCAATCCACACCTCTCGCCAATAGAAACATTGTGGAATAACATGAAAAAACAGTTGCGTAAACATTCAGCCCGTTCAGTTAACGATCTACGCACCAAATTGCAATAAATTTGGGACAACACGCTTCCTGAAGAGTGTGCTAAGCTAGTAGATACAATGCTTGCCAGCTGTTATGGTTAATAAAGGTTAATGTAACACAGTTTTGATGAAGCGCTCGAACTATTCTGACCCGCGAATCTTAATGCTTTTTTTTTAACAAACTTATAATTGACACATCATAACGTAGTAATATTTCATTGTATTTAAGTTAAACGTTTATACTTTGTTTATGTTACTGATATTTTTCTTTAATAAAATAGTTCTGAGAGTGTTATTTCTTTTATTTAAATATATTAGTTGTAAAATTATGCCTGGGTGAACTATTATGAGTCTGGGCTCGTACATGTGTACGTATGTCAATTTTAGTTATTTTAGGCCTCCCAGTTTCAAAGTTAAAAAAAAGGGGATGACGGGACTTCATACACGTACTGTATAGGTTTTTCCATTTGAAGAGAATTGGTATTTATGCAATTTGGAAAGGTTTTATTTGTAATAAAATTCTGGACACCCAGTGCAATCAAGATAACTCATAAACTGAGAAGATAACTAAGACTGACAGTTTTTCTTTAATTTCTGGTAACCATACATTATGAACGTGTGACGCCTGAATATATGTAATGAAATTAATTAACTTTCAAGGGCGTCTACTTAAGATTAATAAGTATTGGTGTTCGGGCTGAAACCGAGGCAACCACCTGTTAATATCGGCATAAGATACGGTCTCAAGGTAAACGCGTATTAATTTAAAATCAGCAAGGAGCTATTGTCTATACCGCTAATAGCTCTCAATTTGTATCGAGTCTCGAAGTTTTCTAATTGTGTTACGTCAAAGTGCTTCTATTATCGATAACAACACTTTTCAGTTCACTAGAATATCATAAAGTAGCATCCATATTATGTTACTACTCAATAACTTTATATATTTCAAAATGGACAGATAAGATTGTCCATTTATTGTGAAAATGTGTACATTGTGTCTAGCAAGATCTTGGCGTTCATGCCGATGACTTTACACCGCTTAGAAGAAAGAAAAAGAGGCTATGCGATTAAAAAACCCGTCACATTTCAAGGTCATTCCTTAGTGAGGCTTCGAATGTAATCTTTAGCACAATAACTATCGTGTAGCTTCCAAGCTACAACCATCTAGTTGAACCGGTCTATATTAGCAAACCGTATTAATGAACATCCAATAGTTCCCTTCAGGACCACCATTTTTATTTTTTTTTAATTAATAAATTAAACCACTTTTATTACCCACCACCTATCATGTATTTGTATTATCCGCCACATTCAACAGCCATTCCATTCCATTCCATGTAACAATTGGGACCCTGTAAAGTTCTAACGGAGTTCTCATATTTTTAACACAAACAGACACTTATTATTATTAGGCAGGGGAGATCCGTATATACTTTTGATAGATTCAATCTAACAGATGCTTGGAATTATTCGTTGATGAAAAATTAAAACTTATATTAAATAAGTTATATTAAACATATTAAAACTTATATTAATAACGTTAAAACTTATGGTAAACAATTAACCTAATGGCAAAAGAGAGATCGTTTCTATACACCATATGGGCACGTTTAAATGAGATGAACCACTAATACAGGTCTACAAATTTTGAAACTGATTTTAAATTGTTCATTCCAGTTGATTTGGGTTTGATAAGTAATTATAAGTGAGTTTTTTACGCTGATTTCATATCTACCTTCCGTTTTTGCCCCTCACGTAAGATTTTTGATCAACTGAATAATCAGAATAAATTAAAAACTAAAGGAAAAATTACATTTTAATAAACATTATATTTAATAAACATTAAAAAAACAGTAAAAAGCAACAACACAAATAGTTTTGACTCTCTAATTTCTTTTTGTCTTTGAAAATATCTCCCTTTCTAACAAGAAACTTCGTTTTGTAGTTCTTCTTGTGCAATTATTCATTGGATGTTCTCTTTTCAGCATCCAGCAGTAATCTGCCACCATCGCTACATTCCATCGACCCTGGTACCTCCTTTCCATTTCCTTTATTTCCAGTGAAATATTCAACCACTATGACAACAAAATTATTTAACTTTGAGAACTTCGTAATAACTGCCAAATAAATTTCAAAATGTCACGTTTTGGCAATGTCAATTCTCAATCTATGAACGCGCTAGTCAAAGAAAAAATTCCAATAAATACCACAAAAAGTTTATACTATGCGTGGTAATAGATCTTCTATAGTAGAAAAAAAAAACAATCTAATGCTTGCGTTAAATTTTAGTAACTGTACCTTTACCAATTGTACTTTTAATAAATACATAATTGTTTTATTGTGCTCCGACTTTTTGATTTTATTTTTTCGAAAATTTTCTGACCGAATATCCCTCCGACATTGACAAATGTCTCATAATTTTGTGACAATCTCAAGCACGTTGCTTAGTAATAGCTCTCCGCCTTCGGCGTCGGGCTATTACCAAGCAAAGTGCTTTCGATTGTCATAAAATTATCTCGTACATTATCAATGTCCTAAGGATATTATAGCTGACAATTTCCTCATCCTGCGGATGTCTATAATGTCCTAAAAAAATTTCTGTTACATTTTCAAAGCATATCCAAAGTTCTTTTTGAATTTCTGTCATTGTTTCTTCAAACTGTTGGGCCTGTATTAATTTTCTTAATTGTGGTCCTATGAAAGTGCATTCCTTTATTCTTGCTTCAAAAAGAGCTGGAAATTTGCCACATAAGTACTTAAAACAAGTCTCATTTTATCGATAGCTTTTACATATTGCTTCATTAATCTTAATTTAATATGAAGTGGCGGCAAAAGAATGTTTTGCGGATAAACTAAATTTGCATAAACAACGTTTTTTGAACCAGGTATTAAGTTTATAACAAAATATATTTAGTTTATTTTTACAACTCCTAGGCATTTTTAAAATAAAATATAACGACACGACGCGATATCACTAGTAAACGGACACACATTAAAAACGTACTACAACGACTATGTAAATATCCGAATAGTATAAAACCGGAATATCCCCACCGGCAAACACTGTTTCGGTAAATCCACACACTTGTGTTTACGTTTCAAACCGATTAAACACAGGGGCGCCGGCGCCGCAAAGACTGAGTGCAAAATTTAATTTTATAGATCTTCGGTTTTAAACGCTACAAATTATCACACAATGTACATTTACAAATATTGGTGCGTGATAGAAACAAAAAAACAGTGTTTCTGTGGTTCATGGTTATAGATAACTAAGCCAAAAAGTAAAAAAAAGTCCGATCATAAAATTCCGATAGTCCGTTGGCCTATGTAATCTTTGGGCCATTATTACGACTATGTCTATACTGTAAATGACATTAGAATATCAAGTCCCCGGTTGAAGTAAACCAATCATTATTCACTGTAACACCAAAATGTATTTAGTGTATTTGAGTTACCTCCATGTTAATAAAATTAATAATTAAAATATTTCCTTCGGTTATCAAAAGAGCTAAATTTCGAATAGGACCTCAGACTTATGGTTTAACAAACTCAGTTCAGACAAATATTTGATTACCTAACAGGATTTAATTTACCACCGGCACTACCATCAGAACGTTTTCTAAAACATACAGGCATTGTTGTAATACTAGTTCTCTTGATATATAAGATTATTTTTATATGTACTCACGTATCCAGATTAATTCTGCCATGTGTGTGTGTGTGTGTGTATTTAAGCAAACAATTCCCTAAAGAAAATACTGGTAGTTTTATGTGCTCTCTACAATATATACATAAAAGGGTTGCTATCTGCTGGAAATCTACCTGTACGGTTTACCAAGCTGTAGGATTGCCATCTAAATTTCATTTCATGCCATTCATCCTATTATATAACGGTTTCGTTGTTTAGAGTTATGTCCCTTGACAGGACCGAACTGACTCTGGGGAAAGCAACAGTCAACGGTAAATTAAATAAAATATTAATTTAAGCATATTTGAATGTATATGGAGACAACAGTGGAACGCTTGCATTGTCGTTCATATTAAGAGCATGTAAATAACTAGTATATACAAATTAGAAGTATATGATCAACTGTATGAAGTATTGTTCAAGCAGGCTGATATACTGCAGAACAATGTACTATTTTATCGATTCTATGAACTAGAATATGTCGCACGACTTTATACACATTGTATGTTAAATTGTGGAAATGTTATTGTAGGTAACATATCTTTGTACATTGAAAACGGTGATGTGGTTTTAATATCCGAGAAATTATTTACATATGGGTATCGGAAAGTCAGTTAGTCAACCAAGCGTATTATCAAAAATGTTGAAGATTCTTCGTGAACGAAAACCAAAACAGAAACTCATTATCTATAAACAGATATCGCTCGACGCACATTTCGTCAATAACTCTGGCATCATCAGTTGGTAATTAAATCTTATTTTTAATCATTTACTGATGATCAAGAATAAGAACAAATCTCAAAATTGCAATATCGGACCACCCACGAGGTACGCACTAAATAGCCTGGTCTTTACTCAGTCGAATTGAGACCTATGCAGAGTGAATATCGATGAATATATATTGAACTTGAATATACACAGAGGTCAATCTAGCCGCGCGCAAAGTGAATCCTTTTCTCTTCGAATACTGCCTCACTCTTTCTTCTACGTATACCTAGAGTATCTCACACTTTTCCTATTCATGATGAGCACTGTAATGTTTGTGTTTGCGGAACATTGAATCTTGTATAAAATTAATGCCGCTAAAATGCTATTAGCTAATTCGGTAACAAGAGAAAGTGTATCCTTGATACAATTTCTTGGTTAAAATAAAAAAAAATTAAAACTTAAATAACTGCTGCAATGTATATACTGTATACATTGTTTCAGTGAAATTGTATTGTAATGATGGATGGGGGGATAATAACGTCGCTCCTATTGTATAACATGCTCATTTACATAATTTGATTTTGTATTAGGTTCCTATGCTGAATTTCACAATAGTATATTGCATATTTTGTATCACCAAACTATAAATATATCACCAATATTCATACTCGTACAATTCACAGGAAAAATTAATTTCTGTTTCCTTGTATTGTAAGATATATATATATATATATATATATATATATATATATATATATATATATATATATATATATATATATATACAGGGTGATTCAGCTAACCCGTTCATTAAAAGATTATGAACTTCCCATTGGAATTCATTTTTCAAAATTTGGCATCAGGGGTTAGCGAGGACGATCTATTCAACTAAAGTATTTCTGCTTTTCTGACACTTCCAATTATATTTTCATGGCCCGCTGCCTGGTCAGAAGTAAATTAATAAAATGAAAAACTATGGTATCGAATAAAAAATACCTCGATAGCAAGAAAACGGTAGCAGATAGGTATAGGGAATCCTAATACAGATTGAAATATCACTTAATTCTCCATCACAGAAAGCAATAAAATACAGGGTGTTCCATTTAAGAAAATTGACCTTTGAGCAGTTGAAGTTTGTCAGAATGAACTCAATTTTTTGGACACCCTGTAAATAATAAAAAATCAAACTACATATCACCTGAAAGCTTAATAGTCCGCCCAATTACAGCCCAAAATTTGCTACTATAACTTTTGTTTTGAATAAGTGACGAGCATTCCAATGGGATACTACAAAACCTAATTTAAAAAAAAAATTAAATATCTCAAAAACTGCTGAAGATAGGTATAGGGAATTGTTAAGAAAATTTACTTAAAATTAGCAGTGTAATACAAAAATGTAATAATATACTGGGCGTTCTATTTAAAATAAGGAAGTTGATAGCTACTTCCGGTATAACCGGAAGTGTCAGAAAATCAAAAATACTTTAGTTGAATAGATCGTCCTCGCTAACCCCTGATTCCAAATTTTAAAAAATGAGTTCCAATGGGAAATTCATAAACTTTTAATGAACGGATTAACTGAATCACCCTGTATATATATATATATATATATATATATATATATATATATATATATATATATATATATATATATATATATATATATATATATATATCTTATATGCTATTTCAGCTTATAAGTTTTTTAAAAACAATTTTTTTAATATTAAACACTTTATTTATAATTTTGTATAATTTTGAAATGAGTCGTAGACGACGAAATGAGTTTACAATCCAGACTGGCTTTGTGCTGGCTTGGATATAATTTATAAGTTAAAAAATGCTGACGCTAACGCGTGGCAAAGCGTGGCTTTCTGGGAAGGCCTTGGCAATACTCCAAGCCATCACATTTAGTGATAAATGAAATATGAAATGCAGAATCAGGTATCGTATGATGTCTGGAAAGCGAATGATAACAGATTCCCAGAATATCATATTACCTTCTCACAAGATAATAGCTAAAGTTACATACTGAAATATTCTACATTGTATTAAGTTAATAATGTACATAAACCGTATTTTTATATAACAACTTCCCCCTTATAATAAAAGTTGGTGTATTACAGCAACTTTTAAGGAAGTTGAAAGTAAAATTAAATTGAAATAAAAAAAATTGAACAATATACAAAGCAAAAAATAGAAATGAATAAAATACAAATTGTCTTTTGCACAACACATTAATTCAGTTCAATGGTGTCTTGAGCGATGTCTTCTTCGGGTCGGATGGAAGGTCTTCTCCTAGGAAGGATACTTCCAAATAGTCTTTTTCCAGGTCTAGGTGGAGGTGGAGGCGAATTCGTCGTAAAGGCGATTGCGAGTCTCTTCTTCTTACGGAATTTACAGAAAATGTAAAGTATGACAATACCGATTATGAGGGTAATTGTAAAATAGGTGAACCATGAAATGTGTTTAGAAACGAATGGTTCATTTATTAAGTCGTCTAAGGTTTTCGAGTACTCGTCTAACTTGTATTTAGCGATGTCCAATATTCCTTCTACGTTTAAGTTGTTTAGTTTTAACGGTTGCAATTTCGGCATTTCGATGTTGTCAGGAAGGTCTTCACAACAATCGTATGGAATTATAATTGGGTGAGAGTCACTGGTTGTTTCAGAAAAGTCCTTGGGATCTGCTTGTACTCTGGTAGCTCCAATGAATGCATTGCATTCTGGTTGTAATTTTAATACCGAGTTTTTGAGAATCAATTCGGTTTTTGAATTTCTCTGTTTGCAGGTGATTGTGATTTGTAGAGGCTCTGAATTTATAATTAACCAAGTATTTCCAGTTAATTTTTGAACTTTATAACCTTTTATAAATATCAGCGAGGTTTGGCAATTTTCTAGTATGGATTTCAGATTCTTCATGATTTGTGCTTCACAAATGGCATCTTTGTCGATTGGGTACGCGAACTGGTTAGAACAAATTTGGGTTTCATGAAACAGTAGTTTACAATCATCCAGGTTAGACATAGGAATGTACATCAAAGAATTGTCATCTCGCGCAATGTATTTTTGAGATGTTGATAAAATGTGGTATAGACCAGTTCGGTTGTTTAGAATTGGAATTGGAAATAATCTAAACAAAGTGTATATTTGCTGATCCGTTAATGGAATTTTTAATACAAAAATTAAATCATCATTTGCTTGAAAAGCTTCTAGTTCCATTACGTCTAGGTATTCAGCAACGTTTGACATTCTAGTAGGAAGTGGTAAATTATTTTGGGGTAAATTTTGAGCAATTTGGTGAAGTGAGGTAATCAGATTTTCGGGTGTAATTATGGAGCTATGGATTATTCGTAATCTTGCAAAAGTAATTGAATTTAAAATATCATCTAACTCATTTTCGATATATAGATAACTTCCCATGAGCATTTCGCATTTTTCCAAAAATTTCAATGTTAATCGAATAATTTTGATTTCATCTGCCGTACGATAAATTGTGTCTGAAATCAATTTAATGTAGTTATTAAACGTCCGCTCATCAAGCTGTAGTTTTTGAATTGTAGCGTTAAAATTTTTTATTACTGATGTTGTAACTGAAATTTGATTTTTCATCAGGTTTTCTAATTGGTGTTCATCGTTATTTAATTTGTTAATGCAATTATTATAATACTCGCCATCTTCAGCGTTTAAGTTACCTGTGATCGCTTTAAATATGGTGCCTATACCATCTATAATGCCACGTTTGTATCGCTTTTTGACATCATAATTAATTATGTTTAATTTTTCTCGAATTGATTTTGAAATTTGAGTTAGGAGACTGACATGCGTTTTAACCTCGCCTTTAAAGAGATTCATATTTTCAAATGTGGGACTAATTGTTTTTACAAGTGCACTCAGTAGTTTTTCATTGTGTTCATAAGCGATTTTTATATTAGAAATGTTCTTGTGAACCAGGAGAGTCCATTTTATGTTTGTTGTTACTAAATTTGATTCTTGGTGATAATAAATTCCGATGGTGTTGTCAATGGGTTTAATGGTGTATTGAGTGAGTACTGTGCCAAACAGCAAGAGAAACCTGAAAATAAATTTTAATTTTCATGATAAGGCTTCATTCGATCGAAATTTACTTTTTTTTTTTTGTGATGTTTCTAAATTCATGAGTATTGCAGAGTTTTTGAATATTTCTTGTACTTCGAATGGACCATAAAATTTATTACCTAATTTGTTTTTAATTTGAAATTATTTAACGTAAACTTTGTCACCGATTTGAAATTGATTGGGTTTTTCTGGTACGTGTTTATCGAATCGAATTTTTGACTTTTCTTTTTGAGCATTGGTTTTTGATCGGGCTATTTTGTAATAAAATGAAATTTTATTATTTTTATGATATTAAAACTTGGACGAGAAAAATTTTGAAATTGTGGTGGATAACCACTTTGTTGCTTGGTACGGCATTCATCAGTAGAATGACCAATTCTTTTACAAAAATTACAAGTTTTTCTAGTCGAGTTGTTTTGTGTTGGCATTGATGTTCTAAAATTTGAATTTACAGGTTTTTGATTTTTCAATTTTTGTGATTCAAAATACGATAATTGCAGCTCGCGTTTGATACGTGAAATTGCAGTTAACATGTTCGTAGGGTTACTCGCTCTAATAATTGATCCTAATTTTGGATATAGGCCAGTTAAAAGGGTGTTAAGCGTCATTGTTTCTATTAAATTAGATTGAGCAGTTTTTTGCTCGGGTGTTAGAGTTTGTTTCTGCACAGCTGCGTGCATTTTCGCGTTATGGGTTTGTAATCGAGACACAAAATTTAACGCACTTTCGTTACTTTGTTGATGGATTCTTTGAAGATCCTGTATTAGAGACGTAAGGTCTCTGGAATCGCCAAAATGAGTTTCAAGTAAATTTTTAATTTCTTCCCAAGTGGAAGGATTGCGAGAGTTAACTAACTCTGCAGCTTTACCGCGCAATTTATTCTTTACATGGAGAGTCAAAAATATACGCTGGTCAGCAACGGCCATACTGTAAGCACATCTTACAGCATTCAAAAAGGTTTGCAAAAAAATTTTATTACCATCAAATTCTGGTACAATTGAAAAGATTTCGGAGAGTTTGTAGGGTTCTACATGTTCTCCCTCATTAACATTATTAAGATTTTCAGTAGACATTTTTGTTAATTTGTTAAAGTAAAATTTTAAATGTAAAAAAACCTGGACTGGTCTATGTCCTTTTTTGTAACGAATAAAATATCGTTAAACGCACAAATAAATGTGAATAAAATGTACACAATAAAAATGGCAAGCGAGACAATTCTTTGACTTACCAAATTCCTTCCATCTGTTCCGCCAATGGGTCCGAAGCCAGTGAGGTCAGGTCCGTGTTCTAGCGACGGCGGGCCAATGTAGAGGATGGGCTGGTGTCGGCTGAACTCGCGGGTAGTTAGGCAAGGCTCCGTGTTCTACTCCGAAGTTCACCGCTGTTGATTGATTTATTTTTCTTTTCTTCTTGAGATTTCTTTCTTCAAGAGTTGATTTGTATTTATTTCCTGTTTCTTCGTAGCACTTTTGTTTCTTCTTCGTAGCACTTTTTGATTCGGATACCGCTTTTAGAGATTAGAATCTCACACCACCAGTGAGGCAAAGTCCATGTTCTAGCGATGCGCGATATCCTACCGACTGCGCCAATTTCTTATATGCTATTTCAGCTTATAAGTTTTTTAAAAACAATTTTTTTAATATTAAACACTTTATTTATAATTTTGTATAATTTTGAAATGAGTCGTAGACGACGAAATGAGTTTACAATCTAGACTGGCTTTGTGCTGGCTTGGATATAATTTATAAGTTAAAAAATGCTGACGCTAACGCGTGGCAAAGCGTGGCTTTCTGGGAAGGCCTTGGCAATACTCCAAGCCATCACATTTAGTGATAAATGAAATATGAAATGCAGAATCAGGTATCGTATGATGTCTGGAAAGCGAATAATAACAGATTCCCAGAATATCATATTACCTTCTCACAAGATAATAGCTAAAGTTACATACTGAAATATTCTACATTGTATTAAGTTAATAATGTACATAAACCGTATTTTTATATAACATATATATAGTACTAATAATCAAAATATTTTGCTAGACAATGCTGGATTTACCTGGTTAATGAAACGAAGACAAAAGAACCTAGTCCGATCCTGCTTCCCTAAAACCAATAGCGGCAGCTACTTACGTGGAACAGCCATTAATTAGGATTTTAATTGATTTCTTCCCGTATTCCGTCTCAATAGGTGATAATAAGAATCTGGCTTAAAACCTCGGAATGCGTTTTGAATAAAATATCAGTATTTTAATAACTATCGGAATGTCTTTGAAAAGAGTACGTAAGACTGACGGAAATTTAATTAAAGCTGTGGAAGTGACAGTAATTTCATTACGTCCGTTAACTGCAGCATACAAATATTCCTTTTCCATTGATATAGTAGAGGCGCTATTTTTTGAGCTATAGGACACTTCAACATGTTTTTTTATTCAGTTATTCTGCCGTCTTCCCGCCCCTCGATTCATTATTGATTTTAATGCAATTACTACAAAAATGATTTATAGTATTAGTATAGGCACACGAATTCGTGTGATATTCGAATGATATTTGTTTTAAAATATCATTCGAATAGAAGTTAACTTGAACAGAAAATTATAATAATTAAAAGTTTAGTACTATCAGCTATGTATATTGAAACTCAGAAACTATCTTTTCTGTTTCTCTTAAAGCCTTAGGCTGTAGGGGGAAACTTATACATAGAGACGAGGACAAATACACCCATGCTTAGGGACCGATGCTAAACTGCCCTTGTTGGTACTTGAACCTAATATACATATAATGACATCCCTAATACTACCGGTCTGTCACGCAGAGCCACATACATAGATCTATGGGAGAATGTGATAGGTTACCATCAAATTAGTAAGCACGTGTAAAGTGTGCACTTTTATTTCCTCGTCGGAAAACTGAGCTGAATTCCTATCGTATTATTTTTATGACACTTTGTACGCTATGCCATATAACGTAGGATTGAATGACTAATTTGTAGATTTATAGCAGTAGCAATTAATGTTAGTGATTATTGTTAAATTGCAGTTTAAGTTCTCCTAATAAAGTCTATTCTCAGACACGTAAAACTGCTCTATCTTTGTTTTGACAACTCCAATTTTCTGAACACAACTAATTGTATGTTTCGGTGCGTCTATAATATAACTGCATTTTAGATAAACAAATTGAGGAATTCGGTGTCAGAGAGAAACGTGTCCCGGTTGGTATTGTTGTGATTAGATGGAATTATGTAAGCTTTTGATCATAATTTTATGTTCAATATCATCCCTAATTATTATCTAATTTCTTCAATCAATAATTAACTAGTTACTCTCTACTACTAGGTGAGCTCATCAAACCTATAGATGAATACAAATACCCTGTAATTTAAGTACACATAAGTTTAGTATCGATGCTATGTATGTAATATTGGAAGTCTTCTGCATTACAATAGACTGGTATTGTGAAACTACATTCATAAAGAGATAATGAAGGTGTTAGAGAAGTCTGTGAATACCTTAAAAACAGTACAGGTCCATAATGGAGTACAGAATTACATTAAAAAAATGCGTAAGGGTAGCAGTACTGGGGATCGAGGTCAAGGTACGGATAAGATTGTAGACCAAGAGTGTCGTTGTGTACTTAAGTTTTCGTCTTATTAGGGAAAGTTTGGCGGTTCTATCTGAGGATGGATGTATTTGTCCTTGTCTCTATGTGTTGTTTAAGAACTGTCAGACTACTAAATCCTTCATTGTGAAATGTTTGTCGCAAGAGTCTGAAGCAATTAAATTAAGTCAAGAACTGTTGACGGATCCTCAAGTTGACATAGATATAGCAGCGATTTCTGACACGTGTTGTATGGTTACAACATATATTTTACAATAACAAAACGGTGCGTTATCTTTAAGAGAAGTACTTACAGTTGATAATTTAAAAACGTCTCCGCACAGCTTGACAAGCAGTATAAAAATGGCCGTAGCTCAGAAATTTACTTTTACATTAAATAAAATCCGGATTTTCAGATACTGAGATTTATAAACTCATGTATAAACTACCAACAATAGAATACAAAAGAATGTTCTAAATTCGCAAATATTACTTTGTTGGATGTTGAGAGATCATTCTCACACTGCAAACACGAATCTTCATTATCTCGCAGAAATTTCCGGACATCTTAAATGGAAGCAATATCAGTGCTACAATGTATGTCCCTACATTATAGTGAGATTCCCTTTCTTCAGCACCAATACTTCAACAGTAAAAAGTAAAATAATTTAAATAATTTTTATGTATATATGTTACTAATAAAGCCAGAATGAAAAGTAGATCTAGGTTTAACCGGATAATGTGCAGATTATCTGACCATTGTGGTTAAAGCCCCAAAAATCTCCAACACTTCCAGCTTTAACAGGCTAAAACTAGGGTCTAACCAATGCCTCTCGATTAGAGTCCGCAGAGTTGATAATTCTATTTCCGTGGTTTGTACAACTGGAAGTATTTTATGTAATTTCAAATGCCACTCAAGTTTATCTTGTAACAATAAATAGAATAGACAGTATCTTTCTTTATAGACAAAACTTTGTAGTGATGATTATATTTGAGTTATAGTTTGTTACAGTTTTATTTGGTTGATTATTATACTTTTGAGTTAAAATTTGTATTTTTATAAATAAATAAATGTTCTCATTCGGTATTTATTTTTATTTAATTATCACCTAATAGATACATACCTGTACTAACATATAAAATGAATCTTCCCTCATTAACCGAGTGGCATTGGTTAGACCTAGTTTTAGCCGGTTAAAGCTAGAAGTGTTGAAGACTTTTTGGGATTTAATCTCAAAGCTCAGATAATTCGCACATTAACCCGTTAAACCTAGGTCTATCCCTCATCATGGCTTTATCCGTAATATATATATATATATATATATATATATATATATATATATATATATATATATATATATATATATATACGTAATGAACATAGTGTAGCTGTATGATGAGAATATGTAATATCCTCAAAGTCCTTAACCACTTTCAAATATATCAGCAATTTGAAATTGAGAGTTTCAGGGCTGTGTTCTATAATTTGACAGAAAGTGTTTTGTCTTTTTACAAAAGAAAAAACAAAATAACGACGTGAAAATAACTGAAGTGTGTATTCTGTTCTAATGTGGTCCCTATACCTGGGTAAATACTAGCAAAATAAGCCACTAGCTTAAAATTCCCCATGTAAAAAAGTTACCCCGTTTAGTGACTCAGAGAGGGATAGAGAGATAATATGTAAGACAACAGTCGGCAGTACGCGGAATATCAACATCAACTGCGTTAGCTGTAGTTGTTCTGAATCTAACAATTTATTGACCCGTAGAGTGGCGTTCTGTTGTAGGAGACATGAGTATTTTCATTTTTTATCAGATTGCCTTACAATTTAAGTTCGAAGTCTCTGTTAGTGCGGGGTCATTGCCCTGCTAATGTATGCCAGAAACTTATGCCAAAATCCTGTATATTGGACAATTGTGGTGAGATAATGAATAACCTACTTCACGAAAACTGAAACATTATGAACTTGTATACTATTACCATCTACTTGAGATTTTGTACATTGCACATTATTTTCATATCAGTCAACCAATTTTAATATCTTTTAATATCAACGAATCTAATTACATTCATTTGTTGAAATAGAGCTTTTGTAATAAAATCACGGTTAAATATAAATTTGATTATAAAATTATTTGATATAAGACATAATAATATATTATCCTTGTCGCTATAATTAGATATCTTATCTAAAGACCAACAATAAGTAGAACCCTTCATTCCGTTTATACGGTGAACGAAGTAAATTCATAAAAATTAGGATTTAAAATTTAACCCGAATTTATAATTATAATTTCAAATAATCAACACAGTTCGTGCGTAAACAAAGCTTACATGGAACGTGATAAAGATCACGGATTTAACTTTATTTAGTTGTAAACTGAAATGGAAAATGAAAATAAGTATTTTTAGAACGTAGATACAAATATTGAATCTCTGTGTACATCCCCACTCATATATTTGTAATTAGACATTGCACGGTAGTACAGATAGAAGTATGTTTAAAAGATTTAAGTACATTTACCACTCATCCTATCTGAACAATCTAATCGAAATATGTCTTCTTTATCAACAAATTCGTAGAGTATTATATGAATAATATTGTGTTAATGTGATTTACGTTTTTCAATAGCATCATCGTTAAGTGTTCTCCATTAGTACATAATTTCAGTAACTCGTTTGTAAGCAACGTTTTAATTTTCCGCACTCCACTATACTAGCGGAAAAGTAATGTAATCGTGTAAAGAAAAAGTGAAAAAACAAAATTTTTTTGGGGTTTATTTTTCGATTTTCGGCCTAAAAACAAAAAAAAAATGGGTTTTAAAAATGTTTTGCTGTGTGTGTCGTCGTTGTCGTTGGCATTTATTCTTGTTAGCACGATGACTAAACTAAATCGTGTCGGATCGATCGGGTTTTGACTGATTCTGATTGGGGACTACTCCCAGACAACACTTTGATGTGGATAGAACACACTCTACCATGTACATGGGTCATGAGAAAAAACAATGGTGGACTATTTGAGAAATTTTTTTGTTAGCACGACCACTCAATTAAATCGTGTCGGATCGATCGGGTTTCGACTGATTCTGATTAGAGACGTCTGCCAGACGACATCTATTGATTTTGAGATGGATATGTCCCACCCCACTCTGTCCATGGGTCAAGAGAAAGCACGATGGTGGACTATTTGAAAAAAGTAAAACTGTCGCATAAATAACATATTCTGCATTTATGTGTTAATTTATTTTTTATCGGCCACTCAATTTCGAGATAGAGATGTTCTACATGCGGAAAAGTCCGTTTTAAAGTTTTAAAACTGTTTATTTTGTAGTAATTTAATACCATCCGATATTACTGGTTCGTTCTTTTATTATTCTTAAATAACTTGTAGATAATCGTTATACCAGACCAATGTTCATAAATATTTTACAAATTATAATATTCAAGATTTTTCACATCTTTTGTATTGATATTTTGCGATTGTTTATATAATTTTACAATTAATGTGTAACATTCTGAGTTCTGCCCTATTTCTACTTATACTAGACTATAGGAATTTTCTACTTATCCAAATGGTCAACATGGTTTTGATCCATACTGTACAAATTTAGATAATTTTGTGTGTAAAATTGACGAGCAATTAATAGATATGACCATACAGTATAGATGTTGTACTTGAAACTTATTGTAAATTTTAAATAGGACACTCGACTGTATTTGAGTTTCCACCATACTGTTAAAACAAAGCAAACCATTGGAAAGTGCCAAAAAATTCAAAAGATGCGGAAGATTCTAGATATTCTGATTAATAAAACAGCGATGACCATTTGTGAGGTTGGCGTTAATTATCTCAGAGTTAAAAGGGGTCAAGACTGCAAAAAACTAACACCGAGTAATATCGAATGAGTTGTTTGTAAATAACTAAATGTGCGCACCAAATTTGAAAATAATATTTTTATAATTCTCAAAGGTAACGGAAAAGAGAAAACAAATGTCTGTCCACTATTTCTTTGTATTAGATATACAGGTATATTATTAGGAGCAAATCAGTATTATATTCACGTGTTCTATCAAACTTTAAAATTCGGCTAATTCTATTTTTATTCATTTTGAATAACTATTTATAAGTAAAATTCATATGTGTATATAGACTTATTAAATAAGTGTATATAAAGGGTCTCTCAATAAGGACGCTCGATTTTTAAATGTAAATGTGACAAGTTGTGTGTGAGATATCCACTCAATTTGGAATGGTATGGAATATTACGTCGTCCAAATATCCGCCGCGGCTTAGCTTGGTGGTACGTATATGGGAGGTCCAATTTTCTATGACTTTGTTGCATAAATCTAGTTGAATTTGTTGGATGGCGTTCGTTATGTTGACTTTGAGGGTATCAATTGTTTGCGGCTTATTCGCATAGACCTGCGATTTAAGATAACCTCAAAGGAAGAAGTTCTGCCCGAAGTGTTTCTTTAAAAGTACATCTACATTTTGTATTTTAGCTGCTTCAACGGAATTAATCTTTGGTAAGTCAGTTCAGTCTTGATTGCACTAAGGCTTTTCCCTTTAGTACCGATTTGTAAATACCAAGATCCAATTTGTAGCTGATCTCTCCTTTAACAACAACACTTTCACCTTCGTGTTGGACTTTCTTCTTAATTTATATTCTTTTGGCAGCTGAAAACTTGAAATGCAATTGAATCGGTGACACACATCCATCAAGAGCATTTTTCCAATGAAATACATCATAATCTTTTTTGAGATCAAGTACAGTTGCATGATCTGATAATATTACACGGTATTCCCTTGGATAAAGAATAACTTCTTTCTTTTTCACTTGTCTTTCAAGTCTTCCGAAAACTCTATCAGATGGCAGGAAGGAATGCTTAACGATGGGAAATATTATGTGAATAACCTCAACTGAAGATGATCTACAATATAGCCAATGTATAAGCATGCCAATCATAATAGAGTTTTTATTCTGCCCGGGGCATCCATTTAGATGGGTCTCGCAACTTCTTTCTGTCTTTATTAGGCGTACCAAGAATAAAAGAAGTCTTCATACTATAAAACTTCGCTCACAGTACAATTAACACATTAACCAAAATAATAGTTACAGCAAGTTGTAAACAACATGATCCTATCACTATCAGATGGCTACTAAACACAATAAAGACATGCAGAACACAAATCAATTGAAACAGTTTTGATAACGCCCAACGCTAAAATGTTAGTATACTATTGGATGTAAGAAGTTTTGATACCCATATGAATAGAACGGAATGAAAGAGTTTCGAAACAGTATTTACAAAGGACTGAGAGAGTTTTGTTACTGTAACTGGATTTCGTAATTTAGTTTTGAATGGATGTAGACACATTTGCGACAGATATAATTCAGAATCATACATAATACGGGCATTAGATGGCAGCACCACTGTTACGGGTTTTTTATGACATTGATTTAGAGACTTTTGAAACCGGACGCCTCAATTATTGTTTGTTATTAATAATTATTATGTGATAAATGTGCACAATACAGTACCTTTTTGATCATTGAAATAATTAATCGTATGTACGTAAAGGGTAATACAATAGGCCAAACAATGGCGATGCGTGATAATTTATAAAATTTTCATGCCTTAGCAAGTATCAATATTTTATATGCCATAATCTCTCAATATGTTCGATCCTCGAGGTCACAAAAACATTATTGTTAGATAGGATCCACTGACACATAAGCTGGAGATCTATTTTCCACACTTTGAATTAAACTGACTCTTAAGTAACGCTATTAAGGGTACTTTGGTAACCTTATTAAGGCTATTAAGGGTGTCTTTCACGTACCTATATGGATACGCATATTATTTCATTTGTCATTCTGATACGATTTCAGACGAGAACATATATTTATCATCAATATTACAAACAAAATCGATAATATCTAAGTATATCTAGAACAATCATCTCGATGTCAAGATTCGATTTGTCGCAGAAAATAGAAAGTATCTTATTTGTTAGCCGTATCGATGAGATGTTATTTTCCTGTGTCTCGAAAAACAATTAATATGCAAACAGATTTGAATCAACATTTCGAAACTTTGGGAAAGTGCTGTAAATAATCTTTGTATGTAATGTGATTGCGCAGCGAACAATTGACGGAAAATTGCAAATAAAAAATATGTATAGTATGTATAATCATGTCAAAATAAGTTGGTTTCACAGTTATATTTCAAAGGGAAAGTTGTTCAGTTACTTGAACACTTTATTAACACTATATTCTAAGTAGAAATACTTTTCAAGAAAATAAATTTGATTAACCGTTTCATATAATAAAATATTTTATAACTCATACAAGCCTTGCTCCTCTAAAAATGCTAGGTTCTAATACTGGTAGATTCTAATTTTAGTATTTGGTTAACTTGTTATTACTTCTTGTATTATATTTTCTTAGACAATATCGTACACATGTTTTTGGTTCACGTTATTGCTTAGATTTCGTGGAAAGATAATTTTTTATTAAAAATATTCAACAGTCTATCACAGTGTGATATTATGACTAACCAATTTTCATGGAATTTATACAAACAATTACCAAGTAAAGATCTTGTCAATTCCGTTACGTACTGATTTTTTATGAACAGATAAACTCAATAGGTACATATACTTACGAGTATGTGTAATCATAAACCAACGCAACACATAATTTTAAATATGGAATTAATATATCATCAAAGATTAAATCTGAAACTTGTACAGAATATATGGTTGCGCGGGAGTGTAGTACTGTGCTTGAAATAAATGATAGATAAAGTCTCATAAGCCGAAATTTTCTCTAAAGAAAGTAAAATGTCTTGGGTGGTCATCATAGAAAAAATTCAGGCCACTCTCTGTCAAGCGTCTTCGAGATATCCAGAACAACTGAATAGTAATTATCTAATATTAGCATGACATATGCAAAAACAGTAAGGCTATCGTTGATTATACTAGCATGTTTAATATTGTTTAAAAAATTCTGTGTGACCTGTTTTAAAATAATACATATATGGGAAGTTTGCTGGGGCAGTAACCTAGGGGCCTGGGAAAATCTAATTCGGGTTGGATTTCCGACTGGAGTAAATGGCATTGACTCAAAGATTAGTCGTGTCTCTAGTGGATTTTCTCATATGTACTTTTTCTCTAAAGCAAATTGACCACAAAGGAAAATAAATTGGAAAAGTTTTGACTCCACTGCAAATGTTTCGGATATTCTAGTAGTTTTAATTTAACTATAATCCAGTTCTTTATAATTTTTATGGTTAGATAATTAGAGAAAAGGACGGGCAGAAAATGTTTAAATAAGAATAAAATCAACTTACTGGATTATTGAAATCATAAAAAGACGTAAAAGAACAAACGTAAAATGTGAAGGGATATACAGGGATCCCTTCACATACATGTGAAGGGACGGACGATGAGCGATAAAATTTTGCATATTGGTGATAGATAATACGGTTGCCTCCTCTTTTTATTGATTACTTATGGTAATTCAACGCTTTTATAGCATTAAGAAACTATAACGGCAATAGTTTATCATTTCATTGTTATGTTAGACACTTGAATACATAGCGAATTAATTCAGGGTACTTCTAATGTAGATAGGAAAACACTCCAGATCTATTCAGGTATATATTGGAGTTGAACAAAATTAAAGGAATTTCGAATTAGCTCCACGCATTATTTCTATGAATAAATATGAACCTCCTAGTGTTCGAATATCTACAATTCTGTCACAATAAATTGTAAGCATAACGTTTTCAGAAAACCATGTGAAAATATAGAACGTACATAACAAAAGACGTGATTGTGTGAAAGTAAACATATGTGATTTTTTTATGTAATCTAGAGCAAAATCAAGTTGGTAGGAAGTACATAGTCATGTTGGGTATATGGTTCCTTGGAAATTGCGTAAGTAATTATTTAAAGGACCAAATAAATAGGCATATTCCATTTGTTTCAATAATATGGGAAAACAGTTGTAGTATTTAAAATGGAATTTATTACAGCTTGTCAAGAATAGGAAAAAGTGTGAGATTCTCTATGTTGCGTAGAAGAAAGGTTGAGGCGGCTTTCAGAGGGAAAAGGCTGTCCGATATTGTAATTTTGAGACTTGTTCCTATTCTTGATAAGTTGTACACCCTTTTAGCTGTGTAATATTCCACTTAAGTAAATAAGTTCACGCAAAATTAAGCAACTGAGAATATTCTTGCTTACAATAAGAGAAATGCACAATACTAGCTACTCAAATGATCAACTTTCCAATCTTGCAGTAACCTCGGCAATATCTATAGCTCAGATTATCGGAAACTGTTAGAGGGAGAATTAACATGTATAATAAAAATATTATTTTAACGAATAGTTAACGTATAGTTAGTACTATTAATATTAATTTAACGTTATTAATGATGTAACAACAGCAACCTCTGGTGTAATGATAAAATCAAGAGTATAATTGACGCCAAACAGTTCTTCGGCGATTCAGTAGGTTGATGTAGTACATACATTTCTCGAAAATTTTTGACCGCATAGATCATAAACTTATATTACATAAATTAAATGTATTTCGATTTACCAAACAGTCACAAGAGATTTTTTAAATCATACACGGAAATGGGTATGCATCAGAAATGTTCTTACCAAAATATCTGGAGTTCCTCAAGAATCTAACCTTGGGCCATTACTTTTTTATTATTCATCAATGACTTTACTAATAGACTGTGCAAAGCTATTATTCATGGATGATCTTAAATACTTTACTAAAATCAATAATATATCTGACTGTCAATATCACAAACTGAAGTACAAATAAACTTAATAGATAAAGTTCATAGTATGTATCTACCAAAAATGCATCAACATGTAAATTATTCACGTATATATCATGATATAAAATCTTTCAACAGAATCTAAATTGTTTCACATGCGAATGTTGTAATTCCGTAACAGATTTAGGAGCTTTTTGACTCAAAACTAAGTTGCTGCTCACATCACATATTGCATATCACATTATCCATATTAAAAATTATAGTTTTTATTATAAAAAACTGTCATATGTTCCATAATGAAGTGACAATTTATTACTCTTTTGTGCGCTCTAAACTTGGGTATTCTTCACTTATTTGATATACAAACACACACTACAGGTGCCAAACACATAATTGAAATTGTTCAATGCCGGATTCTTAATTTTTTAACATTTAAGTCTATAGGACTTTATTCTGAAAGAGGTGACAACTTAACACTTAAAAATTTTATTTTTCAGTCGTAATTAATTTACATTACAATATATGAGACTGCTAGCGTCTATTAAGTATGATATCGGTCTTCATTCTCGTACCTTGATTAACTTCACGTCAAAATATAACGTTTTATTATGAACCTGCTAGAACCAATATCATATTTAAATCCCCTATATATGTAATGTATAATAATATTTCGTGTGTATGTGAAATTCATTATATCATTATTGTACCATTTTAATTTTTTTCATTCTCACGATGATTTTGTTACCCGTAAAAAATATATTTTTTGTAAACACCATCAATATAAACTTTTTATGTTACTATTTACTTTACATTTATTATTTATGTTACGCCTACTATTTAAAGGGTTTTTAAATTAAGTTTATCGAATCTCATACTCACTATTTTATGTGGATTCGTGAAAGTATTTTACATATTTGTGTTTGTCCTGTTACTGTAACTTACTCTGTTGGGCAATAAATATAATTATACATATTATTATTATTATTATTATTATTATCATATCTGATTATGACATGTTACTAACGTGTTCTTAATTTGCAATAGCTCTACTGCGTAGACCTTCTTTTACACAACATTCTAAATACTGTAATTTCAGAAACAGTGAAAATATTCACACGATCGAAAACTTTCTAAAAGTCTACATTATAAATTCTTTGATTCTTAAGTTTCATGTACAATTTCAGTGAATTCGTAAGGGTAAACACGTTACTTATGCACCCTCTGCCGTTTCGGAAACCATATTGACATCTAAGAAGTGCTCTTGACATACACGTACATATATGAATAAATAAAAAAGAGGACTAACCAATGTGACGAATTGCTGGATTATAAATAATGATTCGGTGTTAACCGACATGCGACAGTTGTATTCGACGCAAGCAACGGATATCTGGAAATAAAAGCAAGAAGAACCGAGGGAATGAGTTTTCAGTTGTACGGAAAAATAAAGCCGTGTGCCACCTCATAAATGTCAGATAACTAGAATTCCTTCGAGACACTACAGAATCGAGCAAAAACTTCGTTCTGTGATAAACTCACTCACAACTTCTGAAGGAAAATTAAGTGAGATCGTGATTCTCTTAGACCGCAAATAGCATATGGTTGCAAGGTTAACGAACATACATATATCAGTGAGGCGACCAACAGGGGATGCTATTAAAAGTTACCTCCTGGATGTGATTTTTAATTAAACTTGTCAGGGAAACGCTAAATGAAACGTGTCCTATATTAAATTCTCGACAGGATGAACAAAGCTTAGTTCTATATGAAACTATATCCTTCTTTTAACAAAAAATAATAACACCATACCTTACGCTAATCTCAAAGCAATAATTTCAATATACTGCAAGCCAATTTAAATGGTTTAGGAGTAACTTCAGTCCAGTTTATTTTAGGATACTTTCAATATATAAAGAATTGTAAAGATGTGCTTTTTGTACATACATGTTACATGATTATGAAAACAAAGTCCTAATATCTTCATATTCAGCGTCTTAACAGAGCCTAGGAGAATTCTAGCGGTCCTTGTAATGGACCTTGAAACAGTACGTTATCTTTATAATCAACTTGTAGGCTTATTGCCTTTTTAATTCCTGTCTTGTTTGCATCGACTGTAAAAGTTGTTAGCCCTACTTGTTGAAATATTACCATTTAGTTACTTACTTACTACTTACTTACATCTTTAAAATGGTTGGTCGAAGATGGTGATACAAATAGTTATGTGAGCACTGATGCAGAGGATGAGAATGTCATTGAAAGTGAACACAATTCTAAGAGTTTGCAATCAGCATCTAACTTAGGTAAAGGGACCCTTGGGCATGGGAAAATTGAAACTTGCGTTTTTACCTAATTCATAAAAATTTGAGGCGCCGCTTTGTCGGCATACATCAAAGGGTTGCCGCTCACAGGTGCTAATTACAGGTGCGTCGCAGGCATTCGCCCCAGGGCCCCTATATAGGCCTTCGCCCCAGGGTCCCTAAGGTCTTCACCCCATTCTTCTAATTGCGCTATTTATTTAAAAGTTATCACATTTTGTCAAAATTCGCATTTGAAATGACAGGGTCACTTTGACCCTGGTTCACTAGGTATGTTATTAAAAACAGGCTCACCAACTGAGGGTTAATTATTGCTACACCATGTAGCAGTAGATTGCAAATTTTAAGGTAGGTGAGAATTTTTTTATTTCGCTTTAAGATATCGTGTATCGTATTTTCCGTGTATTAAAATTATATTAAAATACGGACTGTGGGTATGACACGACCTATCAATACGTTGTTACATATATACGGTTTCTTTTGGGTACCCCCTGTACTCAAAAGAAACCGAACTCATGTTGTAGTGCGCGGAGTTTTTGTAGTACCGCATTCTACCAGTTGGAGCGTATAAAGCTATCCCGAGATAGTAATCCAAATGTCCTCGTTAAAGAAGTCTTGGTTCCGCTTGTGTGAATTTTTTTGTCAGAGTTGTTTTGTGTGTTCGTCCTTTTTGTAATGGCTGATTCTCGTGAACAGCGCCGGGCGTAAAGTTTTGTTTCTTGATCGGAGAAATTGGCACAGAAACTCTTCAAATGTTAAAAACGGTCTACGAGGATGATGCTATTGGGAAAACTCAAGTATTTGAGTGGTTTTCCCGTTTCAAAAGCGGTCATATGTCAGCTGATGACAAATCTCGCTCTGGTCGTCTTTCCATGACTCGAACCGATGAAAATGCTGCGAAATCATCCTGGAAGACCGACGACGGGGCATTGACGAAGTTGTGGTGCTGTCTGGAGTGACTTGGAGTTCAGCTCAGCGAATTTTAATGGAATATTTGGGGATAAAAAGAGTTGCTGCCAAATTCGTGCCTCGACTGCTGACTATTGAACAAATGTCGTGATTTGTAAGAATTTCGAAATGGTTTAAACTTTATTTTCAAGGTCATCATAGATGGTGAATCATGATACTATGGTTACTACCCTAAAATGAAGTGTTTTCCCGACGTTGCTGAGGCGAAGAAAAAAACGACGGAGACGCTGTTGGGCATCACAGAAGACGAATTTCAAAAATGTTTTGAACAATGAAATAAAATGTTACACAAGTGTATTAGTGCTAGTGGAGGGTACTTTGAAGCGGATTGAAGGTTTTATTTTGTAGAATACGGTGATGAATAAGAAGAGAACGACAAGTATCAATTAGAAGAACAAATAGAAAACAGTGATACCGAACAAGAATTAGACGTAGTTGTGCAGTTGTGAACAACAGACCATAGCAAAATTTTTGTTATGGTCTAATACTAAGTAGGTTACCCATAGAGAATAAATATTCTAAGACCTTCCTAATCGAGATTAGGAAGGTCGTGATGTAATCAGACAATTTTTACTGTTGATCTAGATAGAATATTTATTCTCTATGGGTAACCTGCTTAGTATTAGACAATAGCAAAAAATTTGTTATGGTCTATTGTTATGGCAGTGTGTAATATAACATGTGTTAAACCAGCTTAGTATCTTTACATTCAATAAAATTGTTATTAACGACTATTACGTGATATAATTTATTCTTTCAGAAAACTGTATAAGGTTTGTTTACAATCAATATTTGAGTAATTGATAACTCTATTGCAAAAATACCACTTTCCTTAAAGGTACTGCCATATTCCATTGCTGCTGATATTCTACAGTGAATATATCCACAAGTTTAATATATATATTAGAAAACATCTACATGACATTCTCTGTCAGTATAGAACATTAAACACATTCAAATACTTTCTCACACCAATTACTCTCTTCTTATTATAAAACGCCCTCTCACGTCTTAAAAAGGCACGCAAAATCGAACATTTTCATAACAGCTTGTAAAATATTGCACAATAGCTCACTACCCGCATAGTTTAAATTTAATGAAGAATATTATGTAACTTTTTGTAATGTTTTTACGCTAACTGTCTATATAAACCTCTGGCACCACACGGAGGTGACACAATCTGCTCTCAAAATACTTCTGGTGGTTTCATTACATTTACTTATGTTATCAATTTCGAGTATTTTGAGAGAAAATTGTGCGAATAATTATAAAAGATGTTTGTTTAATAAATCTAAGAGCAAACATTATCTCTTTCTTTTCTTGGGAGCTGATAATTTGAGAGCAACCCGTACATTATTTTATTTTAGATGCACTATTTAACATAATTTTTCTTTTAAATATAATTCGTTTAAATACGCAGGTTTAATTCTTGTTTAATTAAAAAGAGAATCGGTATTTGTTTTGAAACATACTACGTATTACAATAGCAAAAATTTGTAAAAATAGAAATTTGACCGCTGAATTGATTTTGTACATTCTGCTTCGTACACGTAAAGCTTATATTTGTGTAGGAAGTAGTAATTGAATGTACATCAATGTCACTGTGTGAAACTACCAAAGTAATACTTCAATTGTTTCATCCATAACAATGTACGCTAAATATTAAGTACAATGAAATGGAGGCACTTACCGACATAGTGTGTCGTAATCAAGTCCCTTGTTAGACCTTGTGTCGACAATGACCAAATCGTGAGATTTCGACTGATATTCTTCTAAAGCAGTGACGTCTGAATTACAAGCCGTCACCTCAAACCCCAACTTTTCAGCAGCCCTTGAGAATGCTTCTCCTACTGGATCTGGATACGAAAACACTGCTAGTAGCTGCAAAAACAATATGACCAAATTACTAATTTATTTTTGGCGAGTCCTTGTTGTATATTTATACCAAAATATGGGAAATATACGTAATAAACTTTGAGAGATTAATAGTTCAATCAATTTGCTACAGTTACTTGCAGATACTGCTTTGGCAACAGTAATTAAGACCCGAAACGCCGATGTTAACATTTAACTGGATCAAGATGATCCAGTTTTCCTTTGATAATGCGCTAATATTTCTGGCAGTATGTTGCTTAACCTCATAATTTGTCTGCGTTTACGTAATTTAGAGCACTGACAATATTATTTAATTAATCACTGTACAAAATTAACAGTAGCCGAATGCATGGTCCATAAGAGTTGGCGTTATTTAACGAAATAAGGAAATATGCCTTAATATAGGGTGAGTCGGGAGGAACGGACCAAACTTCAGGAGTGTATTGTATGCGTGAAAATAATGTAAAAAAACTCAAATGTTGTTATTTGATTTTTATTTGTTTTCAAGTTATAGCGTAATTAAAAATAAACAAAATTTCATCCATTAACGTTTTGGTAATCATAGCGTTATAAATGTTCAAAAATACCGCCATTCACCTCTAAACATTTTGTGCTTCTTCTACGAAGGGCGCCTGTAGCTCTACTGATTGAGTTATGTATTTTTTTAAGATCGGCTGCAGCGTTTCTAATACGTTGAATTAGTGCATCTCGAGTGTCCACTTTTACTTTATACACTTCATGTTTGAACCAGTCCCATAAATAATAATCTAGTGCTGTGAGGTCTGGAGATCTTGGAGGTTAACTAATAGGACCACCGCGACCAATCTAACGCCCTGGAAACCTTTTGTCCAAATGTTCCTTGACATGACGAGCGAAATGTGCAGGAACTTCATCCTGCTGGTAGTACATTTGCATTCTCATGTTCAAACGAACATCCTCTAGTAGTCTGTGTATTTCATTTTGTAAACAATTTAAGTAGCTGTCTCCTGTCAGGCGATTCTCCAAAATGAAGGGACCAATTAAATAACCATCCGCCATACCACACCACACGTTTACCGAAAACTTATGTTGAAAGTTACTTTCGACTGTTGCGTTGGTATTTTCATATGACCATACATGACAGTTGTGAGTATTATTAATGCCGTCACGGGTAAATGTTGCTTGTAGGTGCTGTACTCTCTGTACATGGTATGGATGCAAGCCTTGCTGGTGCAGTGTGTTTATTACTCTTGTTTGTGGAATGCCCAATTGAATACTAATTCTTCGTAAGCTGATAAATACATTTCTATTAGGATGTCTGTGATGTAGAAACCGTCGACGATATTCTTCAACAGCAGCTCTAGCATTCCCATTACAAAAACCATAAACCATGTTTTTCAGGGTTTTGAATAATACGATGGATTATTATCTGAGAGGGGGAAGGACTATATCGGAAGGACTATACTTCGTTAAAAATTTCCGTAATTTCGCCTATACAATGGCCACTAGAATGCTACTTAATTATTTGCAACTTTTCAGCAACATTGTAAACATCCATTTTTTTAATTGTTAAGGACGTAATACATATTACATCTAATATACACTTACAGAGTTATAAAATACAGAGTTTATAAATCACAGTTGGATAGTAACTTATAAGTCGGAAATCGAGAAAGGAACCACCAAGCCGCCAAGCGGTTATCAAAGTAGTTCCCGAATAGCAAAGCTATTACATAATCGCTCTAGGAAACAACTACTCCTCGGGCTAAAGCCCCGCCAGGCATTGAATTATACCCAGAAGCGATCCTCGACCCCTTTCTCGTGTTTCTGCACGATCAGATAAGGTTTTAAAAAAATAAAACCCGCCACAGGTAGGATTCGACATTTGTCCCGGATCGGAACCGAACGACATACAGCTGCTTCGAACTTGTTAGTTCTCATCAGTGCCGCACACGGTACGCCGATTCAGGACAAATGCCTGTTCGATACGGAATAAAATGTTTTGTTTTATTCTTCTACCTCATGCCGACGTCGCTCTCTGTAGCACGGTGATTGGTTTACCTCCACTTTGGTTTACACTTATCTGAGGGGTTCACTCGTTAATTCCCCTGAACTCAGTAAGTCGTTTATTAGCCTGATGTTTTCTATGTAGCACCTGAAGACGCTTTTTTAGTAACTATGTGCAATGAAATTTTCCTAACATCAATCTGAGTATACTCAACATATGACATAGATATGATAAAAAGTAATACGCCATGTATTCATGCATAAATCCAAAGTAGGTCACAGAAGGCACTATTGCATATGTGGACCTAAATTTATGCCCACAGGGAATGTTTATGGTGAGCTTTTCAATTTCGTTTATGAGAGCTGATCGGGATCATCTGCGGAAATATACTTTTCATCCATATTCGGTACATATTTTTATACATTATATATACCTAAATACGTTGGCACATATGAGGTAGCGTCCCCTCGTGGCATATTTTTCGTAAATATCATGCCTCTATACGTTTTTATCAGTCGCCTTTTATAGCGTGTATATATTTTCGTCCCTCTGACAGTTAACGAAAGAAGTTTAACTTTGAAATATTTATTTCACGAAGGTGATCGACGCTTATTGATGAATAAGTGTCGATCATATATAAAAATAACTATTTATATATACTCATAGGTATATAAAAACACATATCACATATTATTTTTATATATATATATATATATATATATATATATATATATATATATATATATATATATATATATATATATATATATATATATATATATATATAAGTGATTATAGTACAGGGCGACACAAATCTCCTTTATTTTCGTAAAAAAATGTTTGTTTCTATCGATTAATGAGGTTCCGCAAAAGTAATCTTTGTTATAATATTTGAAAATAGAATATTACCTATATAATTTTTATGAGGCGTCTCAAATGTTTTAAAACCGAAAATTATTTTTTTTTTATTTTGAACCATTTATATTAAAAAAATGTAACTTATACATGGTGGGCAACATATTTTCACGCAGAATCGCGGAAGTTGTAAAAAATATGGGAAAATAGAACCTCCCCCCCACAATACAAGAACATATTATAACTAAAATCAAAATTGTCACTTATTGTCGAATTATAAACGAACGTTTTATTTTTACAACTTTCTATATATGGTTTAAATAAAATACAGAAATCGGATTTTAAACAACTTAGTTAATGGTTAAGTGGTTTTAATTTGTTTTACATTACTACTATAACATGTGGTTGTAATAAAATAATATTTGCTATTACTTTATGACAGACTATTTATAATGTTATTGTAGCGAACTAAACTATACCTCAAAGTATATCTAACATTGTGGGAAATGTGCTACGCGTCATAGAAGGACGCACTGTAACAAGGGTAATAAAATAATAATACAAAATAATTAGTAACAAACGCACTAAACTATAACAAGTAAATATAACACTGTATGTATCTAAGCTCTTAATTAGCGTAATGGACTAGCATCATCATCATCATCATCATCACGAACTGGAGACGATCCGTAAATAATTTGCAGCATCAAGTATGTTACCATATTTGTCGCAGAGAATGATGTTCACTGTGGTGAAAATATGTTCTTATATTTGGAGAACGACTGTTCGACAACTACTGATGTAATATAGGCATACGTAAAATACTCTTTGCACTCACGTAACGGATCTGTGGATGCACTATCACTATTGGCAGTATCATCAAAAACTTGTCTTGTCTTCTTTAACACACTTTCGAACTTCTGTTTGATTGCATTTATTTGCTCGAAGTTTTCAGCACAATGAAAAGATGTCTAACATCCAGCTATAAGAGTTGTTATAGAAATGAAATAAAGTGTCATATTTCTGTGACAGCTACCTGTTGATCACTTCATTGTGATTAAATAAGAGATGAAGATCGGTATGAAATGGAAATATTTCTTTAATTATTAATTTCTGTTATTACGTCACTGAAAAATCGACGAAGGGGATAACGTATTTCGGTTCGTTTGAAGTGACGTCCAAGAATTAATATACAATTAACATTTGCGTTTGAATTTTAGGGAACCATTTAGTTTCCACTACGTCATATAATATACTAAATTACTAATTTTCCAGCGTCCGATTTCAGAGCACCACATTAGAATGAGCCTTTTGTTGGTACAGATGTGCTCCGCACTATGTAAATTCTCTAATGGTTAAATATTTTTGAGTAAGATAAAGATATATAGGTACATAAGGAAATAGGGGTACACATGAACTTGAATTAAATAAGGGGTTAAATTATATTGCGCCGAAGCTGTTACTTAGAGTGAAGTCGTCCCTCCACTTTAAGCGAATGCAAATCATGGTACCCGTACTTAATTAAATTTCACGTGTACATATCGTCAAAAATAGGAACACATCTCTATCGGACCTCCCACGAGGTACGCAGTAAATAGCCTGGTCTAAGTAAATAGCCGAATGCTACCCCCACTCTTTCTTCTGCGTATACATAGAGAAATTTCACAGTTTTTCCTATTATTGACGAGCAGCACAACTATTTCGTTACACACGCTACCTACTGCTCATGGAAATATGAACACTTAAAAAAATTATAATAACTAGATCAGTTTTCAATTCAAAAATAATTGTATTTTATATGCTTTTGTGGCTATAGCATACAATATACAGTACCTATATATTAAACAAAAAAAAAATTAAATATTATAACAACAAAGTAGTAAAATTTTAGGTTCAAAAAAAAACACGTTTTGGACTTATTACTGCCCTTGTTAGTCTCGGCATTCTCTCAATTATTTTTTAACTATTATTGCTGAATTTCTCGCCAGGCAGCTCGCAGTAGAGTTAAAAGATAGTTCTTGAATATGGAATGCTCTTTTCTCACTTTTGTCTCCAATTCATTCCACAATAGTTCAATCGGATTTAGGTCTGGGCTTTATGGTGGTCAAATTATGTTTTTTTACTCTTATTTTTTATCTGACCCATAATATACTTCTTTCAGAGGCGAGAGGTATGTGTTGGGTCATTATCCTACATATTTCCAAATCCCCTTCCAATTAATCGTATTCCAGTTTTCTATTAAATGTTTTTTATATTCCTCTTTTCACATTATACCTTCTAACTAAATCTACCACACCTTCCAAAGGGAAACATCTCCACACCATTACCGACCCACCTCCATGCTTTACTGTCTGAGCAACACAGTCTGGCATAATCTTTTTCGGCTCCTCTTCTGGCTGGAAAATTACAATTTGGATTCGTCCATGCACAATACATTACGCCGCCAATGATCTGTTATCCAATTCCGATGTTCCTTTGTCCATTGAGGCCTTTTGCTCGATTGCCACGTCATAACAATGATTTCTTGGTTGCTATACGACCATGAAGATCACTTTACTGAAGACGCCGCTTCATTGCACTCACAGGAATGGGTTCCATACGTTCCCGATTGAACTCGCAATAATATCTGGTGCGTAATATTCGATTACGCTTGTTGAATCTAATAAATTGGTAGTCGCCATCGGCAATTGAACGTAAAGGCCTAAGGATCGTGAAAATTTCCGGTTTCTTCTTTACGTCATATGGTAAGATGTACTGTCGAGGCACTTAAATTTAATTTATTGTTAATATTTCGCACTGAATATCCTTCACGATGCCAAGTTAAAATTTCAGAATGCTTCTCCACATATGTAAATACATAATAGGTTTCCTAAGGACCATTTTGAAATGTAAAACCAAAACGTGGAAACTGTAACACAAGTGTTCTATTCTCGATCTAATGAGGGACTTATGTCTAGACCAGCAGTCGGCAACATTTTAGATATTGCGGACCACTAAATTTGCAATTCAAAATTTCGTGGACCACTAACATAATTTCAAAGTTACGAATTAATATGAGCTTTGAGTATAATATACACGTATATATTTATAATTTTAACTGCATTTATTTGACGGTAATACAAAAAGAGTAATAAATAGTAGTAATACACGAGGTGTGATAAAAAAATACGGTGAACGAATTTTTATAGCAGAAACTACTGACGCTACATCTGTGTGAAATAATGTGTCCGATAGCCTGGCCATTTGAGATAGTCACTGTCAAGTTTGAACAAGTTGTGGCTTGTCAATTGGCCTTCACAGACGGAAGAATGAGGGCCTATTTACCATGTATTTACCGAGTCTGTCGCGCATCATGGATTTCGAACAACGCATTAACATTAAGTTATGTATTAAGTTGTAAAGAAGTGCCTAGAAATCTCATGAAATGTTATAGTTAGTGTACGGTGATAATGTGGTAACTCTGAAGACTGTTTACAAATGATATGAGCGATTTCAAAGCGGAAATGAGTCGGTTGAAGATGAGCAATGGTCGGGAGGTCGTCCTTCGACCTCAAAAACAGACAAAAACATTGAAAAAGTGTAAACTCCAAATATTACAAGAGCGTATTGCAATATTTGCGAAACATTGTATGGAGAAACAGATCAGAAAGTGGTCCAATGGCTTCCTCCTTCATCACGACAACGCGTCGTATCACACCTCGCTTCTGATCCACGAATTTTTGGCTGGAAAAAGGTTATCGTTTGTCCATATCCGCCTTACTCTCCGCATTTAGCATCATGCAACTTCTGGCTCTTTCCAAAAATGAAAGCCGTGCTAAAAGTAAAGCGTTTTGACACCATTCCCGCCACGTCACAGCAGCCTTTCGAAAGAAGCCTTCCAGAAATCCTTCCATTCGTGAAAATAACGTTGGGATAATTGCATCGCTAGCCAAGGATAGTATTTTGAAGGAGATTAGGTCAAATTTGAAGTAAGCTTATTACTTTGTTCATAATAAAATTATTCATCGTATTTTTCTATCAAACTTTGTATATAAAGAATTAATAGGACATTTGCTGTTCTTAGTTTAAAATTATTTTATTTTAAGATATACTTTTTTAAGAGTGTAACGGTTCTGCGCAAACCAGTTGCGCACAAAATACGTGCAAGTCTTATTTTATCAATTTAACTATCTACAAAAAAATTATATAATCTCAGATACATATTTATATTAGATACACATTTATCTACTGATATTTTTTGTTTACAGTGTCTATGATTTATACATTTGTTATATCCATATAATCTGCAATATAAGTTCAATATTCATTTTAAACAAAAGGAAATGACATCGTTTTTATTTTATAATTATATATGTTACGCTTAAACATCGAAAACGCGAAGAAAACGGCCACAACGCTTTGCAGACGGTGCTGAACGACCAAATACCGAAATAAGATAAGTTTTCGCGTTGTGGCCATTCTTGTTGACCACGACGCGTTGTGGACAATGCTCTAACAGCCATGACGCGTTCTGGATGATTTATAAAACTCATAAACCGATCTTTCTTGTCTAAACTTGTCAGTCTGTTTACGACTGCCTTCGAGTGAAGTTCTGTCTAAGTTGTCATAAACCGAACTTTCTTATCTAGGCTTGTCAGTGTGTTTACGACTGCCTTCGAGTGAAGTTTCGTCTATGTTGTTGAGCGAAGTCGCTAGTATTGTTAGCTAAAAACAATATGAGAGAGGCGTTTAATGAAGAACTTAAAAATATCGTTGATAATAGTAATGATCGAAGTAATTATTTTACGAACGAACGGTATGAAGAGATCGTCCGAGAAGCGAAAGAAGCGAAACGTTTGAGAGACAGTAAAATGCCGTTGTCGTCCAAAAAATATAGAAGACGGAAGAAGTACGATATCATAACAATTGGGGAATATGAAAAGTTAATTGAAAAGACCAAAGGAACACAGGATGAAATTTTTCGATATTTCTGTAAAGCGGAGGATCTTTTTGGCATTATTGAAGCTGCTCAGATGGCAACTGAACACAAACGAACAAGAGGTACATTACTTAAACGCTATTTCTCTAAAATATTGGTACCTAATGACTTTTTTTTGTTTTTAGTTATGGAGGCTGAAATTAACAAAAAATACTGTATAGTCACTAGAGCAGCTATACAGATCTATCTGTCTCTCTGCGAGCAATGTCAGGGAAAGAAGAAGATCAAGAAGAAGGGGTTAGTTGTTGCACCAATCCTATCAAACCACATGAATTCCAGATGTCAAGTAGATTTGATCGATATGCAGACCGAACCCGACCGAGATTATCGTTTCATATTGAACTACCAAGACCATCTGACAAAATTTACAATTTTGAAACCACTCAAAGCGAAAACAGCTGAAGAAGTCGCATATAATGTAGTGGACATTTTTTGCATGTTCGGTGCTCCATTTATACTTCAAAGCGACAACGGAAGAGAATTTTCTAATAATATAATAGAACAGTTAAAGGATCTGTGGCCAGACCTTAAACTTGTGCACGGTAAGCCACGCCATTCACAGAGTCAAGAATCGGTGGAACGATCCCATCAGGACGTTAGAGATATGTTGGTAGCATTGATGCTTGACAATAATACCAAACAATTGTCAGAAGGCTTACGGTTTATTCAGAGCAAAAAAACGTGCCCTGCATGAAGGAATTAAAGAAGTCCTTACGAGGCCATATTTGGTAGCAAGCAAAGAATCGGATTGGCAGATTGTTCTCTGGAATGGGAAATATATGAAACTTTGGAAACGGAAGAAGATTTAGAGAAAATCTTGGAAGGGATGATACTCGAAACAGACCAGGAAGGGGATGAAAATATAATCAATGCAGTATCCAGTGCGGTAGCATGTTCCTATTTGCGAACATTTTGGAATCACTCAACTATGTCAAACATGCAGTTTAAATGTACACATGAAGTGTGGTGTTGAAATTGAAGGAAAAGTCGTATGCAGCCTTTGCTGCTGACGTAATGCAATCAGAGAGCAACGCGAAAATGCTAAAGCCGGAATGGAGAAGTAAGCTGAAAAAATGTTGGCTTTGTCCCGTGAAAAACTACCTCCTGCTGAGATCGATCAAAATGTCGTAGCCAAAGTTCTGGATGTCTACAGAGGGTAGCTTGCCCCTAGAAGTGTTCTAGCTGTAGTTATAAGCGTTAATGAATCCAGCTTGTAAGTTGGGAACCAAATAGGGCGTGCTGGAAAGACTTTATAGTCGTAATTAATTCACCTTCGCTGATTCAAACTTTATAAACTCATCATATGTTCCGAGTTGTTCATTAAATTTGAGAAACGCTTCAGCTCTTTCGTCTGGATCAAAACAAGGATTTGTCATGTGCCATTGTAAGCGTTATTGTGATACAAAAAAGTGCAACTGCAAGGCCAATGAGGTATCGTGCAATTCTAAATGCCACAATAATAGTGCCTGCAAGAACAAGTGAATACCCTTCTCGACTATTGTCGGTTCAGTTGGTTATTATTCTATAGTGTTCCTCTTTAATAAATAAAGTTTCATGTAGAAATAACGATACAATAAAGGTTTTCAAATTTTCAGTTGTTATTTCTGTTAATCTAGTTAAATATTAAAAGCACGATCGGTTTATGAGCTTTCTAAATCATCCAGAACGCGTCGTGGCCATTTGAGCATAGTCCATAACGGGTCGTAGTCAACAAGAACAGCCACAACGCGAAAAATTACCTTATTTCGGTATTTGGTCATTCAGCACCATCCGCAATGCGTTGTGGCCGTTTTTTTTGCTCACTGAGCGTTTTCGACGTTTGGGCGTAACATTTACATATAAATGTTTTATCTATGTATGTAAATATATGTATGTAATAAATATTGAAATCAACTTACTAATATTACTTCTAAACGTACTTCCCTTTAGACGTTTTAAATGGTTTACTTGCATTCAACATTAGAACTCAGTTAAGTCAGATTTATTAGATATATGTAAGTACTATTTATTTGATAGCTATTTGCCAAATAAAAAACTCTCTTATCTTGCCGATAAATGGAACAATCTACCTGAGCCTAGCCATAAAAACAAGCAACGGTATGTTTTGAGATTTTTTATTTGGCAAATAGCGATTAAATAAAGTATATAATGAAATACTTAAATGATCGTAGTATTGAATTTAAAGTATAAAATAAATTAGAATTAGAATCAGGGATCTGCCGTAGTCAAATTTGATGTCTGGTCAATTGTATAGAATTCGGTATTCTTATTTTGTTACGTTTTATATGCTGCTGCTATAGAGTAGGGGGTTAACTAAACGCCTTCGGGGTAGATTTTTTCAAGTCACAGAAATATTTTGTAACAAATAAATTCGCAATATAATGTTTTTGTTCTATTTTGCATATAATAATGCAGCTTAAACAAAATTTATTTTTAATTTAAGAATTTTATTAAAGGAGCTTAGCGAATTTAAATAATACCTGAATTTCTTTGGGAATCATTAAAATTATGTCACGGACCACGAGTTGCCGATCGTTGATCTAGCTAGACCATTTATAACGACGTAAACAAATATTTGACATCTAGATAAATGTGAAAAAATATTGAAAGAATTGAATGACTTGCCTGAAAGCCAAAATCATTTCCCTTACTTACCTAATGAAAAAAGAATACTCTGTTTTTATTAAGTCATTAATAGTTGTCTCTCTTGCATTACTAACTTCGAAAACAATTTAATTTACCTACTTATATTTGTTTTAAATCAGAGGATATAGAGCAAAGTCACTTGTAATTTGACATAAAAATACTAGTTTTACAAAGTACAATTTAATTTTGATTAAATGTCCAGACTTCCATTAGTGGTAGTGTACGATCTCGTCAGTAGTGTCCACACTTCCATGGTGTGTATATCAATCTTATTCAATAATTTGTAACCATCGGAAGGTTTACGTACTATATACGGAGTCTCATTTAAAACAGACTAACTTAAAAAATATTGAGTAGTTTATTTAAAAAGCTGGTCATAATTCTCGAAATCTATTTTAATTTGGACACTTTAAACATTTGAAGTAAAATTCATTATTCCTTTTGCAACCCCTACAAAATAACCAATTATAAAATTTTTAACGGATTTTCAAATATATAACCTCGTTAATGTATTCTGTGTTAACTGGTTATAAATTAATTCTCTAGATATTTATTTAAAAAAAAGTGTTTATAGTATTCGCAAAGTTATTTTAACAGCAAAGTAAAGTTTTATTGTTTGAATACTCGTTTGTATAGTATCGCTGCTGGCATGTGAACGTGAAGTGAATACTGCGTGTATTGTGAGTCGTCACAGTAATAATCATTCAGGCAAATTTTAAGAATACCTAGATTTTATCTAATCGCAATCTACTTGTATACAAAGTGAAAGTTGTCAAAATATGAAGATTTGAGTTCCAAACGATACTCAACTGATCAGACGGCAAGAGTAATATTCGGATACGTAAATACTCAACAGACGGAGGCATTATTGCCATTGTAAATTTGCATACTTTTTATCATCAAGACAGCAAAGGAAAATAGCTACAGATTTATGAAATACTGAAAGAGAATTGTAGGAATGGAGAGGTCGCTGGGCACTTGGTGAAATATTTTTTACCAAGTATTATTTCATTCATTTACTAAAATATAATTACTTTCTTCATCTTGTAAGTAAAACTTTTAAACACAAAATATTTTACGGGTACCATTTGAAGCGTAGATGAAGATCGGAGCCCTGGGGTGAGAAGAAATTTTGGTTTGGTACTACCTGAACATTTGCAACGTTGATACGAATTTGACTCAGATTGTCATTATGTTTCCAATTTGCTTACACTGATGCAGGTATACTTTGGGCTATATATAGTGACTTATTTTAAATAAACAGCCCTTAAGAATTCTTGAGGAGTTGATTTAAGGATATTTTAAGATTTATTATTGTGATACGTATTATTATTTATAAATATCATAAATAACTTTTATTATTAATATCTCCTTGCTATTATCCTTGTTTTATATTTTTTTACTTTACGTCATAGAAAACTGTTAACTAATTCTCGTAATTACGAAAAATAATTATGAAGTTGTTATCTACTTGGTTATTTCTCAGAAAAATCATATTCATTATGTTTATTTTTGCAATTTTAAAATTTGATTTGTCAATTATTTGGAAACGAAACATATGTACATTGGTGGGTATGGCACCCATCTTTTTAATCTAAGAACGTCGACCTTGCAGTTGGCCAAAGCAGTAGCCAACATCCTGCGAAATGAATGTCCGAATGTAAAACTTAACTTTTTTATTTTTTAAATTGTAATGTTACAAGAAATTTTTACAGAAATGTTTCTCTACGGACTACAATTTTCTAACACATTTGCCATTTTGGTATCTTTTTCTTGATTTTTTTTAACATTTCCAGGCAATAGAAAAAGACAATCTGAATTTTAGGCAATAGAAATTTTCATGTTCATTATCAACATGTAATATACTATTTTGCAGCCCAGAAGGGCCATTTGCACATTATAAAAATACATTAAACGCGAGTTAAAATATAATTAAACAAAAGTGACCTATATTTATAAGCGTCTGTGACACGTACTTTTTTACTCTCGGTTTGGCGATAGCAAAGATAAAAGTGCATGCCTTGACTGGGAATCGAACCCTGATCTCCCAGTTGCCGGTTGGTTGCTCTAACCGCTAAGCTACCAAGGGACACTCATTAATCCTTGCTAATGTTGCCAGTTTAACGCGTCGCTACAGTACTCCCCCCGTGCATGCCTTGACCGGCAATCGAACCCGGATCTCTCAATTGCAGATTGGTTGCTCTGACCGCTAAGCTATCAAGCTTAGCTTAGACTCATTATCCTTGCTAATGTTGCCAGTTTAACGCGTCGCTACAGTACTCCCCCCCTAGAGACATGGTTTGTCTCGATACAATTAATGGAATGTGGCCGCGTTCACCATTCTTACGAACCGTTGTTCGATACCCCCGGACTATAGGGCGATGGATAGGACGAGAATCCGCGAATTTAAGATGTAAGGGAGGTTCGATGTACTGGAACGAATCACATCGGGGTCACCACTTAACGCTTAACGGTTAACGCGTCGCTACACTCGGTAAGTCATATTTATATTTCAAATCTTTTCATAAAGAAAAAACAAAATAAAATGTATGGCAGAATTTATGAGAGCAGTAAACTGTCCTTCGCCTGTCCAACATTAATCATTCATATCGTATATAATTTGATATCGTAATATATCATATATAAGGCTGATAGTTTGAATTTGTATTACGACGCCCTGCCGGTCGATGACGCACATTATGACAAAATTCGAGTCGATGCTAGTTATTCAAGGAGGAGTATTAGAACAATTAAAAAGAAGAAACTTACCTTTAAACTATATTTTATGGGAGGTGTTATAAGTCCAAACTTCACTTCGTGTGGTCCTCTCTGTAACAAAAGTATACAGATTAGATATTTTCGATTGCTTATGTATGAAGGAGATCCATAAAAACGATAAATATAATCATTGTTTCTGAAACTCAGATATGATGATCTTCTTTAGTATTGTATTAAAATTAGTTTTGTTGCAAGATTCGCAAATAAAATATTTTCCCCAAGCTTGAAGAAATACAGTTTATTTAGGGAATATAGACATACGATATATTCACACAAATATCTATAATGGATTAAAATGATATCTATGATATCTACATCTATCTATTATTATAATTCGTGATGGTCTATTATTTATTCAAGAAGCTCATTGTGCTTTTCATTGATAATGTTTCATAAGTGCTTTCCATTGATAATTTTCAAGTTCATTTGATTACAATACAGTCTATAGAAAGATCAAGGAAGAGATATTTGATTATTTTTACCTTGATGATGTCCATGCTTACAGCAGTATTTAGTAAAGCGTATTACAAAGTATTTGTCTGAAGGTTATTTTCAATTGAGACATGAAAAATTAAAGATGTGCTGTGGATAACGTAAAAAATGGCTGTGTTTTGTCAGTAATAGATTAGATTCTTTGTATTCTCTCTTTCAAAATGATCATTTTAATTCTCTCATTTAAATTCAAGTAAGAAGAAAGTATCTTCGAAAAGAATTATATATTAATATGGAAATAAACTACACACAAAAAAGTAAATTTGGCAATTAATCTCTCTTACTCTCAAAGCTAAGCTACTTCTTTAATTTAGGGTGATGTTATTTTCAGATATTTCAGTCTTGTATTTTAAGTTCAGCAGAAATTACCCCAAATTATTTATCTTTTTTAATAGATCATTTAGTATGTTATTATATTTTCTAAAGTAGTATAAAATACATTCAAAGGCGCGAAGAATAAAGCGGAGCTAGAGGTTTTGATCGATGAGTCGACGGTCGACAAGGATTGATTGATAACTTTCTTGCATCTGAATCGTTATATTAAGAAATATAAATTGATATCACTGACTTAGTTTTCAACATAACACCAAAACACTATACGCTACACTCGACGCGCATTTCGTCAACAAAGTTGGCATAATCTCCAGATGATGCCAATATTGTGGATGAAACGCGCATCGATTGTAGTGTATAGTGTTTTGGTGTTTTGTGGAAAACTAAGTCAGTGTTATCTTCACACCAAAGGTTCCAACCTACTCCAGAATTACTCCAGTACAAACTGATATGTTCACTCCATGAGCATGCCTCTCGCTTTGGTGGGAGGGGGTGACAAATTAACCTGTCCTCGTTGAAGTGACGGACGGTAGATTCTGTGTGTAATCAAATTACCCAAGGTACATTGTTTTAAACACAGCTACACTTGCCATGGCTGTCGATTCGACACGTCCTTGGTCGATCCCCCAAGACGATAGATATATACGTCGAGCTGATACATTAGTCCATGTTATGTAATGTGATAATTCAGGCACAATAAAGTTATTAATCATCAATCTGTGTCAACCGTCGACTCGACGGGAACAGCTCTGTCTGGTTTAGCTGTTAAGTTAATCAAATATGATATAAAAACTATGTAAAAATTATTCGGACACAATAACACAATAGTGACATGAATAATTTAAACTACAGAAATAAGGAGTTTATACTCCAATCCATCTGCAAATGCCTTATATAATAAGGACTAAACAAATTAGGTCAAAACACTGGTGGTTTTGGAACAATCACTGTATTTTTAGTGCTAACTCTGTCAAAAATACGACAAATTTTGTCGTGTAATTCAGCGCTCGACGTTTGGCATATACCTAGGAGAATAGCTGTTTTGACCTAATTTGTTCGAGGTATTAATCTAAAAAAAATTATATATAATGGTACTCCATATTAGGAATTTATTGCACTTAAACCAATACACTGAAGTAGATGTTTAAGAGACCTAATGCATTACTCTTGTAAGTACACATAGTTAACAGAAGACTGTAATTTATTAAAGGTGGCTACTCACTCACCTGCTGCAGGGGCAATCTAGGGTGTAGAAGTGGGGTTGACCCTTAATTGCCTCCTTGTTTTTGACGTGTGTAGGCAAGCAGTGGCAATATGCTAGATTGTCTCCTTTGCAGGGCGGCAGACCTCGCGGGATATTCCTAGCTTCCTAGATCAGCTCCAGCCGCCTTGCCACAATTCGTGTGTGTAGCGTAATTGGAGCAATTTCGACTCAGTTCTCTAGCAAAAGACGTGCGGAGTGCTTGTTTGTATCGTGCAGCTTTGAGATAAATTCGAATACAATGGAAAAAGACAAGGATCAAGAGCATGAAGTTTGGACGCGGGTGATAGAAGTCTATAAAAACCGGCCTCACATGTGGGATAAAAAACATAAGCATTATTTTAACAGAGATATGAGACAGCAAACTTTTGAAATGATGTTTGAAATATTTACGGAACTAGAAAGTGGCGTTAATATGTCTCAGTTCAAAAAAAAGTTGGAATCATTGTAGTTATTAATTGTGGTGATATGATACCTAGCAGTAAATTTTAAATCCTCATAGCTTTGTCCGGTAACCAAAAACCGTAGGGTCGCAGTTAACCGTTCTCTACTACTAATGGTCTTTCGCATTAATGTATCTTTTTTTTCTATTAATGGTGTCACCATGCAAAGGATCTCTTCAAAACAGTCTATATTCATTCGTAAAAAGTTTTTCACATCATTAACTTCCAATTCTTGCATATCGTTCATGTGACACAGTTATTTTCGTTTTTGTAACCACCTCTTCGCCCAGTACTTTCTTTTTCTTTTTTTTGCGTTACCACCACAGAAACAGCTAAGGCAATGCCGATCTTTTGATTTTTTGAAAGTGTTGGAGACATCTTCACAGATTCAAGCGACACGTCTAACATTCACTGTCATATTGAACCTCAGGTACGTGTGTAGGGAAGCCTCCTAGATTACCCCGTCCGCCCTGCACCCTAGATTGCCCCTGCGGCAGGTGTGTGAGTAGCCGCCTTTAGTCCTTATTATATAAGGCATTTACAGATGAGTTGGAGTATAAACTCCTTATTTCTGTAGTTTGAATGTTACCCTGCGGTAGTAAAACTTTGCATTATATAGATGAATAATTTAGTTTCTTGTCTTTGTTGATTATCATTAAAAACTGTACTATTGCCTAAAAGTTAGAGAATCAGTTTTATTTGAAATGCTGATGGTACTGGGTATAATAACAAACGTTCTTATGGTAACGGTCTCATGAATAACGTCGAGTATTGTCCAATATTATCTATATAAATGAATACAGGAAAGAATAACGCAAATAAAAGATTTGCTAATCAATTAATCTGATTGTTGATTGTCAAATGTAGACTGAAGTTTTAGATTCTGAAGCTTTAAAATGTATAATCATTCAAAATGTTTATGTATTAGTTAAGGGTCGAGATTATGGTTTTGTGAATGTTTGGCGATTACAAGAACAAAATCTTAATTGTACGGTTCGTAGACACAACTGGAAATGTCGAATGTTGGTCGACGAAATAAATTGTAGTATTATTCGTACTTATTCGTTCTTACGAGTATTAGGCAAAGCCCTTGATGCTGATCATTTTCAATGTACATTTTTCTCTGCATTCGCAAATGGTCCGAAATGATTCGATCGTTTCCAGACTTTGTACTCGATGTGTAGATACATAATTTTAATATCAAGGATATTAAAATTATGTAGAATTAGGACGATGCAAAGCGTTGAATAATTTTTATCATTGTAGGTGGTAGTGTAGTACAGAGTTTAAAATTTATTGAGTCTAATTTTTGTCTTTAGTGAAAAATGTAAAACTAAAAGTAGGACTAATTTACAATTACTTATAAACGCATTTCATGGTGGCATTTGATGACCAATTAGCCACATATACCTAGTAATAATTAAAATTTAAAATACAGTAATACCAATAATTTACTTTTTTAATTCGTGTATATACGAGTATATTTAATGAATATAGAATACGACTCGTAATATCTAAAGCAAATATAGTAGAACAATTAAGCCTTTCAGTTACTATTAATGTATCACTCTTATTATTAGTATTCAAATTCGAAATCGTTTTATACATACATACATATATCAGAACTGTATATTATTTTTTTCATAAATTTTATTTGAACACCATATATCATAGATCAAATTTAGATAACTTGTAGCTAATACCTGTAATTTTTATAGATCTAATGAACGAAATTCCCATAATTCGACTAGTCATCTGTGTAAAGATAATTTGTAAGATAGTAGTTAAATACGTCAACAGTTTTTTTCGTGGCAACTAATTACAGTTCTCGATATATTAAGTGTGATCCGTCTAGAGTGTACGGTGTATTTTCCCACTTCCTAAAAGTTATTTTTTCATTACAATGATTCTAATTCATACTCTTGTATCCTACTTATACAGGACGTATAAGTTTTCTGTATATCACTCATATTATATATAGTTTGAGCTGTCAATATAGCGAAACAAACATATGTATCTACTGAAAAACTTTTGAAAAAAATATCCAGAAATGTTATTTATCCAATACCAGTTTTGAGCATATGGTTTATATATTTGTAATAACATGATGGTTACAATATTTACGGAATACTATATTATAGTGAACAAACGGAATGAAAAAAAAAACATTTGATTATCTGGAAGTATAGCGTCTATAGTCTCGAGTCTTTAATTCCTTTGCTTTGATGTTTAAAAGCTTCAACAACCTACATCAACCATTAAATTTCACACCGATTAGTGTCGTTGTAGATTCTAAAATCATTCTATTCTAAATATTTATATTGTATTTGTATATATTATTGTAAGTTATTTTCACATCGTTATATAGTTTCTTATATATTCTAAATATAATTTAGCACGGTACCTTCTACCTACTTTTTTCTAAAGAAAAAGTGATTTTATTGGAAATCTTAAATGTGAATAGTAACATGTAATACTTAAGAAACATGAAGAATAATAAAGTATCAGATGTTAAGTAACATGGACATGAATATGACACGTACATTAATAGTTAGTTAAGCTTGTATTTTCTTGAAACTGTTTCTTACTTCCTGATAATACAATAATACTACTTACTAGAAATTCCCCAGAGACTGTTTATCATTATAAGTCACAACAAACAAAGAAATCATATCTCTTAAAAGAAATAATGCAACTTCTAAAATAAAAGTACATATATAAATATCCATCAACAAATGAGTAGTATCTTCTTTGGTCTGGTTCTCAACATCATGCTTAGGTCAACTGAAATGATCAGTTCTTTCATGTCAGTTCATTGTCAAAGGTTAGGCATTTTAATAAACAAGCTTTAAATAAATAACTTTAAAAAATAACTTTTAATAAACAACTTTAAACATGTGTAAAGCTTTTAGCAAATTTCTATTTTATATAATGGCACCATGGTGTCCAAATAACTGTCAGCTACCAATACGATTTAGCGTATCATTTATTTGAGAGACCGTGTATTATAACTTATTATAGCATATAGTATTAAAACGTCTTCCATTATTCATGATTGGAAAAAACTATAGACATCTCATTTGATTGTAAGTTGGTACCTTTACTTTCTTTAAGGTTTGGAACTAGACCGTTTAAGAACTTTAGAGAGATATGTCGTTGTCTTTTTTTTTTGCATTGAATGCATACATTTTATTACAAAGTTTGTTTGTGTATATTTTATTTCAAAATATAGAATTCTCATGTGAAGCCCGTTTCATAAAATACAACGGCACTTAAATAATTGTTTCTATTAACCAAAATAAGATGAACTCTAAGTCACGAAGGATTTATTAATTAATAATATATTAAAAAATAAATAGCTTCTGTTTCCGAAGACTATTTATTTGTTCTTATAACTTTTCCATAAATTTATGACTTAAATGGAATTGAATTGATTGAATTAGAATAATTGTACGCCTAAGCCATTGCCAATTGTAAATGTACAATTAAAAAAATTAATTTATTTTCAGTCATATTTCAGTCAGTCGGTCGTATTTTCAGTCATTTTCATATTCTTCGTATAATTTATTATTAGATCTAGCTAGATATATTAATTACTTCATATTTGTCATTTTAGTTTGTCATATACTTGTTCAGCCATATGAATTAAAAACTCGAATTAGTTTAACTTATTTTGATTGTAACTTTGCATACTTCTTAGCAAAATAAATTGGTTTAAGGCTAAACATTTCTATTTAACGAAACCAAAACTAACATGTCAATCAGTAGTTAAGAAAAAATAGCTTTTAATTCTACAACATAAAATGTTTTCTCTATTTACTTAACAATATGGAAGATATAGTAATAGTTTACTTTTAGCAAACATGGTATATAACTTTTTTAGTATTGTGTAAAGTCTAAATGGATTACTTCATCTATACAGAACCGTATATTCCCTAGCATATTTATAAATTAAAATGCAATTGGAGAAAAGAATATGTCGCAAATATGCTTTATGCTGCTAAAGTATTATTATAAATTGTTTTATAGTAAACGTTAGGAATATTAGCTACTAAAATAGAAGTATCATGAACTTTAATGTTAATAGTGCCATGAATGTCATTAGCGGATGAACCGTTGTATGAATATCAGAAATTTCTCTTAGTAAATATTACATACTAATAAATTATAACTTTCCTTTGGAAGATAAAACACAATCCTCTTCCTCTTCCTCACTCGTCTCTTCACCTTCAATTTATTTTGTGGGGTAACTTTATCACCTATTTCATGAACGTTCTTCACGTTTTCTATAAGCACGTCATAATCTGTCTTGCTGACGCTGAGGATCATCTTAGTTTTATAGGCAACTTTCGGATTCTGGCAACATTTTTGTACATTTGGACAATCTGGGCATTGATCATTCTGGTTGACGTTACAGTTATCTTTATTCTCCATCGTGTTTAATATCTATTTTTAATCTAAAGTAATGGTCGATACGTCAATGTTTCCGGGAATAAATATTGTGTAAATTCACATTCACAGCTGACAGTTCATAAATAAACTGACAATATGACTGTTCATGTTAATATATTATTATCATAGCAACGGCATTTAGCAATAATGTGAATTTTTGGATAATTCTTACAGTTCTGAGTTGAATAAGAAAATTTCAGAGAATACAATAGACAAAATGCAAAATTATATTATAATACTATACAGGATGTTATTTAAGTACGTGGCCAAACTTCAAAGGGTAATTCCTTGACTGATTATAAGACGAAAAGTTTATATAAACAAAGATCCGGTAATGCTTCGTTTTCAAAATACAGAGTGTCAAACATATTTAAAAAATTAATTTTCATAACAATTTCTTCTAAGACTATAATGGACTATTAATATGGAAAAAAGTAACAGATACACCAAAGTTTTTGATAGTTGGTAGTTGTAATTTTTTATTATGTTATCCCAGAGAAATGCAATAAAGTGATTTTTATTTTTTTCTTGAAAACGAAGCAAGATACGAAAAAAAATCAAGAGACAAAAAAGTGTTTTCAATAAAGATTTAAGTATTTTTACTTGCTTAATGCGAAAAAATTATAAAAGTTTTAAAAACCTCAGTGGCGCACATTTTTTTGTCAAATCTAGGTTAGGGTGCCACTGACTAAATTAGTCCCCTTCTACCATAAATAATATTGCCGAATTTTAACAACATCGACTAAAGGATTATTAAAATGTTTACGAAAAAATGATTTTAAAAAAAAATTTCGACATTCTGTATTTTGAAAACGAAGCATTCGGACCTCTATTTATATAAAACTTTTCATATTAGACCCACCCAAGGAATTACGCCTTAAAGTTTAGCCACATACTTAAATAATATGACATATAATAACAACGTAATATAAGATAAGGAAACATACATAACGGAAATTGCATTCTCAGAATTGAGAATTTAAGTTATTTGCGTTGTATAATCATTAAAGACAAACTTAAACAAAAATAATGTCAGTGTTAAACGTCACTTTGAATCGCGCTAAAGTCCATAATATGTAAATAAGTAACATTTTCATACTTAGGTTAAGCTTAGAATATTGTAGAGAATATGAAAAACGGTTTCAAACAGGTAATAGTTCAGAAAGTCTTCCTATAATTGACAATAAAATGGTGAGTGATTTTTACATGTTTAATTTCAAATTCCTTTCTATTGAAAAGAAAAATTTTAAAACAAAATGGTAATCAAATTTCTAAAGGCAAATACTATAGATACAATTATAGTGATAGCAACTGCAAAAAGTAATGTTAGATAATAAAATAAAACAAATAAACAGTTTTAAAACCTTAAAACGAACTTTTCCGCACGTAGAACATCTCCATCTCGAAATTGTGTGGCCGAGAAAAAATAAACCAACACATAAATGCAGAATATGTGTTTCATGCGACAGTTTTATTTTCCTCAAATAGTTCATCCTCGTGCTTTCTCATGACCCATGAACAGGGTGGGGTGTATCCTTTCCACCTCAAAATCAATACATGTCGTCTGGTAGATGTCCCTAATCAGAATCAGTCGAAGCCCGATCGATCCGACACAATTTAGTTGAGTGATCGCGCTAACAAACAAATTTCTCAAACAGTCCACCATTGTGCTTTCTCATGACCCATGAACACAGTAGAGTGTGTTCTATCCACCTCAAAATCAATAGGTGTTATCTGGGAGATGTCCCCGATCCGAATCAGTCAAAACTCGATCAATCCGACATGACTTAGTTGAGTTATCGTGTTAACAAAAAATATTTCTTAAATAGTCCACCGTCGTGCTTTCTCATGACCCATGGACAGGGTGGGGTGTGTCCTATCCACCTCAAAATCAATAGGTGTTGTCTGGGAGACGTCTCCGATCAGAATTAGTCAAAACCCGATCGATCCGACACGATTTAGTTAGTTAGAGTATAGTTGTGTTAACAAAAATAAATTCTCAAATAGACCCAAGGGGGGAGGTGGTGTGTGCTATCCACCTCAAAATAGATAGGTGTCGTCTGGGAGACGTCCCCGATCAGAATCAGTCAAAACCCGATCGATCCAACACGACTAAGTTGAGTTATCGTGCTAACAAGAAATGCCGACGACAGCGACGACGACACACACACAGCAAAAAATCTTTAAAAACAATTTATTTTTTTGGTTTTTAGGCCGAAAAACGAAAAATGAACCCAAAAAATAATTTTGCTTTTTCACTTCTTCTTTACACGATTACATTACTTTTCCGTTTATAGTGGAGTGCGGAAAAGTAAAATTAAGTAAGGTTATGGAAAGTAAAAAATAATGTTAATACACTAATTGTGAAGTGACATTATCCGTCAGTTTTGATATACAGGGTGGACCAGGATTTTCGTGACAAAGTTTGACAGTCGATAGGAAACATTTTTTTATGAAAAAAAAAATACATATAAACAAATTTCCTAAATTGCTTTGTTTTCGATATACAAGATGTTAAAGTTTTTTTAACAGTGTATTAACAATTTTTATTTTTAGAATAAATAACTAAAACTGAACTAAACAATAATTGAAAACATTAACAAAAACAGTTATAAAAAATTGTTCAAAATGGGAACCATTCTTTTCAATGTACAACTCGCATCGACACACAATAGACCGATTTAAATTAACTAGATGTGGTATTATTTCATTGCAACCGTTTCTTATGCGGTTAATAAGTTCATCTTGTGTGTTCAAACTATCTCTTTTAGAAAACTCCACACAAAAAAGTCTAACACGGTAATATCCGGAGACCGTGGTGGCCATGGAACTAGACCCCCTCTGCCAATCCATCTTTCCGGAAAATTATTGTCCAGCCAATTTCTAACATTCCTGCAAAAATTAGTGGGACAACCGTCAAGCTGAAACCATGCATTCTGTCTTAAAATTATCGGTATTTCGCTCCACATGTTCTGATATTCCGCTTCTAAAAATTGCTTTCTGCGTTTAAGCGTCGAGGTAAAAAGTAGGACCCAAACAAATTGTTGTTGTAAATCCCTATCCACACATTTACGCTAAATTCAGCTTGAAAATTTCGTGGAAAAATGGCGTGAGGATTTTCATGTTCCCACATTTTGGTTAATGAAATTAAGTATACCGCGGCGGGTAAAGCAGGACTTGTCAGTATGTTCAAAACATTCCTGAACTGAGTGAAGGACCCAGCGACAAAAGTCATTATTTTCTTTTCGGCTCCTGGATGTAAGCCTTGAATAGTTTGTGAAATTAACGCCTGTGATCTCGTCTTAGAGTACGAAGTACATTGGATTTAGAGGTGCGGAAAATACAAGAATCTATACGGGAACTTGTTGGATCTCTGTCAAACTCATTTGATATCCGTCGAGAAATTATTCTTTGTTGTAGCTTCTGGTTGGCAATATTTCGATCCCCATGTAAATTTCCTAAACCTTTCTCTATTAATTGCTGATAAACTCTTGTGAACACATTACGACTAGGATGTCTTCTCTGCGGATATCTCCTTCTGTATTCTCTAGCGGCCGTACTTGAGTTTCCATTAGCAAATCCATAGACAAAATGGATATCCGCTATTTCTCGATTTGAAAATCTAAACGGCATTTTGACACTACTGGACAAGTCTTATGTTAAAATTGTCAAAGGTTGCAATGAAAGCCAACGCTAACCAGGTGTGGCAAATATTAATTATCTCGAAAAGTGACAGAGAAAAAAATTATAAACTAAAGAAAAACATTAAACTTTAACACCTGGTATATCGAAAACAAAGCAATTTAGGAAATGTGTTTATATGGATTTTTTCTCATAAAAAATGTTTCCTATCAACTGTCAATGTTTGTCACGAAAAACTTGGTCCATCCTGTATAGATGACAATTATGATATACGTGTAAATTTAAATATTGTCAAATCATTCATGTTTCTTTTTATATTATCATGGGGCTTATCAGAGTCCAATATATTCATGAATATATTATAAAGAGAACGTGTAAATAATATCCAGGAGCTACAAGCTGGAACATAGCTGTATTTGGCACGATAACGCGTTATGGTGAGAAATATAATAAATGGATTCTGGGCCATTTGGACTACCCTATATCCTAGTCGTTAGTAGAGTTAAATCAACAGGAACTGTTCTAGATGTTCAGAAGCTAAATATTTGTCTGTCATTCAAAATCCATTTATACGAGAGAAACAATGTTTCAATGTCAATCGAAGTAAACGGAGCATATTTAAAACACGTGAAGTTTTTCAGAGAGATCACGTTTATAATATTGGTTTATGTAAAGTAAACCTCTTTACCCTTAAGGATCTGCAATAGCATGCAATATTCCAAATTCGGGAATGCTTTTAAAGACCATGTAAAACAAATTCTTCACACGGTCAACGGAGAGTCTTGATAACACTTGCGCATTGAGATCGAAGATAATGTTTAATGGATTAATTATTGCGTATTCAAGAAGATATGCTGCAGAAAGATTTTGATAGCATGAAAAGGCGTATAAATTTATGCATTGGATAAGATAGGAAACATTTCCAACAGTTATTTGAATTTAGTTGTTAATAAAAATGTTATATTCGAGTACTAAATAGATAAGAACAGATTTTCAAGTTTTTTAAAATTCGAATTTTAATCAATGACATGAAATTATAAATTTTCAAATAATTCTCCGATCCTAATTTACTTGATGCACATGACGTTGGTATTAAAAAGTTAAGCAACGGCTACAGTATTATGCATTATTTAATTGAGAGGCCGGTTGAGTTTATAAGTTTAGGAGTCTGTATATCAACAAAAGTTACACCAACTTAGGCAGGGTTTGGGTAGAGCATATACTATTGATCAACGTAACAAAGGATGTAAAACTTCAAGCATTATTTAACGTTAAAGAGAAGTTTATCAAAGAAAACTTACATGCATGCATTGTTTAACGTTAAAAAGAAGTTAATCAAGATAACTTACGACGAGTTAAGTTACAATTTAACCAAGATGGAAATAGCTTTTTTTGCAACGAAAATAAATTAAATTTAACATAATGATCATGCTAACACATAAATTTGCAATTTTTATATAACTGTTTATCACCCTTAGATAAATATTTGCCTGACCTATCTTGAATGAATTTATTTTAATTCGATTATGTTTGGCGCCAACATTTTTTCACTCACTGCAGGTGACTTGTGATTTATAGATTAATGGTTTACAAATACCACAAATCGGAAAGTTTGTCTCATGGTTAAAGTGATTGGAATTTTTTAGAACGTCTGTAGACTGCTAAATAGTTGTACAAGAATAGGAAATGGCTTGGGCTAGAAATTTTAATTGATCACAAATAACTCTTTACTGGTAGATAAGTTATGATATTTACTGGCAGGTAAGTTATATTCAACCATCACAGAACTGATTATATAAGTAACGAAGTATAACACTTATGTTTGAGAATTGATATATGTTTATAACACTTATGTTTGAGAATGAACGTATGTTTATAAGCTATATTTATGCTAGCTTTTGATACTAAGGGGTGGTCCAACCATAATGCACGATGTTAATTGTGAGTCACACCTTAACGTCAAGTTTTTTGCCTAACTTAATTTGACATTTCTTTGTTTCAGTGTTTGACAAATTCAACCATGGAGAGGTACATAATTGAGCAGAGCGTTAAGATTGTTGAAGCCTTTTACGAAAATGGGCGTTCAAATCAAAATGCATTTCGTGCACTTCGTGACTTTTTTGGTCAGCATAATCGACCAAATGTGTCCACAATCGGGAGAATTGTGCGCAAATGTCAGCAAACCGGGTCTGTAGGAAATGTGAAAACACCTGTGCATGCTCGCCCAGTTCGTTCTGCGGAAAACATTGCTGTTGTTCGCGATAGTGTAGCAGAAGAGCCGTCAACCTCGACTCGTCGTCGTGCCCAACAATTGAACATCTCACGAACATCACTGATGCGAATTTTGAATAAAGATTTGAATTTACACGCTTACAAGGTTCAATTAACTCAAGAGCTGAAGCCTACTGACCATTTCAAGCGTCGTCAATACGCCGAATGGTTGGTTGAACAGACAGAAGTGAATGGTGACTTTACAAAGAAAATCATCTTCAGCGACGAGGCACACTTTCACCTCAGTGGATTCGTTAACAAGCAGAATTACCGCATTTGGGCAAATGAGAATCCATGAGTGATTGTTGAAAAGCCGATGCATCCACAAAGAGTGACTGTTTGGTGCGGTTTATGGGCTGGCGGCGTCATCGGGCCGTACTTCTTCGAAAATGAGGTCGGCCAAGCAGTTACCGTGAATGGTGTTCGCTATCGCGAGATGATAACGGACTTCTTGTAGCCAGAAATTGAGGATATGGATCTAGACGATATGTGGTTCCAACAGGATGGTGCCACTTGCCACATAGCCAACGAAACAATGGCACTTTTGCGCGAGAAATTCAATGGCCGTGTTATCTCACGTCGTGGCGATGTTAATTGGCCGCCACGATCATGTGATTTGACACCGTTGGATCTTCTCTGAAATCTTCTTCTTTGGGGATATTTAAAAGAAAAAGTGTACGTCAATAAGCCAAGAACAATTCAAGAGCTAAAGGATGAGATAATTCGGCACATTAACGACATTGAACCTCAATTATGTCTCAAAGTCATTGAAAATATGGACCATCGGATAGAGGTATGCCACCGAAACCGTGGCGAGTATTTGGCCGATATTTTGTTTCACACATAATTGTCGTAGATCCTTCTATCATAATAAAAAATATTAAGATGATTCTCTGAAAACTTTTTGTTTTATTTACAATTAACATCGTGCGTTTTGGTTGGACCACCTTTTACATAATTATTAAGTAATTAATGTAATATTGTTACAAAAAACCTAGGGAATTAATTGAAAAGAAAAATAATACTCTATATAAAATTCTACAAAAGAACAAACACTTTTTTCTATGATCATTATTAGAATTATGTAAAATATGAGATATTAAAATGTAAAATAATTTTTTACATTTTTACATAATTTAAATAATATTTAAAATTTTTATGTATACATGTTTACATAATTTACCAAATGTCAAAATATGTTAAGCAATGGTGGCGACAGGGGTGGGCACGCCCACCCAGTGGCCCAACCTCTTATATAACAACACTATATCATATTCGCACACAAAATAATATATTTAACGCCCTCGCCCACCCTAAATATTTCCTGGCTATTTTCGCCCAACCGCAAAATAATGCTAGCGCCGCCACTGTATGTAAGGTTTGAAACTCGCAATGTAGTAAGGCATTTCAAATATGAAATAAATTTATTTTTCTGGTATCAGAAAACAATAACATTTTAATTCTTGGACAAAACTTAAGCCTCTGCTCATAATATTCCACATTTAGTATTTCTAAATTGATATCAGTGATTCTCTTAACAAATTTAAAACTCTTTATTCATACTAATACGAATTCACATATACTGATAGACTATTATCTATAAAAAAATCGTTAATTAATTTAGTCGCGACTGAATTAAAAATAAAGTAAAAATAAAAACTATCCACAAACCGATGTAACTTTATTGCTACATAAAATGTTAATACTAATGATATTCCTTACTTATAACAATAATACTTTTAATTATTAATTGTTGAAATTTTTGTTGGGACAGATTTGGGACTATAGATTTTTTCTGCTTCGCTTTAAATTTTATAACTTATTCCAATTTATTACATTAATTAGGGCACATCCATTACTTTTCGACGAAACTTTGCGCACTTGAATCAGCGATTTGGCTCATGATTTTTTATATGAAAGTATGTCTTAATATATGGGGTTTTCCAAAGTCTCAGCCTAATCAAGGCAAATTTGGCTTCAGGAGAATTTTTTTAAATTTTAAATCTAGCAATTTTCAAAAATGTATTTCTGTGAGTGTAGTTAACCGACTGATCTCAACCTTTTCGCATTTTTTTTTCACTGGACTCTCTATTTATCGAAAAAAATTATATTAAAGCTTAGATGCTATGCACGCTTTCGGGAGAAGATTTTAACTGATCCGTTAATTTCATAATATTTGATCATTTTTTAAAATACCGCTATTTGTACAAATTTTAAAATTATAAATTATATATGGGCTTATATTGTTTCGCTTGATTCATAGTTTAAAAATTAGTAAAAATTTTAAGTATCTAATAACTACACTTCGTAATATGACCTGTCGAATTTAATCGATTTTCGAAAAATAGCTATTTCAATTAGCTTCAACTTTGTTCTTTGAACTTCGAATTATTTTAAACTTTCACAAAAATTGACTTATTAGATTCTTAAAAAGCCCCAAAAATTGGAACTTCCGAATCGAGCCAGGATACGAAATTTTCAAATAACCTGAAAATCGTATTGTAACAACCGAGCAATTCATTTATTTTTAGACTCATTCATAATACTTTAGAAAGTACGTAAGTACAATTAATGATAATACTTTATTTCACATTATATTATTATCATAAAATATAACAAGATTTTATTTTAGTGGTTTTTTAGTATATTTATAAATTCAGTTGAACTACTTATATTACTTTTTCAAAATAAGTTACTTTCATTTTTCAACTGAATTTATAAACAAACGTTTCTGAAATACACTAAACAACCAATAAAATAAAACCTCGTTATATTTTATCATAATACTATAATGTAAAATAAAGTATTATCATTAATTGTATTTACTTCCTTGCTAAAGTATTATGAATGAGTCTAAAAATGAATGAATTGCTCGGTTGTTATAATACGATTTTCAGGTTATTTGAAAATTTGTAACTCGTATCCCGGCTCGTTTCACATTATTGACACAAAAAAAAGATTAATTGACTGTTTATTATTTAATTTTTTACTACAACGTCAAATAAAGCGATTTTATTTATTTACTTCTTTATCAAGTTTTCTTTTACTTGAAATTATTTTTGTTATAATGTACGCTTATGTTGGAACACCCGGTATGTCAAATGTAGGTTGTACGGCTAAGATTTTTTCTGATAATAAAGTTTAGTTACAATCATATGAAGAATACGGTTTTACTTTAAAATGTATTTCAGTGTATTTATTTCTTTGTCTACTATCAACTTACTGGCAGCGAATTATTTTCAAAAGATTCGGCCCCCATTTTTGCATACTTATCCGCCTACATTCGTTGTGACGTCAAAATAAATTATTAATACAGCTCACTTCAAGATGAGATCCTAAGGCTTCATAATATTAATTTTTTTATTCTATTCGTTTTCACTGTCTTATAGTAGCTGTGAAAAGGAAAAAAATATTTCGTTACAGAATACTCGTACAATATAACTTGAAAATATAATTAAGACTCTTATAATGGGGTGTTCGAAATTAAGATTCATGTATTTCCAGAGGTGGTCCTAGAGTTTGCAGTAATAAGTAAGAAAATTTTCTACAAATACGAGTATAGGTCCAAAAATACTTTCTAGAGGACAGTCTTTTAATATAAGACTTTCATTATGAGTGTTTACTAATTATATCCAGTATTATTGAGAATGCTAATTAAGATTTGGTATTTCCTGGTATTTGTATACGCAAATTGTTCAGTGGAAACTGAAATCTGATTCTATAATCAGATAATAATTGTTAATAATTCTGGACAATGTTTGGCATCTTAAGATATTCTCCAGACATTTCCTACAAAAATGGTACCCATTTTATACACCCTATGTATATGTACAATATTGGAGTCTAGAAATGGTGGAAGAGTAAATCATTTAAGGATGCGTCACGTATACTTCGTTGAGTCCCTTGTATGTTCTCGCTGGTCTTTCTAATTACTTACTTTAACTTACCGCTCATCGGTAGTGTACTAAGGAGGGCATATCAAAAAGAAATTAAACTCTTAACCCAGTACATAGAAAAACGTTTTGTGGACAATGTGTTTCAATGCATTGTGACATTAGCAAATTGATCCTGATAAACGGAAATGATTCTCTATCTCTACGGTTTGTGTAGAATTTAATTGTTTTGCTTGTCTCAATCACGGTCATGATAATACTTGAAAATTCCATCTGTGAATACATTAGTTATTCGCGACATTTCGCTTGCTATATACATATTATAGCCTGGTTATAGAAAATGCTTCAATTTAATAGCCTCACTCCACATATATCTCTGACATTGCCATATCCTTTGTTTGGTTACATACCAAGTAATTTGAGGCATACCATTGTAATCCTTTCTTAGATAAATATCCAGTGGTGGCAACCATAGCATTATCTCAATTATCTTTGTTAGTGTCGTTCACCTAGCTCAGACAAACAGCTCTTCCAGTTATGTTTAGACAAACAGCTCTTTGCACTTGACTAATTGCAAGTGTATTTACCATTTAGAAAAATTCATCCATTTATTAAAAATACGTTATGGAATCTTGACTAGTTAATAACAACAGTAAAATTAATATAAAGCCATATTTGGTAAAGTTAGTTGTCTTTCGTCATTCTTTGCATACACTCTTTGGATATTGCTATTGTCACGAACGCCTCGAACGATCCCGAACGCCGCGCGCTGGGAATATTCGAAACCTTGGGAGCGTGCAGTATTAACTTCCAGCGTGTTCTATACTAGAAGGTTTGCCAAAGTTCTTTGTCTAGAAACGCCTGGAGAAACGTTCCACTGCCTATATAAGAATTGTCGTCCGGCCAGCAGTTAGTTGAATTTGGACCGCGATAGTGAGCGATATACAGTGCGAAAGTGATATACAGTGCGAAAATTAGTTTATAAGTTAAAGTAGAAAGAAAGTTAGTTAGTTAGTTTGACTTGTGAATAGTTGAGTTGTAAATAAGTGTTCGAGAAATAAAGAACTTTCTAGTAAATTCGTTACACTATAATATATATAATTACCATAAAATTATGTTAGTTTTAGTCACTTAAATTTGCACCATGTTGTATGATGAATATACTCAATGAAGAAAAGTATACGCAGAGAAGCTTCCTTTTCTAGATTAAAATAGGTTGTTGATTAAACATAAAAGCTATGAGAAGACGTTGTTTGTAGAGAAATTGCTTTTATTATCTTCTTCTATGGATTAACCTCAATAACGCGTCCCTAATTTAATTGTGAGCATTTTTGCTCTCCAATTAAATTTTAACTAAAATCGTCTTTTTTGTTGCTCAATTATTTTAGTTCCGATAAGTCTGATAATTGGTCGTTAATGAAGCGAATACCGCCGCCGCAGCGCAGTTGAAATAAAGACAGAATCACAATTTAATTACGAATTAATTATGTCACATTCCATTATAACCGCTCCTTTGATCTCGGGAAAAGAAAGAATTATGAAAAAGAAATGAGCATAAGAGACTTACAATTCATGATTAAGACATAATTTACCATAAAAAAACTTCAATAGATAAAATCTTCAAAGGGAGACAATAAATCTCTGTGCGGAAGAAGCTTATTCCATTTTCTTTTTGTAAGTGAAACCCCGAACAAACATTTTCAGTGTTTATGTGGATTCTTACATTCTCCGTTGCCTTGTTTCAGTAGGGCATAGACAGTAGTACGGGGGCAAACTGATATTGCGGGTTTGACAATATAAGTCTTACACCGATATTCGTACGCATGCAATTTTATTTTTAAAATTACATCATGTTATGAGGAACCACTGATATTCAGTAAACCTAGCATCTTTTTATAAACAAAACAGTATTTGTCGGACAACTTTTTTATATAAATGATTATTTCCTAAAGTGGCGGATGGGACAAACGCTTTTTATTTTACGATTTGGATGTTTTTACGTTACGATTTGGGTATTGTCAAACGGCATAATTTCAACATTTATTTTAGTTGATTCTTTAAATAATTATTACCATCAAATTTACTAATTTAAAATTATATGGTTTGTATAATGATTCTTTGCGTGTGTGTCACAGGTGACAATCGTATAAATCAATCAACTGACATTTTTGAACAGTGTCGTGCTGAAAACACATTTTAGGATAACAGTCAGTTCCATACAAATCCGTCAACCTATGGCAAAGTAATGAAAAGGTTCTCCACAAAAACATTCAGTGGAAATGATATTTCCATCAAAATAAATGAAATAAATTTCAACAAAAATCAAAATGAATGGGAAAAAAATGAAATAAATTTTACAGAAATATTGAGACGCCAATGAATTAAATTATACAATAAAGCTAAGACTGTTATAATTGCATTTTGTTCAGCAAGTTATTGATTGTATATGCTGTACGTAGTTGATTGAAACATATGTCGCTAGACATACGTGCTGGTAACTGTGGCATATTGGCAACAATTGCGAGTGCTGTAGCACGTTATCCGTGCGTCGTCACTAAATTGATACACGCGCAAGGATCCATTATACAAATTGTATTTTGCTTTTCTACAATTTCTTTTATCTAACCTATACTCACGCTAATATAGTCATTACCGTACCGTATGTAAAATAATTATGCCTTTTCATATTCCTTAATTAAAAAGGAAGTTGTCATTAAAAAGATATCGAAGATGTCATATCTCCTACATAAATAACCCTGTACCCGTATGTATTAATTATATTATAAAAAATACGCAACTAATAATAAAATTTGACGGTTCTAAGAGTTTTTTTTTCCAAAAGCTACTCCTTGAATTTTTAACTAATTTTCGTTGAAAAAAGTAAAAAAAAATATATCAAAGTAATATTCATTAATTTTCAAAAGCACTGTATAATACAATATACTTATATAACTTGGAGGTATTCAGTACAATAGTAGAGGTCTAGTGGTTTGAAAGTGCGTATATTTGTGACTTTTCATATATTATGTAGAAATTGATTAGGAAAGTATACAAAGACGCAGTTCTCGTGAAATCTATGAGTTAATAAATTAAGTAAAAACTGAAAACGTATCGTTCGATCCGGCAACATTCGGGACGCGGAATTTGGAGGAGTAGTAGTTGAACATGTGATGAAACTTGAGCACGAGTTTGAACTCACTAGTGTATTTATGTGGTTGTCCATAGTGATTGTTTTCGTGACATAGTTTTTTTAGTGTGTGCTAAAAATGAGTGACACAAATTTCGAATAACGGTGTGCTATCGGTATAAGGTTTTGCTTCAGACTTGAATACAGTGTAACCGAAAAATTTTGCAAACTTCAGCAGGCCTACGGAGACAGTGTTTTGTCAAGGGTCCAGGCCTTTCGGTGGTTTAAGGCATTTTCATAAGGAAGAAAGTCGATTGAAGATGAACCTCTGATTTGCTTTTCGATAGCTAGGGAATCGTTCACAAAAAGTTTGTGCCTCAATGCCAAACGGTTAATCAACACTATTACCAACAGATTCTTGAAAAAAATCGAGAAAGGGTCATGCGTGTGAGACCAAACATCAAGAAGCAACTGCACATAGCAATTTCTGGTTTATTGAAATTCCTATGTGCAGTTGCTTCTTGATGTTTGGTCTCACACGCATGACCCTTTCTCGAATTTTGACCAGTAAAACATTCCCGTGGCTCCTCAGCCTCCTTATTAGTCCGATTTAAGTGCTTGTGGCTTTTCTTCTTGCCGAGATTGAAAAATCATCTCAAAGGGGCATCATTTTGGGACATTCGAAAATATTCAAATGGCAGTAACCGATCAATTGAAAACTATTCCAGTATCCGAGGTCCAGCACTGATATAAGGATTGGATAAACCGTTTCCGGTACTGTGTGGCTTAAAAGTGATTTTGAGGAAGATAATGTTGAATTGTAATTCTATTCGAAAGAACAAAAAATTAAACCAGTCTAATTCTTTAACTTACACATCTCGTACATCAACTCCATTAATGATATAGCTACCACATATGTAGGCCCTTAAACAGACGAGGGCTACACATTCACGGCTGTAAAGTTGACTAAAAGATCCTGAATAGATTATCTATTCAGGATCTTTTAGTCTTTGAGTTTGTTGAATCGTCGCATAAGGATTCGTTATCTACAGGAAATAAACAGAGAATATGCACGCTAAGTATAAAATAATGTCGCGACATGAATAATAAAGTTAACGGAAAATCCAAGGTCTGATTGTCTATGCTTGTAGAAGCTTTCAGTTTAACCCATAAAATATTCATTTGGCTGAAGAGGGATCCGCTTTACCGCCAGGAAACCTGAAGGAATACTATAGGCAACGGAATAAGACAATTTTATGTTTAAAACATATACACAAATTAGGACTGGTCCGTTTTTCTGCTAATTTATATCTAGCACTTCTCTAACACTTCATAATTCCTCATCCATAAAAGATTTGGCTGAGGAGAGTCCATAGCCAAAAGTAAAGTTTATAGTGATTTTGTTACATTTCACCTCACGGTTGGTTTGTTTGACCAAGCCTTAACACAAATGAAAGGATAAATACAATGAAAATATGGTATCAAGTATTTTAGAATTCACTTTTGCATGGCTGAGCGATACTCTATTTGTATACACAATTACAGGGTTACGGATCTCTATATCTAGAAAGTATCATACCTAAGTGACTAAATGCCCATTTAAGGAAAATTTTTTCCTTAACATTCTCCTCCAAGACATCCCAGACTTTTAAATAAAATAAGATACTTTAATCATCAATATTGAAGCTCATATTATCTGACGTTTTGTCAACCAAGTTGGCATCATCGAGAGATTATTAAAACTAGCTCTAATTTCTATTTATACCAAAAAACTTTATTTAGATTCAGTAAACTATTACAAATATTTTCCAGCTTCATGCATTGTTCATTAATAAACTGTAATAAATCTCTTGTCAAAGTAACTACTGTATTTTTCATTATACTCAGTGAACAGTGAGCGGATAAATCGTTACGATTTGCAATGCTACTCTTTATAACTACTTCAATTCATGGTTAGTGAACCATGAGAGTAATGAGGTAAATATTCGGTCCACTTTTCCATTAATGTCATCTTTCACCATATCAACCAAAACAACGGACTATTAGGTATGGAACCCCTATCTTTGTTTATGCTATTATCACACTTAGCTGTTTAAAACTTTCCATAGCATCTAATAGTCTGCTTTTGGTTATATCTACTTTTTACTAACACTATATTCCTAGAATCTATTCTATGATTGTTTTCGAAAGCATGTTGGGCAACGGACGATGTTTTTAATCTTCCATATTTCAAATGGGTCACATGCTCCTTAAACCCAGTTACGATTGCTCTTCTTGTCTACCCAATATACTTTTTACTGTAATATTGGTAATCTATTTCTTAAGCCCTGACCAACGAACCTAATTCATATGGATTTGCGATTGTGGTTGTATGTACAATATGTATGTATGTATGTTGGTGGTATGTGCAATTTTACGATTTTTGGAATCTTCTTCAAAGATCTAAAGATTTTAAATCTACGTTTTTCTTAACAAAACGTATAAATATAAATAATAGGCAGCATAAATGGAAATTAAAGGTAGTTCTAAACTAGTTTTAATTATATCTCGATGATGCCAACTTGGTTGATAAAACGTACGTCGAGAAATGTTAATGAGTGTAATATTTGTAATATTTCGGGTGTTCGTGGAAAACTGGTCAGATTTCTTTAAATTACCCGATAATATGAGTTTCAATATTGCCCATTTAAGTATATCATTTTATTTAAAAATTTGTGACGTCTTGGTGGAGAACGATAAGAAAAAAATTCTTAAATGGTCGTTTCTTCGTCACTTACATCGAAGGTTCCAGCCCCTTCCCAAGATCGGTTAATTCGCCTACAGCAATATCTAGAATAATGGTCAATAGTAAACTTCCTGCTAAGTTTTTCTATTAATTTCTCTACCTCGACTAACTTTTAAATTGACTTCCTCGACGGTGGATACTGATAAATCTAACGTACACTTCATACTTTTCATTCCATAACAAGTTTCTCGATGAAATATTAAATACACCTAGAATGAGTTAATGGTACAAAAACGTAAAAGGCCATTTTCAAATAGAAATTGCAGGAATTTGGTTGCCCACCTAGATATTTCCAAAATAGTTCACTTGTAAGCACTTTTCTTTTATTTAAAAATATGTAGTTTTACAGACCTTAGGAAAGTGTAAGATTTAGGTTTGTGTATACGTTAATTGCTAGGTATAATTTTGTGTTTATTATAATAATTTTGTCTACTATTTGTTTTCGTTAGTCAATTTTTATTTATATAATCAAAATTAACTCATTATTATTTTCTATAGATGCCGGAGTATTTGTAAGTGAACTTTTATCTTCTGTTTTTAGCGATGTTAGAAATGATTTGTTGTGTCTGCACATTTGGTATAAATAATATTTCCGGAATTAAATAGTCATATTTCATAACTTGCACTGTTTATTTGCAAAATATCAAAATGCATAAACTAGAAAATATATGATAAATATACATGATTGTACCTAATGAAGATATAAGTAAATAAGGTCGGCGAACACGGTATTTGCATTGAAGTGTTGACAGCCATTAGCTAGCGCGCAGTTTATTATAAATTATGTACATGTCGACTATAAGCGCCTTAGTAGCTTTTTTGTTTATGACCAAGTTAAGTGGTACAAGCAGGACTTAATTACTTACTTTCGCATGGGAATAACTCGGTATGTAATATTGTATTTAATTTGCAAGGAGCTTAATAAAATACTTCCGAGTTAAAATAGTCGAAATTAAGGTCTGGTTAGCTTTCGGTCTGTCAGTTTCTTCATTTACGTATATTTAAATATCAATAAATCGATCGTCTTGCTTTACACGAAAATTACTGACAAATTATGATTACGGCAATAAGTTGAATGAAGAATTAATGCAAACTCAATACAATATATAACAGAACTTTAATTTAAGGGGGTTTTCCCATCACCGTCATTATAAGAACTAATTGTAGTAAAACGGTTAAACCGATTTTAATAATAAACAGTTTTAAAACCTTAAAACGGACTCGAAATTGAGTGGCCGAGAAAAAATAAACCAACACATAAATACAGAATATGTGTTTTATGCGACAGTTTTACTTTTTTCAAATAGTTTACAATCGTGCTTTCTCATTACCCATGAATAGGGTGGGGTGTGTCCTATCCACCTCAAAATCAATAATTTCGTCTGGTAGACGTCCCTAATAAGAATCAGTCGAAACCCGATCGATTCGACACGATTTAATTGAGTGATCGTGCTAACAAACAAATTTCTCAAATAATCCACCATTGTGCCTTATTATGACCCATGAACATGGTAGAGTGTGTGCTATCCATCTCAAAATCAATAGGTGTAGTCTGGGAGATGTCTCAGATCCGAATCAGTCAAAACCCGATCGATTCGATAGGACTTAGTTGAGTTATCGTGTTAACAAAAAAAACTTCTCAACTAGTCTACCGTCGTGCTTTCTCATGACCCATAGACAGGGTGGGGGTGTCCTATCCACATCAAAATCAATAGGTGCCGTCTGGGAGACGTTTCCGATCAGAATCAGTCAAAACCCGATCGATCCGACACGATTTAGTTGAGTTATTGTATTAACAAAACAAATTTCTCAAATAGTCCACCATCGTGCTTTCTCATGACCCATGGACAGGGTGGGATGTGTCCTATCCACCTGAAAATCAATAGGTGTCGTCTGGGAGACGTTCCTGATCAGAATTAGTCAAAACCCGATCGATCCGACACGATTTAGTTGAATTATCGTGCTAATAAAAAAAATTTCTCAAATAGACCCAAGGGAGGGGTGGTGTGTGCTATCCACCTCGAAATCAATAGGTGTCGTCTGGGAGACATCTCCGATCAGAATCAGTCAAAGCCCGATCGATCCGACACGATTTAGTTGAATTATCGTGCTAACAAGAATAAATGCTGACGACAACGACGACACACACACCAAAATTTTTTTTAGAACCATTGTTTTAATTTTTAGGCCGAATAACGAAAAATAAACCCAAAAAAATTATTTTTTTACTTTTTCCTTACACGATTACATTACTTTTCCGCTTATAGAGGAGCGCGGAAAAGTGATAATGAATTGAAAAATACATTCTTTCAGGTTTTTATTTTATAATAAAATAATGGCGGCCGTCGACCCACGCCTCTTTATAGACTGCTCCAGTGGGCACACTTGCATTAAGTGCAGTTTTTCAGCGAATGGTATTATCTCAAATCAGAAAATAAACCATTTATATAAAATATAGGGTTACAGCTAAATCCTATCATAGAAGTTTTTTTAATTTTAATTTTACGCGATTTGGTGCAACTTTAAAGAAAAAATTACGATTTTCGCAACATATTTTCACTTTTAAATTGTTATTAAAAATTCAATTTTTGCAGTATCAAAAAAATCCTTTGGTAGGATATTGCAACATCAATTGTGAATATTTTAAGCCTATAATCATTAAAATCGGTTGCCTCGGGAAAACTACACTTAAGGTGTAAAATCGTAGTTTCGAGAAAAACGCGCACTTCGAAACTTGTCTGTACTAGCCGGCGTTCTAATTCTAAGCTAAACGGTCCTTCTGCTTCGGTAGAAGCAAATTATCTGCTGTATCAGCAGGTCCTTCTGCTTCATAATAATATTCTTTTACAGTATCAGATTTATTGATTTTATACGTTCTAAAAAATTTAAGGCAATCCATATAATGCAGGCTGCAAACGTTGTAAATTAATCCAAATTGCAACGAAACATATGAGGATATGATGGGGATTGAAGTAAATGAGATAACCGTGTATCAGTCTGCAAAAACGGTTAATGTGTACTCTTTATTTGACCTCATATCAGCTCTGGGTCGATTGTAATCCTTCCGTGATCTATTAATGCAAATATTATTTATACGTAATAAAATAAATTAAAATTTAGCATTCTCAATCTCACGTCATAGTCTATATACTGCTGGTGTTTGGATAATAATGAAATAGCTTATCGATTGCTTATACTATATGTAATCAGTTTTATATTTTAAAGAAATACATACCACAGTTTAATAAAACCCCTTTATTTCACCTGAATTCGTTAGTTCTAGTGTAATGTTCAGTGTAAATTAATTTTTCAAGAATGTATCTATCTACGAAACATATCTTATAGAGAAACATATAGTTTTTAACATAGACATTTGTTTATAGTAAATAGATTTTTGACTTTGCAGATATTTTGGAAATAACAAATGGAATTATATATTTAACAAATCTGTGAGTCAGCTAAAATGTGAAATTCGCTTTAAATTTTATTTTTATGTGCGTTTCTTATTATTCCAAAAATTAATTATGGCTATAAAATGAATACAATACATTATAAAGGGCGTTTTATAATTCGCTAACATAAATCAGTTCGACATTAATATGGATATAAATGTGTGGGTGCTACATAATTTAATAAATTTAAGTGTTTATGATTATGTGTGACATATACCGCGTGGTTTCATTTTGTTTTTATATATACGGCTCCATATTGCGACATGTATTCCGACTTTTTTTATATTATGAAAATATTACGAATACTATTACTTATTTTAACACATATTATTATAATAAGTAAATAAGAAATATACATTACATGATGCTATTGGAATATAACTAGAATTTCTTTCAGTTTTTTTAATTAGATGAATAGTTAAAATGAGATAGGTAATCATTTCACATCGACAATGAGAGAACAACATATTTCTAATAAAATACACTAAATTACAGCTAATCATAAATGCAGGTAGTCAAGAGTATATTCTCTATTTGGGTAAATTTTCTTTACCACAAATATATTTATTCATTATGAAGTTACGGCTTAACATAATTAAACAATTATTATTTTTCTTTCTCAATCTATCTATTATTGTAAACAAGATATATTTTTTGGAAAACACGATATGTTAATTTATATTTAAATATACATTAATTTGGGAAATTCCATTGCGCTGAGTAGGTATATATCAGATAATTAAAATATATTATAAGAGACAGCATTTTATATTGGGTTGATATAAGATAGTGGCAGTGATATAAGAGATATAAGACAAATGTCAGTTTAGACACGACAGTGTCTATACTGACTTAAATTTAATTCATGCTGAATCAAATCAAATTAATCATTTAAAATTGTACGTGTTATTTGACCTGTATGTTGCTTTTATATTCAATCAGGTGCATATTGAGGTAACATGTACTTACTTGTCTTTATAGTAGGTACCTAAATGTTATCGTATTATTATATTAAAATAACCACTTTCAAATAATGCAATACGTTAGTAGAAATTTAGGAAAAGAGATTATTTTAAAATATATACCACTTAAGTTTTTCTTTTCATTTTCCTTCTCATGTGCCTTTCAATGAGAATCACATATGAACTGAAATAAGTATATGATATTGATATTAAATTTACCATACTATTAATTTATTTAATATCAATCTAAATATTTTATCCAAGGATAACATTTGCTTCACATAAGCAACTTTATTATGGCATCACTACCTGCTACATATTAAACATTAACCGCTTAATTAACAGTTTTATTCCGAATGTGTTTCTCACCTAATAAATAAGAATATCAAATCCCGTGTGAAAAGATTGCAGCGATCAAGATTTGCTGATATATTATAAGTAATTATTTGTTTCAGAGAAACTTATATTTGTTTCGCCCTATCCAAAATAAGTACTGATTTGTTTTAACCATAATCCACTAATAATAAATAAATATTTTACCGAAAACAGACCGAAAACAACCGAAAATTTAAACATGTTATTTTCTTACGGAAAGGTCCTTCTAACCAAATCCCAACTAAAGGGAAATCCTAATTGAGGTTTTCATAATTCCAAGATTAAAAGAATGTGAACTCGTTTATTAAAACATGTAATTCCTTGGATATTTTCTAATGAAATTTTTGGAGTTATTTATTAAAGTTTAATATTACATTATTTCGATGTTGGCTAACTTAATAACTTTTATTTCTGTGACAGACAAGAAATAAATATTTAATGTGACCGATGTGATTTTTTTCAAATAGTCCACCATTCAGCTTTCTCATGACCCATGAACAGGGTGGGGTGTAAACCCACCCTGTTCCACTCACACACACACACACACACACACACACACACACACACACACACACACACACACACACACACACACACACACACACACACACACACACACACACACACACACACACACACACACACACACACACACACACACACACACACACACACACACACACACACACACACACACACACACACACACACACACACACACACACACACACACACACACACACACACACACACACACACACACACACACACACACACACACACACACACACACACACACACACACACACACACACACACACACACACACACACACACACACACACACACACACACACACACACACACACACACACACACACACACACACACACACACACACACACACACACACACACACACACACACACACACACACACACACACACACACACACACACACACACACACACACACACACACACACACACACACACACACACACACACACACACACATACACACATGCGCGCGCGCGCGCACACACAGACACGCAGACATACACAAAATGGTTTAAAAACCATTTTTTTTTGTTTTTAGTCAGAAAAACTAAAAATAAGCGCAAGAAAAAAAATAGTTTTTTTACACGATTACATTACTTTTCCGCGTATAGTGGAGTGCGGGAAAGTAAAAATTTCGTTGCGAGCTGTTGATATTCATAGACAGCATACGGATTTTACATAGTCGTTCGTAGTTAATGATCGATTTTTAATACAGATAATGTCCGCCAATATCGCAAGTTGCTAAATTAACGAATATATTGAAGTTGTAATGAACTGTTAAGAAGTTATAAGCGATCTACTCCGAGAAGTAATTTTATCGATGTATTTTACGTGTGCTAATATTCCTTAATTTATCTATATACAGTAGTTATCATCGCTTCTGATCATATCACATAACTAACATGATATTTATCTCTTGATATACAAATACAGGGTGGCCCATGAAGTTTTGGTCAATCGATATCTGGAAATCTATTTCAACGATAATTTTGAAAATTGGCGATGTTAAATGGCCGAAAGCGTTGCCTATTTGTAGCATAAAAGGACTTTATTTTACCTGCACATTACCGGTCACGTGACATCAACTTCAAAATTTTAAATGAGACACCCTGTATGTCATTACAATTTTGCGATAGTTTGTCTAATATCAATCTAATGATACCATTTTTGTCAAGTTTTTGTGGCACTACAGTAATGATAGACAACTGTTTATGAACGTTTCTTTATTTTTATTAAAAAAAAAACGTAGGTAGCTTAGAAACAAAAAAGTTGCCCTAGCAACAGAAAGAAATCACTACTTGTCAAGAGTTTCCAAGCAATGTGCAAGTGAATGTGAAATGTGCAGGTGAAATGAAGTCATTTTATGCCAAAAATGGGCAACGCTTTCGACTGTTTAACATCGCCAATTTTCAAAATTATTGTTCAAATAGGTTGCGAGATATCGACTGGCCAAAACTTCGTGGGCCACCCCGTATAAAATCAGAATAAAATACCAATGAAATTGATAGTTAGATACGAGAAACAACTGTAGATACAATATATGAAATGTCTCACTTAAGTATTACGGTTAGATTTTTATTTAAAATTATCGCAATTTTGTAGTCCTTATCTATTTCCAGTTAATTTACGAAATTGTGAACAGCATTTTACACAAACCTTAGAAGACTTAAGAATAGAAGCCGTGATCACTTTGTGATTCCTAATTCCTATGCTGCCATTGATCTCCAAGTCAAACTGTATAGTCCGTCTCCTTTGATATCTGCCGTCCCTAGGGATATCTGCCGCTATTGCTATCTCGTTATTGTCACTTTTCCTCTCCTTTTTTTGACCGCATAGGTTACCGAAACAGAACCACCCGTTATTCTCACTATTATCTTTGGCGTGCAACCGTGTAGAGGATCCAAAAGCGTCGTTTTTTGCCACGGCACCACCGCAGTATTCGCACACAGACATTTTTCACTAAATTCAGACAGTCAAATTACGGAATCCGCCATGAAATTAAAATAACAGGTGTTATCGCACCCGATAAGATAGGGCATTTATCGGCAATTTGTGTTCGCTATAAAACACCGAGTCTTGGTTTAAACTGTGTACAATACGAACTGTATCGATTAATGATAGATTACGAACTGAGGACGGGGGATTAGCGCATGTGCTACATTTAAAAAAAAATCTTAATTTTATTGATAAACTGTTTGTAGTACGATTATCTTATCAATGCTTAATATAATTTGGTGAATCAAGGCGCTTGAGTTAGACATTATGTTTCTTAAGGACTATCCTACTTATAGACTCAGCCAGCGCAAGCCACTCAATTAATGACTGTGGGCCTTCCATGTGTCTCTCGATTGAAGACACATTAAGTATTGAGTATTGGGAAGATGAAAGTAAGGTACAAGACGTCAACAATAATAAATAAACAGTTTTAAAACCTTAAAACGGACTTTTCCGCACGTAGAACATCTCTATCTCGAAATTGAGTGGCCGAGAGAAAATAAACCAACACATACTCATAAATGCAGATGTGTATTATGCGACAGTTTTATTTTTTTCATTGGCGACTGCTTCAGTGCCGTATCAATACGTTTGTCGAACGAACCATTTTTTTCTCATTCATTCGTATATATTCGTATATATATAGGCCGAATATATGTTTCCTTCGTTCAATGCAAAATCAGCAACACGTTAAATGTTTATGTTTAAAATCTCAGAATGAATATATACATTTACATCGTGCTTTCTCATGACCCATGGACAGGGTGGGGTGTGTCCTATCCACCTCAAAATCAATAGATGTCGTCGTCTGGTAGACGTCCCTAATCAGAATCAGTCGAAACTCGATCGACCCGACACGATTTAATTGAGTGATCGTGCTAACAAAAATAAAAAAAATATCATGTGCAGCACAGTACACGTGATAGAAGTGAATACTTCTTTAGAATAGAGAATTAGAGAGATTAAGAGTGAGAGTTTGAAAGAGAGAGAGAGAGAGAGAGAGAGAGAGAAAGGGAGAGGGATAATTTCAAAAGAAATATAACAATATAAAATTTGTGTAAAAAATATTCGGTTTATTCATTATCTACACTATCATTGGCTGGTGGTTCAATTGGTAATGCTGATATGATTGGTTTGTTATAACTAAAATATGAAATATATGTTCGAGATTCGATATTTTCTAGGTAACGTGTAAAAATTGCATCTATTGTTTTGTTGTTGATTCTTTGGGATTGTTATTTATAAGCAGACCAAATGTTTCTCGAAGAAAGTTAATCAACGTCAAAGAATCATTGGATCCGAAATTTACATTGAAATCTCCCTCGAGAATCAAACGGATTTTGTCTTCGCCTCTTCCAAGTGCATTTGCATCTGTGTGGCTGTAAACCAGTAGGGAGCAGTAAATGAAATATATTATATCTTCTAGATTTTAACAAGTTAAACGGTTCAAGGATATTATCAAATAATCACAGAACACAGATGTAAATAAAGTAAATAATTACAAAACACAATGATAAATATTCGGTACACACGCGTGCTGCTTCAGCAGTTAATATATAGCGTCTGGACGCGTACATCTATAACGCGCGCATGCGCGACAATCTATCTATCCTATTCTATCGCTTCGTACTTCGAGTTTATATCGCTCTCTCTTGCTCCACTCCCGTGTGGCGTCAGAGTTGTACGTACTGGCACGCATGCGCGTCATACTATATTTTCTTCTATTGCCTAGTATTCAATGAATACGTGGCTCTCTCTCTTGCTCGTACGATGCTTCCTAAACTATTCACCCTTCAAGCAACTTAGACCTTGGACTTAGCGTATGAGTGGGCGTTAAAGACGAAGGACTGCACAAAAGGGAGACGCGGATAGCCTAAACTGATATATATATATATATATATATATATATATATATATATATATATATATATATATATATATATATATATATATATATATATATATATATATATGATGTATAGCTCTCTTTCTCCTTCTCTCTAGGTTATATCTTTTTTCTCTCTCGTGTAACGAAATCTCGAAACGTACATTTTTTCCAATTCACTCTCCATTCTCGTCAAATATCAGAACGCCGCCAAAGAAGTATTCACTTCAAAAACTTCTCAAGTAGTCCACCATTGTGCTCTCTCACGACCCATGAACATGGTAGAGTGTGTTCTATCGACTTCAAAATCAATAGGTGTCGTCTGGGAGACGTCCAAACCTGATCGATCCAACATTATATAGTTGAGTTATCGTGATCAAGAAATTTTAATGCCGACAACAACGACAACGACAGCGATACACACAGACACAAATTTTGTAAAAATCATTTTTTATTTAGTTTTTAGGCCGAAAAACAAAAAATAAACGCTAGAAAGAATTTTTTTCCATTTTTTTTACACAATTACATTACTTTTCCGCTCTGATATAGTTGAGTGCGGAAAAGTAAAAGTGTAAGATTATCTAGTTATTCGTAGAAAAAAGAATGAGCCAGCATTCGGAGGCAAAAATATGCACTTTACACGCGGCCGGATCGAACTTTGTGTACATTCACATTCAATATATATTCATGGATATTCACTCTGCAAAGATCTCAATTCGACTGAGTAAGGACCAAGCAATTTTATGCGTACCTCGTGGGTGGTCCGATATCACAGTTTTGAGACTTATTCGTATTCTTGACGAGTATACGCATTGCAGCCTATATGGCTTATTGTGCTGTACTATTTCCTTATTCTGCTTAACCAGCTCAGTCGTTTGGACTAACACCTGAAGCACTGTCACTAAAAATTTTTTTGACTGATTCATGTCAGGTGAATAGCTACTGCTTTGACTATATCAGTAGAGACCGATAGCTTCACATTGCAAGCTAATGTAATAATAATAATAATAATAATAAAATAATAATATTAATAATAATAAGGAAATTACGCCAGAGAAAGGGAATTACGCCAGTCCCTGAGGGTGGTGCAGGAGTACACGCAAGCCATCGGGATGGAGTTCGGGTTGGACAAATGTGCACTGGTCCATCTCAAAAGAGGACGAAGCCGGGAATACGCAGAGGATGCGCAGCTCGTAGACGGAAGCATCTTACATCACTTAGATGCCGGAGAGTCGTACGCCTACTTGAGTGTTAAGCAACGCTTCACCCAAGAGGTAGGTGTCGTAAAAAATGCTCTCCGCGGCAAGTATAAGCACCGCCTCCGATAGATCTGGTCTTCAAAACTGCCGGGGAAGAACAAGGTGTCTACAACAAACATGCTTGCCGTTCCGATCCTTGTCTACTCCTTCGGAGTAGTCAAATGGACATAGGAGGAGCTGCGACAACTCGACGTAGTAACCCAAAAGAGGATGCATCTCAGTAGGAGTTTGCATCCTAGATCGTCCGTTCCACGGATAGCTCCACGACATCGCGGAGGCCGTGGACTTTTGAATTTGGAGTGTCTTTATGGTTCTGGACGGAGCCTGTAAAGTTATCAGGAGTTCGGATCCCCTTTCCCTCATGGTCCGAGATCACAAACATGCAGGGATAGGAGCATTTTTATTTAAGGCAGCACGTAGAGTAGCCGATGATCTCGGTCTCGTCTTCGATACCAAACGGGCCAATCACAACTCTGTCACTGAGTTGGAACCCGTTCGGTTAAAAAGCCCAAGTAAAAGCTGCAGAGCATTTAAGAGCTCTACAGCTTCACAAGGATAAGCCCATACACGGGGTCTTCTATAGGAATTCTGGGCTTATCCGAAAGACTGACCTTTGCTTTCTTAAAGTCAGCCGGGCTAAATTCAGAGACCAAGGGATTCATCATGGCTTGCCAAAATGGTGTATTTAACACGCTCGTCTATCGGAGTCGTGTCATAGGTATGGAGGTCCCTGATGTCAGCTGCAGGGCCTGCCGTAGGGCGCCGGAGACATTGATGCATTTACTGTCGGCTTGCTCGGTATATGCAATCTCGGCCTATATCCATAGACAAAATGCAGCGTTACGGGTGCTTTATTATCATTTAAGGCACTCGTATCAGATATACAAGACACCAGTGCTGCCTTATGCTCTGGGGGATATTGAGTCCGTTGTGGAAAACGAGAAGTGCCGAATACATTGGAACTATTCGTTTTCCACCGTCAGGCAAATACAAGCCAACAAGCCTGACGTAGTCCTCCTCGACCACCAACTCAGGACAATGTTCGTCATCGAGTTCTCGGCACCCGGTGATGGTAACATTGTTTTGAAAGAGGAGGAGAAACTGACAAAATATCGAGATTTAGTCTTCGAACTCCGTAGACTCTATCCGGACCATACTGTTAAATTTAAGGTACTGATTATAGGAGCCCTTAGTGGAGCGAGAGATACACTGCTTTCCGAATTAGCAATTTCCGAAGAGCATACCGGCATGCCGAAACTCGGCAGAAATCTTAGTCGGTCGCATGCAGAAGGCCGTAATTTTCGGCTCGCTTCGTCTACTCAGGGCACACGACTCGGCCCACTAATCACTAACCGAGCGGACGCGAGGAGTGATTGCTGGTATTACTTCTGTGTGAGTCGGAGCCACAAAAAGTGCTGGCTTTAAAAAAAAAAAAAATATATATATATATATATATATATATATATATATATATATATATATATATATATATATATATATATATATATATATATATATATATTGAATTAGAAATTAGGGAAATACAATACTTATCCCAATACAAAGGGCTAAGTTTAGCCATTGGGCTACTTTTACAGTTAACAATAAAATAAACAATATATTACATATACAGGTAGTTTGAGTTTGAGAGAATCAACTTACTAATACTTGTGCTTATACTAAGCATCTAATACAGATGTTGTACGTTACTGGATCAATTAATGGATGCAGAGTCAGCTTGAAATTGATAAATAAATCACACTAATACTTAAGAAAAATTCACATAGATAAAGATAAAAACATACATAATACAAAAAAGATATAAATGTATATAAAAACTACTAGCTATTTAAGAGAAGGACCTCAATTTTTTCTTAAATAATAAAGGCTACAAATATTTGCAATTGTTTGCAAAGGAAATTATGAAGTATAACTAAGTTGTATATAAATGATCTAAGAACAATAGTTTTTGAGTGCTCAGGCATATTTGAGGTATTTTTATTTCTAATATGAGCATTATGAAGTGTCTGTCTCAGTCACAATTTTTCTGTCAGGTAGTTTTCTTGATGGAAGTACATTTACTCTAAATGGTGAAGTTAATTGACATAATTGGCGTTTTGGGGCTGACAGCAGATTTCCAAGTGAATTTATTTTCCAGTGAATTAAATATAGAAATAATCATGCTCTTAATGAAACTGTGATGTTTGATTAAGAACATATTGAAAGCAAGAACAAAATCTAAAATTAATTTAATTTTACCTATACTTTAGAGAAATGGACCGGGAAGACATGAAGTATTTCATTACATCATTTCTTGATGGTACCTTGAGAATTGTTAAGTTAATGGTAGTACGAGCCCAATTACAAAACACATTGTTCCTGATTTCTTGAAGGTATTTTTATATTTCATTAAAACTAGGAACAAATAATTTTTTTTAAATTCCACACCGGGGACTATTACAGAATAAAATAGTTACTTTTATAAGTAAAATATGCAGTAATGGGAAAGGTGCTAAATAAACGACTTGTTAAATGTCACTCTTACCTACTTCTAAATCGTCTGCGAGTCTTGAATTCTTAACATTGCCGTGCCTCTGGCAACCTGAGAATTTATTAAGCTATTTGTGATATCTTCCTAATGTTTTCATGCAGTTTACTGATCCGAGCGTTACGGACTCGAGTCTAGTGGATATTAATATTATACGTGACAGGCGATAACCTTGTTTTTGTTCACATGTCTTTTGTGTCCCAGATTTACGGCTTGTTGAATTGCTTGTATTATAACAAAAAAGATTCTCATTTCAAAAACAGGTTAGCAGTATTTCTTCGTGTAAGTGCCTCTACACTTGATGAGCTTAATATGAAGTTCAGTTGCAATAGGGTGCTTGTTCTTACTTAGATAACATTGAAAACATATTGAGGCTTCTTAAACGTGATGTATGAGCTTATGAATAGATTTATATTTATTTAACCCAAGTGCATGATGAACTGAATGGCGAGAACTTAACTTGATGGAACTGGTTCTGTTGAAAATAGAAAGCATAATTATACACATACCGTAACCAATGAAGCTGGACAAATCGTACTTGGACATTTATAAGTTGATAGAATTGAATATAAAAGTATTAGATAGCTGCATCAGGAGTTCTATCCGTAAAGGGTGTTACACTAAGAGTGTAACATTTGAACTGCGCGCCGTTTTGGTTGTCAATGTCATGATTCGTAGGTCAATAATTGTGACAGGTCGATATAAGACAGATAGGAGTAGACCAAATTGGGTAGGAGCATCAACAAATAACACCGGAGATGTTAAAAGCAATTCGTGCATAGTTCGAACAACGATTGCGCTATATGCGAGTCCGTGGTGGCCATCTTGAACACTTAATTATATAAATAATATAAATTAATTATTTTGTTAAGTATCTACTGTCTTAATTAAATTATCGTTATTTTTTATGCTTTTATTTTCTTATTATCTATTTTTTATTTCTCATTTATCTCTCATTTCTGAATTTGTTGCCTATGTACGTAAAACTATTAATTATAATTATTTGGGTATTTATATTTAAATAAGCCATCCTGCAGTTACTTTTAATCTTTGGGATACAGTTGGACTCCGTCTGCTATTTAACGATACGTGCACGTATATATTGCATACGTCAACGATCAACTGGAGTACAAATATATCCGAGATAAATATAATGACGGGGATTTCCTATATCTCGTATGTACCAGTATATTAGGTATTGCTTTGTTTGCGTCAATCATGATGTGTGTTTATAAAAATGAGTGAACAATAGAAATTTGAAAATTAAAACATGCTTAACGATGACAAACTATTGAGGAACGATTATGGTAAGTGGGTTGATGATTTAACATTATAGAATAGTACAAGTAATATTAAGTGAACCGATATAGTTACCTAAATGAAAAAGATGTTTTGAATGTTACTGATAGTACATTGTCAGTTTGTAGATTCCACGTGTTAAGAGATTCCGTGTAGATTTCAATAATCATGATATGATGTATCAACTTTTGTTACTAACGATGGCAGTGAGTAGGCAAAAGTTCGATTTATTCGTATCAGCGAAAGTGAAAAGATCAAAATACAATATACAAAAATTCCAACAAGTTTCACCAAATATGGTTCCAAATTTGTTCACAAGCTATTGTGAATGTAATTCTATCAGAAATAAATAGGAGTCAAGTTTTATTATTAATGAAAAGATAATGCCTTTTCTTCTTTTATACACGAACTGGACTCACTTATTAGAATATTTTTTAAGTAATGCACGCTGATAAAGTAGAAATAAGTACGCTATTTCCAAGATATAGGTTCAAGTATGTATGCTACATATTGACTGAAAATTTGAACATGAAAAAGCTGTGGACAAGATGGGTGCCGCTATTATTCACAATGGAACAAAAACAGCGTCGCGTCATGAGAATGTTTTTATCGAGTGTTTAGCGAAGTTTCCCAGGAGTAAAGCCAAGTTTTTGTGTTTATTCATAGCAATGAATGAAACATGGGTCCATTACTTTACACCTGAGATGAAGGAACAGTCAAAACAATGGACTGAAAGGGTAGAGTCAGCTCCAAAGACGGTGAAGACATTTTCATCGGTAGGCAAGGTAATGGCATCAGTCTTTTTTTGGATGCGCGTTCTTTTGGAATAATTTTCTTTGATAATCATCAGAAAGGAAAAAATCAACGGCGAGTATTATGCGAACTTAGTGCAGTTTTTGAGTGATGAAGTCAAGAAAAAATTACCGCATTTGGCGAAAAATAAAGTTTTGTTTTATCAAGACAATGCATCAGGTCACACATCCGTTATGGCGATGGCCAAAATCAATGAGTTAAAGTTGGAATTACTTTCTCATGCACCCTATTCGCTAGATTTAGCCCCCTCGGATTATTTTTTGCTTCCAAACTTGAAAAATGGTTCGGTGGTAAAAGATTTGCCAACAGTGAAGAGCTGGAGTTTACGGTTGATGGCTATTTCGAGGAGCTCAACGATGCTTACCATAAACAGGGTATCGAAGCTATTGAACATCGCTGGGAAAAGTGTATCGAAGTAAAAGGAGGCTATGTAGAAAAGTAAAGACATTTTTTCCCAAAGTTATTTTGTTAGGACTACCCTCGTAATTTCTAGGTTTATGTTGACTTATAGTATCAGCTACAATGTTTTCAGATTTCAATAGATACGTGCTTTATAACTACTTTGAAGCAAGAGAAAAAAGGAAACACATTAATAAATTGCTCTCAACCGGGGATGGTTTTGGTATTTTTGTATCAAATTTTAACCAAAAAAATTGCTTAATTCATCTTAGCATTTCTACGCTGATGAGCAGTTAGTTCCATTCGAGATAAGACTGCCTTTTGAGTTTATATGGAAAATAAGGACATATATTAAAAATTTGGGCTTTGACTGATTATGGATTCACGTATACAACAAGTATGCAAGTATATTTAGGCAAATTATTTTACAAAAAAAGAAATAATAAATTAAAGATGTTTATTTATTATAGAATTCATGACAAGGAAGGAAACATACCACCAGGGAAGTCGACGACCGTGGCTAGTTACGTACTTGGTAAACAATTTATCTGAAGGATATGGAATTACTATGAATAAATAACTTTCTAGTTGTTTTAGTCGATCAACATTTAGAAAAAAATAGTACTTAGCGAAATAAGGTTTGGTACTTTGTCTATAAATAAACCGCATATTTCGAATAACAGTTCCTGCACGAAGAAGGGTTCTTCACGCACCTTTATATTTATAAAAAAATAGTTTCTTACGTACCAAAGATAAATTCAGCGGAAGATGATTATAAACCTGGTAGTAGATTATAAATAATGGGTGTAGTAGTAGTATATACAATTAATAAACCGGAAAAAATGACTTCAATGCCCATGAACTTTGGATGTTAAAAAATCTAGATCGGAAGACAATTGTTTGGATGATGTAAGAATATTTCGGTTGCAGTCTGGACAAGACTTAATTACGAATAATACGAACAGTTTAATTGGTAGATAAAGACGATGAATTCCAACGTAAAACAATACACGACAATTATCTTCGCAGATCTGAATACAATAATGGAACAACTTTCTCCCGTTATTACCAGACTGCATTATACTCATTTAATAGGAATAAAGACAGGAAATCTTGGAAGTTTTGTATTCAGTTTATTTACTATGGATAATTATTAAATCTCTTTCCATTTGAGCATCTTAAAATGGTTTTAATATTAGTCCAGTGAAATGATTACTGTTACACAGAGACGATACAGAAATATAAATATTTCTTCAGATAATCTTCAGATAAATGATTCTTCAGATAATCAAATAAATACACAGTATTATAAGATTCACATTCAGTGACGATGCCTTAATTTTAAGAAAATTACTAGATGGAGTTCAGCGAATTTATAAACTATAAAATAACTGCCTAAATGGATACACAAAGCCACGTGACTTAAAAATTGATGAATAGATTGTAGTTTATAACAGAACTAACAGTTTCTGCCATCTCTGGTAGTTTCCGTAGTTTTTTGTACACCTGTTAAATTTGTACACATTCCTGCCGTGTTCCTGTTCCATAATATGAACTCCTGGACAAAATTAACGCATCAGTGAAATTTCACATTACTCTTTTTATTTTTTCGAAGTTTTAAATCATAGTATCTACATGATATTATAATTAAATGATATCAACCAATGTTGATTATCATGATATCAACAAACAAATTAGAATGGTAATACTGGCAGAAAACATGAATAAATAACGGAAAGGTAACAATAATGTCAAATTCAATAAAAATGATGTTAAATTTGAGGTGAAATTAAATCGTAAGAATCTTAATTCAGTGACATGTAGATCCTTCTCTAGCTCTTATCACTGCTTCCATTCGCCTAACATGCTCTTGATCAAGTGGTTTCCTGAGGAATATTCTCCCATTCGACAACTTGTTCGAGTTCTCTAAGAGTCATAGGGGCAGGTATTTGGCGTCGACCGAATCGTTTTAGTGCATCTGATAAATATGGTTCTATGAGGTTCTATCATATCTAGGATTTTTTGGCCAGTTCAAAATTGGAATATTCACAAATCAAAGGTACATACCTCTCTAACAATGTGTTTCCGGGAGTTATCCTGCATAAAAATGAAATTATTCCCGATAAACGAGATAAATGACATCAGATGTTCTTCTACGATGTTTTCTACGTAGAAATGTACAAATCCGTGCGACCATCGAAACAAATTCCTCTCCAGAACATCCACCAAAAAATATAATCCTTCGAAAGATATTGCCGGCAGCAAACCACTCTCCTGGCCTCCATCAGACTCGTTGAGGTCCATCTGCTGAATTAAGACTCATTTTTCTTTCGTAAAGAAGAAACAAAACTCGCTTCCAGTCATCAGTGGTCCAATTTACGTGTTCTCTTGCAGTCTAGTAACTCTATGTTCTTTATGTGAGCAGTAGTATAATAGCTGGTCTTTTACTATTCAATGCTTCTTCATTAAGCCTTATCCTGGCTATTCGTCTAGAAATTGCTACATTTCGAGCTGCTGCTCTGGTTCTGCTTAGCTCTAAAGTGGCAGAATGTCTATTTCTTAAAGCGACTTACATGAGATGCTCATCTCTGGCATCTATAGACTTCTTATGACGTTGTCCTGAGGTTCTACACTAACTCTCAAGTTAATTGAAATGTTTAACTGTTCGACCAATTGTTGATTTTCTAACTCCTAATAAATTGATCACACATCGCTGGCTACGTCCCTCGTTAACCAGAGTTACCGCTTGCACTGTTGCATCTGCTCTTAAGTTGCGTGGACGATTCATTTCTTCTACTCTAACTGTACTCGACAAAATATTTCATTCACTTAAATTAAAATAAATCACTAGTGTACCGGGTTAGTCACCTAAAATTAACCCCCCCTTTATTTCTCTTAATTTCAATCGACTCGAAAAATTCAAAGAAGGTTTTTACATGATTTTTTACAAATTCTTTTAATATTTAAACAAATTTTCAAAAACTCTGCAAATTGAAAGGAGGCGAACATTTCTTTATTTTTTTTAAATGGAACACCCTGTATTTTTTTTACGTAAAAAAGTTACCCACAGTCTTTTTATCACAAAAATATATAATTGTTGTATCTTGGTAAGTATAGTTCTTGAGATACTCATACAAATATATAGTCACATCACAGGAATAAGTTTAACATAAGACCATAAATCAGGAGAGCTATGAATCGAAATGATTTAAAGAAGTAATAATGCTTCGCTTGACAGTTATGTTATGTTTGACTTATGTTTGATTGTTATATTATTAATACGCTTTAAGTTAAGTTTTAATACACTTGTTAATATATCTAATATATTGATATGGGATCTTCATTAATCGAAAGGAAAGAAATATTAGAAATTTACTTAACCAGCAATAAAAACAAATTTATAGTTAAAAGAGAATATGCAAGAAAATATCCTGAAAGACGGGTTTCTTCCAAGAACACTTTCTCTAATATTTATCTATTTATATGACAGCGAATCCTTAAAAGATAAGAAACGAGAAAGAAAGAAGCCCAAAACAGGAGAAGATTTGGAAATGGACGTTTTACTTTTTTTTACCGAACACCCCAATAAATCTACTAACGCTGCTGCAGAAAAATTTAATATTTCTCAAGCAAGTATAAGACGTATATTAAAACTTCACAAATATAAGCCTTATAGTATTTTGCCAGTTCAGCTTTTAACTGAAAATAACTTTGCCGACAGAAGAGCTTTTTGTAGAGAGATGACTGAGAGAGCAGAAAACGACAATAACTTTTTAAAAAACTTACTTTGGACCGATGAAAGTAGCTTTTCCACGGCTGGACTTTTTAATAGGAAAAATGCACATTATTGGGCGCCCGCAAATCCACATATTATAAAAAAGATAAAAACCCAAGGATATAATACAGTACATGTGTGGTGCGGTATACATGTATTCATCAAAATACAATTGTGGGTCCCGTATTCATTAATGGGTCCTTGAATGCAGTTCAGTATTTGAATATTCTTCGGAGTGAAGTAGAGAACTATTTAGATAATATTCCCCTTGCAACCAGGAACTCTGTTATTTGGCAACAGGATGGTGCTCCTCCACACTCTGTACGGAACGTAACGGAATATTTAAATGACAAATATCTATTTTGGATAGGAAGATACGGTCCTATACATTGGCCTGCTAATAGCCCAGACTTGAGTTCTTTGGACTTCTTTTTGTGGGGAACACTAAAACAAAACATATACGAAAATTCGGTATATAATAACTCGGATGAGTTGAAGGACTATATCAGTCAAGAAATAGAAAATTTGCGGCAAAATATTCATTTATATGAAAACGTTAGAAATGAATTTATTAAAAGATGCCAACTGTGCCTTGATAGAAACGGAGGATACGTGGAGAACATATAAATATGTTTAATTTTAATAAAGTTCATTGGTTTTATGTTATTTATTGTTGCGCATTGTTTTTTTTTTATCTTTATTTCGTTATTTATGTTTTGTGTTCATTAAACTTTGTTGTTGTCATTTTAATAAAGGTTTATTTGTTTATTATAATTATTATGTGTTGCCGCATCAAAGAATTTTCATACTTTTTTTCTTAAAAAAACAAGATGTGTCGTTATATCTCAGAAACATAGCTCTCCTGATTTATGGTATTATGCCAAACTTATTCCTGTGATATAACTATATATTTGTATGAATATCTCAAGAACTATACTTACCAAGATACAATAATTATATATTTTTGTGATCAGAAAGCTGTGGGTAATTTTTTTAAGTAAAAAATACAGGGTGTTCCATTAAAAAAAAATAAAAAATTGTTCGCCCTCTTTCAATTTGCAGAGTTTTTGAAAATGTTTTTAAATATTCAAAAAATTTATAAAAAATCATGTAAAATCCTTGTTTGAATTTTTCGATTTGATTGAAATTAAGAGAAATAAAGGGGGGTCAATTTTAGGTGACTAACCCTGTACAACAACTGAATTTATTGATTTTTACAAATCTCTTTATACAGTGTTAAAGTGTATTATTAACAAACAATTACAAAATGTTACTTTACGTCTCTCAAACAATTGCAGTTGTTTATCAGTAGTAATAGAGGATATCCTAGGCCACCTACATAAAATATTTAAGGGTTTAAATCTTCGAAAAATTATAAGAAATAACGAAAAGTTATACTGATGCGTTTGTTCAGAAGAGTAGTAAGGAATATTAACTAGAAAAAGTTATGTGCGATGAAGTTAATTTATTTCATCAGTTTACGAGACGACCGAATTTATGTGGCCATTTATAGAAGTATTAAAACACAGTTCTGTTCTGCATGCCAGTCGATGCCGGAGGCTCACGTGTGCGCGATGTAGCGAAAATAACAGACTATCACGGCGAGATCTGAGCCAGCCGAGAAAGGGATATACAGAGGGGGTTAGCGGAATCTTCCAATTTCCAAGCTATCCAGGCTTCGGATACGTTAAAATATTTCAATCAGCCCTGAAACCTCGAAAGAACTCCTTCCGCCACCAATTTTCCGTGGGGAGCCCAGATTAAAATTTATGCCTCAGACGACATTGTGTCTGAGGTGGCTTAATGGAAATGGGTTCATTGGAAGCTATGCACGAACAATAATTTATTTCGTTGTAAAATTAGGAACAGGGTATGTACAAGTAGGCTTGCAGGATTAGATTTCGTTTGAATTATCGTACGCGATGTGGCAATTTCGATGGAACCTGTGATACCATACCGAGGCTTCTGCGATATTTTTCTAAGCTAAAAAAATGACTCGGCTTTTAATTACAGTAGTGATTTGGATATATACGGGTGTCGTCATTATTGTTCACAAATCACGTGATCTCTTAGTTTCTTTTAGATAAACTCCTGGTCTACAATTAGACTAAACATTTATATTTACGTAGCCTTTAAATCTCCTCTTTCAGATCCTAAAATAATAAAAACTCTTAAGATAAGAGAAATATATCAAATTATATAGCAATTTATTTTATTTTATTACAATTATAATTTTGTTCGTTTACTGAAATTGAAACTTTCCAGTTTTAATAGTCTTGTGACTATAAGATTTTAATTATATGTATTATTCATTTAAATAACATTATTAGCCATAAATTATCATATAATTATTACAATAATTTTAAGCGTCTTATTTCAAAAGTAGGCAGGTATATACAAAGTTTACCTTTTACGTTATTATCTTTTTTAAATAATTCTATTTTGCATCTGTATACAATAAATTTTACAATCGTTTAAATGATAATTACAAGAAACACCATATTCCCTATCTAATATTATTTAATAAGTAAAAAAGAATTGTAAAATTTAAAATTGTTTACTAGCCACAATTAAAAAAATAATAAAACTCTGACACCTAATAAATTAATATTTTGCAATCATATCAATGGTCAATCATAGAAATGGTTAATTAATTTCTTTAACATTTTCGGTCTTCTAGATTAACGTACTCCTACCCAATAAATTAATATTTTGCAATGGCCTTTTCGGATACTAAAACAGTTAATAATTTCTACAGTTAGTACTTATAAGTAGATAAATATGCTACTTTTCTTGTTTGAATTGTCTACTCTTTAAATCCTTCTTAATGGTATATTTCATTTGTTTGGAGAAGATCGTCAACATACCTCAAAAAAATTTAATCATATCAATGGTCAATCATAGAAATGGTTAATTGATTTCTGTAACATTTTCGGTCTTCTAGATTAACGTAATTGTACTTTCAAAATAGTTAGAACGAATGCACAGCGTACATAAAATATCTATGGTTGAGATGGATCCACAATTCTTTTTTATCTATACTAAGTTCATTAATCATTAAAAAATTGATAAAATGAATTTACTAATAATATTAAATCTTAATCTGAATCTTAAAAACTAAATTGTTTTAAAACTTTAAAACAGACTTTTCCGTACGTAGAACAACTCTATCTCGAAATTGAGTGGCCGAGAAAAAATAAACCAACACATAAATGCAAAATATGTGTTTTATGCGACCGTTTTACTTTTTTCAAATAGTTCACCCTCGTGCTTTCTCATGACCCATGAACAGTGTGGGGTGTATTCTATCCACCTCAAAATCAATAGATGTCATCTGGTAGACGTCCCTAATCAGAATCAGTCGAAACCCGATCGATCCGACACTATTTAATTGAGTGATTGTGCTAATAAACAAATTTCTCAAATAGTACAACATTGTGCTTTCTCATGACCCATGAACATGGTAGAGTGTGTTCTATCCACCTCAAAATCAATAGGTGTCATCTGGGAGACGACGAGACGTCCCCGATCCGAATCAGTCAAAACCCGATCGATCCGACATGACTTAGTTGAGTTATCGTGTTAACAAAACAAATTTCTCAAATAGTCCATCATTGTGCTTTCTTATATACCCATGGACAGGGTGGGGTGTGTCCTATCCACCTCAAAATCAATAGGTGTCGTCTGGGAGACGTCTCCGATCAGAATCAGTCAAAATCCGATCGATTCGACACGATTTGGTTGAGTTATCGTGCTAACAAGAATAAATACCGACAACGACGACAAACACAGCAAAAAAATTTTATAAACCATTTTTTTTTAGTTTTTATGCCGAAAAACGAAAAATAAAACCAGAATTTTTTTCACTTTTTCTTTACAATATTACATTACTTCTCCGCTTATAGTGGAGTGCGGAAAAGTAATAGTTATCTGGTTGTTTAGTTTTAAATAGAATACCCTGTAGTTAGTCTTAATCTTTAGATTGTAATTGTATTCCGTCTGGTATTTAATGACATGTGTATGTATATTTTGCAAATATCAACGATCAATTGGAGTACAAAAAATATACACCAGATAAATATAATCATGGGGATTTCCTGTATTTCGTATGTATTAACATATTAGGTATAGCTTTGTTTACGTCAATTGTAATGTGTGTTTATAAAAATGGGTGAACCATGTAAATTTCACAATGAAAATATGCTTGCCGATTCGACACTCTTACTGTTGATAATACTAGAAATAAAGCATTATGATAGTTATGTTGATGATTTAGTATTAGTGACTAATGCAAATGATATCACAGTAACCGATAAACTGACTGATTGTGAGAGCAAAGAAAAAGACGTTTTGCAAGTTACTGATAATAATATAGTCAATAATGTTATCAGTCTGCAGATTCTATTAACGTATTTAGTCCATGAAATTTTACATGCATTATATACTACAGAGATGCTCTTATTATCCTCACTCATGATACTGAAAAGTGTCGACAAGAAAGGCATAACACTATTATTGCCTTTTTAAAGGAAGGACTCCCTTTACTCTCATAAACCGCACGCCGCTGATCGAACCAGATAATTACTTCACAATCCCTTGACATGATTAGCGGACTGAGATTGGTTAGTATACATCTCAGAATCACTGAATTATATTAGATTTCCGAAAATAAGATATGATTCATGTTACCATTTCAAAGAGATTTATTTTAAAACCTCTTTAAAAACGAGTAAGCTTCAAAACGCATCATAAATTTCAAAAGTAATTAATTTATTTACACCTATTTTTCAAGAACATTTAGTAGTTTTGTTAATATGAGGGGGTACCCAAAAGAAACAGAATTGATGTGGTGGGCCGAGTTTTTGTAGTACCGCATTCTGCTGCTGGGAGCGTATAGAGCTACGAGTCCCGAATCAGTAAGCCAAGAATCGTAGTCGCTAAAGAATATTCTGCTTGGCTTGTGTGAATTTCTTAGTGAAAATTCTCGTGAACAGCGCGAATATTTTTGACCAAAAATGGCATTCGTCGCCTGTGATGACCTTGGAAAAAAGTTTGGATAAGTTCGGAACTCTTTTTTTAAAGCAGAAGATGCTTCCACGTAACCTCGTTTTTGTTCTGCAATCAGCAGTCGAGGTACGAATCATCCCCAAATCTTCGTCTATTTAAAATCCGCTGAATTGAACTCCAAGTCACTACAGACAACTCCACAACTTCGTTAGTGGTCCGTCGTCGACCTTCCAGGATGATTTCGCGAATTTCTTCAACATTTTTATCGGTTTAAGCCGTGGAAGGGCGACCAAAGTGAGGTTTGTCATCAACTGACATTTCATCTCTTTTTAAACGGGAAAATTACTCAAACACTTGAGTTTTCCCAATAGCATTATCCTTGTGTTCTGCGCGCTGTTCACGGAATCTTCGTTAGCGACGATGCTTGACTTACTGACACGGAAATGGTAGCTCTATACGCTCCTAGCGGCAGAACGCGGTACTACAAAAACTCCGTCCACCACAACATCAGTTCAGTTACTCTTCTGTACCCCCTCATATATCTCAGAATATTTTAATTATGTTAGATTTCCTGAAGTAAAATATGATTTAAGTCACCATTTCGAAAAGATTTATTTTAAAGCCTTATTAAACAGTCAAGTAAGCTTCAAATCGCAATATAAATTTCAAAAGTAATTACTTTATTTACACCTATTACCCAAAAACTTCTAGTATTTTTGTTAATAGTTCTGTTTTCGATTCTAACTTGTACTGTAAGCCCAAAGAATAAATTTTAAATATTATTTATCGTTGCATCCTAATTACATTTAACAAACGCTTAGCAGAAACTAAGTTTTAATCTTTAATTTTCCGCCTAACTAAAGTTTCAGTGACACAGTATCGCTTTAAATAAGCCTGTTGCTTTCGGTAAATGCCCGCTGTAATAAGTTTTGTCTACAGACATAAGCTCGTTATAAGCTCAATATAAAAGCCCGCCTAACTTGTCAGCTGGTAATATGTCTATTAATGTTCAATATCGTTTACATGGTGACAAAGGAGTTTTATGAAGAACAGTACTGTGCTATAAATGGTATGGGCTTTAATCACTGTCTTTTAACGTTTTGCGTTTATTAGACGGCATGCTATACATATTTCGTTTAGAGGTATTCTCTTTTAAGGTGACGTTAAGTTTTTTGCTCACTTATTTTTTATGACACAAAATACCTTCTAAGTAATTAAAATGTCTATAGGTAATGTATTCACCAACTTGAGCTACGTATATTATACAGTGTACGTCCAACATAGAGTAACATGAGGAGTTGTATCACTCCACTACCTTACTTTCTCAATATTCACATTATCATTTAAGAAAACCGTGGATTCATCGATAAAATATATATTTTTTTAAATATGCCATTATTGTCGACAGCGATATATAATTATCCATGCATATAGAAGAATATGTAGAATACATATGAGAATTTTGACTTTATGTCGAGTAACTATAAAGGTTTTAAGAATTGCGTAACATTAATGTTAAAATCTTATGTTTAAATCTGCAGGCTTTCATTTGGAAAATAAATAAATAGTTAGATGAATCCCACAAGATTTCTCTAAAAACAGTTAACAGTTAAGAACAGTCTTGTAAGAAGACAAGTAATATTCTCAGCAATGTTTCTATATAAACTAAACAACAATGTTAGTGATTGCCTGTGTTTTCCCTTTTGTATTAATTATTGTATTCTTGAAATAAACTCAAAATAAACAATTTTAAAACCTTAAAACGGACTTTTCCGCACGTAAAACATCTTTATCTCGAAATTGAGTGGCCGAGAAAAAATAAACCAACACATAAACGCAGAATGTGTGTTTTATGCGACAGTTTTACTTTTTTCAAATTGTCCACTATCATGCTTTCTCATGACCCATCGACAGGGTGGGGTGTGTCCTATCCACCTCAACATCAATAGATGTCGTCTGGTAGACGTCCCTAATCAGAACCAGTTGAAACCCGATCGATCCGACACGATTTAATTGAGTGATCGTGCTAGCAAAAACAATTTCTCATCATAATAGTCCACCATTGTGCTTCCTCATGACCCATGAACATGGCATAGTGTGTTCTATCCACCTCAAAATCAATAGATGTCGTCTGGGAGACATCCCCGATCAAAATCAGTCAAAACCCGATAGATTCGACACGATTTAGTTGAGTTATCGTGCTAACAAGAATAAATGCCGTCGACAACGGCACATACACAGCAAAAATTTTTTAAAAACCATTTTTTTTGTCCTTAGGCCGAAAAACGAAAAACAAACCCAAAAAAAATTTTCTTTAAGTTCTCTTTACACGATTACATTAATTTTGTGCGTATAGTGGAGTGCAAAAAATTAATAAATAAATAGATGAATCCCACAAGATTTCTCTAAAAACAGTTAACAGTTTAGAACAGTCTTATAATATGACGAGTAATATTCTCAACAATGTTTCTACATAAACTAAACAACAATGGTACTGACTGCCTGTGTTTTCTATTTTGTATTAATTATTGTATTCGTGAAATAAACTCAAAATAAACAGTTTTAAAACTTTAAAACGGACTTTTCCGCACGTAGAACATCTCTATCTCGACATTGAGTGGCGGAGAAAAAATAAATCAACACATAAATATAGAATATGTGTTTTATGAGACAGTTTTATTTTTTTCAAATAGTCCACGCTCGTGCTCTCTCATGACCCATGGACAGGGTGGGGTGTGTCCTATCCACCTCAAAATCAATAGATCTCATCTGGGAGACGTCCTCGATCAGAATCAGTCAAAACCCGATCGATCCAACACGATTTAGTTGAGTTATCGTGCTAACAAAAAAAATTTCTCAAGTGGTCCACCATCGTGCTTTCTCATGACCCATGGACAGGGTGAGGTGTGTCCTATCCACCTCAAAATCAATACATGTCGTCTGGTAGATGTATCAGAATCAGTCGAAACCCGATCGATTCGACACGATTTATTTGAGTGATCGTGCTAACAAAAAAATTTCTCAAATCGTCCGCCATTGTACTTTCTCATGACCCATGTAGATGGTAGAGTGTGTTCTATCCACCTCAAAATCAATAAGTGTCGTCTGGGAGATGTCCCCAATCAGAATCAGTTAAAACCCGATCGATCCGACACGATTTAGTTGAGTTATCGTGCTAACAAGAATAAATGCCGGCGACAACGACATACACACAGCAAAATTTTTTTAAAAACCATTTCTTTTGGTTTTTAGGCGGAAAAACGAAAAATAAACGCAAAAAAAATTTAGTTTTTTCACTTCTTCTTTACACGATTACATTACTTTTCCGCGTATAGTGGAGTGCGGAAAAGTAAAATGGAATTTATTTCACCTTCCCACTTCTCGAACAAATATATTGCAGTCGTCTCTTTTGTGTCATTTTTTTTTTTTTTTGAGTTAAAATAACATTGAGTGATAATATAGTCTGGATATATTTTATTATAATATCAAAATATATTCACTCACCTCCTTAAATTCTTAGTTTTTGATTTGAATGTTATAATCTTCTTATATTTTCTTCGTTAGGTATATTTCATAAACATTTTAGTGCATTTACTTGTGGAACGTTATATCTAATTTACTTTTATTTACCGATTTCTATTGTTAAAACTTTCATGTATCTCTCGTATCATCATTTTGGTATCCTATAGCAATGTTTCTTGTGCAAATTAAATAAATGGATTAGATGAACTGTATTACGTTTATCCCCCCCCCCCTAAAATTCCCCGTTTCTAACATTTTTTAAATGTTTAAATATTATTTTTTGGGGTTTCCACTGGTACCAGAAATATAAGTAGGTTCATATTTATATAAATGGCATCTGGATTCCAATTTGAAGTTATATTTACATTTATGCCGCCAAATTCTTTACCATTAATGCCCGACGAATAAACATGGCAGGTACAACAATAATATTTACCCCTACAAAATGTATTCTTTATACTATTCAATTTAAATTCAAATTTCGTGGAGAAAAAGTTGATAATGATGAATTTTCATTCTAATATATATGCTGTTAAATTTGGGGTAGCTTTATAAATATTTGTGCGTGAGTAATTGTTTCCCTTAGGGGAAAAGTTGATTACATTCGAGTAATTGAATTTTAATGTACGTGCATTTATTAATAAGCAAGTATATTGCTGCAAAAAAGAGTGTCTATTGACGCTAAAAAAAAAAAAAAAGATGAAGCAGAAAATATGAAAAGATCAAAAATATTATTTAGCTCATATGGACTGGTATGGTTCACGGTATGATATACAAAGTGAATAAATAATATCAGCAGTCATCCAGCAATGTTGCCTTTTTAAAATCTGAACTCGAGTTCACGAGTTAGTAAAGTGTAATAGTAGTATTTCAACCTGTAATGTAATTATGTTTTATGATAATGGTTGATTCTATTGATAAACCTATTGGGAGAGGTTTGAACCTCTTCCTTCAAAAATAATAAAATAGTAGCCGAATATATGCTTTCAAATAATTCGGAAAAACGACTCTTAAGAAAATCGCTTACTAGTTTTCCACAAAATTAAGAACTGTTAAAATATTCGACTGGCAACATAGATGATGTGCGTGATACATCATTTGGAAGGTATCTCGACCCTGATAATGGCCGTGTTACATTTTTGGTCATTAGCCAATTTAATGATATTAAAATATTATCAAAAGAATAGTTATTTAACTAATGTAATTAAATATGTATGTATATTATACTATTATGTAATTAAATTAATGTAATGTACTATAATGTAATTAAATTAATTTATCATTCAAGTAAGTGTTCAAAATTATCATCACCGACTTCCATGTATAGGTGTTGTTCGCACTATGCACAAACTACTTGTAACATCTTTAGTGTCATTCGTCGGCACTCTTGTACAATTCATGCCTCCAGTTCCCCTAGACTACTAGGTTTAGTAGAACAAAGTTTTTTCCTTTCCCAAAGGAAAAGTCCCCTCATAGAAACAAATCTAATGGTTTCATATTGTCAAAAAAGGGAATATTATTTAAATTAAGATAAGCATCAAAATGGGAAAAAAATGTTCGAGATACTAAAGAGCGCGGGAATGACGTATAGAGAGTAGTACACAATCTATACAAAGAGCAAACTGCTGTTATAGAAGTAGAAGGGGAAAAAAGGGAAGTAGGTATTAGGAAAGGAGTAAGACAAGGATGTACACTATCACCACTAATTTTTAATCTGTATATCGAAGAGGCGATTAATGTCGTAAAAGATAGAGTGGATTTCTGGATTAAAGTACAGGGACAGAAACTACAAATGCTGAGATTCGCGGATGATATAGCAATATTAGCATCTAGTAAAGAGGAATTGGAATCAGCGTTGAACGAAATGGACGCAGTGTTGACAGAGAAATGCGGAATGAGGGTGAATAAAAGCTAAAGTGTTAGTATGCAGAGGGCTCTAGAGCAGAGCAACAACGAAAGTACAAATTAATAATGAAAGATTGGAGGAAGTTAAAGACTTCACTTATTTAGGAAGTAAAATAAATTGGGATGGAAGAAGCGATAAAGATATAAAACAAAGAATAGCGCAGAGTCGAGTAGCTTTTAACAAAAAGAAAGCACTTTTATGCTCGGGGGTAATAAACTTAGAAACAAGGAAGAGATTTTTGAAAACGTATGTATGGTGCACGTCACTATACGATTGCGAAACCTGGACGGTAGGGGAAGCAAGTAGGAAGAAATTAGAAGCTTTTGAGATTTTTGAGGTGTTACCGAAGAATGATGAAAATACCGTGGACTGATAGGGTTAGAGACGAAGAAGTATTAGAGAAAGTAGGCGAGAAAAGAAGTATGTGGAAAAACATAAAGAAGAGAAGAGATAGAATGGTAGGCCACTTGCTGAGACATGGGGGAATAGTCCGCGATATTTTGGAGACAGAAATAGGAGTGAAGAAAGACAGAGGTAGGCCTAGATTATACTACTGCTCGCAAATAGTAAGGGATGTAGGTTGTAGCACAATTAGCGAAATTTGTAGGTTAGCACAAGACAGGAGAAGTTGGAGGTTAGCGTCCAACTAGTCTTAGGACTGATGACCTCATGATGATGATGAAGCATCAAAAATAGTAAATTATTCAAATGTGCAATTATTTTATTTAGTTAAATTAGTATAAAAAGGAAATACAATTTTAATATTAGAGCATTGAACTTTACTCGCTAATCTAAATTATAAGGAAATTACAAATAAGTTGAGAGAACCCAATTAAGGTCAGGCATTTTAGCAATATGGAAAATAATGTAGTTTTGAAGAAATATGAGGAAATGGGTAGGGAGACTAGATGGATAAGATGCAAGTGCTCGAGGCGAGGCCAGTTAGTTAGTTAGCAGCGAGTGGTAAAAAAGACATATCTCCCTAGCCATGAGAGAAAAAGTTCAGTTGTTAATTATGTAAGTATAATTTTGTTGTTTGCAGTTTTAGGAAGTTGAGAATCTTTTCTTTTTAAATCCTTTGTTCACATTTTAATATCTTTTTATGCACAATTTATTTTAATGAATATTATATTTTTTTAACTTGTCTCTTGACTACTCTTTGCTACACCCCTAGCGTGCGTATACGATCTGGCAGAAAGGCCGTATACGTAACAATATCTAGCAGAATGATTAGACCACTCCATTGGACTTCTTCCATTTCTCAGAAAATCTCTAGTCCAAAAACTTCTCTACATCATCACGTGGCGGAGCACCATCTTGTTGGAAAAATACCCCATCTTCATGTAGATTGTCATCGTTTTTTAATAATTGAATGAACATGGGATTTATCAGGTTCTCTAATAAATCACGATAAATTTTCCATTCGGAGTTCTGGGAATAAAGAGAGGATCAATGATATGATCTCTCAGAATTCCCAATCGAACATTATGATTTTCTGGTTTTTGCGTACGATGTTCCCTATTAAGGTAACGATTTTCCTTAGACTAATATCTGCAGTTGTATCTATTGTTAGCTTGCGTCAAAGAGAACATAATGTTACCTATAAAACAGATGATCGACGATCCCAGTTATTCTTATTTAGGTTATGTAATATGCTAATTTTATAGGGATGGGATATGCAAGTCTAAAGGTTCTATAAACGGAACTCCAGGACACTTCAAATTCTTGAAGCTGTTTATTATTGTTATATTTAGCGATAGCTGTTTATTACTGTTATATTGAGTTCGATTTATTTTTAAAAATCTAAGTACACCGATTTAACTGGGTTCATTGGTTAGGGTACGTACAGCTCGTCAAGAACAGGAATAAGTCTCAAAATGGCGATATCGGACCACTCACGAGATGCGCAGTAAATACTCAGTCAATACTGGTCTCTACTCAGTCAAATTAAGACCATTGTAGAGTCGATATCGATGAATGTATATTAAATGTGAATGTACACAGAGTCCGATCTGGCCGGGCGTAAAGTGCATCCTTTTTCCTTCGAATGCTGCCTCACTCTTTCTTCTACGCACACCTAGAGAATCTCACCCTCTTTCCTATTCTCGACAAGCAATATGTGATTATGTTTTCTATCTTTAACTGAACAAGACTAATTAAACTTTTTCGCCAATTGTATGCTGTACTGGGGTTAAATGTTTTTATCAGGAAAATGTTTATTAAAAATGTCAGCAACATCTCTAACGTAATCGTTATTGCAATAATACAATTTTAGCAATTTTTTCTTTCCTTGAGAGAATAAACCATTATTGGGCGAATGATTTGACACGTTGTTGATCACAAGTAATACATGGCTCACTTAATTATTGATATAGGAATGAAACACTTTAGGTTACGTTTTATGGTAAAAACCATATTGCTTTTACGCCAAAGATATAAGTCGGAAATCGAGAAAGAAACCACCAAACCGCCAAGCGGTTATCAAAGTAGTTCCCGAATAGCAAAGCTATTATTTATATGTTACTGACAGAGATCGTATCGATAAACATGTATACGCCATAGAGTTCATTCGGCATTTATTCTGAATCGGCGTACCGTGTACAGCACTGATGAGAACTAATAAGTTCGAAACAGCTGTATGTCGTTCGGTTCCGATCCGGGACAAATGTCGAATCCTACCTGTGGCGGGTTTTATTTTTTGAAACCCTATCTGATCGTGCAGAAACACGAGAAAGAGGTGGAGGATCGCTTCTGGGTATAATTCAATGCCTGGCGGGGCTTTAGTCCGAGGAGTAGTTGTTTCCTAGAGCGATTATGTAATAGCTTTGCTATTCGGGAACTACTTTGATAACAACTTGGCGGTTTGGTGGTTCCTTTCTCAATTTCCGACTTACATGTTACTGACAGAGATCGTATCGATAAAGATGTATACGCCATAGAGTTCATTCGGCATTTGTCCTGAATCGGCGTACCGTGTACGGTACTAATGAGAACTAATAAGTTCGAAACAGCTGTATGTCGTTCGGTTCCGATCCGGGACAAATCTCGAATCCTACCTGTGGCGGGTTTTATTTTTGGAAATTTTCAACATACATATATTAAAGATTAACTGACGAGAAGAAATAAATCACAGAAAGACTTTATCAGGGTTGGCACACCTTTTAAATTATATATAGGTAATTCGGCCTGTTATTTTATATACGGTTATATTACATTTACCGCTTTTTACTATTATAGTTTTCGAAGTCGCACAGGCAACTCGAGGACGGTCATGGGATCATTTCTTGTAAGGAAAATTTTAAAATTTTCTAGACCTATTTGGCGTTGAAAATAAATCCCCAGATTTGTAAAGGTTCTTATTGTCCTAAGGTGCGCTATTTTAGCATCTATAGGGTCTTTCAATAAGGAGGATCGATTTTTAAATGACAATGAAACATGTTGTGTGTGAGATATCCACTAATTTTGTTTATTTGAAAGACTATTTTATGGCATTAAATATGGAATATAACGTCGATCATATGTCCACCACGGCTTTGCCTGGTGGCACGTTTTCGGGAGGTCCAATTTTCGATGACTTTGTCGCATAAATGTAGCTACATTTGTTGGATGGCGTTCGTTATGTTGATTTTGAGGGCATCAACCATTTGCGGTTTATTTCGGCATAGACCTGCGATTTAAGATATCCCCAAAGGAAGAAGTCTAAAGGCGTTAAATCGCACGATCTCGGTGGTCAATTCACGTCACCATCGCGCGAGATAGCCATACCCCCAAATCACTCGTGCAGAATGTTCATCGTGAATTACGCTGTGTGGCACGTAGTGGCATAATTTTGTTGAAACCACATGTCATCGGTTCCCATATCCTCCAGTTTAGGTCACAAGAAGTTGCTTATCATCGATCTGTAGCGCTCGCCGTTGACGGTTATGACAATGCCAAACTCGTTTTGGAAGAAGTACAGACCGATGATTCCGCCAGACCAAAATCCGCACCAAATAGTGACTTTCTCAGGGTGCATTTGGTGCTGATGTATCTCGTGTGGATTGGTATCGTCCCAAATCCGACAATCTTGCTTTCACATATCCATTCATCCAAAAATGGGCCTCGTCGCTAAAGATGATTTTCTTTGGCGAAATTTGGGTCAACTTCAAATTGCTCCAAAGCCCAATTCGGGAACACACGGCGTTGTCTATGGTCGTTTAAGGGCAGTTAGATTTTATACGGGTGCATATCCAAGTCCCGGCTCAAAATTCGCGAAGGTGAATTCTCGGAAAGGCCAAGTTCTTGTAAACGACGATAAATTGACTGCCTCGGGTTTTCCTGTACACCCTCATACACAGCAGCGATGTTTTCAGCAGACCTTGCGTTTTGCTGACATACGGGTGTGTCGGCTCATTATTTATCAAATCGGTTGACTCAAATTTGGCCATCAAACGTCGAATAGTCGACTCGGCGGGACGGTTGTGGCGAGGATAAAAATCAGGTAATGCGCGGAAAATTCCTTGAATGGAGCACTGATTAAAAAAATAAAATTTGATGATTTGCAGAAGTTGTTCAACGCTATAACCTTCCATGGTGAGTAGCGATACACTACTAAACAATTCACAATAAATTTGACAGATGTTGCTTTAACAACATGGCCGCTATAGCCCAATGCGTCCTTATTGAAAGACCCTGTAGAACTATTTTCAGGAAGATAATATGACTAATAGGTATATCGACATAAGTAACAAAACTAAAAATTAATTTTCAGTTGTATTACATTATTAAATTATGTATTATGTAATTTCCTTTATCTGAATACGAGAAAACCATGTAGTAAAATTTTTGCTCGCATTGTATTTCCTTCTGTGTATCGCCTTTTTTAAACGCCATCTTGTTAGGTGCCTTTGTGTGGAGATAAAAAAGATAAATTTATTAGAGACTAGCTTGTTAAAAGTTCCTTTCCGGTTTGGGCTTTGTCGTATGGCCGTCATTTACTCTAGAGATTAGGGATGTAGGCTCGGATATATCTGCTTTCAAAAAACGTTATGAAAAAAGCGTGTACTCCCTAAACGCTTACAGGAAATCAAAGAGTGACGGGTGGGGTTGTCTTTGTGTAGTTCAACGTTCTTCTTTCATTGTGCGAAAACTTACCTGGTATAAACTTTTTTTTTATTTAAGTGATGGACAGTAAACATATTATTTTATTGGTGCTATTTTATATTTATACATAGATTGAAATGTGGAGATACACTAATTGTAAGTTTAATTATACAGGGTGGCTCACGAAGATTTGGCCAGTCGATATCTCGAAATCTATTTGAACAATAATTTTGAAAATTGGCGATTTTAAATAGCTGAAAGCGTTCCCCATTTTTGGCATAAGGAAGAAGGACTTTATTTCACCTGCAAATTTCCGGTCATGTGACATCAACTTATTAATGAGAAAATGACAAAATTTTAAACCTGTATGTTATTACAATTTTGTGATGGTCTGTCTAATACCAATCCAATGATACCATATTTATCAAGTTTTTGTGGCACTACAATAATGATAAACAACTGTTTATGAATGTTTCTTTATTTTTACATAAAAAAAAAACGTAGGTAGCTTGGAAAAAAAAAGGTGTCCTAGCAACAGAAAGACATCACTACTTGTCAAGAACTGTCAAGCAGTAATAGTAGATTTTGTGTTTGTAAACATAGTAATAAGATTATTATGCCTTTACACTTTACTTACGACAAATTATGTGGAAAAAATAGCAGACGTGCTAGAGATTTGTATACTTATCGTTTTCCCGACCGAACAGCTCCAAGTAAAAATACTTTTGCTGACGTGGAACAAACATTAAGAGGTGGTTCTTTTCCTAATAGAAAACGGAAAGCTTCTCGAAGAAAGCCTATTCAAACAGAGGATACCATAGTTAATATTCTGCCGTATCTTCAAGTAAATTCCCATATATCAACGCGATGTCTTCAGCAAGAATTAGAAGTAAGGAGAACTACAATCCAGAGAGTAATAAAATATCGTAAATATCGTCCTTTCAAAATACATTTAACGCAAGGTTTAACCCCAGAAGATCCTGAAAGAAGACTTAATTTTATTGCTGAAATGTCAGTGAAAGTCGCAGATGACCCGTTCTTTTTAAATAAAATATTGTGGAGTGATGAAAGTCGTTTTCACAACAATGGTACCGTTAATAGACACAAATGTCACTACTGGTCGGCTAAAAATCCAAAATAGATGCGAGAAACTAATTTCCAGACAACATGGGGCGTAAATGTTTGGTGTGGTTTATTCAATTGTCGTTTAATTAGGCCATATTTCTATTAAGAAACGTTGAACGGTGAGAGATATTTAGATTTTCTCCAGAATATGCTTCCCCATTTACTTGAAGCTAATCCCTTAAACGAAAAAAGGACGATGTGGTGGATAATTATTGTATTTTGCTGTGTAACTATTTGTGTTCTTTAACAAAAGTTTTAAAAAATTAGTCCATTCATTTAACAGCTCAGATTATCACTGTTTTACATAAACGTGATAATAAATCTGATATCGTTGGATTGGTATTAGATAGACCATCACAAAATTGTTATAACATACAGGGTGTCTAATTTAAAATTTTGATATCACGTGATCGGACATGTGCAATGCTTTCGACTGTTTAGCATCGCCTTTCAAAATTATTGTTCAAATAGGTTTCGAGATATCGACTAGCCAAAACTTCGTGGGCCACCCCATAGATATAAAATAGGTATTGTTTTGCTGTTAACACAAATTATATATTAATTATTGTATGTATTGAAGTAACGACATATTCGTTAAAAACAATAAATTACTTGTAAATATTTGATAGATAATTAATTAATAAGATCACATCAGAAAGAGCATTTCACAGTTAGATTTCTTGTATGTTATACAATTTTATGCCTGCCTTATTAAGTCGATATAGTAGTGAAAATATCGAGATTTTTGACAACAGTAACAAATCTATCCTCAGTCAACATTTGTTAGAGGGATTATATGTCTGTCTATAATGGATCAAAGTATATATTTTTTTAAATTTTGCCACGCATGTGTAAAATATGTAGGTCATAAGAAATATAAATGCCATTATTTTAATAGTTGATAATTTGAACCTAAATAAACAAAAAAGCATATATAACATGGCTCCTTAACCTAACCGTTCTCCAAATATCTATTTGACTTGTAGACCCCTATATTTGGTATATGGAATACGTATGGGAGATTCGGTATATGGAAGTATAGTTTATTTCATCATTATTTGTCAAATAAAAAGTTCCAGACAGCTCTTACGTCATACCGTGGCTTGTTTTTATGGCTAGGCTCAGGTAGACTGTTCCGTTTATCGGCAAGATAAGAGAGTTTTTTTATTTGGCAAATAGCGATAAAATGAATAGTAGACCCCATGTATTTGGTATATCTTGACGACACCACAATACATCCTGTCTCGGATTTATTATGCGGAAGCATGCGTGGTCATAGTGGGTCATCCATTTTGATTCACTTTTGATAAGTACAGCTCTTATATTCTAGGATAGCTCGTGAAGGTCGAATGCGCAATGGAAATAACCTTCTTACAATATACATTGTGTAGATAAAAAAAAAATGAACTTGCCAAAATATTCTAGGTTCTCTTTTAAACAAAATAAAGTTTATATTCAAAATAAAACATTTTCTGTGAAACTGTCATAACATGAATATGCTCAATATAGACATAACACTATCTATTTTGATTTTCCCGTATACCTTGCAAAATTCAGTCTTATCTGTTGCTTTGCGACAAAAAATCATCGACAAAGATGATGTCTTCTCATGTGGCCGCAAAAATAAAATTCCAAAAAATAATTTATTAATCGCGAACTGTAAATTACTCTCGAGGTCTCGAATGCATAAGAAACCTTAGTCCTAACGGACCTCAAGTTCCCAAATTGCATTATCAACTTTAAAATTATGACTTATATTTCATGGTACTTATATACTACGGTTAGCAGTTTTCGTCGATAAATTACAGAAACTTTTGCAATGTATGTTGGTAAAGGCAACAAGTAAAAGAAAGTGTACCTTCAAGTAAAAGGGAATTGACTATATTGTAAAATGTGTGGCATAAAAGGAGTTGGCACAGTTGACAAGTATATTGATGTATGACCATCTCAGAAGCATATGGCACAATATGGTACCCCATTTTTATTATAACTTTTGACTTAAAGTATTATTTACACCATTTACGTCAGGTACATACTATATTGGGTTCAAAATTATCTTTCGAGTAGATATCAATTTACTGCGATCAATACAAACTCCTGGATACTTGTTGATATTTAACATTTATTATGCAAATGTTTCAAAAATTCCCTTAAAATGCAAACTGCATATGTACGCTGATGACTTACAGCTCCTTTATACTTTTTTTCCTTCTAATTCGTTCGCGGTCTCTCGAAGAAATACATCGATTATAAATGCCAATAAAAGCTATAATACCGTTTTTGATACACCACATCAACTTCATAAGATGGATGAATTAATTTTTATTAAATTTTAAAAGTAACGATAAGCTTCTGCTAATGTTCTAAAATGCTCGGTGCTTCGTTTGATTCCACATTAAAATTCTCCAGTCATATGTAAGGAAGCATTTTTCAACCCAAAACAGCTATATTATTTTAAGAATATATTTAGACATAAGTATTAAAATTTCTACACAAGTACAAAATATATTTAGACAAATAGAAAATAAAATTTCGATACCATCTCATCGAAGGTAAATGTTTTAAACCACTTTTTCGTATATAGCAGCATATGTCGTCAATAACCGACTTACTCAATATCACAATATGTCGGTAGCAATAATCAAAAGTAAATTAAAATGGGATAGATATACTTTTAACAATTTTGCGACATTTTAATATATGCCTATTTTAAGTTTTTTTCTTATTTTTCAGTTTGTTTATTTTAGACTGACATGTATATATGTTCATAATCAATCATATATGTTAACTATATTATATATACTTAAGGTGATATTATTTCTTCCTTTTGGAGAACATCTGTAATTGTACTTTTTGTTCAATAAATGTATTGAATACGACACCCATGTATATTGTTAGCCATAGTTATATTATATAGATGAATGAAATCTAAGTACGGTCCTGATATATACGAAAAATTCCTCACTCTAAATTATCGGTGATAAGATAAGTGAATTTCGGTGATGCCGATAATGACCCATACAAAGGAATTCTTTTGTATTTTCCAATGTGTATTATATCAATCATTGCTTCGACAGTAAAATATAATAATAATATCTAGTTGTTTGCCAATATATTTAATGTATGAATAATTAAACCTGAGCTAAACAATTTACTATCAGTACACCTGCTTGGAAGGGTATATCTGAAATATCCAGTAGACATTAATTTGCATTTTACCTTGTTGCTCATGTAATAACATACATAGACGACGTACGATATCAACCATATAGCTTCATGCAACACTAAATTTCCCTGTCAGGTTAACATTCCCAGGAAATTCCCTCCTTTATTTCCATATAAAGCTGAAATGCCGTGCATGGGAACCGATACAATTGACATAAACTTACTTCAGCGATTCCTTTGACTGTTCTCGTGAAGCACATCCGACGCGTTGTGTTTAATGCAAACTTACGATAAAATATGCTCTAAAAACGTATATGTATGAGTAAAGATACAAAGCACAAACACCAGTGTAAAAAGGTCTTGAAATGCTTTATTACGTATCATGAGCCAACCGTAAGTAATACTTTTAAGGTCGGAATGTAGTTTCCATCTATACAAGACCTTAAACGTGAGTTCGAAGGAGAGTAAAGATTCGAGCTGATTGTGAATACAGTTCACGGTTATTAAATTGTATGATGATTTTTTGCGTGTGCGTCACAGGTAGCAATCGTATGAATTAATCAACTGACATTTTTGAACAGCGTCGCGTCGAAAACATATTTTAGGACAAGAGTTAGTACAATACAAACCCGTCAACCTATCACAGAGTAATGAGAAGGTTCTCCACAAAAACATTCAATGGAAGTGATATTTCCATCAAAATAAATGAAATAAATTCAACAAAAATCAAAATAAATGAAACTAAATGAAATAAATTTTACAGAATCGAGACGCCAATGAATCAAATTATACAATAAAGCTAAAACGTGACTTCATAATTGCATTTTATTCGGCAAATTATTAACTGTCTATGCCGTACGTAGTTGATGGAAACGTATGTCGCTAGACATACGTGCTAGTAATTATGGCATATTAGGAACAATTGCGAGTGGTGTAGCATGTGATCCGTGCGTCGTCACTAAGTTGATACACGCGCATTATACAAATTCCAAGATCCATTATACAAATTGTATGTTTGTAATGTATGCACAAATAAAATAAAAAGGACTAGCAAACTAAATAGGTTTGTATATTAAAAACTGTCAAACAGCCTCGCCTTTCTAGGATGTAATAACCAGAAAACAAAAGTAACTTCAGAATTCTAAAGTATTTTTTAATAGAAACCGTGTTAAAAATGGAACAGATAGATATTGAAACTGCTGAGAATTTTACCTACGTCTCATTTTCAAAAAAAAAATCTAAGGAAAGGCATAAGTGACTTGTGCGATTTTAAAAAGGTCAAAGTTCATACAACTGAAGCTGTCTTGTTTGCATATTTTCTGGAATAACCTGAAAGTCCAATTCCCTTGCTGGTCTATTTATTAATAATGTTTGCATTTCTAATTTCAAATGTGAAATTGGTTTTTCGCTAGCGCTATGGTCTGGTTTCCATGCAATTTGATGTTGAATATAAAGCGTATCATATTAAGTTAGTATATTAACCCTATGATACATCACTTTAGTCGTCTAAATTCAAAGTGTGCAATTTCCATCAACTAATATTTTACAGAAAACTCAAAAATATGCTCCTATGTTGTTATAAGTTTTAAATTATTTTAAATTTGAAATATGAATTATTATGATGTTCTATGAAAATGAAAATCAAATCAACCAAAAATATTTATAATTACACTTTTCATTAAGAAATTAATTTTATTAATAAACTAATTAATATTAAATAATTAAATTAATAAACTATTGAAGATTGCACGTTTTGAATCTAACCCATATATTTAACATTGATTTTAGTCGTGATATTACACGATTTGAAGCAATACGACTTCGCAGCATCAAAGAACGAAAAATTCTGTATGAGAACTCATTTTTGGTGAAAACTGGATATTGCACTGTTTGAATCTAGACGACTCACGACTCTACACACTATATGGCTCTATTACATTTGACTTTTCTTTTGCCCAGTATAGACCTGCATACGTAAGTTGTGACTTGCATATTTAGGATGGCATATTCAGACATGATCATTTCGTTGATACCAAAAAAGCTCCTAACTATGAAGTTACTACTACTGGTTACTACAATGCTGTTCACTTGTAGAAGAGAACATTGGCTGTAAGTGACGAAGAGGTGGAGTGACGTTCTTCTATTATCAAGACCTCTTGATGATAGAAGAACGCTACAAAGGGCGTTGGGACAAGCATATGATGGCGAACTACTGCTGGAGCATCAAAGGAGATTGCCCTTAAAAGTGCAAGAGCTACAAGCGTAATTTTCTTTTTTCCCGAATAAGAGTAGGTATCTAAATTTTCAGCCATATCAGTTGTTACGAAAGATGATTCATTAACATTCCAAGATAAATGTCATAGGAAGTAGATGATTTTCTATGGTATTTATGTTGGAATGTTAAAATACAAATTTGTATAATGGATCTTTATGCGTGTATCAATTTAGTGACGACGCACGGATCACATCCTACACCACTCGCAATTGTGACTAATATGCCACAATTACTAGCACGTATGTGTAGCGACATATGTTTCAATCAACTACGTACCGCATAGACAGTTAATAATTTGCCGAACAAAATGCAATTATGAAGCACGTCTTAGCTTTATTGTATAATTTGATTCATTAGCTTCTCAATATTTCTGTAAAATTTATTTCATTTATTTTTGTTGAATTTATTTCATTTATTTTGATGAAAATATCACTTCCACTGAATGTTTTTGTGGAGAACCTTTTCATTACTCTGTCAGTTGACGGATCTGTTCAAAAATGTCAGTTGATTAATTCATTCGATTTTTACCTGTAACGCATACGCAAAGAATCGTTATACAAACCATATGTATACATTAGTTTAAAATAAATATCGTTTGTACCTACCCATATTTGAATATCTGTATTTTATTTTGCGGAAATGATTTTTTACTTTTCCGCACTCCACTATACGCGGAAAAGTAATGTAATCGTGTAAAATTTTTTATCTGAGATTTCAAACATAAACATTTAGCGCGTTGCTGATTTTGCATTGAACGAACAAAACATATATTCGGCCTGTATCATATACGAATGAATGAGAAAAAAATAATTTCGTTCGATCAAAAACGTATTTATACGGCACTGAAGCAGTCGCCAATGAAAAAAGTAAAACTGTCGCATAAAACACATATTCTGCATTTATGTGTTGGTTTATCTTTTTTCTGCCACGCAAGTTCGAGATAGAGATGTTCGACGTGCGGAAAAGTCCGTTTTAAGGTTTTAAAACTGTTTATTTTACGATTGGGTCATTATACGAAACGCTAAATAAAAATGCAAATGTCTAATTGGAAAATATATAGAGCATACCTACTATAGATTAGAGTAAAACTAGATTTGAACTCAGTACCTTCAAATTACGTAAGAACAAGTGGTGTAATATACTTTGTTCCCCAGTTTATTAGTCATAACATTAATACTATAATTTTCATTTTCATATCTCCATAAAAATAAAGACGCTTAAACTACATATATTTTTATTTTACATATAGACTGAATGTTTATTATTAATACATGCAGATGTTACGTAACATTTATTACAGCGTATAGTATATCGTCCATTGTAAGAAAAACAAGAAAATTCTGCAACCATGGAAATTTGTTTGAAGGACTGTAAGTTTCACTTATATTAATAAATATTTGTGTATAATGAAAATCTTACAATACAGGTATTATAAGGCTTCTAACTCTTTCATTTTTCTTTATTTCTTTTTAAATCAATGAGACTAAAACTAGCAACTCTTAAAAGTACTTACACAAATACTAATCTACTGTTCATCTTTTAACAAATTGTGGTAACTCATGCATGATATCATTCATGGTATCTTGAAACTATGCAGTCTAAAATACTGAGTGATGGATATAATAGTTGTTTGTATCAAAAGGTAAAAAGAAGAATAGTATTGCACATATAATTACATTCGATTTACTTGATAAAAGATGTTTTATTAAAATTCTATATTTATATAACATATGTATGTGTGTTAAATAGGGACGGTATAACTGTAATCCAATTATATTTGATTTTTCATGAGTATAAAAAATGTAAAAGTCAAGGGAAAGTACTTACATAAAAGAAAACATAATATTTCCTTTACGAAATGGAAATTAAATGTATTTTCATTACGTATATATGATGGAGGGAGATGAAAGTTTACTTTGCCGACATCGACTATATGGGTTGATTCACAATAATTCACATTTACGTATGTTTTCAGTAGTTCTCGAGGATCTCTAAGAGACCTGAGATCAAGTATGATATACATGTTCAGTACATAACCTTCCTGACAATAAAAATGACATCCATGTATCTCTTATGCTTCAAATTGTGGGTTAATTTTTATTTTTAATGGGGCCATATATATATATATATATATATATGTATATATATATATATATATATATATATATATATATATATATATATATATATATATATATATATATATATATATATATATATATGTATATATGTATTATTAAACTAGATATTACTAGAAATTACAAAGAAGCACTGGAACTGGCACTTTTTAAATGATTTTTGCAAATACAACACATTTATTATATTCCTCTTAACCTCTATTCCTCTTTGCGCGTGTATCAATTTAGTGACGACGCACGGATCATATGCTACACCACTCGCAATTGTTACTATGTCACAGTTAATTGTTAATATGCCACAATTACCAGCACGTCTATGTCCAGCGACATATGCTTCAATCAACTATGTAGGGTATACACAGTTAATAATTTGCTGAACTAAATGCAATTATGAAGTCACGTCTTAGTTTTATTATAAAATTTGATTCATTGGCGTCTCAATATTTCTATAAAATTTATTTCAAATTTTGTTTCATTTATTTTGATTTTTGTTGAATTTATTTCATTTATTTTGATGAAAATATCACTTCCATTGAATGATTTTGTAGAGAATCTTTTCATTACTCTGTCATAGGCTGACGGATTTGTACTGTACTAACTGTTATCCTAAAATGTGTTTTCGGCACGACACTGTACAAAAATGTCAGTTGATTGATTCATATGATTGTTACCTGTGACGCACACACAGAGAATCATTATATAAACCATAATGTACCTGAATATGCATATTTTGATAGAAATATCTTCCTCATTAGCAAACTATATTGCTTCTTGTTCAAGAGCGAAGTTGAAAAGGATATTTTCTAATCTCTACTCATGTTTACAACTCTAAATATTACAATATTCGTTTTAATAAGAATATTTAAATTATTTCACACATTTATAATAACCGGATACAACTTTAATCAATGAATAACAGAACAAGTAATATGCTTGGAAATCGAATAATATTATTTGTATAAGAATATAATACACAGTCAATGTATACGTAAACAAAAACCATTACACTTACGTGGATATCTAATGGTTCTTCTTCTGGGGTCAAAGCTAGCGAACTCTTCCTGTGTAGTACGCTTCGGTTCGTATCTGAAAGGGAACAGACGACGTGAGAATAACGAAATAATATCTCTTGATATTGAATGGAACGGATAATATATTGACAGAAGGGTGCAATTAAGGCTGGCAATATTCGTTTGAAGTATAAACAAGATCGTTTTCTGTTACGTAAAAATGTAGAAATCACAAGAAGATGAACGTCAATTCTTGTTGTACTTTATAAGACAAAAATAATGTGTAAATAATGGTAATAATGTTTAAGTTAATGTAAAATCTGAGCTATTGAACTTAAATAATACAATAAATAAACTCTTTGTATTACAATTATTATATAACAAATTACAAAATACTAATTTGTTGTATAATAGTAGGACGAAAAGTTTTTGAAGGCTATATTCTAAACTTCTAGAGATACCAAAAAATGATATAATTTTTTAGGTATCTTTAACTGTATTATTTATTTTCTAGCTTAGATTTTTTATAAATCTTTACAAAGTAAAAATTTCTGTGTAATGAAATAGTAAAGTAACTGACCTGCTTTTGTATTCACTTTGCAATGCTCTTAGCAAAGGTCTAGGAAGGCGAAATCAATGTGGAGAAACTCTAACTTCAACGATTCTAAACACCAAAAAGGTACGCTTTTCATAAAAATAATTAATCATAGTTTATCATTATAGGATAAAAACTGTTTAACTTATTCACAGATCGTAATGGATGACTTAGCTGTGATTATTGTTTGGAGTTTATAAGAACTTTCTTGCTCAGAAAATTACTTTTATTTTCTAATATATTGCAATGTGGTGGCAACTGCAAGGTGACGTTACGGTTGTCTTAAAAATAGCAAGTACAATTAATGTAACAGAAATATGTCAAAGATGAAGTGGCAAAAACAAATGCGAACATGATATTGATATTTTCGTATTTAACAGTAATAGTTTAATAGTAGTAGTAGAATTTTAATGAACTCTATTTATATTTTTGCAACGTCTTTTATTAACAAGAAAAATGAAACTCCAAAAAAACATAATTTTTCAGGAGAGCTAACAAACAAAATAAGCCCCATGGCAATTGCTCTGAGGGTCACCCATAAGTTTCTCACAAATTTTACTTTTCCGCACTCAACTATACTAGCGGAAAAGTAATGTAATCATGTAAAGAAAAATGGAAATTTTTTTTTCATTTATTTTTCGTTTTTCGGCCTAAAAACTAAAAAAAAAATTGTTTTTAAAAAATTTTTTCTGTGTGTGTGTCATCGTTGTCGTTGTCGTCGGCATTAAAATTTCTTGTTAGTACGATAACTCAACTAAATCGTGTCGGATCGATCGGGTTTTGACTAATTCTAGTCGGGGACGTCTCCCAGATGACACTTATTGACTTTGAGGTGGATAGGAACACCCCACCCTGTCCAGGTGTCATGAGAAAGCACGATGGTGGACTATTTGAAAAATTTGTTTTGTTAATACGATAACTCAACTAAATCGTGTCAGATCGATCGGATTTTGACTGATTCTGATCGGGAACATCTCCCAGACGACATCTATTGATTTTGAGGCGGATAGGACACACTCCACCCTGTCTATGGGTCATAATAAAGCACGACGGTGGACTATTTGAGAAATTTTTATTTGTTAACATGATAACTCAACTAAATTATGTCGGATCGATCGGGTTTTGACTGATTCTGATTGGGGACATCTCCCAGATGACACCTATTGATTTTGAGGTGGATAGAACACACTCTGTCATGTTCATGGGTCATCAGAAGCACAATGGTGGACTATTTGAGAATTTTTCTTGTTAGCACGATCACTCAATTAAATCGTGTCGGATCGATCGGGTTTCGACTGATTCTAATTAGGGACGTCTACCAGATGACATCTATTGATTTTGAGGTGGATAGGACACACTCCACCCTGTTCATAGGTCATGAGAAAGCACGAGGGTGGACTATTTGAAAAAAGTAAAACTGTTGCATAAAACAGATATTCTGCATTTATGTGTTGGTTTTTTTTTTCTCAGCCACTCAGTTTCGAGATGGAGATGTTCTACGTGCGGAAAAGTCCGTTTTAAGGTTTTAAAACTGTTTATTTTCAGTGTAAACTAAACTTTATGTCACTTTTCCAGCCCCTGGGGGATAGTTTAAGGACCATTATGCAAGTGTTACAAAATGGCCAATTTGTTATGCATTTGCTATGTAACGAAGATAATCAATTCCAACGGATATATGTAGTAGCAATTATCAAGAATAATTTTAATCCTTACCAAAATAAATTACCACTTCATGACTAGATATATCTTTATCACAACAATGTTATAATTATACACAGGAACTGTCACCTCTTGAAGCTTTGTCACCTATTTAAAAATATTAGTGCATATACAAGAAAAAAATGTAGTTACTCTTCATACTCAATTATAAAGCTTTTTATACAAACAAATCAATGAACTAAAGCAATTTTTTGTATTAATTCATCAAAATTTATATCACTTTAATGAAATTATATAATATTAAACTAATTTCTTCATAAATAAGACACTATAATATCTATTTGATGTAACGTTATTTAATTACACTGACATGAAGATTTATGATCGGTTATGAGTATAATATTGATCTACATAATATTAAGTCTTAAAAAGTCATAACCCAGAAAATTAGATAAATAAAAATGATAAACTTCACCGTTTTCAACTTCTCTATTCTAACTTCAACTACTCTATTGCAACCTCATGATTTCTATCACAGTAAATATAAATGTAAAATAAATAACATAAATATTTGTGCTACTTTTTATTGTTTAGGAGAATGATTTATTCTAGTAATCGCATTAAAAATTTAAGGGATAGTTTTAAAGCATTTGTGAAATGGCTCTGGTAATACTTTCTCGATAATCGAGTCAAAACTAGGGGACCTTTTTCGGATTAATTTCTTTCATAATTATTCTGACTCTCTTTATACTCGCGAACGAAAAGTTCCATTTGAAAGGGAAGTAAATTACTAAAACTGTGTATAGATTCAATGGAACTATGTTAATCAATTTACTTAATTCTTTTTTATTTCGCTTCTAATGTTCTTGCCGCGAATAATTATCACAACATTACGACACAGTACTTAACATAAAATGCACAATATCTATCTCTATATCTATCTGCAGTTCGCATCTAAAACTCCTTCCTCTGCTTCAACTTTGTAACTGAGAGACCTAAAAGAACGAACATTGACATACAAATATTATGTGCAAAAGTAATTACTTTAGTTAATAAATAGTTCGAATGTTTTTATTTTAATATCTATGTTTCGGTTTGAATCGATTAAAATTAATATTGGCATACCACACAACTTTTATCTTCCTCTAAAAGCCTAGTGTCGTTTTTAAACACGCAGTGTATGTATAACTTCTATACAGGATGTCCGGAAACTCCATTCGAATAGTTTCAGGGGTGATTCTACATAAGGAAAAATGAAAAACTTTTCATATTACCATGGGTCGCAAATCTGTCCTAAGGGTGTTATGTTATTACTTTGGAACCGTTTCAAGCGTCGATATGAATTTTGGTGTATAGTCTGCCATAAAAAATAATTCTCAATATTAGACAAGAGAAAAAACGTATTAATAAAATAGGGAACAAGTTACAACAAGTATTGAAAGTGCATTACATTCATCTCAATACTGTTTGGCGTGAAAGTACTAGTCTCTCTCAACCTTTGATGTAGAGTACTAAATAATTTATCGGAAGCAAGTCGACGATTTGAAAGGCTTCCTGATATAATCTGCGTGCTTCTAGAGCACAGCCGTTAGCTCTACCGTACAGGGTACAATAATTCTCGTAATTATTGTTTCAAATTTTCCATGGCGACCTTGATTTTGTTTGATATTCGATATTTCAAAGGGCGATACTGTGCAAACTACTAGAGCAAAGATATTACATGTATATATTGTTGTAATCGAAGTAGATTTCAAAAATCATCGAAAAGTAAATAGGGTGTTCCATTAAAAAAAAAAAACATAAGTATGGTTTAGATCTCCGAAACGCGAGATTCGATTGTTTTTTTAAATACATATCTGAGATCGCAGTAAAATTTCCTACAGCTTTAGTATTTATCATTTTTTTCTATTTCAAAAAATAAAACAGTTAAGGGGGGTAAAATGTTATGTGGATAACCCTGTACATAAAATATATGTCGGTCATTTCGTTACATGAATATTCCAGCATTTTTAAAATTCGAACAATTTTAGAACTCAACAAACGTGTCAAATTATATTTCGGTTGCTATGTAAACTAAGCATACCAGACTATTTTCATTTTAAACCTAGTGCCGCCGTAAGCCTCCTTTAATGTTTTTATTCAAACAGAACTTATTGAGAGTTTACGCATTATTTTATTTAGAGCGTTTTTTCTCAAAAATTGCTATTCTTACAGATTTTGACAGGAATCCATTTTTATGTAAATAATATTACTTAATCGTATTTTGTAAAAAAGATTCTAAAAATGCAGCATTTAAAGAAAATACGGGTGATTGAACGCGGTGACCTACCTCTCTGTCGGCACGCCTCTGGCTAAGAGTGCAACCAACTGATAACTCCAGAAAGTTGCTTTACTTTAGACTTATTACTTTACTTTACTTACTTTTTTACGTTACTTTAGACGCTTAAAGCGACTCCAGAGAAATAAAATAAAAACCCTTTCTCGGGCGCAATCTTTGAACCGCCATAACACCCTTAGGACTGATTTGCGGACCTATGTTAACATGAATTTTTGTATGTTTTCTTATGTAGAACCGCCCCTGAAATTATTCGAACGGAATTCCCGGACACCCTGTATATGTATGATGAAGGATTTTCCTCGTTTCAATAAAATCGCGTGGGAGTCTCAAAATATCTACCAACGTATCAGCCATTCTAATTGAAGCAACGTAAATGGGGTATATTCCGGATATCTTGTTGGCATGTCAATAAACTCATGAATCTGATGATATACAACAAACATTTCAATATTTTAATGAAATTCAAATCATGAATTTGTGTTCTATTCTGTTGCCAATCAGTTTCTGGCTCGTACGTGGCTCCTACAGTTAATGAACCGGAATTATCGAGATTCATGATACCGTGTCTGCCGGCATTAATTCATAGCGACCATATTTTGACAGACAGCGGTAGCAGCAACTAGTAAAGATTAATTGGGAAACTGTTAAGTAGCGACACAGCATTTATGCGAATGTGGGACGGTTGTTAAGGTCGAAGACTACTAATTGTTTTATAGAAGCTCGTTTGATATTTCAGCATTATTTTCGTCTAATTAAGGTTTATACAAGCTGCTAAACCATTATCTGCGTCATTATTTCATAAACGATGAGGACGCAGACATAAAAACAGGTCGAAAAGGGACAATGTAGAGTACTAAGCTTAAAAATACTTTTCCAAATAATTCAACAAAGAGAAACACCATCTACTTTTGAGAACTGTCGAATTATCATTAAATAATGAGGAAAATATACATATCCAAACCAGCCATCTCCATTATTCCTTTTAGTAAGGAAAATGCCTTTATATAAACAATACGTAAATTTAGATACATACTCCTAGATTTAGAAGGAGTTTAAAACTAGTGTCCATTGCGGCTTAGGTTTCACTCCCTTATCCCCACTAAAAGGCTCCAGCATCTTCTAATATGTCCTTTTAAAACTCTTAAAAATTCTAATTCAACTCCGTTTATAAAACTGAAATCCATTGATCCGTTCCAGTAATAGAAGCAAAATAATTTAATTAAAACACAAAATAAATTAATGGAATACGCTAAGCATTGTGTTACGAGTTCAATGAAAATAGGAAACATTGTTTTTGTGGAATCACTGATGCAGACTCAACATCGATAAATTTAGTTTCGTTTGATTTTCTACGAACGAATTTTCGTTCTCTTTTACTGATATTCAAACTGAGATAACAGAGTGTTTATTTTAATTCGTCGGTCATTTGTATTTCAACACACAATTTCTTCCTGAATACAGTTTTAATTAAATCTTGAAAACATTTATAAGACATGTTAGGGATTCTAAACTGTTTTAAAGTGGTCTCAGTTGCAATAACAGTGATAAGATTTATAATGGTGTATACTTTACAAGAAATAACTGATATAAAATAGGTGTGCTTCTGCGACAACCCGGGCTTTTAACGAAAGACATTATGACAAAGATGTGAGACACCGATATATGCTTCACCCTGTTTACAAATTAAAAAAAAACTGGATCCGTGTGCAACAAGGTAAATAAGCAGCCGAGAGTTTTTACTGAAGCTACACGGATTGAAATTTGGGCATTGCGCCATTAATCCTACCACTTTAATTCCAAAGTTCGTCAAGATAACAGATATTTCAGTTGGTGTCATGCACAAATTTTGAAATTAAACACGTTTTTCCTTACAAAATTAACATTCTTCAGCAACTTGTCATGAAGACGACTATGAGAGAAGAATTCAAGTTTGTGAAATAATGACTGCCAGAATTCAAAATGACCCAAATTCGTTAAAGAATATTTTTTATTATGATTACAGTGATGAAGCAAATTTTTACTTTAATGGTTTTGTCAATAAACATAACTACTTATACTGGAACAATGAAAAACTACATGTATTTCGAGAGGAATTTCGATAGTATCATACAGTTGCCCCACAAAATGAACGCCTGGACTGAAATTCTGGGAAATTAAATAGAAAAAGTGGTGAATTGTACTTAAATTTATTGGGAAATGAAAAATCGACTCTTTTGTAATAGATATATTTTCTTTCATAATCGACTTTTTCATATATTTCACATTCCTTAGAAAACCAAGTCGATGAAAAAAAAAACCCATTGTTGAATGAACAAAATTTACACTTTCAACAGAATAGCGCACCATCACACTACGCATTATATATTCGACAATGGCTGTTAAACCCTTTAAAAGGATGTATCACAAAGGGATGGTATTTAAAATTTTTAAGTCGTGAAAGCTGGGGCTAAGGGGATGAAACCTAAACTACAACAGACACTGGTATTAAACTTTTCCTTATATATCTAAATTGACGCGTTTTGTGACGATTGAAGCGCTGTAAACATATTAACACTGAATTCCTAAGAACTGATTTAGCTTTAGGTAATATACATGATTTAAGTAACTTATTTAAAACATTATGACGTAATTAATAAAGATGTATTGATGTTTATACAGATTTTCATTCATAAAACTGTATTTTTATTATCAGAAAGTATCTGCTACATCTTTTCAGTTCATCTAGATTGGTACCAAAAAACAGAGTAACGAATTTAATAATTTGAGACAGGACTTTACTTTTCCGCACTCAACTATACCAGAGCGGAAAAGTAATGTAATCGTGTAAAGAAAAATGGAAAAAAAATCTTTTCTAGCGTTTATTTTTCGTTTTTTGGCCCAAAAACAAAAATGGTTTTTATAAAATTCTGTCTGTATGCGTGTCGTTGTTGTTGTCGTCGGCATTTTAAACATTTTTTGTTAGGATGATAACTCAACTAAATCGTGTCGGATCGATCGGGTTTTGACTGATTCTGATCGGGGACGTCTTCCAGACGACACCTGTTGATTTTGAGGTAGATAGGAACACACTCTACCATGTTCATGGGAAAGGTATTTGAGAATTTCTTTTTTAGCATAATCACTCAGTTAAATCGTGTCGAATCAATCGGGTTTCAACTGATTCTGATTAGGGACGTCTACTAGACGACATCTATTGATTTTGAGGTGGATAGGATACACCCCACCCTGTCCATGAGTCATGAGAAAGCACGATGGTGGACTATTTGAGAAAAATTTGCCGATTTCGCATTGAACGAAAAAAAAGACATATATTTGGCCTGTATCATACACGAATAAATGAGAAAAAAAATAAACCGTTTTAAAACGGACTTTTCCGCACGTAGAACATCTCTATCTCGAAATTGTGTGGCCGAGAAAAGATAAATTGATACGGCACTGAAGCAGTCGCCAATAAAAAAAAAGTAAAACTATCGCATAAAACACATATTCTGCATTTATTTTTTCTCGGACATTCGATTTCGAGATAGAGATGTTATACGTGCGGAGAAGTCCGTTTTGAGGTTTTAAAACTGTTTAGTTAACACCACTTGAAATGTTGGCTTAAAAATAAATTTAACCTCAGTTGTGAATTTGCCTTTACACCAGTAGAGACATTTATTCTTGATAAACATATGCAATTATTTGACCTTCATTTTACTCAACATAAATACTCGTATACTAAATTATAGCTAATGCATTTTATCCTAAAATAATCGCAAGCTTAGTTAGCAATATATTTATTGATCAGAAGCATTTTATTAGTCAGAAATATGTTTATTCATTATAAAACTATGGCGTACCATAATTAGAATATAATATAATAATTCATATTTTGTGAACAGACCTTTTTAAATGCAATATATAAACGTTTAACAAATATAATCCTGTTTGATACTAATCCGGTTTTTCTATTGACCTGTCGCCATTTCTTATATATTAAAAGGATTATGAATTTATGAGAGGTAGGTATGTACTTGTATGTAAGTACTATGAGTGATGATGAGATTGATGAGTTTCTACCAAATACGTTATGGTGAGCGAGTTTTGTATTGTGCTAGTATTGTACACGTTAGTACGGGAGCTATACAATTCGTGAAAAATAAACATTGCAAATTCTATATCGTATCAATTACATGGCCTACACTATATGACGATCAATATACACCTGAAGTTTATTCAGGTATATTTTTTGTATGTTATCAATATATTTTGTGTGTCATCAAAAATTATATAAGATTGTTTTTTTTCAAACATTCATTATATTTAAACAAAGGTTCATAATTAAACATATTTATACTATATAGAACTTAACATTATCGTGTGGTGAGGAGCAACGGAAATTATTGTGCTTGTCAAAATCAGTGTTTTTAAATTGAGATATTTGTATGCTGTAGTTTTTTTTTAATCTTGTATCCTACTTCTATAAGTATGATGCGTACCTACCTTATAATAATTACATACAAAATAAAACCCGGTGTTGTTAAAAAAATTTAATTTAACAATGTAAGCATATATGTATCTCAATATTTGAGATGACCTCGAAGTGAATAACTTTTAAATTACATTTTGCATCTGGCATCTCAGCCAGGAAAATCCATTACTGTCGGATGCTCCTCGGATTTATCGTCCGAGTTCATAAAGTGGCCATTTCAAGAGTTAAATATAGTAAGAAATATTGGAGCTCGAGGATTCGTCTTTCACTCACATCACTCTTAATTTATGGTATGTCTACTAACGAAGTATACGGTTTATGGTTTATATTTAGAGTGACATTTGCCCATACTCTATCATAAGGGGGATCTGAGATTTGAAATACATCTTACATATTTTCTGAAAGATAGCCAATAGTAATAATAATATGTATTTACAATTATCGAAATAATACAATTTAAATAAAATGAATTATATTAACCTTCCGCCGGGCGCAGTCTGAATCTAAACACATTCGGGCGTAATGCATCTGAGAGATCCCATATCAAGTCTTACACAATTTATATTTTAATGAGGTGGAGACTCAACTAAACGCTTATATTAATTAATACACTACAATAAAAATATTTCACACTAGTTTTTAATGGAAATAATTAAACTTACATAAAGAAACTCATTTCATGTTGTAAAACAATAAATTTGGAATATACTCGTATTTATAGGAGAACAAGTTAAAAAACATTGGACTTGAATTACAAAGAAAAGTTATAAGTAAATGTCTATTTTAAATATAAAGAATTATAAAGCCTCTTCATCCATTTTAAATATTAATTTAAATAATAAAAGAAATCTAACAAAATCAAAAAGTAAAAATAATGACGTAATTAGGCACGATGCATCTGACAGATCCTGGGGCCATACAGGGCCAGGGAATACAATAAAAAAAATCGACGTCATATCGAGAAGAGTAGTTTCGAGCTAGGAAGCTATGAGGGAGTTCGAGTTAATATTCGTAATACACATGAAAGGACAAAGAAAAGGGTAACTGCGATGGATCTCACAGATCGGCTGCGCCCGACAGAAGATTAAAATTACGGTGGAATTTTATCTTACTTACATCCTGATATTGGTATAGCTGTAGACAATGCAGGAGCTTTACAATTCAATTGAGTTAAGTGAAATTGTATAGCTAAATTGTGATAAAAGTTCCATCTTAAAATGCTTGTATGTAAATTTGATTTTGCCATGTTGGTACCAATCAGCTCGCCTGTGTTCGCTAGCCTACCATTAAAACTGAGTTAAATCACCTGACTAAAAGCTTACTATTTTCTTTATTAAAAATAATATATTACTAAAATAACAGCGCATCTGTAGAAAATGATGTGGAATATAGATCACTCAGAATTAATCTGACAATAATTATCATAATTTATAATGTGCAAGACACGTTAAACCGTTATTTGTGATTTTAAGGACAATTGACTATGTACAATAGGTCAAAACAATTGGCACACCAAACTTTTTTCTTAAATCTCAAAAATATAAAAGTGAATTGTTTAATATTAAATTTATTTAAAAACTAGAATCCAACTATTAACTTTTGGTGGCAATAGATTGAGCTAATTAAAAATAAGAATAATAAGAATATGAATTTCAAGGGTCAAAAGAGTATTGGCACAGAGAACATTTTTATTAAACAAGTTCTTAAGAAAATTATTTACCTTTTAACATTTTGTTACTAAACCATTGGCATCAATTGCGACCTAAAGTCTTCGTGGCATTTAGGATACAAAGTTCTGGGTTATTTTAGGTCCAATTTTATTCCATTCTTGTAATAAAATTGTTTGTAGCTGCTGTTTCGAAGAAAATTTATTTTTTCGGACCTTCAAGTCCAGCAAGTACCACAAATGCTCTATGGGATTTATATCTGGGATCTGGGGTGGAGTTTTGATTTATCTACGAACATTATAAAGTAACCATTCCTTTGTTTTATTGGCAGTGTGCTTCGGATCATTATCCTGCTGGAAGATATATGTGTCTCTGGTGCCCATCTTTTCAGCGCTACTGTTCAAGTTATGATGCAAAATGTCAACATACTTGTCTGCATTCATAACACCTTCGATTAAACTTAGATTTCTAACACCATTCCACGACATGCAGCCCCAGACTAAAACGCTCCCGCCACCGTATTTTACTGTTGGCCTGACATGACTCATTTCAAATGCAGTCTTTGGTTTTCTCAAATATAGTTTTTGGTTTCTCACTTCAAAAGTTTAATATTTTCGGCTCTAATGATGGCAAATATGTATATATGGAGAAAACCACCCACTTTTTTAGTTTTTTTGACCCAATATATATGTTTTGTTAGTAATGTATTAAAATCAATTTAATGAGAAAAAATAAGAATATTTAGTGGTGAATTGTGTTAGGATCATGTAACTATAGTAAATACTACCATAAAATATCTAAGTAGCTTAAAATAATTTCTATAATTTCTATATTAGGCACATAACATCTACATAGTAACATCTCAATAATTTTCGTAAATCTTAAAACTGTTAAATTAACATAAAACTCTTAAAATTGTTATTTGGTTTTACTGTGAGAATTAAAACATACTAAAAGCAAGATTTTAAACATAAAATTCAACGTTTTTACTTTCTTAATTGCTATTTTTTAAATTACTACCCCAATATATTTTATATTTATTTTTAAATAAATAAATATTGCCTCTGGTATTCTTGAACATATTTTTTGCTACATATGGGAGGAACATAAAATCGGTTAATTTTCCTTAAAATGTTAGCTACAGTTATCTAGATATTTTTTTTGCAATATTCTATCATACCTCTTAAACAACGAACATTTCACAAGTGGGGTAGACTAAGATCCGTTCTCTTTTTTAAACTTTTTTTAAATTGTAATAGCCAAGGTATATTTAATTTCTCTTATATTCTCAAATTATGTAACTTAAAAAATAAACCCCATCAACTACTAACTCGAAATTTTTTTTATCATTTATAAAGGTTTCTTATAATCTACGTACCGGATTCGGATTCTATAATGGGAAAAGTAGACAAAGCTCAAATGCTCTCATCATAACATATAACATATATTTTAAAAATTCCTAACAAAAAATAATATTTTCGAAAATAGACATGTCCATTGGAAATTATTGTTATTAGATAATCACTAATTCCATTAAAGTTTTGATAACGATAGAAAATAATCCATTTTTTCTCAGATGCCATAGAATAGTGTTTGTTATAAAAGCCTTCTGTTATGTAATTATTTGCTTCAAAAATACAGCAAATTGGCATTTACTATCCGATCTGATAATGTACCAAACTGTAGATTCGATATTTGTCCCACAAAGACGGTTTCGTCGATTGAACTTTCTGGATTCGCAAATTGCCGTCGAAATTCACAATTAACCCTGTAAAAATTAACCCAATCAAAAATACATATTAGATTTTGATAAGTTACATATTCGTAACTACATGAAAATTAATTTCCAACAGTGCATAGTATATCCCAGTTCCACCCCGAATAATGGTGGACAAACAAAAAAGCACTAGATGAAGCGAAATCGACCAGATATTCTCCCCAGTGATTCGCGAATTGAAGTTGTAAAATATAAATATACACGAATGGGAACCCCAAGTCAGTCAGTGTTTTAGAAACCGATACAATGAGTTAGAAAAAAGATATCGAAGAATGATTAAAATAACAATTGTTCCAGAGAATGCATTCTCGTAAATAGTAACTGTTATCATATCCAGCGGATTTCGTAAAACTCCTGGAGCACACGTTCGGAATTCAGTGTAATGTAAAACTAAAATATTGATCAAGTTAGAAAACAATATTTAAAATAGATGTATAATTAAAACGAACTATTTATAATAAAAACTAAATAAACTGTTAAAATTTAATTAATTGGATTACCAAATTATACGTCAGTGGTACAAGTTGAATAAATAATAAGAAATAATAAAGACAGAGGTATCCGAGAATTGCTAACGTTCCTAAAAATTTGAAAATAATTTGCTCTAAAGAGACAAGAATAAAAAGACAGTGATACATATGTATGTATAGACATAGATTTAAGTGTCGACTATGAATTTTTATCAATATATTCCTACAAATCATAAAAAGTCTAGAAAATGGTACACATAAACAACACCTGTCCTGATGCTCGATATAATCGATCGAGTCGATCAATAAAGAAGCGTGTCCCTATGGACGCATATATATATATATATATATATATATATATATATATATATATATATATATATATATATATATATATATATATATATATATATATATACAGAATTTACTCATATCCGTTTATCCTACCTTGGTTTTACATCAAACAAATTTATGAAAATATCGTTTCAGGTTAAAAACTTTTATCCTAATTTAGCTAATCTTAATTTGGCTGTACATATACCTACCTCTCTTACATGTGGCTTTTAAACATATTTAGGTGAAAATTTTGAGAAATACGTATTTAATTGGTTTTCTAGCAGCTTAATATTATCGGGAATAGATACTTTTATCCATTTTGAAATAATTATGAAAAGAAAATTAAAACAAAAAATTCAGTTACATTAGTCCAGAATATAATTAGGAAAAGAGAATCGAAATGTTGTAAAATATATTATTTTTGATTAAAACCTTTTATTTATTATTATTGTGCCTTTCAGCGGAAAGTATGGTAGTTACTATTGATTCAAAGAATTCTTCCATTGTTTCTTAAAACTTATAATATTTGTTTCGCCATATCTAAAATCAACATTTGTTTGCCGCTTAATTCATTAACAATAAATAAATTGCTCTCTCAGTGTATAACTGCCATGCATTGTGAAATTGAACACTACAGTGCTCTTTACCACTCTTTTATTAATTCGCTTTCTGGTCTGTCTGTCTGTACGGTACAAATTTGTCAATTGATTTTAAACTAACTTCCCGATGAGCACGAGACTTGACACTTTAAACATAGCTCAGAACTGGATGACAATGCAATATTCACTCACTTTCTTGTCTGTCTCTTTGGTTGATTGTCTGTTCAGATATGATTAGGTGAAGAGAAACTGAAATAAACCTGAAACTTACCACATGTTTCTGTTATTATCTCATCAAAATGATTCAAATAGATGGAAACATTTCACACACAAGACTAAAAAGCAGAAAATAATTATTTGAATAAAAACTAATTTTAATATACAACGTTTTTAAAACAGACTAATAATAATAAGTATAAAATAAAATTTCTCCTAGCCCCATATAGATTCCTAACCTCATACAGATGGTCCTGAGAATTTCTGATTGTGAATTTTTAATTTCTACGAAAATACTTGTAAAATTTAAAATGAAAATCGTGGGGATCATGTAATAGATAATAAATAGTAAGGAGTGTAGAGAGTAGCTGTGGTTGAGAAAACTCATACAACAGTTGATATCATTTGCAGTACAATAAAATTGTTAGTGATTTAGGTGGATTTTATTCATGCATTAATTACCTATTGCTTGCACCCCAGGTTTTTCATATTAAATCATACAAGTATTTCCATAGCTATTAGAAATTTACAATCCTAAATTCTCAGGACAATCTGTATGGAGTTAGGAATCTGTATCGGGCTAGGAGAAATTATTTTATAGTTTTTAATCCGTTTTAAAAACGTAGCATATTATTCTTTTTATTCAAATAGTTTTAATTTCATACCAATTCCCAATTTGACAGACGAATAATAAGTTTTCCTGCGATATAATACCTTAATCTACTCTAATCTCTGAGTCTGGATACATAATAGGGATAATGAACATTAAAAATTAAATTGAAAATTAACAAATTAAGATAATACATTCTGGTACGTTAGTGAAATATAATAATTAGAAGAAAAAAAACGTGGTAAAATATATTCCATTTAAAATGCCTTCTTCATTTCATTAAAAGTATTATTTACTTCTAACGACAAGCACAATAGTTATTATTTTTTAAAATAAACTTATATCGTTTCTTGAAACTTATAATATTAGTTTCGTCATGTTCAAAATCAGCATTTGTTTTTCACATACTGTATTCTGTAAGAATAAATAAATTTTTCTCTCGGTGTATACTGGTAATGTATTGTGAACGTATGGTGTCTTCTATTTCATACCAATTCATGGTTTGACAGATACCAATAACAAGATTTCCTGCCATATGATACTCTAAGCTGTAAGCCTAGATGTAGAATAGGAATAACTAACATCTCATGCACATCTCTATTAAAATTTAAATGCAACTAAGTTTAGGTTGCCTTAAGACTTTTTTATAGTAAAGTCATTAATAAATATAGTTTCTGAGCACATCACCCTAGGCTGCATTGACCGTTCTCAATGAAGAAGAAATAGTGGTACACATTCTCGAATTTGATGTTCCCATCTAGAGTAAATTAAACGAGACAATTAATTCTGTTGTAGATCAGAATAGTTAGTCCGAACTCTTGTAGACATGTTTTATTATTATTAATACAAAAACAAATATTTTACTAAATCCGATTCTGAACGGGTAATCCATAGATTGAATTAAAAGGTATCGTTCAGATCGTTGTTTGATCTACTGTGATGGAGTTGTGCTTTTCCGATTTAACAGTATAATCGCACAGCATACAGGACCCAAAGTGGGGTTCGTTGAAAATTGATAATTACTGTAGCACCCATTTTGATATATACATTTGTCAACACTAAGACCTTTCGTGCCGTCCCCAATTAAGCATCCCTCTCCCTTATCATCCATTATGGTGTTCAATTATCGTCTGTTATTGGTTTCAAAGGTATTGGCGGCTCTACTTATACATCCACAAAAAATATAAACGTCCGAATAAGAGATCTCTTGATGTACTTAGATTTTATTTGAACTGTTTTATACAGTATACTAAAAAATACGTTTTAGTATATATTTTAATATTCAATGATAATATAAAAAATATTTAATTTCGACATCATTGTCAGTATAGTAGCAATGCAAATTAATTCCTCTATAAAACAATAAAATATTTTACTAGTTAGATAAACTAGTAAATTTGTCTTTCTTCATTATCTTCATTTTGTAATAATTGTTATATACTTCTTTATTTTCTAATAGTTTGTGGGCAAATAAGGTGTTTGTAGTTTATTGATCTAGAATGTAAACTTTTCGAAATATTTTTGAAATAAACACTTTTAAAACCTTAAAACCGACTTTTCCGCACGTAGAACATCTCTATCTCGAAATTGAGTGGCCTAGAAAAACATAAATGCAGAATATGTGTTTTATAAGACAGTTTTATTTTTTCAATTTTTCTCAAATAGTCCACCATTGTGCTTTCTCATGACCCATGGACAGGGTGGGGTGTATCCTATCCACCTCAAAATCAATAGATGTCGTCTGGCAGACGTCCCTAATCAGAATCAGTCGAAACCCGATCGATCTGACACGATTTAATTGAGTGATCGTGCTAACAAAAAAATGTCTCAAATAGGCCACCATTGTGCTTTCTCATGATCCATGAACATGGTAAAGTGTGTTCAATTCACCTCAAAACCAATAGGTGTCGTCTGGAAGGCGTCCCCGATTAGAATCAGTCAAAACCCGATCGATCCAACACGATTTAGTTGAGTTATCGTGCTAACAAGAAATTTTAATACCGACGACGACTACAATGACAACGACACACACAGACAATATTTTTTAAAAACCATTTTCTTTTAGTTCTTAGGTCGAAAAATAAACGCTAAAAATGTTTTTTTACATTTTTGTTTACAGGATTACATTACTTTTCCGCTCTGGTTAGTATAGCTGAGTACGGAAAAATAAAAAGAACTACGAGATATTTTACATATCAATGTCATACTCATCACGTAAATATACGTGATGAGTATATTTTACATAACAGATTAACGTTATTTCTCAGAGCACAATCGTGACAGTGTCCAGTAATAATGTTTCTTTTTAAATAATAATTTCTTTAAATAACACTTTTAAACAATTTTAAAAGTGTTGCTTTATTCATTCATTAAAAAGTAGTTAGCCATTCGGGTAAAGGCACTTGTTGGACATCCATTCAATAAACTTGAGTCCTCCACATGGTAGTTGGATTTCCAAAATTTGGATCTAACATGGTAGGGTGCGAAGCTACACCTCTTACAATTATTGATTTGCTTGGATATTATAGATAATACAAAAGAAAGAACCATTCTTCGAAGTGTTATTTATTTATCTGATTGTAGTGATTTGCACATGAAACACTTTTTTCCAATGAAACATGTTAAACAGTCTTCTAGAAAATGATTTTCTCTCCCAATGTGTAGAATAATGACTCTTTGTTTTGATGTAGAGTGACGACTAATTCTGCCTCTATATCCATCTATATATTTTTTGCACTCCTCCACTATGTTGATCAATATTATTTCAAATTTCAGGGCGGCGTTGGCAGCCCTGAATTCAGCAACGACAAAGTCGAAGCTGGTCTATAATTGCTATAAAGCATTGAACCACTTGGCAGGGAAGGGACCGGTGGAACTCTTATGGATACCTGGGCATAATGGCATTAAGGGAAATCTAATTGCAGATGACCTTGCCAGACTAGGTACCAGGGAAAACCTCTATGGACCAGAACCTGCAGTTCGGGATTCTGGGAATAAGTCGGAATCTGATCAGAGATCGCATCAATGGCTGGGCAAGAGACCAGCACAATAATAGATGGAGAGGAGTAACGGGTTGTCGAATAACCAAACTCTTCATCGAATACTCAGAAATTGAGAAATGGGCCCAAGAATTCATTAAATTGAACAGGCACAAAGCCAGAACCCTAGTGGGAATCATAACGGGCCACCATAGTAGCCTGAATGCATATAAGCTGAGGCTGACTGATAGCCCGGCCTGCAGATACTGTAAAGAAGACGAGGAAACCTCGATTCATCTTCTTTACACCTGCCCCGCATTGGAGGAGAAGAGGTATCTTATATTAGGGACCCCTGTTATCTTAGAGGAGGCGAGGCTTAAGGCGGGGGACGTGCCTAAATTGCTTCTTTTATGGGATGGCATTTTTGGATAATGACCCGGATAAGAGGGGATCGCCAAGGGACTACCCATGCAATCAGTGGCTGATGAGGCCCAAACCTATATAATATAATAGTAATCTCGAATTTGGGGTGACAGAATTCTAGAGTGATTTGAACTACGCCATGTTTCATCAGTATAATAAATATTCCAGCCACCCTCCGTATATTCTTAGATATCATATGAAAAGTTTTCGTACCGCCACATAATTTTCCATTAAACTAGCAATTTTTTTTTTGTATGAAAATATAATTTATAACGCTATCTATATAGAGTTGGTATGGAAAATTCAGGTAAACCCCGGACGTCAGTTCTATCTTTGTGATATACCCCTTTTATACTTGAAAAATGTTTCTCTCTTAATAAAAGTAGAAAATAATTATTTTAGCACCCCTTATGTTCATCGAGTTTCTTCTTTCGACCACTTTTTGGTTTCTCTCGGGGCAAGAGCTAGATCGTTGTTTGGCAATTACTCTTCCTGACACTAATCCCGCGACATTCAGCAGTTCTTTGCTGGTTTTGGCTAACATTTATACTTTCCAACACATTTATTTTTTCTTTTTCGAAGGACTTTCTTGCACGCAAATATTTTCTTTTATTAACTTATTAGTCTCGTCATCATAGCAATTGGACATTATTGTAAATTAATATTGTTTATAATACCTATCATACGTTATAGACACTGAAATCAGTTCACTTCAATGCATTTTTTATACTAATTTGCACCTTCATTATCGCTATTGTTCTATTTGGGTTACCATAAAAATACAAGTCGCTTGTTTACGAAATGGAGATATTCCAATACAAGAAAAATATGTCACGTCACTCATTTTGTGAACGTGTGATAAAATACGATAAAATTAATGTCAACAAGCCACACATAGCAACCGTAACGATAAACTAAGTTCAACTAACATGAAATATATTTTTCAGCAAAAAATAACAACTACAAAGAAATTCATGACGACAGACCGTTTATTTGATAGAAAATATCAATAATCTCCTATCGTTAAATGGCAACAAGATGCTCACATAAATTAACCATACGTACATATTCCAAATCATACACTTGCTTACCCTTTTTTAGCATCAGATTAATTTTTCCCCTAAATCTCTTAAATTTTTTGTAATGTCTTTTTCACATATTGCTTTTTAAAATTTGAATCCTAATCGTTGCCAAAATCAGTGCTCCTTTAAGTTGGTACATTTCAAATAGCTGTATGGTATAATGATTTAACAGTTTTTTTTTGTTTTTCGTGAAAACTGTTGGATGTATCATAATTTTTTTTTCGGGCATGAAAATACAAACAGGGTGTCCCAACGAGAGGTAGCCGATTATGTTTGTAATTATTGGGCAAATAAATAACATTTCTACAATAATTTTGGGTTCAATTGTTTGTTTAAACTATGCCATTAGACAAGGAATACAATATCTTGTAAGTGGCCGCCTATGCTTCTCTGGCAGCAGTGGATTGTATTGATGAAGTTTTCCATCATTTCGGGGCATAGCTCTGGTCCTATGTCCACAATAACTTCGCTAATGTTATTTTTCAAACTGTTCAATCGTAACGATATTATTGGCATATACTTTTCCTTTAACGTAGCCCCACATGGAGAAGTCTAATGGGTCTTATGGCCTTATGGGGTCTTAAACGCATAGCAGGTACTTCATGACGACCATAATTGCACGTAATTCTCTTTCAGTGCCCACAATTAAATAATTACTTTTGTAGTACACTTTTACAATAAGTATGCGTTGCTGAACAGTATAGCGCTCCATTTTGTAATGGCATACTTTCCACGTAATAATTACGAAGCATCAACTTCCAAAACCTGCCGCAAGAGTAATGACGGCAAGTTTAAATCGGCTACCTCTCGCTGGGACACCCTATTAAAACTAACAGGGTTACAATTCGTCTCGTATCTTTTCTGCAGTGTAGTTCTGCATTCAAGTTCTGCAAGTTTCTCTTGGATGCAGAACTCTAATAACTCTATCTTAGAAATATCCTTAAATATACTTATATATTTCACGTCTATGGGAAACTTTTACAGTTGAGGAAAGCCAATTGTAATTTTATTGGGTTGTTGAAGGTCAGTAATGTGGTTTTCAAGTTTTATGTAATTATATAGGACTTTTGTAAATTCTTCCCAGTATTGAAACCATTAGCGTTTAATGTGTGCTTAGAGTGATCCTAGAGTAGTAAAGTGTTAGTGATATATTGAATTACGAAGCAATATTACGTGCTATAAATATAATATTTTTATACTTGAAGTATATTTCCACCTTTCATCTGCACCGTATATTTTTGCGCTATAATTTCAATCGACTTAATTTCATTTACAAAACTATATGGAAAAAGGTTCTTGTTTTTCTTTAGTGGCAGTGTTTTACTCGTAGAAACACTTGTTATGTGAAATCTCTGTTATGTGAAAAATAGGTGACACAATTTTTCCTTGTGCTAACTCACTATGGTTTGTATAATGATTCCTTGCGTGTGCGTCACAGGTAACAATCGTATGAATCAATCAACTGACATTTTTGAACAGGCTCGTGCCGAAAACACATTTTAAGATAACAGTTAGTACAATTCAAATCCGTCAACTTATGACAGAGTAATGAAAAGGTCTTCCACAAAATCATTCAATGAAAGTGATATTTCCATCGAAATAAATAAAATAAATTCAACAAAAACCAAAATAAGTGAAACAAAAATGAAATAAATTTTACAGAAATATTGAAACGCCAATGACTGAAATTATACAATGAGGCTAAGATTTGACTTCATAATTGCATTTTATTCGGCAAATTATTAACTGTCTATGCCGTACGTAGTTGATTGAAACATATGTCGCTAGACATACATGCTGATATTGTGGCATATTAGTAACGATTGCGAGTGGTGTAGCATATGATCAGTGCGTCATCACTAAATTGATACACGCGTAAAGATCCATTATACAAATTGTACCTATGATTATTGTTCCATTTATATCGTTGAGATAAATATTTTATTTGTCAAATTTAAATGGGTTATACATATAAAGATATACGTTTTTTCTAAATTTTCCATATTCTAAAGTTTTTTCTACTATAGTAATACTCTTATCTATACTTAAAATGTAAAAACCTCCTGTACCTTATGTACGAGTATGTTTGGTTCAAAAAGGTGTCCTTTCTAATACATTTAAATGTTCTTAATTGTTTCACTTTCATTTTCACAAAACCTTCCACTAATTTTTAAAAATCTCATAAATCATTAAACGTAAGTTTTAGTTTAATTAACTGTAGTAAGTAGTAGTATTGAAATATTCAGTTCAATTCTTTCAGACTAATTTTAATTCATTTATCCGTTTTATTTTGGTACATTTATATAGGCTACTTTATTTTTATAAAGAAAATGTCAAAGACTAAGCAAACAAAATAAAACACACATGTGTGCAAATAGGGCCATGCTTATGTGTTTGTAGGCGTAAACACAATAAATTAAAGCAGTAATAAAATAACATTAGCGCATTCGCCATATTTTCTGTCCGTTTCCCTATATACTCACTCGTACGTACATTTGCAAAGCACTGGTAACAAAAGTAAATACGCGGAAACGTTCTGGAAAAAACAAATTTCCGTGTCTTACAAACCGCAAATAAATCTAAAGAGCTTAGTATTTCTTCACGTACCCTACACATCATTCGTAATGTACTTTTAATTGAAGTAAAATTTTCCTGTGGGATTCTGATTCGATAACAGAATTAAATCGATAGGCAAGATTTTCTTTGTAAATAATTTCATCTCTATTTACAACAAAATTCACAGTTTCTATTCATCATAATATTTCACAGACTCTATTGTATGCGATAGATAAATCAAATAATTCTGTTTGATATTCAACATTCAACGTGTTCATAAACAGAACGTTTGAAAAGAAAAATTAAAATAACTTCCAAATGGGGTATAACTCGCAGACTACTGTCAATTGAAAATAATTTTCAAAATGGTACCAAACCATATTTAATGATAATACCACTATTTATTAACTAAAACATTATTTTTATACTTTAATGTATGTATGCCAATTTTCATATTTTTATATCTAGATAGGGAGGAGGAATAATTTTGGAAAATCACAATACCTGTCACAATGTAATTAAGCATAATTTATATTTTATATTATAAAATAAATTTAAACTAATTAGACTGCGTGATAAATTTTTGTATCACATCAATGAATTATTTCTCTATTAATTCTTGGTCCTATTTGTTATTGAAAATTTTATAACACATACCGTGTGTTTTGTGGTTTGTAGAGAAAATATAAGAAGTAAATAGAAAATTTTATGACAAAGTATTTACCAATAGCATTTTAATGCACAGAGCTTTAGAATTTGAAAGGACAAACTGTCATGTGAGTCATAAAGTCCAATATCTCCATCAACAAAGAAGATAAATAAGATTTTATTACGATAGTGCGTGTTTTTAAGCGCGCGCTACAATATAAAGATAATGTCCATTATACAAGGTATTAATTACATGGTTTTCTGGGCGGGTATGAACTTTGTTTTTTCAAATAGCAACCTATCCTTTTCATTAATTTTTCGGTTTCTACATAAAAAATAAAGGACATGTCACGTGGATGCTCCAATAAAAATATCGATAATTTTCGAGATATTTGGCTTTATAGGGTGTCCTTCTGTATTTTCATCATTTAATAGTTCAAATTCTTATATTATGTCAAACCCCAGTGAAATTACGAAAATAGCCTTACTAAACATAAGAGTGGAAACATAAACATAATGTGAAAAATCTTCCTTATTTAATATGGAATACCCCGTATTCCATGTGCCACTAAAATATTAAAAAAATGTTCTATAAGTTTTAAGAGAAAACCATGATTGTAAAAAGAAAATTAAGTAATGTAAAACTTGATAAGCGCTTGACTATGACTTTTTGGCAAAAAGTCAGGAATTGTAATTTTTCAGAGTGCGTTTTTAAGAAAAAGTATTCAACTTAGCTAGAGGGAATACCCCTATATTCAACTTGATTATAGGAAATTTATATATCTTTCAGTGGTGCATCTGATCATCTTCTAATTAATATATAGGGTGTTCCATTTGAAAGAGAATATTTATCACTTTGTATTTATGTTTGATACGGCGATTTGTTTTTATGTTTGGTATGGCGGTAGCGCACTCTGTGTATCGCGGATCAATTTCTAACATATCGATTACAAGAGTTAGTCATTGTTTTTCAACATTTTCCCAGAAAATTATTTTATTGGGGATTGGAATAACCTAGGAATTTGAACTATTGAGTGACGAAACACGAAAATAAAAAAAATTTAAACTTTTAAGCCCCAATCTCGAAAACCATCGATTTTTATGGTTTTTAAATATTGCATGAAAGTAGCTACGATGCTACACAGTTACAAGACGTAAACCAAGATGAATGCCTACAAGAAGTAAACCACAAACTATCTAAATGAATCTGCAAATAAGCACAAATATATATAATGAAAATCCTCAATGGATGTTAGGATATCATACCCAGTACCCAGAGAAAGTAAGCGATTGGTTGGGAATTGTTGGTCACAAAATTATAGGCACAGTTCTCCTTGAATAAACACTAACAGGTGAGCGATATATTTATTTGCAGCAGCACTATGTCATTTCGATACATCAAAACTTGTTTCCTAAATTAACAAAAAATTGACGAAATTTAATTTCAGTAAGATCGTGCACCTCCACATTATGCTGTAATGGTTCGGAACTATTTGAATCAAGTATTTCCGAACCGTTGGATTGGAAGAAGGGGACCTGTGGAATGGCCGTTCAGGTCCCCGAATCTATATCCCGTTGGATTTTGACATTTGGGGGCATTTAAAAGCGGTAGAATATAAGGAAAAATATACCAATGAATTTAGAGAAGACTTGATGAATAAAATGTTCATGATATAAATCAATGGTAACTTTTAAATGCCATACCTATAAGAATTTGAAGATAGGTTAGGACATTGTTAAGAAGTGGTTGGATGGCAGTTTGAACATTACATTAAAAATAATTTGTTTACATTGTTTCATTTTGAGTTGGTTGTTAGTTTATAATAATTAAGTTGTAGCGATTGTACCGATAACCCATACCACCATGCAACCGAAAAAATAAATAAATGCAACAAAAACTGAATATATATTTTTAATTCATTGTATAGAATTGTTTCTGCTCTTTACAGATAAAACATAATATACAGAATGTTTCAGTTAAAATAATAAATTTGACATAATTTCTGAAAAAATAAAAGATATGGCGACATCCCCTGTATAATTTTTAAATCCGCAGTGCTCTGTTACTTCTTCTGTGTACTAAATTTAATTACAGTCTTATTAGCGGTTTCAGAGATATGTGACTCTTTTCTTACTTATTACTAACCCTGTATAAAATTATGCAAGCAACTATCCTGATCAGGTGTCTTAAAATAAGTTAATTCAGATGAAATTTATATAGTGACAAGTGATTCTAATACATGATATAATTTCTCAAAGTGGCTCTAAAAACTATATTGGCACATTTCTCAAACTAATAGTAAATGTGTTGTGTTCTAAAATGTTAGAGGAAGTGGTATTTTCACAAAAAATAATAACACTGCGAAAGTAACTGCGAAGTAAGTGTGTACTTTGTTCTAATGCTCTGGATAAGTACTATAAAAATAAGACAATACCTTAAAATTTCACTTTTCGTATGGCAGAGAAAAGCTGTGGCGTGAAAGAGAGAGATTAGTGCAAATAAATAGACAGCACACGGAATATCAATGTCAACCACGCTAGCTGTATTCACCCTGAACTTAACAAGTTATTGAATCACTGCAATTATGTCGCAGGGGACATGTAGTGTTCCTTTTTGTTGGATTGTTTTACAATTTAAGTCTTAGATCTCTGATAGTAGGTCACTACCCCGCTAAAATTCTGCCAGAAACTGTGCTGAAACCCTGTATTTATTTGGGTTATTAAATATTACCCACTATGGACTTTAAGGTGAAATAATAATGTTTGGTACGATACATTACAGAGAACGCGGAAAACAAACAGAAATATTAAAATTCAGCCACGGTCTTTCACTAAATGTTCTATTATTTAACCGACGGTGTATCCACGCAATAAACCCCGAGTTTCATAGAGATTATATGGAATATTACGTTCAGTTAAAAACGCGCATTGCAGAGGTCTCGCCCTAATACACCTTCCATAATTGAATTTTATTTCGGTGACGGCATGTTTACCCAAGGCAACTATACCTATTAATTAATTTTGATCGTTAGCCGGAATTAAATTATCTTGAGCCTTAATGCATCAAAGCTGAGCGAGAGTCCCGGTCACTAGGTAACCCACAAATCATGTTTCTGGAGAATCGCTGGCGTCATAACACAGAATTAATGTTATTCGGCATACTAACAAATCTTGTATTTATTTAGTATTTGAGACCTAACGAGTATCCTAGTCAATTATATTATGAAAGATTAACTTTTGCTGGTTAAGTGGTGTAGTACAGTGGACGCTGGTCCTCACGATATTGGTTTCTCAAGACTATATCAGTTAAATACACAAAAGCTATTAAATTGGCCCTATATTGATAAATGTCTTCGAAGGAAAACGTAACGATAAAATAAACATTAAAACTACAAATAATATTATAAATTATAATTATTTTAAATAATTTTTAATAATATTTTCCTATAGAGACCTAGAGTGATTGAATGTGCCGCTCCCTAGTTTTTTATGTGCCGCACACAAGTTTTATGACGACTACTAACATTTTCAAATTATATAGTTGGCAAAAATGATTTATAGAGTAAGAAACATAAATCTAATCTCAAACAATTGTTTCAAAAATAAAACACTTTAAAACTAAAAAACACTTTTATTTTATATTCATTTGGAGGTGTAATAAGTTTTTGTTTCACTGCGGAGACAAACTGGAATTTATCAATCATATTTTAAGTGTGTATACTAAAGTTAGTGACTAACTGTATTTTTGAAAGAATATAATAAGGTGTTTTTTAACATGTAACATCAGAAGTGCACTTTTTTTAATAAAAACTAGACCAATACCATTTTCATGAAAAATTTATTTAAAAATGTTAAGACAAGATACTCTATGCCCCAATTTTAGTAATAATAATTTAAGGACAATAAAAATAACTGCAACAATATTTCTTTGCATTGAATGTTCAAAACATCTATTTAATTTAATAAATAAAAACTTGTCTTTTTAAATTATTAAAAACATTTATAATGTATGTAATCTATTTGTTTAATATCTCTAACTTTCTTTAAGTTTAATAAAAATTTATTAAAAATCATTCAACTGAATAAATATTTAATGGTGTCAAATCAGGTTATCAAATAGGCCACAGATTAAGGCTAGTTATTAATTCTGTTGAGGCTAACTATTCATAAAATTCTTTAAAAAATTGTAAGATTGCTGTGAAGTGTAAACTAGAATACCTACTAATCATACTGAAACATAAATTATACAGGGTGACTGGTACCGTGACGTATTCCTTTGAAGAGGTGTTAGTAGAGACAATTTGCAGTCAACTGAACCATAATATGCATAATACCATTGTTGATAGTTTTTGAGATATTTCAATTTTTGTGTTTTTCTTACAAGTGTACTATTAATAAAGGGTGGTCCAACCATAATGCACGATGTTAATTGTAAGTCACACCTTAACGTCAAGTTTTTTGCCCAACTTAATTTGACATTTCTTTGTTTCAGTGTTTGACAAATTCAATCATGGAGAGGTACACAATTGAGCAGTGCGTTAAATTATTGAAGCCTTTTACGAAAATCAAAATGCATTTCGTGCACTTCGTGACTTTTTTGGTCAGCATAATCGACCAAATGTGTCCACAATCGGGAGAATTGTGCGCAAATTTCAGCAAACCGGGTCTGTAGGAAATGTGAAAACACCTGTGCATGCTCGCCCAGTTCGTTCTGCGGAAAACATTGCTGTTGTTCACGATAGTGTAGCAGAAGAGCCGTCAACCTCGACTCATCGTCGTGCCCAACAATTGAACATCTCACGAACATCACTGATGCGAATTTTAAATAAAGATTTGAATTTACACGCTTACAAGGTTCAATTGACTCAAGAGCTGAAGCCTACTGACCATTTCAAGCGTAGTCAATACGCCGAATGGTTGGTTGAACAGACAGAAGTGAATGATGACTTTACAAAGAAAATCATCTTCAGCGACGAGGCACACTTTCACCTCAGTGGATTCGTTAACAAGCAGAATTGCCGCATTTGGGTAAATGAGAATCCACGAGTGATTGTTGAAAAGCCGATGCATCCACAAAGAGTGACTTTTTGATGCGGTTTATGGGCTGGCGGCGTCATCGGGCCGTACTTCTTCGAAAATGAGGTCGGCCAAGCAGTTACCGTGAATGGTGTTCGCTATCGCGAGATAATATCGGACTTCTTGTGGCCAGAAATTGAGGATATGGACCTGGACGATATGTGGTTCCAACAGGATGGTGTCACTTGCCACACAGCCAACGAAACAATGGCACTTTTGCGCGAGAAATTCAATGGCCGTGTTATCTCACGTCGTGGCGATGTTAATTGGCCGCCACGATCATGTGATTTGACACCGTTGGACTTTTTTCTTTGGAGATATTTAAAAGAAAAAGTGTACGTCAATAAGCCAAAACAATTCAAGAGCTAAAGGATCAGATAATTCGGCACATTAACGACATTGAACCTCAATTATGTCTCAGAGTCATTGAAAATATGGACCATCGGATAGAGGTATGCCACCGAAGCCGTGGCGAGCATTTGGCCGATATTTTGTTTCACACAAAATTGTCATAGATCCTTCTATCATAATAAGAAATATTAAGGTAACTCTCTGAAAACTTTTTGTTTTATTTACAATTAACATCGTGCGTATTGGTTGGACCATCTTTTACTACCTACTAATTGTAAAATCAAAGAAAAGATCGTTTTTTGTAATATTTTTTGGTTCTACCGTTAATACACATAGTAGTTCATGTTATGTAACAAACATTGTGTTAAATAATTTAATTTGACAAAAATACAGGAGCTAAAACCTGCAAGGGTTGTTAGAAACTTTAACTAATTGTACATTCACCAGGATTTATTTAAAAAATTTGTGAATACATTAAACGCAAAAAAATATTTTAAAAACTTCTATGCTTCATCATAGAATTCGCCTTTCGAATGAGATATAAAGTTTTAAGAAATTTACCATTATTTTTGACAATTTCCTCATACTACGGATATTTATAATTTCCTAAAAAATGAAAGAGACCCACTCTTATAATATCAGACAAAATTACACAATAATATTCCAATTTTGTTAAAATCTGCATATTCATCATCAAAAGAGTGAGATTTTATTGCAAATACACATATAGCTATAACATATTTTGAATATTTCCACCCATTTATTGAACTTCTTTTGCTTTTATTCAACCCAAGTTTTTCTTTATATAAGACTACATATATAAGTCTACATTGTTTATTAAATTAAACATGCCCTCTTTAGTTTGCCTGTTGTAAAAACAGGTGTCATTTTTGTTCTCGTTGTTTTGAAATCTGGACTGAAAGAACGTCATGGCGCAACCATTGAATGATGTGGTGTTACAGGAATTATTCCATCCATGAAATAGTTGAAATACATGTTTAATTAGCTCAGGTGATTTCACTATTAATTATGGTCTGTCAAATACAAATATCTCAAAGTATGGTCTCTTTATTGAAATCATAGAGTAGAAGAATTCTCGAGAAACGTCACGTCAAACCATAAACAATTTAAAAACAGCAAATAATGGAATTCTCAAAAACGTAGCTAGACCCAGTATTAGAACAAAATAGTGGAAATATATACTACTAAAATTTAGACAAAAATTTCTGGAAATCGTTATGCAACCTTCTACAAAATTTTACACTTAAATGACACCGATTTGGTTTCTTAAAGGGCATCATTAGATAAGGGTTGCGATTTAGAAAACCTGTACATGGCGTCATAAATAGAACTGTAATAACGTCAATAAAATACGTATATAAGAAGAAGTCCATCTAAACAACTAAATCGACCTCTTCGAGCTTTTTGCCCTACTTGTTCGACAAAGATTTTATCGAATATATGTCAACCTTTACGCTCTGTGTAAGTAAATCAATTTATAACCTAATATTTCAAATACGGGATCCTATGATTCTAGGATGAAAATATCGATACCCGCAGGGCTTCCTAAAGGATACTAACCAATTTTTTAGAGCTGTCACCATTTCCAGTAAACACCATTGTTCCTATCGACACATAAAAATAAATTTTCAGCATTTATGTCTCTCTGACAGCAAATTTTATATATGATTTAATGGAACTTTTTATAAGACTATAACGCAAGCACTAAAGAAAATAAATCTGAGCTGATGAAACGTCGGAAGCCAGCAAGGAGGGAGATCTGAGAGGTGACGGAATGGCAGACGAAGATAAAGTACTCGGTGTCAGCTGAATCAAACGTTATTGCTGATATAAAATTTAATAAAGCCTGTTTTATTTCCTTTTGTTTGTTTTATTTCTTTATTTTACGTCAGAAATTACAGGCAATACTTTTACAGCTGCAATTATATTGAAAGATTAAATGCGACTCAATAGGCGACTCGACTATCGAGAACAGAAATATTTCGTACAAGTTTAAATTCTATCATGTTTACAAATAAATACAAGATATGTATGTAAAAAAATATTTTGGTAGCCTCATAATATAAATATTGCTTGATTAAACAGCTGACGCACTATTCGCATTCTACATAGTAGGCGTCGGGATATAAAGTATGTATATTTATCCTGAAAACCATAATTTGATTTGTCAATGTTTGGAAATAGCTTTTAAATCCTGAAAATATAAAATTGTATGATATTATACAGAAGAAAAATTCACGAAATTATGTATTTTAATTGCCTTTAGTAGATTTATTAATCTAACTTAATAGGGTTAATTTAAATGAGACATAAATATTTTCAATACGAGCCCAGGCTCACAATAGTTCGGGTCAGGCATAATATTACAACTAATATAGATATATTTAGATAAAAGACTCTCAAAACTATTTTATTATAGAAAAATATTGGTAACACAAATAAAGTATAAACTTTTATCTTAAATATGGTGAAAAATTATTGTTATGATGTGTCACTGACAAGTTTGTTAATAAAAATCATTAATATTTGCAGTTCAGAATAGTTGGGCCGCTTCAAAAAATTTTTTACGTACAATTCTCCTCTCCCACCACCCCTTAGTACATGAATTCTACCGTTTACGATAGGAACATTCTCATGGTTCCTAGGATTGGCAACGTACAGTTCATTTGAAAGCAAATATTGATACGGGGTTTTAAAGTGTATGAGAATACGCATCATTTGACATGGGCATATTTTTAATTTCGAATTTGTGACAAAATGGCGAACACTCAAAGTTAAAATAGCGGTCTATTCCAAAAAGTTTCACTTTCGGGCGTGGCAAAAAAACGGAAGAAATTGAGATATCGAAAACGACCCATGACAAACAACGCACGATTTGATAAACTTTAAAATAAAGAAGGAGAGAGAAAATCTAATTATTCTGTATTGAGATATATTAGGAACAGCTTTGAAAAAAATGGTTTCCAGGAAAACGTATTTCAAATGTTCATCACTCATATTAACACATTTTAAAACATCTTAAATCTTAAAAAAAGTCGTGCAGACCATACACAAACAAAAAGTCTACACAAAAAAAAAAGCCGAGTGCAATTTAATTCTAGCTGTGCGAGTCAGCACTTATCTGTGCTTGCGCGCGGCCGTTTCCTAAACAAACAGTGCTATAACTAAGCCATTTTTGTGAATTCCGTTAAGCGGCTTTGGGGATATATTCTCAAGTCAATAACCTTCAAAGATATGTGAAAAAAGAAAAATTGATTTTTTGAGCCGACAAAACTGACGTGCCCCTTTAAGATTCGTCATATTTTAAAACACGCAATCAGTCGCGTGTTATTTCAACCTTTCGGCATATTTAGATGATATGGAAGTGATAGTCATTGAAAATTTAATATTGTGTAACTAAATGTTTACACTACTACAATATACCAAACTATAGGTAGTCAAACACGACGGCGGAGTTACACTGAATTGCTTGTACCTACGTCGATTCAAACAATAAACAGTTTTAAAACTTTAAAACGGACTTTTCCGCACGCAGAACATCTCCAACTTGAAATTGAGTGGCCGAGAAAAAATAAACCAACACATAAATGCAGAATATGTGTTTTATGCGACAGTTTTACTTTTTTCAAATAGTCCACCATCGTGCTCTCTCATGACTCATGGACAGGGTTAGGTGTGTCCTATCCACCTCAAAATCAATAGATGTCGTCTGATTAATGTCCCTAATCAGAATCAGTCGAAACCCGATCGATCCGACACGATTTAATTGAGTGATCGCGCTAACAAAAGAAATTCTCAAATAGTCCACCATTGTACTTTCTCATGACCGATGTACATGGTAGAGTGTATTCTATCCACCTCAAAATCAATAGATGTCGTCTGGAAGACGTCCCTAATTAGAATCAGTCAAAACCCGATCGATCCGACACGATATAGTTGAGTTATCGTGCTAACAAGAATAAATTCCGACGATAACGACGACATACACAGCAAAAAATTTTTAAAAACCTTTTTTTTTGGTTTTTAGGTCGAAAAACGAAAAATAAACCCAAACATTTTTTTTGTTTTTTCAATCTTTCTTTACACGATTACATTACTTTTCCGCGTATAGTGGAGTGTGGAAAAGTAATACCTTAAATCTACGTAACTGAATTTCGGTTTTCCCGGAGTTATCCGGGTGTAACACCACTGTACGGAAATTACGGTAGGCGTCTTTAGTGATTACAACCGATTCTTGTTATATGGAAAGGAGAATATGTCTAACAAAGGAAGAAAATAACTGCGGGTTAAAAACGTCTTGCCAGCCCGAGTATAATGCACCATTCACAGTACCAATGTATCAGTCACAGTGGACTGATTTATTAAAATAATAATAAAACTATTTAATATTATTCAAACCTTAATTAAAGCGTTAGTTAAAGTTTCAGTTACTTAAATTCAAGGATTTTAATACCACTAAAGAATTTAATACATACATATATCACGTAGAACTATTTAAATATGCTTTATATTAGAAATATATTTGCGAAGCTATTTCACTACTTTTATAGGTAGCTATAACGCAGATTTATGGTCTGTAACTAACTTCAATCCAATATTGTACCCAATAGATGTGTTGTATATCGCCGCATAATTCAGTATAGCTGATTATATTTGGATATATAGACAATTTTCACTGTCTAATGCAACCGGGAATAATATTTATCTTCTATTTAACAAGCAATATATGGTACACTTACAGCCTTATTATACCTTACCCAATTGTCTACAGATGAACTGCTGGTAAACTTGTGGAACTTACCTGAAACAATTAGAGAAGTACGTTATACTATATCCGGTAAAATTACAACAAATTATATTCTATAACAATCAGTTTTCATACAAGAAAAAAACAATGACTTGATGATTATGTCTTTGTGGTCCATGTACAAGTATGCCCAAGTATAATTAAGTACGTCCCAGTGCCATTTCTCTTCTTTGGAATGAAATGATTTACGAGCAAAAAGTAGTAGCCACTGAACCAAGAACAGGCAAAATACTACTGAAAATTGTCACTTAAATCAAGAACACTAGAACGAGCACTGGAGTTTAGAACGACAAATTTATATAAATTCGCAGATAATTGCTTCTAAATTTTTTTCCTCTGCTAAATAATAAAAAAGTAAAAATAAAATTCTTACAATTAGATGATGAACACCTCACTATTAAATTGATGGTGAAACTGGAGTCACCTACTACTCTTAATAATGAGCAAAGGTTCACAGTAGCCTGGGACATACATATGTAGAAAGTCTACCCACAAGAGTTCAATACCATATAATTACAAAAATTATCAATAATATATATATATATATATATATATATATATATATATATATATATATATATATATATATATATATATATATATATATATATATATATATATATATATATATATATATATGTATATATATATCTTAGAGCTTACATACAGAATGAAGAACATACTGAAGAAACACAATATTTAACTACGATATGAAATAGAAAACATAGCAGTTAGCCATCAAACCATAATCTTTTTCCGAAGCTTCAGTACAACATAGACCAAACTGATTGAGTGACCAATTAAAGAATACCAGAATGTATCTTCTGTGGGATTATCTGAAACATAAAATATTTAACTACAACAAAATAATTTAGTGGTAATATTAAAAATGTATATACAACAAAGTCAGATAATAAAGATGGACAAAACTAGACGATCTCTAAGAAATAATACAAATAGAAATATGAAATATTCTATCTTCAATTCTAGAGAATGTTGGACAGGAATTTTACTACAAACTAAGTTTCGCCAACAAGTAAATAGAGAATATTTTAAATATTTATTTATACATTTAAACAATAACATTTAAATATAGCTTTTCAACAATCTCACAGTTTAACCTGTAACTAATCAATGAATCAGCTATAAATCGTCATCAAGGAATATTCAATAATAAAAAATATATGTAAGGCATTCCATGAAAATAAACAGTTTTAAATCCTTGAAATGGACTTTTACGCACGTAGAACATCTCTATCTCGAAATTTAATGGCCGAGAAAAAATAAACCAACACATAAATGCAGAATATCTGTTTTATGAGACAGTTTTACTTTTTTCAATTTTTCAATAGTCCACCATTGTGCTTTCTCATGACCCCTGGACAGGGTGGGATGTGTCCTATCCACCTCAAAATCAATAGATGTCGTCTGGTAGACGTCCTTAATTAGAATCAGTCGAAACTGGATCGATCCGACACGATTTATTTGAGTGATGGTGCTAACAAACACGATTTCTCAAATAGTCCATCATTGTGCTTTCGCATGACCCATGAACATGGTAGAGTCTGTTCTATCCATCTCAAAATCAATAAGTGTCGTCTGGGAGATATCCCCGATCAGAATCAGTCAAAATCCGATCGATTCGACACGATTTAGTTATCGTACTAAGAAAAAAATTCTCAAATAGTCCACCATCGTGCTTTCTCATGACCCATGAACAGGGTGGAGTGTGTCCTATCCACCTCAAAATCAATAAGTGTCGTCTGGGAGACGTCCCCGATCAGAATCAGTCAGAACCCGATCAATCCGACACGATTTAGTTGAGTTATCGTGCTAACAAGAATAAATGCCGACGACAACGACAATGACACACATACACACAAAATGGTTTAAAAACCATTTCTTTTTGTTTTTAGGCCGAAAAACGAAAAATAAATCTTAGGAAAAGAAAAACATTTTTTTTACACGATTACATTACTTTTCCGCGTATGGTGCAGTGCGGAAAAGTAAAAAAAACATATCGCGTATTGCGCTTAAATGAACCGCTTTATATATAATATTGTAACTAAATTTTCGTTTAGAAGACGTACTTTTGAGGTTAGGGATCAACCTCTCTGAATGTTTCTCATAAGTATTTAAAGTAACATCAAAAATAATTTTATTCCATAGTACATCCTGGTACTACCTGTATACTAGCTAAATTGAACACATTTAACACGAAACATTTAAAAAAGGATAACAATTGGTTACAGTTAAATTAAAATTAACAGCTCTTGTTCAATTAAATCAGTATATTAGATTAATTTCACGTATATATCTATAATATCTGTTGATTGGTTTACATTTGTTTTAACATAAAACTTCAAGTATTTAAATAAATTGAATTTCTATTATTCTGTTATTATTATGCAGAATAATAGAAACTGCACAACAATTTTCGCCTTTCATGCCCGAGTACGTACTTTATATAATTTCATATAAATAAGTCGAAACAACTTATAAATCAATAACATTAAATATGTAGAGAATATATTTCTAAATTATTATAAAAGTAGCCTTAAAAAATAAGTAGATTTAAAAAATGCAATAAAAATATAGCATGTAACTTAAAACAAATAGAAAAATAAGTAGGTTTCAAGAATTTAATAAAAAAATAGCATGCAATTAAAAATAAATAACATCCAGTATAACCGAAAATGGTGATATTTTACACCACGATATGGTGAGATTTTTTTATACAGAACACTCTGGATAAGAACTGATTACAAGTTTTCAGTAACTTTCTAGTTGATTATCTGGTTGTCAGAGACTGGTTTTCTCAAAACTTATAATATTCCATTCAAAATATTAATAAACGAATATAATACAAATTAAAATATTAATATGACTAAGTATTATAAATTATTTATAACATATTCTTTAATTAATTAAGAAAACATTTTTCCTTAAAAATGGCGCATACCATTTCATTATCCCTCTACAAATAAAGGAATTTAAAATTAGATTTATTTTTCATTAATTTAAGTCTTCTGTTCTTCATCTACAATCGTGTACGTCATTTTTGGTTTCATTCGCTCACGTGAGACGTATTAGCATATTTCTCGGCTATTTTTAGAGCGATTTGCGTAAAAAATATTATATACACTTGAAATTAAAATAGTTCATTATGTGTTTGTCGAAATATATACGAGGATAAATATGGAGTGATTAATTTATTATTATGAATTATTTAACTTGATTACATCCCAGGGAAAATACTTAACGCATATATTCTTACTGGCAAATAATAGATAGATAGAATGTATAGACCGTCATTAGATGAGAAATATTGAAACAATATAAGTAAAACGGAATCAGTAATTCTCGTCCGAGAAACAAGAATTGAGAAGAAAAATTATTATATTTCACTTGTGTTTTATGTCTTGGTTTATATGCTGTTAAAGTTAAAGGTATGATACAAAATATAGAAAATATATCATATATATTCATATAGAAAATATATGAATTTTAGGACAAGAACTACTACGGATGAACAATATATCAAATGCTACAAATTAAAAGTCATAACAACGCAACTAACAGCCGAACTGGCATAGAGTATTTAAGTGAAATATATTGTAATCTTTTAAATTAACTATAAACGAGTAGCACGTGATTGTACATAACCAGTGGCGGCGACAGGGGTGGGCACGGATGGTCGAGCCCCCAGGCAAAATCCTTTTCGCCCAACCTCTTATAATACCACTATATCACATTCGCACATAAAATAAAATATTTAACGCCCTCGCCCACCCTACATATTTCCTGCCTATTCTCGCCCAACCGCAAAATAATGCTAGCGTCGCCACTATACATCACACGTGATTTCCCTATTAATTAACAAACAAAAATATGTACCGTATCTATCTCATTGCTCACATTGCTTCACATAAACTATCCCTATCATCAGTGATATAAAAAGACGCACACCAAATCAGACAAATGCACCTTAACTTAGTTACGTCAAAACCTTTACATTAAACAGATAAAAATAAAATAACTACATGCATGTAACTAATATACCAATGTAAGCATCCATCAAAAAATTATCAAACACAGTTTTTTAATTGTAGTAGTTTTTTAGAAGATTGTTATTGCTGGTTTTAAATAGTGGTCATTACCGATATAGATCTCTTTTGTTTCATATTAATTATTCAAAATTCCACACTATTAAAATCCACCAGGGCCAAACATTATTTTATTAGCCGTAAAACAAAGTCTTAAAATAATTATGTAAAATTTCTCTGTTTCTGGTATTAAATGTAACACCGGTACAATTAAAAAACAGAAACAGAGGATCAGTTTTCCTTAAACAAAGAAAAATTGTACCAACAAAGATGACATCATCAGGAGATGATTCAAACTCAAGAACTGAGGACTAGTATAATTATAACATTATTCATATTATAATTTTATACCATTCTTATTGTAAGCATTATTAGATTTTATGTATGAAACTAATATAATAAACAGTTTTAAAACCTTAAAACGGACTTTTCCGCACGTAGAGCATCTCTATCTCGAAATTGAATGACCGAGACAAAATAAACCAACACATAAATGCAGAATATCTGTTTTATGCGACAATTTTACTTTTTTCAAATAGTCCACGCTCATGCTTTCTCATGACCCATGAACAGGGTGGAGTGTGTCCTATCCACCTCAAAATCAATAGATGTCGTCTGGTAGACGTCCTTAATCAGAATCAGTCGAAACTCGATCGATTCGACACGATTTAATTGAGTGATTGTGCCAACAAAAAAAATTCTCAAATAGTCCACCATTGTGCTTTCTCATAACCCATGAACATAGTAGGATGTGTTCTATCCACCTCAAAGTCAATAGGTGTCATCTGGGAGGCGTCACTGATCAGAATCAGTCAAAACCCGATCGATTGGACATGATTTAGTTGAATTATCGCGTTAACAAAAAATATTCTCAAATACTCCACCGTCGTGCTTTCTCATGACCCATGAACAGGGTGAGGTGTGTCCTATCCACCTCAAAATCAATAGGTATCGTCTGAGAGACGTCCCCGATCAGAATTAGTCAAAGCCCGATCGATACGACACGATTTAGTTGAGTTATTGTGCTAACAAGAAATTTTAATGCCGACGACAACGATCACACACACACAGCAAAGAATTTTTAAAAACCATTTTTTTTTTGTTTTTAAGAGGAAAAACGAAAAATAAAACCCAAAATAAATTTTGTTTTTTCACTTTTTCTTTACACGATTACATTATTTTGCGCTAGTATAGTGGAGTGCGGAAAAGTAAAAACACGAGCTTAGTGAGATTAGTTTGTCTGGTAAATCATAGCTATACGACCGCACGTCATTACGACGCAAATTTATTTAGCAGTATTAAAAATGGCCGGTTTCACTCATCAGGGATACAATATATGTTGTTAGTTTACTATGATAATATTAGGTCTACTAGGGGAATGCGCATATATCTTGTTAATTTACTCCATTAATAGTCTATGTAATGAAAATAGTGTAGACACATGACAGGATTTTAGCTGAACTATGTAGTTCGTTTTAATTTCAATTCTAGATCTCTATTAGTTGAATCATGGCCAACTTTGCTAAAGTTATGCAAGAAATTATCCTGATACTCTGTATTAACATTTCCTACACTTACACCATACATACAAATACTCCGATATATTGTCAATTCAATACATGCATATGAAAAATAAAATAGTATATAATAAAACTATGTTCCTATATGCATTCTGGTACAAATTTAGTGTCAAATTTTACAACACATTTCAGTGTATTAAAAATAAAATTAAATGTAACCTAATAAAATGTAACCTAAATAAAATTATTTAGGTTACATTTTCTTTAACGATTAAGAACAAAAAGGGTGAATGGTGGAAGGGTCAGTCGAACACTGACATCCTGTTAATATAGAATTGTTGCATAATACAATTATATATCGTTTTTTCGAAGGGGCCATAACTCTGAGAGGAATTGGCAGAAATTATAGGTATCTTCTTCTTCTTGGAGTGCTGTGGCCGTTATCGATCGTTAGCGATCATAGACTGGATCATGTTAGCTATCATAACTTTACTAACTGCTGAGCGGAAAAGTTGTACAGTTGGTTTGTTAAACCATTGCCTTAAGTTCTTTAACCAAGATGTTCTCCTTTTTTCGGGGCCTCTCCTACCTTCTATCTTTCCTTGGATTATCAGATGAAGAATTCCATATTTTTCCGGACGTCGCATTGTGTGCCCAAAATATTCCACCTTTCTCCTCTTTAAGGTTGTCGTGATTTCTGTATATTTGTTCATACGTGTAAGGACTTCGACATTTGTTATTCTATCGGTCCATTTTATTTTCAGTAGCCGACGGTACAACCACATCTCGAATGCTTCGAAAAATTATATATGTATGTAAGACGGATTCTGTAGAGCATCATCTTCACCTGGTGGGATGTTCCGGAAATTTTTAATTTGACTCCGATAAATAATGTCCGGTAACTGATGCTTTCGATCAGTTGAACTTGAACTAATGTTCATTGAGCAATCAACATTTTTCAGCAGTCAATATATTGGCGTATTTTTGTCAAGAAATTTTAGTTCACTGTATCAAGATATAGCCTCAATATAACTATTAACTTGATTCATGAGATAATGAGTTCATTTGTGTTATGAAACATGATATATCGTATCGTAAGAAGTGATGATTCTGATCTTTCATTCTGGTTACCATTATCCTTTTGTAATCAATTAGGTCATAAAAATCAAAAATCTTATTTCATCATAGTCGCAGGTAAAAGAGCTCGATTTGATGTATAGTTAAGGTTTTCTCAAATCCTCAATAAATTTAAGGGATTTGGATCAGCAGCTGAAATCTCTACTTCCGGGCTAAGTCTACTTTGTATCGATTTAGCCCACTGAACACTTTATCCTTTACACAGTATTTTATAATGATAATATCTTCCATCTTGACAAATATCATCAATTTATGGTCTTCTAGAGATCCATCCTGACACAGCAAGTACGCCGTCGACAGATTTATACAGTATGTCCTGATAACATGGTTTGATCAGTTTGACGAAATTAATAACTCAATTTCACTAGGTTTATTTACTGCTTGAACTTACTTCTTCTTAGACAATTATTTTTTTCAATCAATAAGAGTCCGATATACATACCTGGACAAAAATACATCGTCAAAACTTTTCATTACTTCTTATAATTGTTCGCAATTTTAAATCCTTTAACATTTTATGTAGGGGACCTAGGATATCCTCTGTCACTAGCATTAAACAACTGCAATTATTTGACAGATGAAAGGATATTTTGTAATTGTTTGTTAACGATATATTTAACGTTGTTTAAAGTGATTTGTAAAAGTTAAATAAACTCAGTTACGTTTTTTTTTTTTTAGTTTAATGCCATCAAGTAAATGAAATATTTTGTCCAGCATACTTAGAGTAAAATAAATGAATCGTCTACGTAGCTTAAGAGAATATGAAGCAGTGAAAGAGGTAACTCTGATTAACAAGGGATGTAGCTAACGATATGTGGCTAACTTGTTAGGAGTTAGACAATCAACAATTAGTCGGAGAGTTTCAGTGATCTTAAAAGTTACTGTAGAATCGCAGGGCAAGGTCGTAAGAAGTTTACAAATGCAAGAGATGAGCGATATCAGTTTATGCAGAAACTGATATTCTACCAGTTTCGAGCTAAGCACAGCCCTAGCAGCAGCTCGAAATGTAGCAATTTCTGGACAAACAGTCAGGAGAAAGCTTAATGAAGAGCTGGACAGTAGAAAACCAGCTATTACACCACCGTTCAGTAGAGAACATAGAGTTACTAGACCACGCTTTGCAGGAGAACGCGTAAATTGGACCACTGACGACAGGAGGCGAGGTTTATCTTCAGACGAAACAAGAGTAAGTCTTAATTCACCAGATGGACGTCACGGAATCTGGTAGAGGCCAAGAGAGAGGTTTTCTACTTGCAATATCTCTCCGAGGGCGACGTTCTCATTTTTTGGTGAATCAACAATGCTTTGGGGAGGAATTTGTTTTGATGGTCGCATGGATTTGGTTTGTATATGGCAGAGATCCATGAATGTACGTGTAGATCCATATCTACCTGTAGAACATCGTATAGGAACATGTGATGCCATTTTTTCCGTTTGTCGGGGACAATGTTATTCTTATGTAGGAGAATGCCCGGCCCCACGTTGTCACAGAGGTACTGGACTACCTTAGATTTGTGAATATTTCAACTATAGACTGGCCACCAAGAAACTCGGATATGAACCCCATAGAGCATCTATAAGATGCACTAAAACGATCAGTTAAGCGCCACATACCTGACTCTATGACTATTAGGAAACACGAACAAGTCGTTCTTTTCTAATGGGAGAATATTAAAATATTGTAATAAAAAGGCGATCTGATAACGTAGTATTTTCATATCATGTAAGTAACTCACAACTGAAAAAACTAGACTCAGATAGGGATTTAAGTACTATATTAGACCCTAAAATAACCTCTATCGCTTCCGAGGCAACTAGACAAAGAAAAAGCCGAGAAGAAGTCCCTGCTAACGGGATTAAAGGCATCAAGACCCAAGGAGGCTGAGGGGAGCGAGCCGCTGCCAGTAGCGAGGGTCTCGTTTGCGGGCGGCACTTGCCTCTCGCGTAGAGACCCGCGAAAGCGGAAGCAGAGTTCGGCCTACCTTCGTACGACGGTCCCGGCCTACACGATGGCCGAGTAAAGAGCGGTAATCTCGCTCGACTTGCTCCAAACCCATCAAGGCCATTACGCCTGCCAATTAATATTGGTGCTTGCGACCCATATTGAAGCTATCTGTCGAGAAGGTTATAGACATTTAGGATTTATATTACGAGTCGCAAAATATTTTACTAATCCCAAATCAATAACATTCTATAATTCCTTAACATTTTTTTTATTAAACATACAGAGAAACAAATAATGAAGTTCTAATTCATTTAAGTTATAAAGTAAGGTAATTTATAATTAACTCCCTTAATTATAAATTTAATAGAAACCTCCATTATGGTTCTTATGAAGATAACTTGAACCATTATAAAATTTTGAAGTTTTATAGCTGTAATATTATAATGTATATCCAACTTCTTCACAAAATATTTAATAATAAAATAAATTCCATGTTTCTCACTGAAATTGTTGCTTCTAGTGTACACCAGTATGTCACCCGCAGTTGTAATTTATTTTACTCGGGGTTATGTTACACCAATTATGATGAACTCTCCCATTTACGTAATGCAAACAAATTATTATGAATAACATTGATACTTTTAATATGACCTTTAACCGGGTAAGAGGTTAGACTATTTTGACATTTATTACTAAGTAACTTTAATTTCCGTTTTTCTATTTCTTTTTTCTTTTCTTTTTTATATTTATCTCTTCTTCGCATTTTCAATAAATTTAATTTTTAATATAGGTATATGAAGCTCATTTATATATTGCATATTCTTTAGTGTTTGTTATATTACAGTTACTTGAAATCAATTGAATTTTTTTATATTGTTAATGTTTCGTCCATGCATGTCTTAACTGACTATTAATTTTTAAATGTATGGCTTTTAGGTTTTATTCTTTATTCTGTAGTCATGTTCATGTTATAATTGTAAGACGTAAGTTTATTTCCTTAGTCTAATTTACGGGCCCGATGTCACAGCGACAGCGGTGACACCATCCCCATTAAGATAAGACCGGTTCAATATGAAATACACAGGCCAGGCAAAGAAATGATGCCAGCAGGCATAGATTTTATAAACAAACGCCTGAAGCCAATAGTCCCTACGTCGGTCGATTTATTATGTATGTAGAGTGCCTTTGTGCGTGTAGCAAAAAACAAAACTGAATTGTGTTAAAAATTGTGTGCTTTATAATAATTCCTGGATAATCATCAATTGGTGAGTTTATTCACTGAGCATTCTATTTTCTTCTAAATATCAAAATTACTATATCTTGACTGATTTTACGTTTAATCACTTAAGTATTTCATTAAAATATACAGGTCGAAATAGTATAACTTTAGGATAGCTGAGCTACGCAATCCTTTATTCCTATTTATCGCTATTACGGAGTGCTTGAGCCGTTTAGCGTGACCCTGGGATTTGCTCTGCGGAGTGCTTGAGCCGCTGGCATAACCCTTTCGCTATTTTTATCTGACGGAGTGCTTGAGCCGTTCAGGTTGCTGTGGAGTGTTTGAGCCACAGTGCATCCTATATTTTTATCCGTTACCTCGCTTTCTATTATATATAAGTCTTTGCACAACTTAGCGTATCCTTAGTTTTGCACTAGTGGGTGACAGACACGAAGTGCTTTATAACGATAAATTAAGCTTTAGAAATAGTATAACTTTTAGTGAAGATCTATGTGATCATAGGGATAGCTGAGCTGCGCAATTCTTTAATCCTATGTACGGAGTGCTTGAACCGTTTGGCGTGACCCTGGGATTTGCTCTGTGGAGTGCTTGAGCCGCTGGCATAACCATTTCCTATTTTTACCTGACGGAGTGCTTGAGCCGTTCAGGTTGCTGTGGAGTGTTTGAGCCACAGTGTGATCCTATACTTTTATCTGTTACCTCGTTTTCTATTCTATAAGTCTTTGCACAACTTAGCGTATCCTTAGTTTTGCACTAGTGGGTGACAAACACAAAGTGCTTTATAACGATAAATTAAGCTTTAGAAATAGTATAACTTTTAGTGAAGATCTATGTGATCATAGGGATAGCTGAGCTGCGCAATTCTTTAATCCTATGTACGGAGTGCTTGAGCCGTTTGGCGTGACCCTGGGATTTGCTCTGCGGAGTGCTTGAGCCGCTGGCATAACCATTTCCTATTTTTACCTGACGGAGTGCTTGAGCCGTTCAGGTTGCTGTGGAGTGTTTGAGCCACAGTGTGATCCTATACTTTTATCTGTTACCTCGTTTTCTATTCTATAAGTCTTTGCACAACTTAGCGTATCCTTAGTTTTGCACTAGTGGGTGACAAACACAAAGTGCTTTATAACGATAAATTAAGCTTTAGAAATAATATAACTTTTAATGAAGATCTATGTAATCATATTAAAGGCAATTTTTTATAAAGAAAACCATATGGCGAATTGGTTGCTCAGACTATTGATTTGTTCCAGGTATCTCACTTGTCTTGTCACCTTGCTCAGGAGTACCTTCATCTTTAGAACATTAATTAAGTAATTTGTTTTTAATATTATTACGCTCAGCTTATTCTCAAACCTGACATTATAATTTGTTTATTTATTTTTTTACATTATTATTTAATTCCTTGGCTCTTAACGAAATATTGCTCACATAGTTATGCATAACCCTGTTATTGAAACTTTTTAAGGTCCGTTCGGATGCATCTTTTGTAAATAAATATATAAATACTAAAAATTACTTTTTAAAATGATAATTGATAATTATAATTATAACTTGATTTTGTTGAAAATTGTATACAATTAAGACAAATCTTATTATAATAAAAATATTTTATACGACTATCCTGTATTGTTATTCAAAACTCGAGTGTTAAGTATTATACCTTGAGTATAAAAATATGCTGAATTATTTTTACTTTTACAAATATTTGCCGTACATTTGGTATTTGCTGTTTGTAACACAGTTAATAAACGGAAAACTATATATACCACTAGATTAATTTCCGACAGTCTGTCGTCGTAAAAATACGAAGCAATTAACAGCAGAATGTATTATTTATAGTATGATAAAATAAAGACACAAAATAAAAATAATCACCTGTTTTTAAAACCAGTTTATACTAATTACATAGACGTTATAATTATGACCATATATTAATGTAATTGAAAATATGTCGTTTTACCAGTTGTAATTTTCTTTTAATTGCAACTGGAAATGCAATTAGCATCATATCTATATAATTTTCGTAATTCTAGCGATCAAGTAAACTAAATAAAACTATATAAATGTTATGAATCTTTGAATTTATATTATTCGTGCACGATGAATAAAAAATCCAAAAAGATTTAGTTTTGAAATAATTATATCCATAAGAAAATATGTGATTACGATGTAAACATATTTTTATCTCGGTAAAATGTGATTTATGAATCAGTGTGAACTTAGCAGAACAACTTTGAAGAATCGAAAAATGCATAGGCTCATTAATTGACGCTAATTAACCGTTAATTAATCGTGAAAGTTATAATTTAACCGTTCTTCAATTTAAAAAAAAATAGTGTTCTGCTAACTTCACATGAAGTTTGCAGAACATCTGTCAAAAATTTTTTTTTGCTAAAAGTAAGTATATAGGTAATTGCCGCTGATTAATCGTTAATTAATCATGAAAGTTATATGTTAACCGTTCTTCAATTTAAAAAAAATTGTGTTCTGTTAATTTCATATGAAGTTAGCAGAACATCTGTCAAAAATTTGTTTTTGCTAAAAGTAAGTATATAGGAAATTGCCGCTTTTTAACCCCAAACAAATAGTATAAACGAAATTTAAAAAAAAATTAGTAAAATAACTCAAGACTGGAAGTAACGAAAGAAAAACAGATAAACACGAAAGAAAATTGATAATTTTCATATTCACAAAAGACCAGTGGCCGAATTAATTAAGATTAAAAACTGTTCTGTTAAGTTACGGGGAACAAACTTGAAAAAATCTGAAAAAAATTGAAAAATGATTACACGATTAATTAAAAGAAGGCAAACGGTAAATTCCTGAACAGAAACTAATCCCCGTAAGACATTGTAAAGCGAGATTAATGGCTGTTCTGCTAACTTTCACGGGTAAAATCCAAAAATCGGAATAAAACATTATAAAATTATCACGGCGAATTCGAAGATATCACGATTAATTAAAAGAACATGAACGGTAAATTCTTGAACGAAAGCTGACCCCCATAAGCCTTATTCAAACGAGATTCATGGCTGCTCTGCTAAGTTCACAGAAAAAATTGCATAAATCATAATAAAATATTGAAAAAGTATCACGGCGAATTCGAAGATACCACGATTAATTAAAGGAATACGAACGGTAAATTCCTGAACAAAAACTAACCCCCATAAGCCTTTTTCAAACGAGATTCATGGCTGTTCTGCTAAGTTCACAGAAAAGAATGCATAAATCATAATAAAATATTGTAAAAGTATCACGGTGAATTGAAAGACATCACGATTAATTAAAAGAACGTGAACGGTAAATTCCTGAACGAAAATGACCCCCATAAGTGTTTTTTAAACGAAATTCATGGCTTATCTGCTAAGATGTCTTGGAATTCGCCTTGATAATTTTGCAATGTTTTATTATGTTTTATGGATGTATTTCTGTAAACTTAGCAGAGCAGCCATGAATATCGTTTAAGAAAAAATTATGGGGGTCAGTTTTCGTTCAGGAATTTACCGTTCGCGTTCCTTTAATTAATCCTGATGTTTTCGAATTCGCCGTGATACTTTTGCAATATTCTATTACGATTTATGTATTTTTTTCTGTGAACTTAGCAGAACAGCCATTAATCTCATTTGAAAAAGGCTTACGGGGGTCAGTTTTCGTTCAGGAATTTACCGTTCGCGTTCTTTAATTAATCGTGATGTCTTCGAATTCGCCATGATAATTTTGCACTGTTTTATTATGATTTATGCATTTTTTCTGTGAACTTAGCAGAACAGCCATTAATCTCGTTTGAAAAAGGCTTATGGGGGTCAGTTTTCATTTAGGAATTTACCGTTCGCGTTCTTTTAATTAATCGTGATGTCTTCGAATTCACCGTGATCATTTTGCAATGTTTTATTATGTTTTATGAATGTTTTTCTGTGAACTTAGCAGAGCAGCCATGAATATCGTTTAAAAAATAATTCTAGGGGTCAGTTATCGTTCAGGAATTTACCGTTCGCGTTCCTTTAATTAATCGTGATGATTTCAAATTCGCCGTGATGCTATTGCAATATAATATTATGATTTCTGCATCTTTTTCTGTGAACTTAGCTTTTTCTGTGAATTTGCCATTCGGATTGTTTTAATTAATCGTGAAGTCATCGGATTTGCCGTGATTATTTTGCTCCGATTTTTGGATATTCCCCGTGGGAAGTTAGCAGAACAGCCATTAATCTCGCTTTACAATGTCTTACGAGGATTAGTTTTCCTTGAGGAATTTACCGTTTGCCTTCTTTTAAATAATCGTGACATCTTCGCCGGGTCACATTTTTCTATTTTTTTTCAGAGTTTTGGATTTTGTTCCCCGTAATTTAACAGAACAGCTCTTAATCTTAATTAATTCATTCTCTGGTCCTTTGTGAAGATGTAAATTTTCAAATTTTTTTCGTGTTTATTTTCCTTCGTTACTTCCAGTTTTGAGTTATTTTGCTAATATTGAAAAAAAAATTTTCAAATTTCGTTTATACCGTTTGTTTACGGTTAAAAAGCAGCAATTTCCTATATACTTACTTTTAACAAAAAAATTTTTTTAACAGATATTAATATTACTAACTTCATGTGAAATTAGCAGAACACTCAAAATATTTTAAAATTGAAGAACAGTTAAATTATAACTTTCACGATTAATTAACGGTTAATTAGCGGCAATTTCCTATATACTTACTTTTAGCAAAAAAAAAAAATGTTGACAGATGTTCTGCTAACTTCATGTGAAGTTAGCAGAACACTAATTTCTTTTTAAATTGAAGCACTTTTACTAACTTTTAGCAAAAACAAATTTTTGACAGATGTTTTCCTAACTTCATGTGAAGTTAGCAGAACACTCAAAATATTTTAAAATTGAAGAACGGTTAAATTATAACTTTCACCATTAATTAACGGTTAATTAGCGGCAATTTCCTATATACTTACTTTTAGCAAAAAAAAAATGTTGACAGATGTTCTGCTAACTTCATGTGAAGTTAGCAGAACACTAATTTCTTTTTAAATTGAAGCACTTTTACTAACTTTTAGCAAAAACAAATTTTTGACAGATGTTTTCCTAACTTCATGTGAAGTTAGCAGAACACTCAAAATATTTTAAAATTGAAGAACGGTTAAATTATAACTTTCACGATTAATTAACGGTTAATTAGCGGCAATTAATGAGCCAATGCATTTTTCGATTCTTCAAAGCTGTTCTGCTAAGTTCACACTGATGATTTGTGAGACATTTTCAGGGTTGCAACTGGTAACATCAATTATAATTATGTCACCACTGAAGGTGTCATCAGAGACGAACGGTAAAACGTGTAGAGAAGCACAACTCTTAGGTCATGATAGTTGTAGATCAACTCGAAAAATATTAGTCTACATAACAATACAATAGCCGTAAAAGCCTAAGAACTATTTTGTGTTTTGATTATCTAATTAAACAATTTATAACTTTAGTTTAATTTATTAAAATACAAAATTAAATTAAGGAAATAAGCTTAATTAAGATTAATTGAAGAGCCACCATTTACAGCGGAAGTAAATGACGTTGATGATCATTTTTTACGAATCCAATCAAGAGATGGTAGTTCAAGAATAACATTTGGTACCTAAAAAATTGAAATTGCATTAGAACTATGGTAAGGATTTAAATACAAATCTTCATGCAAGACATGATAATCTATCCTAATAAACTAAATAAGGAAGTTTTGAACATTAATCGCTGTTTAAGAGAGTCAAAACTTTCTCCACTATGAAGAGGTTAATTAAGAGAATTTATAATTTCATGTCAGCAGTGTCGTGGAGTAGGAATTGCGATATCTTGGTTAAATAATATATGTACATAATAATATATATCTAGTGGTAAAAATTGAAGGAAGAATAACTTAAATTATTTATGACATAATGATTTATGAAAATATCACATTATTGTATTTCTTGCCAATAAATTATAACAGATAAAAATAATATAAGAATAATAATTCAGCAATATGTTCTAGGTAGGCTAAAATTAGTTTATATAATATACTTATTAAATAGATATATCAATAGATAGACAATAAATAGATATAAAAAGATAATATAAAAAGAATAAAAGTTATAATTATCTGACGTATTAAATAAAGAAAAATGTGAATGTGGTTGTTCAGTCATTGAACAGGTATATTTGAGTGACTACTTTCATGAAAATTGTCCCCCTTTTTCGTTGCTACACTGGTCGCTATAACGAATACGTGTTTATAAAACCACCTTTTAACCATGTTTTCAGCTTACTAGATCTAGTAAATATGTTAGGCCTTGCAGGCATTTCCACGTTAGTGTGCATCAAATTTGGTATCATAAAAATTGCCTGACTAGATAGAAGTATATACGTATACGGAATTCTTACTTGGCCCTTTGATGATAAGCCGTGACCTCGTCTGAGATTATTTCCTATTGTTATTGGTCCATTCTCATAGATTTACCTGACTCTTTGTGTTCATTGTACAAAATTCACTGTTATCTACTGCCTCATACTCATTTTGGTCTTGTTTCAGTGCACTATCCCTAGCAACTGGTTAATCATAACAGATTTCGTGAAGTACATGCAAAAGCCACTTTATATATAAACCAAAATATTAGGAAAGGATCTTAAAAAGTACGGATGTCCCGATTCCTAAGAGGCTAGGCTGTATGTACATTTTTAGATATGAACAAGTTATCGAATTCCTTAACATTTCAAAAATATAAGTAGTTTTCTCGCTTAAACTTGTCTGAAAAATATTTATTAACTCGTCTTTATCGTAAAAAAATAAATCTCATATATAATACTTCCTCGCAATATAGAATTATTATACTTGTTTTTCGAATTATGAACAATCATAAGATATCGATATGTTTCCGTAGTGAGACCATAAGTTTTAATAATTGCTAATTTACTAGCTACTCAACAGATTTAGCCGAAACCTTGTATTTATAAATAAATATTGTAAGCATACCTTGAAATTTGCACGTAGGTGATTTATATCTCACAATAAATGTGTACTGTCTAGATTTAATGCGCAAGCATGGAAACTAGTGCCCAGTCGGTAATTACCGTCCATATGAAAATAAATTTTGTGCAATTCGTATGATATTGCCAATAAATCCCCATAAATCTCCCATGTTTCTGAGTAAATCCCCATAACTTCCAATAAGTCTTGCCATATAAATGCAAATCTTCGAAATTCTCGGAATTTCAACAAAGTGTACACCATAAATGCTTAGTTTATCCCCGGTTTTAAACAATTGAAAAGCACTCTTGATGAGAAGTACGCTAGACTTGATTTTTAAATTAGCCATGAAATGTCATTTAAAACAATTGGAGTGGCATTTTAGTGAGTAAGTCGGTCACGAAATTTAACAATGAAATATCATTTAATACACACAAAGAGGTTATTATTAAGAAAACATGTAGTTTTATTTTTAATTAGTCGCGAGATGTAGTTTAAAACAACTGAAATAATATTATATTAAGTTGACCCAATGTTGGTCGTGAAGCCTCATTGGACACTATTGAAAAGCGTTTTTGCTGAGCTAATTACTTTAATCAGCTTGGATATGTAATTTACAAAAATCAATAATTGGTCGCGAAGTGTCTTCAATCAATTGATGAGCATTCTTCTATTCTGAAGGGGGAAGGTCATTGTGAAATTTTGAAATACTATTTTGCACTTCTCTAAAGCATATATCTTCAAAAATTGAGCTTTTAAGTTAAAATTCTGAAAATTTACTGAGTTACAGTTACTTTAGTGAGAGCAGGTAGTGCGAGCATCCCAGCCAAAAATCAGTAAAAAAAAATAAAAAAGACAAGGACGACACTGGAGATGCTATCGAAGAACCATCATATGGTCCGGGACTGGATAGTTTAATGTAAATATCAATAATTTAGGAAACATATAACTTTATATCAAGACGCAAAACACAACGAAAATTTTAAACGCGTTTTCCTCGAAAGGACTTTTTTCGACCTTGTAGCAACGAAACTTTGAGAAGTTATGAGAAACTTTTCAATTTTTTTGAAGTATATATCATCACAGTGGCTAAGTCCATAAGTAGCTGATTTAAAAAAAATTAATAATTACTATTTTACAAACTGCTTGAATACAAGAAGAGCCTTAAAAATAATAAAAAAGTCAATCAATTCAATCCGTCGCTATTTTGCAAATAACAAAAAAACGTCTACGCATAACTATAGCTACATTTATATATAAATTGATAAAATTTTGTTTTTTATTTTAAGGTAACCCTTCATTGAGATATCAATGACACAATGGAGGGGATTTATTTTTTAGTCATTAAGTCATATCTTTGTTAATTTAAAAAAAAATTATAAAAAGTTATATAAAACAAGTTTAATATATACTAAATAAAATAACAACAATCCGATCCTTTTATTAATTAGTTATCCCTATAAAAAAAATCTTAAAAATCGGTTCTTTTTCGGTCGTCACAGTGGCATTTCTTCTTAAAACAGTTGAAAAGTGATCTCGTTGAGAATTATAATGAGCTTGTGAGCAGCCTAAGACTGCGAAGGGAAAAACTACATGTGGAGATGAGAACAAACACATCTATGCCAAACTCTCCCCGTTGAATATCCAAACTTAGCATACAATTCCATTTCTAATACTGAGCTTAATTCACTATCCTGGCCCACACTGTGAAAGAAATTGTCTTAGACATCTTTGTGGAAATATACCGACAGGTTATCTATCCATGATGCAAACTAGGGGCAACTGTTATTAGTTCTGGATGGGACATTAAACTAAATGGCCACCGTATTCTCATTAGTTAACATTCATCTTTTAAACTATTTTCAACATACTGATGTCTCAAACGTACTTTTCCTAATCCTGATGGTTCGACCTTTGGGTATTCTGTTCAGAATTTTCTAGACAATGCAATGGTTTCCTGGGGGACGAATGAGTCGAAAAATATAAATAAAATAGATCTAAATCTACAATACCTCGTACATACTTATGTTATTAAATGAAGAATTTAAAGAACAAATTTGATTTCATTGAACTTATAGCAACTTTAACCACCTACTGTATAGTACTAGCTAATTTCATGCTAGCCTGAAGCTGCTGAGTTTTCATAATTTATCAAGGGTTATCGATTAGTCTATGAGAATCATCGTTACGTGCATAAATCTCCCTACATATAGATTAGCAAATGTGAGATGATTAAATATGACCTCCGACATCGCACTATTAATTGCCCAATGTCTGTAGCAGTAATCGATTATTAAACTTATCCCGTGAGCTTGTAACGTCCTTGTCTAAAATGAAAGTATGTTGTTGAACAGTAGAAATATTTAGAATAGTAATAATGACTAGTAAATAATTTTCAAACCTAAAAAAAGATGACAGGATAACTTTCAATGTCGAAAATAATCTGTATAATATCTGTATAATACTTTTATATCGTTTATTTCCGTCAGTAGGTAACCAATTGAAAGGAACAGGGGGGTGATAAAAAGGGTTAAGTTAGTACAATGTCGTTTTGGTTTAAAAACAATTAGGTAGTAACTAGGTAAACTAGGTGATATGTGCGAGCTGCCTCAAAGTGTGGTATGTTTAAAGGTGGGTAATACGCCGCTCCGTGTGCCCGCCGCGCGCGTGCAGCAAGTTCTCTAGATTAGCACGATCCACCTCGCATCGTTTTTTTCGACGAACGCTTTGTGTGAGTACAGACGGGAGCGCGAGAGGCTCGTTGTTTTTGTTACGCGTACATTCAGCGGTAAAAAATGGAGTGGTCGGATGAAAGTGTTCAAATCCATATTAATCTCGATACCATTCCATTTTCTAAACAGGTTAGTGTGCCACCAACGTTTTCTTTTTGCACAAACTTGCCATTAACAAGAAAGCACCACTCGTCACCGAAACGGCGTCATTTTTATCGCGCGATAGAGGCATGATTATCTACAATACAAAATGTCTACTAAATATTCGTGGGCTTCGCTGGATCGCGGAGGTCCTTCAAAATAAATAATTTCAACAAACATTGGACGAGCCACGAACGCGCGGCGTGCAGGTTTATACCTACCTTTAGGTTAACAAAGAATTCAACAGCATAATATAGCCAATTTTGTATGTATAGATGTATCAAAATTCATTCATACACAATTCAATTCAAACTTTTATCTTGAGATAAGGGGTTATTACATTACAATTATTAGGTTACAATATTAAGGGATTATGTCACTCATAAGTTTAAAAAAAATTTCCAAAATAATATCTTCTTGACATTAATTTGCCTCTAAATCATTTTATGATAATTAAATAATAATAAACAATAATCATCTGACGTATCTGAGAATTATTGGGTCAGTTCTAAATTCAGAAAGGCTAGATCTATGTACATAGGTATCCGTAAAAAAATTATAAATCCCAATAAAAGATTATGATACAGTATACCATGTTGAAAAAATGGCGGAGTTAATTATAGAAAATGAAAATCATTGCACAAGTCGTTTGTTGTCATTTAGCGATTGAATTGAATCGCTGAGTGGAATAACCATATAACTCCAAAATCTTAGTTTTGAGAAAAACGCTAAAATCTGTTTTGTGGGAAAAGTATACATGTCACAACAATTAGATGTACAGAAGAGTTGTAGAGGATGACATCATCTATACGAATGTGAACAAAGATTTATAAATACAGTATTAGAACCAGCTGGGTATCAAAAAAAAAATTTTTTCAGTTATACTGTTTTTCCACTCATTTTTTTTTAACGTAAAAAAAAGACACCAAAACGCTGTTATTAAGAACTTTGTTTATTACTAATGGTATTCATAGTGTTATACTGTATTGATTATTATATTTATTCCTGCTGCTCTTCGTTGGTTGTCTCCCAAGACGTAATATGGTAGTAAAACTCTAGGATTTCACCACTCATGTACTGCATCACTTTTTTATATCATTAATCTTCTTCCCTTTGATTGCCAATGGGACCTTGTAGGCTGACTCATTGGGCAATGTTGGGTTCACGTGAGGCTTCAGTAGTTTGAACGTATTCGTGGAAAGTCCTCCAATATAACAACTGGTTGAAATATAACCTGGCGTAGAGCTGTCGTAGATTAACTGATTGTATGACGAAATAGCAAAGGTTTCAGTACGTCCTTGAACCACAGACTTACAGGTCTTTTTATAATATTTTGGCCACCAGTTTTTGAAGTCAGTGACATATGTGTAGTTGATTGTTGATACCGTGAATGGTTTTAATTTTCGACTACTCAAAATCATGCTTACATAGTCTTCTGGTAGATAAATGCGATCATGTCTCCTGATTACCCGTTTTACATTTCCGAAATCTCGATCACATGGCAAAAAAGAGTGTCCGCGGATAGAGAAATATTGGTAAATTTTACGGAAACGTTTGGTAGCAACAAGACATAATAGAAATCTCACAACTGTGTGGTTGCGGTTTTGCCCTGGGCAACCATCTGAAACAATGTGAAGTTCTTGTATCTCTGGAGGAATGTTTCTTATGTAGTCATAAATAAAACTGCAAACTTCATTCGGACCTTTCAGGGCTTGACCTTCATGGTATGTGTAGAAGTGCCCAGTATTATTTTTCAAGTCATGAATTTCGAATCCGTAGAGCCACAGTTGCCTGTAGTAAAACATTTCTTGAACAGGTATCGCAGGGAGGGGCATATTCTGAATGTAATCAAAAACTATTCCACCAACATCGTCACGCTCTTGGCATAAAGTTATGACTTCCTTCAGTTTGGTGTAGAACTTATTAGCTCTTCTTTTGTGGACAAGCAATTCAGCGGCAGCAACTCGTTTTGCATTTTCATTAAGACTCTGATTTCTTAACTTTGTACCGAGTTGTTCGCACTCACCACATATATCAACCTGAGGCCTGCCAAATCTCAGTGCAACATTTTCCTTGAAAATTTAAAAAAAAAATTCGTATTTGACTTTTTTTTCTAGTTCTGGGTATTTCTTGGTGAACATCTCATACATGATCTTCACATTCAAAGTCGCGTCAAGGTAGTGGACTTCTTTGGAACTATAATGGGAAGTCTTCGGGGGAAATGACTCTATGTGATGTCTTATTTTCGCGATAATTTCAGGCGGCAAAACATGTGGTCTATTGTTGTGCCTACCACGCAAATCCTTAGGAGTTTGTCCTGAAACCAGCAATTTATTAAGTCGCTGAAGTCGTGAATTGGTTATTGAATGCACACTCAAAAAAGCCACTTTGCAAACCAATTGTCTCTCTGTATCTTTTCTTATAAAATATGAAAATGTTTTGGTTCTGTATTTTTGCTTGGCTTCTCTTTGTGGACGACTTCTACCTATTTGTCTACATTCCATTAGACCAAGCAAATATGTGTCTTGCTCGTCCTTGGATTCTCGTTGATAGAGTTGAATCAATATTGATTCTTTTTCTGTCTGAGTGAGACTAGACATGCATTTTTTCTTGCATTTGAGCAATAAAGAAAAAGAAAACGTTAATTTATTATTTAATGAACAATAATGTAAGAAACTTACATGCAATTCGGCCCAGTAACTTTCGCATTCACCAGACTCCGTTTTTCAGTGGTGTATTGTTTACCAAGAAGACGGGCCTGCTTTCTCACAGTTTTTTCCAAGCTTCTGGACACCGTTTACGCTTGAATGAATTTTGCTGGTTATCTTCTGTAGCATTGTCATTACAATTATCACCACTAGACATTTAATAAATTATTAATACTCCACGTACACGCGAGGACAACAAAATTTGTTGTTTATATTTAATATAAACAACCTGCACTAACGAGATTACAAGTTGACTGACATAGCGACCCTAACAGGAACAGCTGCGCAGAATGACATCATATTGGGTGGAAGAATAATATAACTCCTAGACTTGTACCGTTATTCCACTCAACACTGGGATAGATAGCCTCGTACAAGCGCACAGAGTGTGGTAGTTATACTGTTCTTTAGCTCATCTTAAAGAGCTTCGTTTAAATACGGTTTAGGCTATCTCAGTTAAAAATCGTTTATTTTGGAGTTATACTGTTTTTCCACTCACCATTTCAATTATAATAAACAAATTATATATGCGGAACTTTTAGTTCACTTTGTATGTTGTGTCTACATTTAAATCAATGTTTTATACATTTCTCATACTAAAGAAGATTTCCCTGCAGTGGCGGTGACAGGGACAGTGGTGGACACGGGTGGACAGCGCCCAGGCAAAATCCTTTTCGTCCAATCAGTCGCCCAATCCCTTATAACACCACTACATCACAGTCACACATAAAATAACATATTCAACGCCTATTTCCTGCCCATTTTTGCCCAACCGCAAAATAATGCTAGCGCCGCCACTGTTTCCCAGTATGACCAAGTAAATATTACGTATTGGAAAGTTTTAAATGAAAGTTATAATCTTTCAATCAATATATAAAATAAAAAAGGTTTTTGACTCTAGTCATGCTTTTAAAAATAATCTAAACCTGTAGTCATAACAGAACTATTTTTATCTCTATGTATTATTTCTTTAATTGGTAAGTTATATTGTAATAAAAACACTGATAATATTTGATGTATTTCTTACATTTGTTACTTTTATTTTTGTATTTTCATATTCGGGATTTTAGTTTAAACTTTTATTCTATTTATTTTCTCAAGTTTTTATGAGTGTTCTTGCAATATACTTGAATTATCTTCGGTCCACTTGGGACAAAAATCCTAATTTAATCAAACAAATTGATTTATTGTAAATACAAATTCTAAAAATTCTGGTGTATATTTAGTTTTACACAACAATAAAATTATTTAACTGTTCTAATAAATTTCAAGAGATTACTGATCGAAAAATATCGTTTATCCAATCACTTCTCGCACATTGTAATCGAAAGATACTAAGCGTAATACGGCAATTATTGTCTGGGTTTATAGCATCTACGAAGAATTTCACAAAACAAAATCACATCATATATACACATGATTTATATCAAAGGAGAACTTATATTGTAAAATATAATGTGCTGACATCTTAATTCATGCTAATATATGTAATTTAGGTAACAATTTAAGTAACTTAAGTTACTTCAAGTTACTCTAAGTAACTTCAAGTATGAATGACTTAATTATATATTTTTTCAGCTTATTCCACACTCGTGGATCAAAGCAAAGTGAAAATCGACTTGCTTGCTTTAAACGACGATAACTCAGCGAAAAATCATCGTGTAAGGTTTGCAGACAACTTAAATTAAAGAGGATAAAATAATTTAAAAAAGCTTTATGATGAAATCTCTGGCTTGGCGTAGGTACCTTACGTTTGGGCACTTTTTCTTGGATCCAAGCGAGTTGAGAAACATCGGCGTGGAGGACATATTGAGCTATTGGAAGAAGACCTAATCCATACTCCAGCACTGACTGCTTTGGGCGATATAATGGGTATCCTAGCCATAATACTCATTTCGTAATAATATAGCCTGAGTGTTATCCCCAGAAAACTAAACCTAAACCTAACGTGTAATATTCCGATGTTCATGAAAATCTGCTACCCTGTTTCTGTTACTGCATCGAAAGGTTTAGCCCTTTCCCAGAATATATATATATATATATATATATATATATATATATATATATATATATATATATATATATATATATATATATATATATATATATATATATATATATATATATATATATATATTAATTAACATACCGCGAAACGTAGACGCAATATTAAATTAATTTTTCTTTCATTTCAAACTTCATAAGAACCACTACAAGAAGAAATAATTTGGTATAATGTGAACTATTAATTTTTATAGAAGATTAAATTCCAATGTAGAGGAGTAATATAATACTCGTCAAGAACAGGAAAAATTGTGAGATTCTAGATATCGTCAACTGGGGTTACTTTCCCCACCGGGGTAACGTTACCTATTTTTGAAAAGAAGTTTCACCAAACATTAATTACTTGAATGGTCACTGGATGCGCAGCAAATAGTCAGGGCGCAGTTGTGATGTTGGCAAGGGTGGCTCTTAAGTTTTTCCGTCTGGTGATAGTTTATCAGTGTGAAACTGTGAGCTGTATAAGGGGACTCCAATACAAATAAGTGGAGTACCTAAGCAACTTTCATCAGAGCAGCCAATAACGAAAGCTGGTAAGTTTTTTTAAATTATTTCTATTTGTATCGCATATAATAACGATTCGAGTAATATGATAGGGGAATTTGTATACCTTCATTTTCATGTGTTTGTTTTGATGGGCAATATTACCCCATGATCTATAGGCAAATTGGGGTTATCTTGCCCACTCCTCAATGAGCTAAGTATGGACGAACTATGAAGATTTTTGAGTAGGTTACCATAGTGTTTTCAGCCACATAGTTTTCATTCGTAGTGCACACTGTATGTTGGGTAGTATACCTTCTTCCCACCCTATATCAGTATGCGGGGAGATTGGGGGGAGGTGTAAAACACAGCACAGAGTACAAAGTTGCTAAACTTACCCAAATTTTGATACCTACCTACCTAATGATTGATACCTACCTAACTTTTTATTTCAGAATAATGTCACGAAAATACACACCGAAGTTGGGGCGCCGTCAATACAAGGACTATTCTCAACAGGATCTTGAAGAAGCTCTGAATGCTGTTGCCAACGGAGAGATGTCAATAAGGCAAGCTGCATCAAAGTTCAACATCCCAAGAAAGACCATTGGCAACGAATTCACAGGAAAGCACACAAAGTCTGTTGGTCACCCAACTGCACTTTCTCCAGCTGAAGAGTCTAAAATTCTCCACCAAATTCTTGTATCTGCTGACTGGGGGATGCTTTAGGTGTTTTGAAAGTAATACTAATCGTGAGAGACTACTTGGTGAGATGTGGCCGGGGTGTTAGGAATTTTAAAGGGGGTAACCTTCCAGGAGAAGATCATTCATTCAACGCCACAGAGATGAGTTAACAGAAAATGTCAAAACATATCTCGAGAACGAGCCACTGTACGTGAACTACGACGAAACTTATCTTATGAAGTTTATTACTTCAGAGGTGGCAAAATAAATTTTGAATCAACTGTTCATGTTTGTCTTAGCTTATTTTACCCCCTACAAAGGTAATATTGCCCAGAAGAGACTTTGAAGGCAGTTTTCAATAGAAAACCAAAGTTACCCCTCTTGTCCAAGTAAGTTTGCCCACCAGGTTTTTAAATTTTTACGGAAAGAGAAAGCAACGAAAATATATTTTAACATCATGAATCAATTCTACAAGCCCTCCCCCGATTCTAGAAAATTTTCCCCCCTCCAACCGATATAGAAGTACACGAATTTTTTACTTGAAATTTAAAAGTAGATAAAGTAACTCCAGTTTACAGTATGCGTAGACAAAAGAGCGAGGCAGCGTTCGGAGAGAAAAAAATGCACTTCACGCATGGCCAGATCGAACTTTGTGTACATATATATTCATTCATATTCACTCTGAAAACGTCTCAATATGACTGGACAAAGACCAGGCTATTTACTGTGCACCTCGTGGGCGGTCCAATATCGCAGTTTTGAGATATGTTCCTATCCTTGACGAGCTGTATATATTTCTAACGTGCATTCCGTTCTTAATAAAATATCATATACTCATTAGACATATATAAATGAATAATTATTTATATTTTCCTAGAGATTCAAACAACCATGCAATTTACGTTTCACCGTACGTCACAATATTAATTTAAAGCTGATTTATTAGGCGTATCTTAATTAGAAAACGTGAAGCGGCAACAAATCAATATTAACCGAATCTCATTATGTAACCCAGAAATAGTTTCGAGATACAAATGTATCAATGTTAAACAGTCGCCCTGGAAGGCACCACAGACCAATCATTAAAAAGTGAAAATCGGTCACGATTCATTTTATAATCATTTTTGTGCAAGGTCGGACTTATCTCCCAGCAATCTGACTTGCTAATAAGATTAATGGAGTTCGGAAAACCGGAAATTGTTTTTTATTATTATTTCACCGGCAGCAGCTACCACTGCTAGCTTGAGCGATAAGATGGTATTAATTTTGCACAACTGACTACGGATTTCTTTTTTATTATTACGCAAATAAATTGCCACAGGGGCGGCGTAACGTATATTATTAAGATACATATTACCTACTTATAAAAAAGATTATTTCATGTGGAATTCCCATTATTCCAATTTAAGAGAACTATATATTGGCAATATACCAACTCAAAATTAAGACGAATTTCAAGCATAAGTATAATTATACCTTTGTTATAATGGATGTTATATTGTTACTACATGACCTTTAAATCAGGGTCCAGCAGATATGAATTACGTTATTGAAATGAGTATAACAGTTCAGAAGGGGAGGCTAATGTTTACCAAATGGTTGGCGCGTGAAGGCCAGGAGATGCCGTTTCAGTTACCATAGAGCCGTGGACGCTCGAGCATCATGTTTTTGTTTACGACACGTTCATAGAAACCGGTCGTTCTGTTGTCTTTACGCAACGCAGGTTTCAAAATCATTTCAATGTTGGAAGGTAAGGTCCCTTCTCAGAACACAATATTGAAGTGGGCGAAAAACTTCCGTACAACTGGATGTTTGGAACCTGGAAGACCTCCAGGATTATAGTGAACAGTAAGAACTCCCAAAATCGTGGAAAGAGTTTACGTAGCAGTGGAAGCCAATTCGATCAGCTGGTCGGCATACTGCGCCCTGCGCTTGTCTGACAGATCAATACGATCAGTTGTGCATTTAGACCTCCACTTCCACCCATATAAAATCATTGTGTTTTACATTCGTAGAAACTATGTTTGAATTACTCGTACATGACACTGCACTTATAATGAGTGACGATGTGCATTTCCATTTGTCGATCGTTGTGGATAAACGGAATTTCTGATATTGGTCCATTCCAATTGTAGGAAAATCCACGTGAACTTCAGCAATGACCACTTTATTCGAACTGAGTTACCATATTGTGTGCAGTAGCTCTATTTGGCATCATCGGTCCTTATTTTTTTTAGAGAAAATGGACGCACCATTACTATTACTACACACTGTTATATTACGATTCTAGGAGAAATTTGTATTGCCAAACTGAGAAGACATAAAAATGGATGTTTACTTTCAGCAAGACGATGCTACTTTCCACACATCCAGGGAGACTAAGGTCTTCTTGAAGCAACATTCTCCTGGACGCCTCATTTTCCTGCGGGGCGATATCGAAATTATCGAGTGACCTCCACGATTACCGGACCTGTTGCCCTGCAATTATTTCTTGTGGAGACACCTCGAAACAAGTGTCTTCATTAAGAAAGCACGTAAACTTGACCAACTTTCTGCTGCAATAACAAGGGGTATTGAAATTATTCCAGACGACGTGGTACAGCAGTGCATGGACAATTTTTTTACTCGTTTACGGGAGTTCTTTCAAAAAAAAGAAATGATCGTCACTTAGATGATGTTATTTTTCGCTCCTAATCCTTATTTTTTAATGTTTTTCATATGATAGCAAAATGGAATCTTGTAATGAATGTTTTGAAAAAATAAAAAATACTTTCGTTGAAAAATAACAGTTATTGATTTTTGAAAATCGTCATACATATCTGCCAGATACTGTACATAGACAAAAAATGGTGAAAGCAGAGATATTAAAAGGCGATATTGTAAAAAATTGTACCCGTTGCCCGAGTTCCTATATCAAAAACATGTTTACAGTAAAAACATTGCTTTACTTTTAAAAAATTATTTATATATAAATGGGTTCTGACCTACCACAAAGTATTCTGTATACCAAATTTGATTAAAGTGCAACGCACTTTCAATGCGTAAAAATCCACGCACTGAAATTTTTGCTCCGGGTTAAGAATATCAAAAAGAAGAAAATTAAGAACATTTTTCTCCGACTTTAATTCGCCATGAATGACAGTATCTGCCTAATTATGATAACGTTTAAACGTTTTTAAGAATTTCTGCTCTAATATATCACTTATTTGACTCTAGGTTCCCGAATGTGTTTCATTATAGTTGACACACTAATAAAGTTGTTTAGAACATTTTGAACGAAATGTTCGAACTTCTGGAACATTGGTAGGGTAGAATAATTTAAATTAATTCATTAAAAACAATTTAATATAAACCTTCTAAAGAAGCAGACTGAGTTTTAATCGACTCCACAAACAAGAATTTATTAAAAATAAATCTAGCGACTGTAGAAGCTATTCAGTACAATCGACCATGTAGTGAATAATGTATTTTAATATATCTCTCATTTTTTTATTTTTTACTGAATGAAAATTATATGATGATGAAAAATAATACAAGTCTTGCCATAAATCTTTACTGTTCTTCACTATTATGTAGCATTCAATATTCCTAGCTTAGTACTCTTATATCAGCATTATTTAAATAGTCGTGTTTTGTAAATATCCATTGTGTTGTTCGAGGCAAGAATTATTTTCAATCGTTTACGATGAATTGATGAAACTACATTAGAAAGTAGATCCATTTATTTTGACCCGTGATAATTACGTGTATATTTCCCCTCACCTTGAAGCATGATGTGCACTAGAAACTTTTGATTGCCATTGGCCGTCATTGAAACACTCCTTAAATTATTGATAGAAGTTACGCACAAGTGTATACATACGTCGTAGGTACAATTTTTGTGAGTAATGGCAGGTTGAAACCATGTAATCAAGGGAAGCGACGTGACATATTAATGGTAACAAATTATAGCTTTTAAACATCAATACATTCTCCGATTTATGTAACTGAGTATAAATATTATAGTATATGTACGCATTTAAAGATGTTTACAAGTACGAGTAGTTTCATTTAAAATTACTATTATAACATAAAGTATTGTACGTAGTATTATTTAAGACTTATGAAATATAAGCAGTTTTCATAGTAGTATTAAATATAATACAATCATACTAGGGTTCAATCTTACAACGTTAATTTCCACATTTCTATTGAAATCTTACATTTTCGTTTGTCATATACATTAACGATTATCAATATGAGAGGCACTAACAATAAGATATATCGAATTCGTTAACAAAAATAAACAGTTTTAAAACCTTAAAATGGACTTTTCCTCACGTAGAACATCTCTATCTTGAAATTGAGTGGCCGAGAAAAAATAAACCAACACATAAATGCAGAATATATATTTTATGCGACAGTTTTACTTTTCAATAGTTCACCCTCGTGCTTTCTAATGACCAATGAACAGGGGAAGTGTGTCCTATCCACCTCAAAATCAATAGATGTCATCTGGTAGACGTCCCTAATCAGAATCAGTCGAAACCCGATCGATCCGACACGATTTAATTGAGTGATCGTGCTAAAAAATAGTTTCTGAAATAGTCCACCATTGTACTTTCTCATGACCCATGTACATAGTAGAGTATGTTCTATCCACCTCAAAATCAATAGGTGTCGTCTGGGAGACGTCCCCGATCCGAATTTGTCAAAACCCGATCGATCTGACATGACTTCGTTGAGTTATCGTGTTAACAAAGCAAAATTATCAAATAGTCCACCGTCATGTTTTCTCATAACCCGTGAACATTCTGGGGTGTCTCCTATCCACCTCAAAATCAATAGATGTCATCTGGTAGAAGTCCCTAATCACAATTAGTCGAAACTCGATCGATCCGACACGATTTAATTGAGTGATCGTGTTAACAGAAAAAATTTCTCAAACAGTCCACCATTGTACTTTCTCACGACCCATGTACATAGTAGGGTGTGTTCTATCCACCTCAAAATCAATAGGTGTCGTCTGAGAGACGTCCCCGATCAGAATCAGTCAAAACCCGATCGACCGACACGATTTAGTAGAGTTATCATGCTAACAAGAATAAATGACAACGACAACGACACACACACAGCAATAATTCTTTAAAAACCGTTTTTTATTTTGGTTTTTAGGCCGAAGAACGAAAAATAAACCCAGAAAAAATTTTGTTTTTTCAATTTTTTTTTACGCGATGATTACATTACTTTTCCGCGTATAGTGGGGCGCGGAAAAGTAATACTAATATGCACAGACCTCCTGAGCTCTATTCTACGAATGATGTATTTTCAAGAGACCACTTGTTCAAAATATTGTATCACTATTACACTAGTTAGAACAATAGCAAATAGTTCATTTTATATGGACACCAAAATCACTGAACAGAAGACTAGAAAATTCACTCTGAGCTCCGCCCGAAAGTTTCCCTGCTTACTCCGTCTCGTTGTCCAGCAAAAATTAGTTAACTAACAGGTGGCGCATGTATACTGTCAGTCTCGACACTAAACCGATTACCGCAGGCGAAGTATTATACCGGTCGAATTTTAGATTTCGCTTGAATGGCTAAAAATGGCGTGGTGTTCTACTGATGGTTGTAACAGTAAGATAGGATCCATTAGATTTTCCCAAAAGTAATTTCAATTATATTTTCTGTACAATTACAACTCTATTATACATTTGTAACTATCTCATTGGCTCTCAATTAATTTTGTTAATACACTGTTACTTTTCCGCACTCCACTATAAGCGGAAAAATAAAGTAATTGTGTAAAGAAAAATTGAAAAAACAAAATTTTTTTGGGTTTCTTTTTCGTTTTTCAGTCTAAAATCCTCTAATTGGGGACGTCTCCCAGACGACACCTATTTATTTTGAAGAGGATAGAACACACTCTACCACGTACATGGATCATGAGAAAGTACAATGGTGGACTATTTGAGAAGATTTTTTTTGTTAGCATGATCACTCAATTAAATCGTGTCGTATCGATCGGATTTCGACTGATTCTGATTAGGGACGTCTACCAGACGACATATGTTGATCTCCTTTTCTCTTCGTGCTTTCACATGACCCATGGACAGAATGGGGTGAGCCCTATCTACCTCAAAATCAATAGGTGTCGTCTGGGAGACGTCCTCGATCAGAATCAGTCAAAACTCCATCGATCCGACACGATTTAGTTGAGTTATCCTGCTAACAAAAAATTTTCTCAAATAGTCCACCATCGTGCTTTCTCATGACCCTTGGACAAGGTGGGGTGTGTCCTATCTACACACACAAAATGGTTTTAAAACCAATTTTTTTTATTTTAGGCCGAAAAACGAAAAACAAACCCTAAAATTTTTTTTTACACGATTACATTACTTTTCCGCGTATAATGGAATGCGGAAAAGTAAAAGCAGATTCAAAAGATATTTAAAATACTCAATGACTCCAATTTTACAAGCGTATTTAGAGGAATGAATTCATGAGAAATAATCATGAAGGGCCTATCTCAAATGCTGATGAAGTCTTACTGATATATGAGGAAATCGAGGTGTATATAGAAGAGTATAAATCCCATAAGAAATTGATTTAAAAAAGACTATATTAGAGATCAAATTTTGTTGGCTTATTTTCTCGTCAAATCATTATGAAAAGAACTTTCATCATGAGAAGTATAATCCAAGTTCTCTACTTTGTTCTAAATTTTTTAAAAACTATTTTTTTTTATTTTTAGGCCGAAAAACGAAAAATAAACAAAAAAGAAATTTTGTTTTTTCAAATTTTTTTTACACGATTACATTACTTTTTCGCGTATAGTGGAGTGCGGAACAATAAAATAAAATTTTTACTCGGGCTTTTGGTACCGATACAAACTATAAGTTTCAGATTCAGATAGTAGACATGCCGTATCCAAGCCTCATATCGGGCTCATTATATTACCTCCATCCTCCATTTTGTCAAAATAAGCACCATTAGTCTATAAACTGTTGTTCATCTACAATTGCTTTAAAAAGTGGATTTAATTCTTGCATGTTATTTCTTTCTGCATTTACATCAAAATTATAAATCAGCTATCACCACAGTTGATATAATATACATAAATGTATATTATATCATCAGATATAATACACACACCTAATCGAAATTTGATTCCTAAATTTTCTCATACATTTATTTACTTCCATGGGCGCTTTTAAAAATAATTTACTTGACTAGTAAGGCGTGGCTAATTCTAAAATCTCCAATATTTCATTAATTAACCATTATGTAATAATTTATAATAACCCGTTTTTAAAATCAGCAATTCCAGTGTTACTAGATTCTTTATACTTTGTTACGTTTCGATCTCATGAATATCGGCTGATATAAAAGACATTCTCCACCATTTCTTGTCTCATTATTTTTTTGACTTTGGAGAATTTTCATTTAGCTACGAATATTTTATGTACACTAACATTTTCCTTTTATATTTTTAAATTTTATATCACTATAGACAGTTGTAAAATAAATAAACTACGCTTACAGAATTATGTACGTTAAAAGATTAATAAAGTAAATTTAAAAGGAGCTTGGTAAGAAAAAAAGCCCTCAAATTTTCTCTGAGATTTTCTCAGATTATGTTGACTCGTGATCCTCACTACACGGAGTGTTATGAATTTTTTACTGAAAACCTAGCATTATTATTTTCGATATTCTCTACCCAATAATACATGTTCTTTCTTACAAATTGCATACCTCCTTCTTTTATAATGAAAATTATTCCCTTTATTTTGAACATACATAGTAGTATAATATACTTAATAGTTTAAATAAAATTTTTCGTAAAAAAAAGTGTTAACAATTCTCGTAATTATTGTTTTAAATTTTCCATAGTGATCTTGATTTTGTTTGATATTCGATATTTCAAAGGGCGTTACTGTGCAAACTACTAGAGCAAGGATATAATATTTATATATAGTTGTAATCGGAAAAGCACGTAGATTTCAAAAATCGAAAAATAGACAGGATGTTCTATTTAAAATAACATAAGCTTGGTCTAGATCTCCGAAACGCGAGATTCGATTGTTTTTCTAAATGCATGTCTGAGATCGCAGTAAGATTTCCTACAACTTTCGTATTTACCATTTTTTTCTATTTAAAAAAAAAACAGTTAAGGGGGGGGGGGTAGAATGTTATGTAGATAACCCTGTACAGTAGATATGTACAATTTATGGTAATTATATTATATATTAATTTATACCTGAATTACAAAACAAGTTCTTATGGAAAAATCAGAATAGTTCAGTAACACTCACCCTCACAACATCTTATGTGGCCTTGTTCTTTGTCTTGGAATATCAGTAAGTTCGCGTTTAAATAAATAACAAATGTATGCATTCACAAACTTCAGCTTTCAACATATTTATAATTCAATTCATATCCAGACCGCTCTTTCACTTAGTGCTTTCGTGAAACTTCTTTGCTCACTTTAGTGTACAATCCTGTTTTCAGGCGACCATTCGCGGGATTGAATTGCTGTCACTCGTTAAAGATTCATAAGATGTCGATGCGAGTAGGTTGCGTATGTTAAAGAAAATAAAATATATATGTTCATTAAACCTGAAGAGAAGACGTTACGTAACGTTATGTTAAGAAAATTATTAATATTATTATTATTAGTAATTAAAAATCCATAACAATATATATGTTTGAATCTATTTCAGTAAAATATAAATTAACGTAATATTATCAAAGCTTTTAACGTTTAAAACGTTTTAAAAATGTTTTCTCCACCAAAAAATCTAAAAAAAAACTAGTGTGAAGGACAGAAAAATTTAATGGTGCCTTTGGATTTGCTCTAAATCTGGGGGTTATCTCGCTAGGTATGAATGTCGAAGTTGTTACTTTGAATCTGCACGTTAAAATAACTTTTTTAGGTTTACGAGAAATCCGAAAATGTCTCATTAAAATGGAGATTGCTGTTGTGTTCAGGGGATCCATTTACGTTCCATTGAATCAACTTTTCGTCGATTTAGAGACTTTCATATTTTCTATAAGATGCCCTTCCCTTACCATCGATTTTTTTCCCAAAAAAAAAAAACGTCTTCACGAAAACAAAATCTAAAGAAATTTGCGTAAACGTAGGAAGGGCAGACAAATTAATTCAGCAGTGCCTTCGTATTTGCTCTAAATCCAGAGACTATCTCGGTAAATATGGGTCTCGAAGTAGTTACTTTGAATCTACACTTTTTCAGATTTACGAGAAAATCTACAGTTTCTGATTAAAACGGAAATTTCTATGTGTTCAGGAGATTCATTTACGTTATATTCAATCATTTATTCGTCGATTTAGAGACTTTTGTATTTTCTACAAAATTCCCTGTTCATCTACTTTCGTCCACAAAAGAAAAACGTTTTCTCGAGAAGAAATAAAAAAATTATGTGAACGTAAAAAGGGCAAACAAATCCAACAGTGCACTCGCGGCAATGGATTTGCTCTAAATATAGAAGTGCTCTCGGTAGATATGAATTTCGAAGCTGTTACTTTAAATCCGCAAGAACATTTTCAGATTTACTTAATTCAGATTTAATTTGACAGTTTTTGTTCAAATACTAAGTACTTGATAACTAAACAGTTGATTAAAAGATACGCTTGACTACTAAATGTACTTTATTCACAATATTACTTTACCATACTTACTTCACAATCTATTGAATTACTTGCACCTACATCGATTCAAGTACCTACAACACCTCAAGTCTACACGACAAAATCTCGCCTCTCACGGATTTACATGACTGTGAGTTTTACTTATAAACCAGGATTGTGAATATTAAATAATTGCATGTTTATTTAAAAATTTTGATTGAAACTTCGTATGTATACAGAGACGTACATATATCGACAGAGACAATTTTATGGTGTTAAATAGTATAAAGAAAATAAGTAATATTTATTTAGAGTTAAAAATAAATTCTAAAGTTTTTCAAGTCAAATTACGTAGATCAATTAGTAGATTATTTTATTTCCAAATTTTAATCATGCGATTAACAATTTTATAAAAAAATAGTTATGCAAGTTTAAATAAAAAAAATTACGAAAAATAAATGCATAAAGGACTATATAAAAGCAACAAGAAAAAGTACTTTAAAATTAACCTACCTCATATCTCATAGTATATCATGATAATATCTGTACATTTATTTAAATCTATATAACAATTTTCTTTAAACTAGGTTTTATCATCTCTGTAGTAGGTTAACTTTGGTATTGACATGATATAAACTCGCCAATGTAGTTCAAGTTATTCAAAAAACCAAAATATTAAAATTGCCTCTAATTTAGTCCATTTAGTTAATTATTCTGTATCCTTGAAAACAAAAAACAAAAAATTTTGTAGCTCCGACAACTTAGATACAATTCTAATAGGTTTGTTTCATTGGTTTAACAATTGTTTGAATCTATGAGATTTACAGTATGGAAGAAAATTCCTCGTTCAAATAAGACACCAATGAGTACTTCTCATTTAAAATTTACTTAACTGCCATTCAATATAGTACGTTTTTCATAATATATTTTATAATAACACTATCTGTCTTGGGCATATAATCCATAATAACTGACAGTCTTCTTGACTGCATTGACAAATAGTTCATGTGGTAGTATGAGTCTTAAACCTGTCTGTTCTCTTCACGTTATTAACCAATAAATCAGTAAAACAAGTTATTGCCTATTTTTTAATGCAAACGAAATAAACAACTTTCCGGTTTCTATACCCAAACATTGCTTAAATGTCAAGTAAACTTAAAATAATCCAAATAATTTATAATTTTTAATTAATAAGATAATTAATTAAATATAATCAAAATCAACCCGCTAATTGCCACATTTTACCATCAGGAAATATTTTTAGTTTTACTATAGCCATTCTATGTATTAACAACAAGAATCTAACAGCAGAGAAAATATCTTATTGAAGGAGAAAGTTCTATAAACATTACAAAAACATCAGTTTGTCTTCAGATCGGTTTAGGCGTTCCTACGTACTTATAATTAGCATAACATGTCCATGTAAAGTTACGCCTTCGATGGTTGTTAAACACGTAATCCATATTAATTATTTCACTTAATTATAATGTCATTAATTATGCATGGAGTCGCCGTCAGACGTGCAATAAACAACGATGAAGTTGGTAGTGATTTGTATACAGTATTAGGCGCAATTAATAATATTTTATAGCGGTATATGTATTTATTTTGTTATATAATTGTATGTTGATATACCGAAATTAAAAATATGAATATCAGATATATTTAAATAACAATTTTTTGGATAATACAGGGCCTACATAGAGATTAAATCGTTAAAGAATAGCGATTTATAGGAGGTTTCGTAAAATATAAAGTAACTCATTTTCTTTAATTGCAATTATTAACTCGCATGATCCTTGTACAGTAAAACTGGGTGGAACCTAGACTAGCGAAACTGTTTTAAAAATTACATCTGGCATTCATTAAAATCATTATTCAAAATGAAAATGTGTCCAAATCTTTTATTGATTTTATTAGAGGTAAGACAGAATCCTTAAATGCGACTCAGATTATCGGTTTCCAACGCATCATTATAATAAATATAATGGTTAAAGGCAAAAGGTGATATTCTATTATTTGAGTAGCGCCGTATACCTACTCTTCATATGGGTTCAAAACTGGACATTATATTACTTACACTTTGTCAAGAATAGGAGCAAGTATAAAAACTGCGATATCGGACCATCAACGAGGTGCGCAGTAAATAGTCTGATCTTTATTCAGTCGCACTGAGACCTTCGCAGAGTGGATATGGACCAAATGTGTGTGTGCACAGAGTTCGATCTGGCCAGAATATATACATCCTATGGGTCTGGCCTGGTCTGTTTATTTGGAGTTTCCCAAATGTAAATACATTTATGAGTCTTTTTTTGATATCTGTAAAAGGATAACTTAAAGGAACGTATTCTGATACTTTCCAAATAAGAATAAATATATACTCGTATTATGCATCGTGTTTACCAACTTGGGAATTTATCTTTAATGAAATTCTGCTTCATAGTGTCTATTATTTATATTATGAATCGACAACTATAGGGTGTCTCAGTTGAAGCAGTAGTATTTAAATTGAGCGATGCTCTGTTGTTGTCAAAGATAGGGCATCAGTATTTAACGACTGTCATCTACAAATCATATGACGTCAATGTGCCGTAATTAATAGTTCAACAAGGAATAGTTTGTGTACAACGATTTTATGAAAGTGAGCGATTATTTACGGTTGCATTAAGAAAAATTAGCACAAAATTAGGACAAAATAAAGCGCCTATAGCGTTATAGTTCGTAATAGTATTTGTCCGCATAGTCCGCAATAAATTTAAAGAGACGGTCTCTGTTATTGATAAGGCAACATCAATACGTCCTCGCCGTGGTCGGTGAGATGAAAATATTGCTGTAATGAGAAGAAGTGCACCGGAGTATTCCAACACATTAATTCGATGTCGTGCACGACAACTAAATCTGTCCAGAGCCACCACAAATCAGATTTTAAAGATACATATCTGCATCTGTCAGCATGTTGTTCAGCGATGAAGCACATTTTGATCCTGATAGATATGTCTGCAAACAAAATTGTCGAATTTGGGGTGCTGAAAATCCACATGATATTCATGAAAAGGAAATACATCCACAGAGATGTACGGTTTGGTGCGCATTTAGGAACAGAACAAATAATACACCCAGGCATATTAACGTCATATAGCTTGTAGATGACAGTCATTAAATATTGATGTCCTATCTTTGACACAACATAAATGGTGCACAATTCAAATCCTATAGCTCCAACTGAGACACCCTATATCAGAAATATAGTTTGGAGATACGTGGAGAAAGATAAATCAACCAATAATCTCAGTATATTCGTAATCAGTATTTGCCCAAAGGCTCAACGGTTATCGTTTTGAGTGTGATTTAAATTATTTTTCTGTTATTTCTTTGTGAATTTTACCTACTAACGCGTCTTTTTTAACAGTGGACTAAATTATCAGGATATTTTTTATTAAAAATAAGTATATCCATTTATCAAGAAATAGATTTTGATTTGTATATTTTTGTATAACTACGAGTACTTTATATTTAATATCTAAAGGAATAAAATTTTCAGTTTAATGTAAATGACATTTTGAATTATTATTTTAAGAAAACAATATAAATTGGAGAAACACAACTGATATTCATTCACAACTGTTAGATTTTAAACTAATATTTATATTCATAGATAATCTTATTGAAAATAAATTCACTAAAAGATTAAATACATACGAGCCTTCTGTATATTATTAACTATCGCCGACTCCAGGAGTATGGTAACCTGTTTAATGACATCATGTTTTTTTCCTAATACCACCATACCTGTTTTAAACACGATACACACCTGTTTTATACCTGTACAGACCTGTTTTATACCTGCGCCAAGAGTTCTTCAGATCAACAATGACCATATGCCATCCGCATCAAATGTCCGCGGACAAATCCGAGGGTGGTCTGATAGCCCCTTTGCTATACTACTCTTTTCCCTCAAGATGCTGCCTCGCTCTTTCTTCTACGCATACCTAGAGCATCTTATACTTTTTCCTATTCTTGACAGACTGTATATACTTCTGTTTTATAATCACTAGCTCCTAATCATCATTAATAAATAACTCATCTCCTTCAAACAGGCATAAAGTAGAACATACAGCTCAAGGTCGACGTACTTATGAAGTAAACACTTTCGATTGGATGTCTTACTTATTTTTTCAGATTATCTTTTCAGATTTTTCACAAGAAATCCAAAGACTTCTCAGGTCAATCTTTGAATATCTTCTGCAGAAGCTGTTAAACTGATGTTTCAGCGAAACATCAAGATGAATTCGACGACGACGAATTATCGAAATATCCTGTAGAAATTTATTTTATTTAAAAATGGGCATGAAGGTCTGCATTCTGACAGCTTGTTACTTCTCCCCCAATTTTGAGAAGTAACATTCAGGTTCAAATATTCTCTCCTCTAAAGTAAATGTAAGTTTCCTCAAGCTGAATCAGCAAGTATACAAAGTAAATTCCAGTGCCATAAAGTTATCTACGAGTATATTTATCTCTAGCAGCTTTTAAGAAAAATTATTATTTCCAAGTTCAAAAAATGAGATGTCTGAAGCACAAATCAACTTTAACAGGACAAGATTTGCTAAATAATATTGAAAGCATTTCTTTAATCAAGAAACCACTTCCCTCTTGTATTTGACAATATTTAAGAATCACATTGATAACATCACTATTTTGTTTTAAAATGGTTAAACAAGCAAAACAGCTCTGGAACCATTTTCTAGTCAACTATTTGCTAAAATCAAAATTTTGAATTCAATTTAAAAGTTTTAAAGATTTAATTGTTTACGTCAAGCTCAATACATAAACGAATTTCTTTTGTGAGCGTCTTTATTTGATAAATTATTTCACATAGTTGCTGGTATATAAAAAATTTTGATCTTCATGACACCCCAGAATGCAATTGGAGATGAAACATTCACATCACATTGCACCTGCTTGTTTTGAACAGTAATTAAAATAATGTTGCTTGACAAATAAATCAAAATATTTCACAGAAGGGCCAATAACTTGTCTTGGTAGATGTCGGTAAAAAATCAATGACGAGGGTTGTTATTTTGTAGAAAGTAGAAACCTTTTTCCGAGAACATGGCTTGTTTAAAGAAAGTGGCTTGGTTTACCCTTGTGAATATCCACTGACAAAATGGCTGCTTCAGACGAGTGTATCAAGGGAAATTCTATGAATATTTGATGTTGCAAAGATGATATTTATGCATTGGATTAATCACTTATTGCTGCTAAGATAAGTAATAACTCAAATTGAAGTTTTAGTTTTTACTGATACTTTTAAACTTGAATAGTTTCCTCTATAGCAGTGGAGCAGAAGTTTACACATGAAGATGAATAACTCCATGTTTACGGGGAGGTGTCAAATTCTCCTAGTATCAACAAGGTACTATTCATTTCATCGCTATTTGCCAAATAAAAAACTCTCTTATCTTGCCGATAAACGGAAGAGTCTACCTGAGCCTAGCCATAAAAACAAGCCGAGGTTATGTTTTGAGATATTTTATTTGGCAAATAGCGATGAAATAAACTATACATCCTATTTCACAATCGAATAATTCACCATTAAAAAAAAACGAGTCGACACAAAAAATATACCACTATTTGGCAACACTCTTTACGTCAATGATCCACAATTATCTCGATTAATTGGTCTCTGTTTGATGAAACCCTAATCTTCGGCTGCAAATTGCAATTTTATGCGAACTAATTATCAAGCCATTAACGATAATGTATTTACTACTCCTTTATCGACGAAATACGTTTTTCCGTTTATCTTTGATGAATACATTTAGAGGATAATATGTTCGTACACCAAAGCGTGTATTTATAATGAATTCGTAATCCACTATATCTTTAAATACAAAGATAAGTTCACTATGTAGATTATGTAGATTAAACCTTTTGTTATTTGAAGTTTGCCTATGTATTACTGAAAACAAAACTTGTACAGGTAGAAGGTATCCAAAAAAATCTGTTTTTCAAATTAATAAAAATGAATGAGAAATCAGAAAAATAATAAATACTTAATAAATAAAATATAAATAAACAGTTTTAAAACCTTAAAACGAACTTTTCCGCACGTAGAACATCTCTATATCTAAATTGAGTAGCCGAGAAAAAATAAACCAACACATACATGCAGAATAATAATATGTGTTTTATGCGACAGTTTAACTTTTTCAATTTATCTCAAATAGTCCACCATCGTGCTTTCACATGGCCCATGGACAGGATGAGTTGTGTTCTATCCACCTCAAAATCAATAGATGTCGTATGGTAGACGTCCTTAATCAGAATCAGTCGAAACCCGATCGATCCGACACGATTTAATTGAGTGAGTGTGCTGACAAAATAAAATTACTGAAATAGTCCACCATTGTGCTTTCTCATGACCCATGAACATGGAAGAGTGTGTCCTATCCACCTCAGAATCAATAGGTGTCATCTGGGAGACGTCCCCGATCAGAATCAGTCAAAACCCGATCGATCCGACACGATTTAGTTGAGTTATCGTGCTAACAAGACTTAAATGCCGACGACAATGACACACAGACACACAGTAAAAGCTTTTAAAAACCATTTTTTTGCTTTTAGACCGAAGAACCAAAAATAAACTGAAAATTTTTTTCAATTTTTCTTTACACGATTACATTACTTTTCCAGAGTGCGGAAAAGTAAAAATCTAAACCATCAATATTTAAATAACCATACAAATGCTGCAAGAGCCCGGGAACATGAGTATTGTTGCTAATATTCATTGGGATCATTTTGATGGCATTTCGTATTTTGGAATGGCTTAAGTGATTACATAAATAGTAATTAAATGAATTGGAAATACTTGCTAGATGCCTTTGTAATAGTATTTTATCAAGCATCAATCAATCAAGCAGTCAGCAAGTCAGGGACCAGTTGAGTGCAGTGGTCAACGCGTAAAGTGACTTACCCAGACCAAGTGCATTCACGCCGCACAGTGGGCGAAAACGCCGAAAAGCTGGCCAAAATTCAAAAAATGAAGGTTTCAGTTTAGGAATTTTTTGTCTCGTAATGTTTAGTAGGGTATCCTAGATATAATAAAAACCGGTTCCGAGGGGTCGCCGACGGCCCTACACTTTGTAAGGGCATTCTGAATGTGACTGTTGCAGCAAGCGCTTCGTGTATTTCGCATCGCACGTTCCGTAAGCCTTTGTGAAAAGTACAATAAAAAGTGAGCTATAAGCGCTAGAACAGTTTTGTAAAATGGATTCTCCTCCGCAAGGTATGTATAATTACCAGGTGAAAGCCGAATTTGTTAATTCTTAATATGAACAAAATTATTAACAATGCAATGGAGACGGTTTTTTTTTATTGTTTTCTTTAGCATATCGTGAAAAAAGTGTATCACTCGTTCACACTCGTTTAATAACCTTTATTTTGTGATGCACCCGGAATGTTTATCTTACAAAAAATTAGAGAATTGGCTGCGGCCATCTGCGGCTGCGCCTGTAATGATACTTATTGTTACGCGGTCTCAAATGTAGCAACCCGTAAAATTCATTATACTTTTATAATTTATATTTATAACATTACTTTCACACATATCCATTATTAAATTCCATTGCATTATACAAATAAACAATTTTATTTTGTTATTAACAATTTTTACATAAAACAATGAATTTTTTTATGAAATAAAATGAATTTTTTTATGATATTTATTGCAAGTAAATAGTGATGATTTTTATTTTTGCTTTTATCAACATTCATATTATTCGAAAAATAATGTATTCATACATATTTCCTCTGTTTCAGATATTGTGAGCAGTGGAGAATCAATTTTTATAACGAGAAAAGAACTGTTTTTCTTATTGAAAACACGTTTAAATGATGAGTTGCAAATTACAATAGACATAATGTCATAGTAATGAATTTCAGGTCGATTAAAAAATATTTCTGCCTTCAATATCGTATATTTTCTGTATTATTATAATTGTATGTAATAAAATGTAGACTTTCATGAATGCTATTTTATTTTTCCCCGACTATACCTCCGATAACAAATTGTCAGTAGTGACGATCAATTTTTTTATTCTGTAGTCTCCATTTCTGTATCTGTAGTGCCATTTTGTTATTTGAATAACAGTTGTCAAATTGGTATTCAGCATCCTCGAAAACCCCCAGGTACCAATTTTTACTAAGAATAATAAGCTTTTGAATAATTTAGGTCGCCATATTGGAGCCGCCATTTTGCTTTTTGAATAACCATTATCAAATTCGTACTCATCGACCTCGAAAACCCCCGGGTATCAATTTTCACTAAGAATAATAAGCTTCTTAATAATTTCGGTCGCCATGTTGGAGACGCCATTTTGTTTTATGAAAAACCGTTATCAAATTCGTAGTCAGCGATCTCGAAAACCCTCGGGGTACTAATTTTCACTAAGAATAATAAGCTTTTGAATAATTTCGGTCGCCATATTGGAGCCGCCATTTTATTTCTTATAAACCATTACCAGATTCGTAATCAGTGACCTCGAAAACCCACGAGTACCAATTTTTGATTGGATCACATGAGTTTTATAATTCTGGCCAGATTTTCGGCGTTTTCGTCCACTGTGCGTCGCCACGAAATCAGTAGCCACGATTGCGAGTGCCAGTAACAAACAACTAGGCAGAGACACAGACAGTGCAACCACATACCTGCGTGCTTTCTGTAGGAGTCAGATTCAACTGTGTCTTCCATGACGCTCGCCATATCCTTCCTTAAGGATTTAATAGCGTCTTCTGCGACCCTAACCACATAATTCTGTAGGACCAACCGCATTTTCCACAATATATCAACATCAAAAATGCAACAAGCAACCCAACCCTTATTTAAGGATCAATGGCGTCTTTCGCGATGTTTCAGTATCAAAATCGCTTCCACTTTCAACAAAGTAACGCAACAAGGATCAACCGCGTTTTCCACAATGTATACCAAAGGCTCTCGGTAACTGAATCCGACGTTCAGTGAAAGAATCCAGAGACAGTTGGCAGATCTTGCCAATACAAAACATTCCAGAAAACCAGCCAATGCTCACGAACCCCCAACAATCGCCAGCGTTCATAGGAATAGGAATTCCTAGTAATAAATAAAATTCCTAGGAATAGTTTAGAGGAATTCCTAGTAATCCAGAGGCAAGTGAGATTTCATATTTTTACACTATGTATCCCTTAATCCGAAGTAATTGTTTCCTTAATCTGGATTCCAAATCAATTCCGAAGTCAGAATATTTATTAGGATGAGCCACAATCTCACCGGTAAGGCGCTTTTATTGACTGACAAAACAGCACACAATTAACCTGAGATTATGACAAAACCATAACAACCTATTTAATTACACTCCTCTAATCCAACTGACGAACCTGACTGTAATCTGCATGACTAAACGTTATTACCGCAAGAGGTTCTTGGTTCGTGTCCCGGTATTGTTTGAAGAAAATTAACATCTTCAATACACCAAGGGCCTAATATTGAAGGATGTCATGCTTCTGCTTGGTCAGTTGTTAGGTCAAAGCAACAGCTCAATTTTAAATTGTTGGCGAAAAATAGTTTTCTATTTAGATAATGATGTACCCATCATAACAGTGTCAAAACCAGATTATGGCTCCTACAATCTCATTTCACTATATCTGCTTAAAGAACTGGCAAATATTGAACAAAAAGTGATACATAATGACCGACGCAATTGAGTAAAACAACTACTAAGTTTTATACCACTATTTTTTTATTATTATATTATATAGGTTTGGGCCTCATCAGCCACTGATCGCATGGGTAGTCCCTTGGCGATCCCCTCTTATCCGGGTCATTATCCAAAAATGCTATCCCATAAAAGGAGCAATTTAGGCACGTCCCCCGCCTTAAGCCTCGCCTCCTCTAGGATAACAGGGGTCCCTAATATAAGATACCTCTTCTCCTCCAGTGCGGGGCAGGTGTAAAGAAGATGAATCGAGGTTTCCTCGTCTTCTTTACAGTATCTGCAGGCCGGGCTATCAGTCAGCCTCAGCTTGTGCTTATATGCATTCAGGCTACTATGGTGGCCCGTTATGATTCCCACCAGAGTTCTGGCTTTGTGCCTGTTCAATTTAATGAATTCTTGGGCCCATTTCTCAATCTCTGAGTATTCGATGAAGAGTTTGGTTATTCGACAACCCGTTACTCCTCTCCATCTTTTATTGTGCTGGTCTCTTGCCCAGCTATTGATGCGGTCATCACTGATCAGATTCCGACTTATTCCCACTGCAGGTTCTGGTCCATAGAGGTTTTCCCTGGTCCCTAGTCTGGCAAGGTCATCTGCAATTAGATTTCTCTTAATGCCATTATGCCCAGGTATCCATAAGAGTTCCACCGGTCCCTTCCCTGCCAAGTGATTCAATGCTTCATACCAATTATAGACCAGCTTCGACTTTGTCGTTGCTGAATTCAGGGCTGCCAACGCCGCCCTGTTATCCGAGCAGATACATACCCTCTCCTGGGTCCGATTTTGGTCCGCCCCCAGAACACCGTATGTAATTCCAACTAGCTCGGCCTGGAGTGCGGTAGTGTATTTGCCCAAGGGGAAGGTTTTACCTATCCCGTCGCGTCGCCTATACACCCCCGCACTCGCTCTGTTTCCACTCTTGGCTCCATCCGTGTACCAGATGTCTCCATTGAGCGGTAATCCAGCTCGACCCTCCATCCAGTCGGTCTTACTGGTGAGGGTGATCTTATATTTCTTGTCAAACAGGAAGTGGACACCCGTACTGTCAGAGGGCATCCATAGGAGTCCCTCCTCAGTAGCTCTCTTACCACTATATTTATAGCTCTTTATACCACTATATTTACACAAAAATCGTGATTGCAGTTTCGACACTTTTATGTCATTTTCAAAACGATGATTCAACTAAGAATAGTTGAACCTGAATTCTTAGTTGAATCATCGTTTTGAAAATGACATAAAAGCGTTGAAACTGTAGACACGATTTTTGTGTAAATATAGTGGTATAAAACTTAGTAGTTGTTTTACTCAATTGAGTCGGAATTATGAACAGAGTAACGGCTTCCTCGATCAATTTCTTGAAACATATTGAGGTTGTAGCATATATTGTTTCAATATATGCTATAAGTGAATAAGTGTTGTGATAACGCGCAATGCAACCAAAATGCAGTCCGAGTGAAACAAACCAAACTTGATTGATTCATTAAATGATTCTTATAATGTATCTTCGTATGTATTTAGAGTATTTCAAATCGCCACAATACTCATTCTGCATATTGTTTGATATTTTAAAGGACGCCAATTATCTGGATTTTTCACTAATTCTGTACGCCTAGGTTTTGAATTGATCGGAATTATTGGAGCTTTACTGTATAGAAAATATGTATATACCAATTATGTTGAGTACAAAACGTAATGACAACTCTTTACTGAAATTAATGTTAATGAAATTACGCTTAGTTTAAATTGTCGTTTAGTTTAAATTTTAATATACTAGATAGGGTGCCATAGATAATCTTTTATTTAAGAAAGCAATATACATATATTCTTGTTACCATATTAACTCTACCTTCATTAAATAATGATATATCACAAGTTATATGTTGTGTTACAATTTATTAGACAAGTAATACTGAAGAATACAAAATTATATATTTAGGGAAATGAAAATATCAGGGATATAATGAAATATTTAATATTTGTTACCAAGAAATTCAAAAACTATTAATCTAAATATGTAAGCATATTAAAACATTAGTTTTAATATGCTTACATATTTAGATTAATATGCTTTATAGGTAGCCGCACAGAAAGACTTTGATAAATAATAACCTCGACGTTCTAGCTTTAAAGAATTGTTTCAGGCACTGGAAACGTTGTGCTGAGAATATAAAGTGTAGTATTCAGGCCACCCCATAACATTGAAGCACGTTTCAATAATTTCTTTGCAGCACTCTTTCCACTTATATATAACTCCACTCTTATTACAGCTTTATTGTATTTTATAAATGCCGAATTATCATTATTTTAAACGATTTAACAAAATATGGGACTATATAAAATTTTGTTTTGAAGTAACGTATAAAGATGCCTCTAAAATTAATACATTGTCAAAACACATTCAATTCTTTAATTCATATTTGTGAACATATATCGTTTAGTTTGTTTGGATTATTTTCATCGTTATATTTGTTAAATTATACATGTATTTTGATATATTTTTAAGAAATATCTTCAAGAGTATTGCACAAATAAAAAGAAGAATGATTGTTTTTTAATATTTAATTTTTTGGTTTCGATTTAGAAAACTTTCTCTTTAGAAAAAAAAAATTAATAGACCATTCAATAAAGAAAGAATATCAATAGTCACAGTCTGGCTTAATCACGAAATATCTTTTATTACAGTCATTTTCTATCCACTGAAGTTTGAACTTGGCCTAATTATTCTATTAGTTTTTCTCTTGAACCTCTACCAGAAGAATTATTTGCATCGTTATATTTGCCAAATCAAATGGCTTTTTTTCAGAAATGGTAAATCTTAGGGAAAAAAATATAAGAACAATTTTAGTATATAATTACTTGATCTACAATTTTAGTCTGAGCTATTTTTATCGTAAAACTAACCGTTTGGCCAAAAATTCCAAAAAAACCCATTTTGCGACCTTTGACCTTGAATAACATTTTTTGCACACACGGGATCAATGGGAACTTTTTAGGATTTCATTAATGTGGTATCCCTTACGTGTCTGTAAATTTTCAGCTTGTTGTGAATTAATGCAAGGGTACCCCTATTTATTGGGCTAATTTGACCGGGCTAACTATTTTACAAGAGTTTGAGAACGCAATTGAACACTAGTTTACCTGGTCAACATTGAGACATAAAAGTGATGACCACTCCCGCGGTTAATATATGCATCACCACTTCTCTATTGTTTAAAAATAAGTTATTCGGTAACATGTAAGAGGAAGACGTTAGTGCGGCAATAACGTAGACCAAAGCTGTTTCTCTTTAGAGCATGAACTTTCCATTTCTCTTCTTTTCTACTATACATAAGAAGTAGTCTATTCAAGATTTGTAGTTGACAGGTCTGTATAATATGAACGCAAGTAAGTCGTACAGTTTCAAATAATTATTTATTTCAAGTGCACTTCATTAAAATGGCTTGCCTTAAAATTTGTATCAGATATCAACCTCTTGACATTTATGTACGCCTGTTTATTTACTTCAATGAACGAAGCCCTTGCGAAAAAGACTTCTGCGCTTCCACTAAATTCGTGTCGCGATATTTATTTATATCTAATACCACAACACGCCGGTAGGCTTAATAATAATTCAAACATATTGATGACAAAATTAATCACTGTCTCCCGTGTACTCTCATTGAAGCTGTATATCAAACGATTTTGTTTAAAACTCGGTAAACGCTGTACGCTGTTTGATATTCTGGCTGTTTCAAGGCGGTGTAATCAATCAAGTTTCGGTTACTCGACCGTGGACCAAACTGAACGTAATTAAATAACTTTCTCATCTGTGTTTGTTTATGCGTTTTTTGCTCACCAGCAATGAGACTTCATTAAGCCATGGATATTTAAATTGGTTTGATGTTTTCTTCAAGTAAATAATGCCAAATTTATCCTCTTAAGTACACTTTAAAAGTATACATAAAATCATTTTCGTGTACGGCTTTAATTTAATTACTTTCATTCGAATTTAATTTGCGGTGGAATAAAAGTTCAAAAAAGAGGAGTATACAGTTTTACCATTAAATACCATTAATTATTCATTATAAAGATTATTGCAATATGTTAATTCCTGCTACTGTATACAGAGAAAATTTATTTAACTTTTCAGGCGTCGACTAAAATTATATCCTGAATTTACTGCGAAAAGAGCTGACGTATATTGAGAAGAATTACTACGAGTATTCATTGAACATTTTTCTTAATATTTGTCGGTATCCTCTTGCAGTATCTGTTATTCGTCAACGTCTCTGAAGTTATTTATTCAAATCTTTTATTTAGGTTATCATAGAATATGAACTTGTTTGAAAATCGGACATAATGATCAAATTTAGTGCGTTCAGAAAGTATTATAGATACTTTCTCGATAAATACAGACCGAAGATGGATATGCCTGATCTCCCTATATGATTTATTTTCATCCAATCCCATTCATAAACAATATGCGGACCTGGCAGTGGTTTCATCAAAGTGTTTTTTTTTAATGAAAATCAGATTCATATAAGTATTAGAAAATAGAAATCCTTGTACAATATATTATCTAGTTCTCGGAACCAGGGCACATCTGTTTCTTAGAAGTAAAAATGCTACCATATCAGGCCTGGCTAATCGTACAGGCCATCGGCTTTTGCGATAAGTTTAAAACAGTCTATTACCACATCTCACCCCGAAACTTTGTCTCTTGGTACTAACTTGCTAGTTATTTAATTTATTCCAAATAAACGTAGCTATAACAATAACATACCACTAGTATCATTTCATTACACACGAGCACCTCGAAGACCACCATAAGGTAGGACATAAATGGCAGGATCGCCAAAGTGGTGACCCCGACGTGATGTGATTCATTCCAGTATATGCAACCTCCCTTACATCTCAAATTCGCGGATTCGATTCCCGTCCTATCCATCGCCCTATAGTCCCGGGGGTTACCGAACAACGGTTCGTAAGAATGGCGAACGCGGTCACATTCCGTTAAATTGTATCGAGACAAATCATGTCTCTAGGGAGGGAGTACTGTAGTGACGCATTAAACTAGCACATTAGCAGGGACAATGAGTGTGCCTCGATAGCTCAGCGGTCAGAGCAACTAACCGGAAATTGGGAGAGCCGGGTTCGATTCCCGGTCGAGGCAAAATGCACTTTTATCCTTGGTATCGCCAAAGACCTATTATATTCAATTTTGCCATTAATACCCAATCACATATTTCTTAACTATCAGAAATCATTTAATGATGGTATTAAATATGGTATTAAAATTATATTATTAACTAACTCTAGTAAGGAGCGTCCATTAACTTTTATACGAATAACAAAGAACTTATTCCTTTGTTGATTCTTTACATTATTTTAAGTTATTTAAATAAAACGTGTAAATTAGAAAAACCTGTCAAAAAGATAGGCCGTCCCGATTGGATAATTCTAAAGAAAAATTATAATTAAATCGACGCAATCATGACAGCAAAGTTGTTTTATTGAATTAGAAGCCTGAATACCGTGAGAATCCTTAATTACAACCAAACATTGACATTATATAAGGATATTCTCGGAAGATTTAGCATACCTTATTTAGAAAATGCGACTGGTTTGTGTCAAACGTCTCCGAGACTGGTAAACGCAGCTGATGTTGACGTCTTATCGTGTGTATTTATAATCCCAATATTATCTAGTAATTCCACACGCGTCGTTTATCGCTGATAGTGATAACATTCTAAACAGATGGGTTAATACCGTCACATCGAAAACATGCTTTTATATGGGGAATGTAAACTAGTTTGAGCCACTTTAACCGACAATAATATCAATAGATTAGCTATAGGTTATTTAATATGATGCAGATTTCCATATGTATCATAGGGTCCCTCATGTAAAATCTTATATTTAACGTAAGGTTTCATATACTGTTTTATACAGTTTTTAAAATAAGTAGACAACTGTAACAATTGTTAGATTCTCTAAACAATGCCGAAAAAGATTCTGCAAGGGAGTAAATATGACATCTACGTAAAATATAGGACCCACATTACATGAAAATACGCTTTATTTAGTAAAGGTGAAACCAGAAGAAGCGATCCTTATCGACAGTCGAGACGGCTTGATGACTGATAACTACTTTACGCTTGGAATTTTATATCAAAAAATGTAGACTGATGTGTCTACTTGACGAGCATGTCTTGATTTGCGAGAAAATCATGTATCGAACAAATCGCTGTAGTAAATTAAGTCATGCTGAGAACAATGTGCAAATAGGACGTTTACTCTAAAATAACAATAAAACATTCCAATTCTAGTTTTGATGAGCCCAACACAGATGCTGTTGCACGTGTCTAGGTGTTAACAACGGTTTTCACAGTCTGTGCCGATATTGTTACCTTATAATCGTTTGCGCAGTAAGTTTGCAGATACCTGTATTCCCACTTGTGCCAGTCTAGCTGGAGCGCGCTAGTGTTGGATTTAAATCACAAAATACACTTAAAGAATTCTCCGATAATGGCACAGTCCCACGTTCGGAAACGCTCAGGCAGGCCACCGACTGCGCCAGCCTCTCGAGAACTCTCATCTATAGTAGAATTATTTTATGAAGAGCAAGTCGGCAGTAAACCGTGCGACAAAGAGCAATGTATAGCTTACCTTCTCCCACGCGAATGCAGTAAAAGAATTTGCACGCGCAAATGATTTATAGGCAGGTCTGTGTCTCTTATACAGATTGGATTGGTATGGAAGAAAGTCAGACATGCATCTGTCTTTGTCGCACAATTTATGGCCGACTTGGTCTTCATAAAATAATTCTACTATACCTTAATACAGTTATTAACTATAGTTAGTTAATGGCTTGCATATAACCAAAAACATATCGAGGAATATTTTATTACGTCTTGGGAAATGGCTAGAATATTCGATGCAGTAATAAAATCGCCGGTTTTTATCCACATTTTTCCACTAACACCTTAATATTACACGTTACAGACGCGCATTTCGCCAATCCAGTTGGTATCATCAGGAAATGATTAAAATTCAGATAAAAGGAATATGTTTGTTGCAATAAATGCCAAATTGAATGGAAAAATGGCATTATTAAATAAGAAACTTAAATATTGAGTCCAAATAAACACATTCCTAAGAACAACATTGCTGACAATCAGGTTTCACAGAAAATTGATAATGAAGAACTTAGTCTCCCACGTAAGGTAAAATAATTTTGCGCTACCTATTCCTAGTGCCAATCTGAACGATAATGTGGTGGGAGATGAAAGGTCTATCCGACATCTACCCGATTCCTTTAATAACGGTTTGCCAGAGAAGCATGGGGAAAATTAATTTGTACTAATATTGGCACACATGAAATGGTAAAATCAAATAAACTCAACAAAATTGTCTAATGATTATGAGAAAACCACTTTATTTTAAAAGCTAATAAGGGTAATACCATTGTGATATTAAACAAAGAGGATCTTCTATGTGTTTCTATTTAACAAACTCTAAATTACCTAAGGGAACTACTCAAACTAAATAGTTCACGAAGAAATGAAGATTACATTATTCTAACTGGTCTTTGTATGAATCAATATTGTTTTATACTCAATAATGAATATTATGAACAATGCGAAAGTACTGCAGGTAGAACTCCATGACACACATTGCAAAACATTTTCATAATTCGCTTCGGGACAGAAGTAAAAAAAATTATTACAAATTTCCCTAGAGCATGGTTCAAATACGTGGATGATATTTTTGAGATTCTCAATACCACAAAAATAGATATAGTTAGTTTTTTTTTTCAAAATTAAATAAACTTTATGCATTTATAAATTTCACATATATAATTGAAAACAACTAGCAACTACCATTCGTTCGTGTATACCGTTCTTTCATTTTTTTACTAGACAGCAAGTCAATCGGTCGATTTCGTATAATGTGTAGAGAGGGGACCTGGAGGGTACGCCCTGCTTCAGGTGGTCCAGTGTCGATAATTAGCGGCGCTACGACAGTTACGTTCTACACGTGAGGGAGTGTACATCCTATTTGTAACGGGGAAAAATTTTTACGTGGGAAGTGATGTTGATGGGTTTACTGTTAAAAGATGATCAAGGTATTTAAAGAAAAAATATCTTGGCCATATTTAACAGTAAACTATGATCTTTTTTGCATTATTTTTATAATTGGTTTTGCATTAAAAAAATGTGCCTTCTAATAAAACGTTAGAAGGCACTTAGTTAAAAAAATAAATAGCTTCTCTTAAAATAATTAAAAATAAAATACAAACTCTTAAAACTTAAAAAATATCCCCTTGAATAAGAAAAAAACGAAAGAAAATTTTCGAAGATGCCTCCGTCTTGCGCCAAACAATAACCCAACCTGTCGTAAAATTCTGAACGAATGTTGGTCAGCATAAGAGGGCTAATAGTTTTAAATAAATTTTCAATATTAGCCCTCAGTTGATTTAAATTAATAGCTCTTTCATGAGGATGCCCGTATAACTTTGATTTAATATACCCCCATAAGAAAAAATCATTAGGTCTTGGTGGCCATTGAATTACGCCTCTCGTAGATATAATTCTTTGGGGGAATATCGTATTCAAATAGTCAATGACTATTCTTGAGTTATGGGCCGGACACCCATCGTGCTGGAACCAAACGTTGTCAAAATTGGGGTTAATGTTTGCCAATGCAGGAACAATTTGGTTTTGAAGAAGATTCAAATAAGTCTCTCCATTTAAATTTCCATCAATAAAGAATGGTTCAATAATATCATTCCCATAAACATCAGCCCAAACATTCAATTTTTCGGGATATTGTGTCCTTGTATTTAACAGGCGATTCTGATTTTCAATAGCCCAATACCGTAGAATTGATGGATTGTGCCTACCATGTAACGGAAACGTGGATTCATCGGTGAACACGATGTTATAAATAAAATTGTCATCGGCATTTGCACGTTCCATTACCGTGTTACAAAATTCCATTCTACGGTACTGGTCTTCATCGAAAATTTCTTGATGGGCTTCGTATTTATAGGAATGGTATTTATTTTTCTTTAAAATTTTGTGAATTTTACCCACACTAAAACCAGTCTCCTCGGAAATTTTTGGGATAGAAATATTTGAATCTCCTTCTACCATTGCACACACCATTAATTCCTGCATTTCAGCATCCTCGTTAATTATAGGTGTCTTGTGGCATTTACAACCTAAAATTCATCCCGTTGACTTAAACTTTTCGACTACTGTCGATATTGTGTTCAAGGCAGGGATCGGACGATTTACATATTTGACTGAGAAAAGGTCCCTTATTGCACGTAATGAATGTCATTGAAGAGACCATGATATCAAATCAATTTTTTCCTCAAGTGAGTACGTCATAATTACTAAGTTTAGAATTAAAAGAATCTATTTAAAAGTACACGTATTACTGCGAAGTTCACTCGTCTAAATGCCAAACACGTATGCGACGTTAAATGTGAAATCTAATTCGTCGATCATCACGGCGTACGGCCGGACTCCCCACCTGAGCGGTGGCTAATTTTCCAAGAAGGGCCGAACAGTGGAACCTATGTACAGTTTTAAAATGAAAGCACGGTAGATAATTATAAATAGGGAAAAGAAATTAGAATTTGATGTTGTAAAGTGTTTTCAGATACATGGAAACTACACTAGTACACTCTGGAAATAAATTTCAACAACATTTAGGAAATCTCAAAGATAGAACTGAAGAAAATGAAAGGTTTCATTTATGAAATAATTAATTTATGAAAAAATTTAGTCAAATATATGTTGGGAAGATGAAAAGAGCAATTATAACTAGATTCAATAAGCACATGGCGCACTTAAAGTATATAACACTGGAAAAATCTTCCGTTGTCCAAGATGATTTCGAAAATAATCAGAGAATGTTTAACCCAAAGCAGATCTCTTTTAGGGGGTAGGTACAGGTTCCTGTACCTATTTCCTAAAACTTAGGTAGTTACCCAACTTTTCAAAAAACACAGATCCTATAAATCCTGTAAAGTTACATCAATATAATAGTAATTACAAGATATTTTATTTGAATAAGATAACTGATAATATCAGTAGTGTTGTTGTACTCTAACAGCAAGACTTCAGTAATAAGAGGCCGAAATTAGATGAAATGCTGTAACTTTGGAGATACATTGCAAATAATTCTCATCAATGATGCCGGACTATTTTTGCTAAATGAAGCCAAAATATTATTTCCTAACAGTGATGGACAATCTTTACAGGTGCCTTGTAATCAGAAATGTAGAGGTACTTATATGTAGCATGGTTATTCGACATTAGCTATGTTCTAACCAAAGTCTACTGACTGCCTCGTTCAAATAGTAATCTTCGGCGTCACTATTGAATTTGAGTTCGAGTCCAACAGGCTTGGTACTGGGGACTGCAGTCCCGGTATACCGGAATCCGGATATACCGGGATCCCGTATTACTTTCCAATCCCGATAAATCGGGATTACATAAGCGGGATCCCGCAGTATTAACGGGATTGGTAAATGATACGCACGTAACACACGGGACCTCTGTATTTTGAGTTTTGCGCGCTGCTCTGAGACGAAAAGCTTCAGCCTCGCCTTACTAATTTGACAGCGACTTTGATGTATATCCTAAACGCATCTAAATATGTTGAACTTCAAACAGAGAATCAAGATGCCACCTTTAACTTCTAACATATTTAATATCTAAATTGGTGATAAGGAAAGAGATTAAAAGAATAATCGAAAGCTTATATTGCAAGCAGAAGCGAGCCAGAACGATGATACCGAAATAATACCTGCAACTTAACTGCTCTAGGAGCAAGAAAATGAGATGCCTGTTTCTGCACTTGCACAGACTGAAAAAGCTTCTTCCTCTTCATCAACTTCATTACGAGAAGAATTAGAATATATTCTACATAGTAAAAGTATGTGCATCACAAAACCAAAGTTAGATGTTAGTTCATTAGAGTCACTCATTTAAAAGGAGAAGGTTTCGCTTGAGTCTGCTGGAACAAGAGGTAAATATAGTAGAATTATTTTATGAAGAGCAAGTCGGCAATACAACCAATATAAGAAGCAATCTGGATGACGATACATCGAGTATGTTATCTTTCCTAAGGAAACATTTTCAGTATATTAATGTTTTTCCATTTGTGATTTTTTATTAAAAACATTTATTAAACTTTTTATTAAACTTATGTTTTATTTATATTATATATAGTTTATATATAGTTTTATTTATGTTTTATTTATATTTATGTTAGCTTTTGTTCGAAAAGTTAATCAAATAATATTCCGAAATTCACAAAATAACATTTATTGACAATTATCGATCCACCCATCCGCCACACCGAGCTACACGTGATACATAATACAGACTAATCTTAGGCCCTGACTGAACATCGAGTAGATAATCGTCTAAGCTTGAAAGTATTTATTTACAATAACTTATAGTTAATGGGGTTGAATGGCATCGTCTAGGGTTCAAGTGGCTGCGACGCGCGACGGAACCGTGAAGGCGGTAGATAAGTTAACATTTATATAAAAATTTATTAAACATATGTTTTATTTATATTCTTAGTTATGTTTAAGATGATTTCCAAAATTTTATGCTAGCCATCCGAATTATTATTCGCATTAAGACATCGTCTAATTAATTCAATACTTACTTATGAAGATGGAGGTGGCTCAAAAATATTAAACTACTCTTATGATATATCTCAATTAAATAAGAAATTCCGAATAAAGAAATTCCTTCTCGAGTTTCGTATCTATTGATTTTAATGTCAAAGATGTTCCTTGTATGTATTAACATGCAACAGGTATAATTAATATTCATGCCTTTCGTAGTTGTAATAGGTCTTTGCTGTATATTTTATATACAGGGTGGAACGTAAAAAACGCCGCAGGCCATAACTTTGTTATTAATAATTCGATTTTAAAATTGAAAGAAGATAATTAAATAACTGTTTGCAGATTATTATATAGCATTCATTGAAATTTTATACAATTTCATTTCAAGGTCACGCGATAGTCAACTTTTCTTGTTTAAATGGCTTGCTATATATTTTTATTTGATTAAAAGGAGAATATTTTTCTGTTTCTAATGATGTATAATAAGTCATATTTTAATAGCCGTGTGATTCAGAAAATAATAAATTATTTATTAATTCATCAAATTTTAAAATATGACAAGATGGCTTTAAATTGAAAAACAATTGGAACATGCCACAATAAAATGTCATTTGTCATCACAATAATACAAACATATAAGTCGGAAATCGAGAAAGGAACCACCAAACCGCCAAGCGGTTATCAAAGTAGTTCCCGAATAGCAAAGCTATTACATAATCGCTCTAGGAAACAACTACTCCTCGGGATAAAGCCCCGCCAGGAATTGAATTATACCCAGAAGCGATCCTCGACCCCTTTCCTCGTGTTTCTGCACGATCAGATAAGGTTTCAAAAAATAAAAACCGCCACAGGTAGGATTCGACATTTGTCCCGGATCGGAACCGAACGACATATGTCACAATAATAGTTTGCAAAGAATAATAAGTGTAATATACTAAATTTAAACAATATCGAACAATATAAATTATTTTGCAACGAACAATATAAATATAAATGCTTCTCTTTCAGCAAAACGCTCTCTATATAGTCTTGCAGCTGCATAACTGTTTCTTCTACATTCACAATATATTTGAATCATGTCTGTCAATTCACTATTATTATTCATTATTAACTTTTTTGAACAAAAGTAACAATTAACAAGATGATTTACAAAACTTATCGTTAAAAAACAAATAGTCAAACAAGGCATTGACAATTTAAATTGTCATGCTCCAATTGGTGTTCAATTTCAAGGCATATCTGACCCTATCTAAAAACATCGAAATTTTGATCCAGAGAATTATAGCTACCTGCTTCTTTCATTAATGGAATAGAAAGAAGATGTGAACTACGAGTATGTATTGGCAGACATTTTGAACAGAATTTATGTATATTGTTCGTTGTTGTTTAAGTTTAGTATACTACACAAATTATTCTTTGAACTCTATTATTATGATGATGAAATCTATTATTGTGATGTCAAATGACATTTTACTATACCATGTTCTATTTGGTTTTCAATTTAAAGCCATCTTGCCATGTTTTAAAATTTTTATGAATCAATCAATAATTTATTATTTTCCGAATTATACGTCTACTAAAATGCGACTTATTATACATCATTAGAAACATATACTCTTTTTAATTACATAAAAATATATATAGGTTGTCATTTAAAAAAGAAAAGTTGAATATCGCGTGACTTTGAAATGAAATTGTATAAAAATTCAGTGAATGCTATATAATAGTCTGTAAACAATCAATTGATTGTCTTCTTTCAATTTTAAAACCGGATTATTAATAATAGAGTTATGGCTTGAGGCGTTTTTTACGTTCCACCCTGTATAATAGTCTATATCTGTTTCTTTGTTATTGTAATCGACCATTGCTTAAAACCTTTAACATCAATTTACCCAGTCCCATTCGCTCAGTAAACAGTCAATTATTGTAATGCCATTCTCCATGTTTAAACATTCAACTTTTTATCTCTCAATCGATTGTTTCTAGTTTATAGCCGCTAAGAAACACTATAGAGGTGTGTTTAGATTCTCAAAAAAGTTTTTATCGTACATATATGGAAAGTACAAGCTATACTCGTAAGTATATGGTAATAAAAATCAATCACAATATAGCAAGCTCCTTTAAATCCATTATAATCCAATTTCAATATAAACACATTCATTTAAAATAAATACAGGAAATTAACACCAATAAGCAGTTAATTTAAAAAAATCTTACCATCCGACTCCTCCTCAATAATATCCTCGTTAATCAGCGCCTCCATATCGTCAGAATTTTTGTCTTGTATGATCATCTTTCATACATCACTGTATCGATGCAATGCAGGCTGTTAATTCATAAGCAAATCTATTGCACTAGTACATCACCACACTCGTCATAACACTAGTTCTTATTTCACACTTAATTTAAATGTTTATATTATGTTTATACTATATTCACTCCTTACTGTCCATTGCTTACAATAATGCTACAAAAAATTTACGATATCAGTACATGTTTATCATAGTTTGCATACTAAGTGATTAACGCTAAATGCTTTTTAATTTCTATCAGTTATTTACTGTTGTAGTTGTCGATTAAGTATAGTCGAACCAGTATGCATTTTAATGCATACTAGTCTTGTCAGCAAGTACACTTTTTACGAATTCCAGTTGGCCTTCTCCGAAAATTATAGTTGAGGTGTCATTCGATTCGGAATAGCATATAGAAACTGTTTGAAAAAATTCTAGTGGCGCTCAAGAAAAATGTTATAAACAATTTAGTAAAAAAAAAGAATTTCGTTTTTCGCGAATATCTCAAAAATTATTCAAATCTAATGATTTTTAAGAAAAAATTGTTTTTTTAAAAAAACATTTCCATTGTTTAAAAATGCATTTTTTAATTAACAATTATTTTTTGCTAAAATTAATATTAAGGAACCATTTTTTTATTATTATTTCTAGTGTTCTTTCATATTCTCAAAAAATATTTTTGTTTATTTAATAAACAATTTATTATAAATAAATGAATATCCGTACTATACTTTTCTAGATACTACAAAGAACATTAAATTAGCTATGTATGGCTTTTAGCAACAAAAAAATGGCAAGTTTAAAAACATGAGAATATTTGAAATTATATGAAAAATAGAAGAAAATTTTTCCTCGAAAAATTCATACATTTTTGTTGTTTTTATTTTTTTTGTAGCATCTAAAAAATATTCTTATTTCATTTCATATATTCATATTCATTTGTTCATTTGTTCATTCTTATTCATTCGCATATTCATTTCTTTATAACAAATTGTTTATTTAATAAACAATTGTTTATTTTTTTCGAGATTATGTAAAACCACTACAAAAACGAATTAAAAAAAAATTGTTCCATAATATTGATTTTTAGCAACAAGAAAATTTGTTAATTAAAAATGCGTTTTTAAATAATAGAAAAACATTTTTAAGAAACGATTTTCTTCTTAAAAATCATTATTATTATCAATGATCAAATTCTCAACAAGGAATTTTTGATAATGTCATAAGCAACGCATTTGTTTATAACAATTCTGTAAACAATTGCAGTAAAAAATTAAAAAAATTTATTTTATATAGTTTTCGGTAATTACAAAATAAAACCATAGAAGCATTTAAAAAAAAGTTTTTATAGGTCTCCTTCATTTTTTAATTTTTTCATCTTTTAAAATGTTAATAAAAAAGTGAAAAAACAAAATTTAAATATTTTATAAACGGGAATCTCTTTTAAAACTTTTGAAGAATGGATTCCAGAGCTAGAAGTAATCTCTAGTTTTTAGTTTAAAATTACAGGGATTTTTATGTTGATTTACAAATTGTAAAAATTATATAATTAACAAGTAATTGAAAAACTGCGAAAAAAATTTTTTGACGGATCATGTTCATTTATGTATCTGAATGGTACCTGAATTTTTTCGTTCCGTAATATTCGTATGTAATGGGTTAAAAAAAAATTGTAAATATGAGGGAATCGTTCTAAGCGCACGGTGCACGGCCACATCACCCGCTGTGAGCACTATTTTCACCTCTAAATTAAAATTATAAATATTGGTGGTAGAGTTCCGGCAGTTGGAGCTATCTTTTAGGATTCTTCCTGCTTCTTAAGGATTTTTTTAAATTAGCTTTATCTGCAATAGTTTTTGAGATATTCGCAAAACACGAAATCCCTTTTTCTACTAAATTGTTTATACCTTTTGCAATTTTTTTAAGTGCCACTTGAATTTTTTTAGAGTTTCTAGATGCCACTCCGAATCAAATGACATCTGAACCATAATTTTCAGAGAAGGCGAACTGGAATTCATAAAATGTGTATTTGTTGACTAGACTAGACTTAGTGGGTGATAATTGTGTGCTACAATTATACTGCAAGCGTATTCTTGGGCTTAATAAGAATGGCGAGGCAATTTATCGATAGGCAAATTTATAAAAACTTCTTCTATAAAGATGAGCCTACTGATACTTCGTTACTTAAGATAGATAATTAAGTTTTAATTTAGTTTTAAACTTGAACTGATTATTTAAAATTTCTATTGCATCTCTTTTTTTGCGAAAAACTGCATCATGACTGCAAAGAAACATCAACAATTTGGTTAGTGACATACATGCATGGACTATGATATCTATAAGGCCACCACTGATGAAAGTTATAGGTGTCTCTGGCCACTTGGCTTTTTATTTCTTCACCAGTTGTATGAAGGTAAATAATTAATCATGTCATAAAATAATTAAATTTAAAGTAGTAAATTAAAATAACTTGTTCAGTGATTGACTTGGTTAGATACGAAATGATGGTTTTATTAAAAACCAACGCTCGTCAGATTTATAATGGAAGAACTAAAGCAGAAACGGTTCTTGATGCTACTCAAACCAATTTCTGTTCCACCGTTCCAAATTTTTTAGTACTGGAGATATTCCTCGAAGAAGAAATTCTAGGATACCCTGTATATTGGTAATACGATACATGTGATGTACAATAGTCAAGCTTAAAATGACTACTTAACGTTTCAAACATGTTTTATTTTTTTATGAAACTTAAAAAAACCATACAAATTCCGATTGTGAATTTAAATTATCTCGTATATTGAAAAATATATTCAGTAACCTCAAATAAAAAGTGCCCCTATATTTAATCAACACAACATCATTATTAAATATGTTTCTATTACAGTTCATCATTATTAAGCAGCAGATAATTGATAAAAGATCCAGAACATAAACAAGAATATGAGGAAGTAAAAAGACAAACAAGAAGAACAATCAACTTAAGAAAAAACGAGATGTGGGACAACAAATGCAAAGAAATTGACTCATATATTGGTGGTAGAAAATGTACGGAGTCTTTTAAATTTATAAAATCCGTAAAAAACACAGGTAGAGATAAAGTTAATATCCAAATAATACCTATACAACAATGGTTTGAACATTACCAAGACCTTCTAACCGAAACAAGAAAAGAATACATGGAAGAGACAACACCGATAATAATTATTCAAGGAGAAAGAGTCTATATAAGTGAAAAATACATAAGTGAGGCTGTCAGGAAGCTCAAAAATGGAAAATCTTGTGGACCCGAAGGTATCTACGCCGAGTTGCTGAAAAGTGGAACACTAAAACTACTTAGGTTACTCACGTACATATTTAATGAATGTTTAAATGGACAAGAAGTTCCTAGGATATGGGGAGAAGCACACATGATCTCTATACATAAAAAAGGCAACAAGGACAACTGTCAAAACTATAGAGGCATATCAATAACGAGCACGGTAAGTCGACTATATGGAAGAATACTTCGAAAACTTATAGAAGAAGAGTTTTGTGACGAAGAAGAACAAAGTGGTTTTCGAGCAGGTAGATCCTGTAATGACAATTTATTTTGTATGAAACAAATCATTGAAAAAAAAGCAGCCACAAACCAAGAAACTCATATTTTGTTTGTAGATCTAACAAAAGCGTATGATAATATACCAGTATGTAAACTATGGGAAACAATAATGGACACAAATATAAATCACACACTCATCACGGCAGTACGAAATCTGTATAAATATTCAAATTCCAAAATTAAAGTGGGGAACAAGCTATCGCGACCTTTCCAAGTTACAAAAGGTTTGCGACAGGGATGTTGCATATCACCCGCTTTGTTCAAGATATACATCAAGAAAGCTCTGTGGAAATGGAAACAGAAATGCTACGGAATGGGAATACCTCTATCAAACTCAACCATTTCCACATTACAGTTTGTAGATGATCAAGCAGTACTGGCAGGTGACAAAGAAAATCTAGAATACATGACTAGGAAATTGAAAGAAACATATGAGGAATGGGGTCTGTCAATGAACACACAGAAAACAAAATATTTGTGCATAGGCAATGACAAGAGTGACTTACATATCAACGACTTGGAAACAATAGAAGGGTGCAACGAATATAAGTATATGGGAACTATGTTTGATTCAACGGGAACAGATGATAAGGAGATACGAGCAAGAATAATTCAAGCAAAAAGAGCAATTGGGTGTTTAAATGGCATTCTGTGGAACAAAAACATAAACAAAAGACGAATATTTAATATTTACAACGCCCTAATAAAAAGCACCTTAATCCATGGGGCTGAAACATGGAGGCTTACGGACAGAAATAAGAGGAAGATTGAAGCTACGGAAATGGATGCTCTGAGAAAATCAGCTTGCATATCAAGAATTCAAAGAATAAGAAACGATGAGGTACTTCGATAAATGGGAGTTACAGACACTATAACCTGTGATATTGAAAGAAAACAGCTTATATGGTACGCTCACGTACACCGTATGACAGATTCGAGATTACCCAAATAAGCCATGACGTGGATACCAGCACATCGGAAAAAAAGAGGTAGACCAAAGAGAAGCTAGACAGAGGATATATATACAAGGTGAGCCACGGTGGATAGAGTATTACAGGTATATGGAGAACGGATCTACCGATTGCTTTGAAACTTTGGTTGCCAAAATAGTCGAGTATGGTGTATGCACCTAAAATATTTGCGAAAATGCGGTGTTGCCACTTATACATGAAACTGGCAACATCTTCGTTATTTTAAATAGAATATCCTGTATATTTTTGCATTTTTTGGATTACCGTCTCTTTCTGAGTAACTTCTGTTAATATTTCCCTATATTTATCTCAAGCCGTTATCAAGATAATAATTCTTTTCTCAATTTATTGCCAAAAATTTTTCTTTCAGTAAATCGTGTTTTCCCCTACCTATGCAGCAATTAAAAGATAGTTTTTGGTTTTGGTAGATCCGTTCTCCATATACTGTTAATACTCCATCCACCGTGGCTCACCCTGTATATATATATATATATATATATATATATATATATATATATATATATATATAATTGATATACAATGCTTTCGTAAAGTATTTAATAAATTCGTTGACCAAATCATAGCTTTTCGGAAAAACTTTTGGCAGCTAAGAACAGAATAAAATTTTCTCTTTAGTTACGCATATTTTTAAAATACAATTAATACATATAGGGTAGGAGGTATGACGTCACTGTTTTTTAATGGCAACCCTCTCTTTTATTACGGAATGTGGAAGTACAATTTTTTTGGATGCTACAGTAATAGGTTACATATAAAACAAACGATTATGCAATTTCAAAATAGTAAATCTAGCAATGATTCAATGCAATGATTCTTTAAAAAGTCAAATAAAACTAATTTTCAATTATGTACCGTTGGCCTAAGCGACTGATAATGTTTTTTATAGTTGTCAGATAGGAATTTGAAATCCTACTCCGTTAAATAGTATTTTTGGTTTTTGGGGTTTTAATTCTTTAAAGAATACATTTCTTATCTCTTGTTCAGCAAAATGAGTATGTTTGAAGTATTTATTAAATAGTAAACGTTACTATTTAATAAATACTTCATTTTATAAACAATGGTAAAATTAACTAAACGAAAAATAATTTAAATTCTTTGCATGATGGGATTTGGAGACAGGATGTACATCCAAAGAGAAGTAATTGAATTGTTCAATGCAACTCATTCTAATCGGCAACCCATTAGCCAAAGCATAGTAAACAATGTAGAGTCTTACTACCGTGAAATTCTGGAACTGTGTGATCTTCCTAAATCAGGTCGACACTCGCCATCAGAAGACAGTCAACTTCATGTTTGGTTCACAGTGCAAGAAAATCATCACTCAACGCTTAACCAACTGGCTTCTGATTTCAATATGGAAGCGTCTACAGTACACAAAGTTCTGAAAAGAACAAAGCACAATCCTTATAAGGTATGCCTTGTCCACGAGCTATCTGAAGACGTCTTTGATTGGCGAAATCAATTATATATGCGAGCAAATGCAATAGCTATGCAATAATAACAATTTCGTAAAAAACATTTTTTCCGACAAGGCTACTTTTGTTTTGAACGGCCATGCCAACAGGTAAAATAGCTATTATTGGGCTATCGAGAATCCCAAATGGATGGAGTATCACACTCAAAATTCTCACGAAGTGAATGTGTGGTGTGGCATAATCTACCGAAGAATGTATGGGTTTCTTTAACATGAATCTAACTGGTGCAAGATATTTGGATTCTTTTCGAGACATTATTATGGATAAATGACTTTTTATTTCAACAAGATGGTGCGCCTCCCCATTATGCAGCACCTGTCCGCTTTGATTTAAATGACATGTTCTCCAATTGTTGGATAGGGACAAGAGGGCTGAATGAGTGGCCTGGTAGATCGCCTGATTTGACACCCCTAGATTAGTTTTTCAGCAGGGACACTTAAAAATCGAAGTATACGTTACTACGTCGGAAAATTTATAACATTAAAAACAAGAAATCGCACAAAATACAACTCCTGAAGATATCGACAATGTTCAAGAAAAATGTATTAATCGTTTTGGCTACTGACAGGTAGCCAACAGTGCACAATTTGAACACACGGTTTTGTTGATTTTTTAAATAATCATTGCGGTTAAGTTTAGTATTTTGAAATTGCAAAATCTTTTTTTTTTTATTCTTTTATCCTAACCTATGCATACGCTAATATGATTATAGTATATGTAAATAATGTGCTCTTTCATATTCCATAACAAAAAAGGGGATTTACATTATAAAAATATAGGTGACGACATACCTCCTACACGAATCACCCTGTATATATTAATTATATTTTAAGAAATGCACAACTAAAAATAAAATTTGACGGGTTCGAGAATGTTTCCCAAAATATATGTCTTAAATTTTTAACGAATTTATTCATCGATTTACAAAAAACACTATACTCCGCGTTGGTTTTAATTCACTTTTTAAATACGTTAATAACTTAAAATAAATGTAAATTTCATAAAATAGATATAAAGTAAAATAAACAAATAAAAATGAAAAGCAGCAAAATACTCTTATATACAAAACTGTTTTTTTTTTGTAAAGCAATCAAAGTATAATGTTTAAAGGATTAGTTTTTACGAATAATTGAAAAGTATGTCTCGTAAAATAGATATCATTAACTGTATATACATTATAATTAACAACTTTGCTAATTAGGTTTATTAAAGTAAATACTAAGATAATTCCTAAGCATTTCGTAGGACAGTTTCATTGCAATATAACCTAAAACGTTTTCATAATTACGAATACATTACACCAAAAATTGGTAATTTATAGCTAAAACTAAAAAGAAACTAAATGAGTTTTTTTAATAGGTAAAAGATGCAATAAACAGGGTGATTCAGCTAACCCGCTCATTAAAAGTTTATTAACTTCCCATTGGAATTCATTTTTTAAAATTTGGAATCAGGGGTTAGCGAGGACGATCTATTCAACTAAAGTATTTTTGCTTTTCTGACACGTCCGATTATACCGGAAGTAGCTATCAACTTCCTTATTTTAAATAGAACACCCAGTATATTAGAAGTTCATAAACTTTTAATGAACGGGTTAACTGAATCACCCTGTATACGTATTTACATCTACTGCTGGTTTTTACTAGTTGTTTTGATGGTCTTCCTTGTTTGTAAACGAACAAAAAGTAAATATTTTCAAATATTTATTTTGGATGTAATAATTTTAAGTAAAAATTAATTTATTTGGGTAGTAATCTGACTTAAAACACTGTTTTTTCCTCTTATTATTTTATATGCCGTTTAATAATATCGAATACGTATGTAGCTAATTGGCAATGGCGGAGTAGATATCATTGTTTATCAATCAATCAATCAGTTGAACCGTGAAATAAACAATGGCAAATAAAATAACAACACAACCTAAAAATATTCTGAAAATTCTAATGTCTAGTAAACAAGTGCGCGTTCAATAAAATAGAGTAGGAGAAAACGAATGTGTTGTTTGATAAACTTTATCCAATAATAAAGTTAATTGATTTTTCTAGTCCAACTGTTTACTTTGCATAGTTTAAATAAATTCCTAGAAATAATTGTGTTATTTCATATAGATAAAGAATAATGATTAATTGTCGTCATAGAATGAAATATAAAAAAGAACAGTGATGGAGGCAGCAGCTGATTATGAGGCGAGTCTAATATATCTGAGGCCAAAACTATATCGTTTAAAGTTACGAAACCATCATGTTTTATATTGTATTTCAGAAATTGAAGGTACCAGTCATTTTAAAATGAAAAGCACATATTAAAATCGTTACAAATCTCTATATACGAGGGCGAGTCAAATATCAACCGGAATTTTTATTTTAACGCTGGTTGGAAAAGTTCTTACCACTGTTTTTGGGATTGCAGAGGTGTACTGCTCATTGATTTCCTTCATGAGCGGCGTACAGTTAACGCCGCCTACTACTGCCAGCTCCTTGATGAAGAAAAACTGGGTTTTCGGCGGAAAAGACGAGAACCAGATATACCTATCCGAATTGTGATTTTTCTTCGCGACCACGCTCGGTCACATACAGTCGTTTTGACCGGAGAAAAACTGGAACAAAAAGAAAGAAAAAATTGGAGGACGCCGTCTTGATGACGACCAAAACGTGAAAGCCTTTATGCGCATTTGATTAGAGGCACGACCAACTTCATTTTTCGATAACAGTATTAAAACACTTCCAATCGTTGGGAAAAATATATTGATAAAAGAGGAGACTATGTAGAAAATTGAGATAAAATGTATTCAAAAATATTCTTATTGTGACAATAAATTTATTTAAACAAAATTCCGATTTATATTTGACTTACTCTCGTATATAAATATTTCTATATTCGATAAATTCGTTAAAAATTCAAGAAATAACTTTTGGAGAAAACTCTGGGACCATTCAAATTTTATTTTTAGTTGTGCATTTTCTAAATTATATGTAACTAATAAATGCAGGGTGATTAGTGTAGGAGGTATCATGTCCCAGAGTTTTTCCCAAACGTTATTCCTTGAATTTTAATCGAATTTATTCATTACTTTACCAAATCACTGTATACAAGTAGGTACAATCCAGAGGAATTCTTACATTTATTTTCCTATATACTTTTAGTTAAATTCTTATCACCACCATTTTGACTTACGCCTTGTCTATTCATTACGTATAATATGTCAAAACTATTAAAACAACCCCTCCATAGTTGAGTATAGAAGAACACCATGATTATAATGAAACCCAGACATTCTTTTGTTTTATTTTAATTTATAGATCTTTTCAATTTATTAGAAAATTTCATTATTGGACATATTTTTGAAACGAAAACTTTATTAATGCAAATTGTCATTAGCTTTTACCTACATATTAAACACTACAAAATTTCTTAAGAATACTTTTAAACATAACCTATAACAACATTGCAATTCCATTAGCTCTTGATTAACTGTGAATTAGATATAAAATTCGTTCATAATTCCTTTTGTAATATTTTGACAAAATAAAAACGAAACATGCGTCACGAAACATGAATCTTTTAAAACCTAATAGTACTGGGGTTTGGTATAAATTTTAACAATTATGAGTGATGAAAATCGACAAGAGAAACCTAAAAAATCGATGTTATCATAGGAGTACCAACATAACGTACTATTTATTTTTCATGCAGAAAGGGAAAAATTATATTATTAATATTTAAGTTACCATTTGAAAAAACACGGTACCTGCCCGGAAAAAAATTAAACACCTTATATAATGGGCATTATTTTTGCATTGTAGGACATGAAAATATGTAATGTCGAGAGAAAATACAGTCACCTCCTCTTCTAACGAAGATTGCACATACTCGGTAGACTCGCTGTATATATTGTAGCTCGAGGATATACACAACTTCAAGGGGTGAAATAACAAAACTACTAATCAAAAATATAGTTTCAAAAGTACTATCAATGGCATCTATAACCACTAAGGTGCTTATCGATTGTGTTTTCTGTCAAGTTTATTTATGCTTTGCCAGCTCAGGTGTTTTAGACTGGACATTACATTACCTTACAAGGTTAATCGAGAAGTTTAAACTACGGTAATTTGATTGAGCCAAGAGCTGTGTAGCCTAAAACTTTTAATGAAGGCGCTAACCTTTTATTGTTAAACTCTTAATTAACAGAAACTAATTTCAAAGTTTTACAGCTCTGTCCTATTTTGATTAACATATACGTTTTTTTTATCTTATTAACTATCAAACCCGATCCGATAGGACTTGAACCTTGACGAAGTTCTAGTGCAAACTGGAACGGGTGGGTCGGCTTGCGCGTTTTAATGATTTAAGGAGCCGTACCATAGGTTTAACCATAGTGGGGGGGTCCTTATTGAAAAACCAGACTAAGACAAGTCCCTGAAGGAGGGCAGCAGCTCTTTCAGTAGTCATAGTGGCAGAAACCGTGGGGGTTGGTATGATGCTATGACACACACGACTGCGATGTGGAAGGCAAGAGGAAACCACCACATTATAATCCTCAGAACAGCTAGCAGAAAGCTTATCCTAAATTAATGATGGCGTCTCCTGGGACAAAAAACTCCGGAGGTAAAATAGTCCTCCGTTCGGATCTCCGGGTGAGGACTGTTCCGGGAGACGTGATCGAGTGCAATCATAATAAGAAGTGTAGCATTTCACGAGTCGGAGCGTGGAATGTCAGAAGCATGAGACAGGCAGGGAAGCTAGAAAATCTGAAGATAGAAATGGATAGGTTAGGATTAGATATAGTAGGTATAAGTGAGATGCGCTGGCCGGAAGTAGGAGATTTTTGGAGCGGTGACTATAGGGTAATACACACAGGATCGGTAAATGGAAACGCGGGAGTAGGGATCGTTATGCGGAAGAACGCAGGACAGTGTGTAGATAGCTACCTACAATACAGCGAGAGAGTAATGATGGTTAGGTTAGATTCGAAGCCAGTGGAAACAGTAATAGTGCAAGTATACATGCCTACTTCTAGCCATAGTGAGGAAGAGTTAGAAGCCGTTTATTCGGACATAGAGCAGGTAATAGGATTTGTGAAGGGTCATGAAAATTTAATAATAGTGGGAGATTTTAACGCAGTCGTAGGTGAGGGGAAAGAAGGAGAATTTGTAGGGCCTTATGGATTAGGAAACAGAAACGAGAGAGGTAGCAGACTGATAGAATTCTGTGAGAAGCACAAGATGGTAGTCGCGAACACATTGTTCAAGAATCACGTTAGGAGGCGGTACACATGGAAAATGCCAGGAGGGATAGACAGGTATCAGATAGACTACATTCTGGTTAGGAAGAGATTTAGAAATCAAGTAAAAGACTGTAAGAGTTATCCAGGAGCAGATGTAGACAGCGATCACAACTTGGTAGTCATGAAAGCTAGATTAAAGTTCAAAAATCTGAAAACCCGGAAGGATAAGAAACGTATAAATGTAGACATATTGAGGGATCAGAATATGAAAGATAAGTTCCAGGAGAAAACAGATCAATTAATAAATAAAACGAGTAAGGACGAAATCAAGAACGCAGAAACTGAGTGGGAGGGTATCAAGAATAGTCTAGCTTCCGCGGCTACGGACGTTTTAGGACACGATAAAAGGGAAGCTAGGAAGCCCTGGATAACGGACGAAATCTTAAACTTAATGCAAAAGAGACGAGGCTACAAAAACAGACGAGACGAAGAAGGACTGAAAACGTATAAGGCAATAAAGTGGGAAATCATTAGAAAATGTAGAAAAGCGAAAGAACAATGGATAGAGGAGAAATGCAAAGAAGTAGAAGATAAGTTCCAAGTAGGTAAGACCGATGAGGCTTACAAAATAATTAAGAGGAACTTCAGGGATGTAGGAACAATAAGTAGAAATGTTAGGAGTCAATCGGGGGACATACTGATAGGAAGAGAGGAGAAAGCGGATAGATGGAAGCAGTACTTAGGAAATTTATACGAGGGCCAGGAATTAGGAGAGATATTAGAGGAAGAATCTAGCATCGATAGGGAAGATGTAGGAAAACCTATATTGAGAGAGGAATTTGAAATAGCACTAAGGGGGCTAAAGAATAATAGAGCGCCGGGTGTAGATAAAATACAGGCGGAAATTTTGAAATATGCGGGACAGAAAGTAGTAAATAGGATGTTTGAACTGGTAAAATACATATACGAAACGGGCGAGATGCCGGAGGATTATAAGAGGAACATTATCGTTACTATACCGAAAAAGAGAGGAGCCGACAAATGCGAGAACTTTAGAACGATTAGCCTAACTTCCCATGCGTCAAAAATCTTAACTAGAATAGTGCAGAAGAGGATGGAAAATAGAGCGGAGGAAATACTAGGAGAAGACCAATTCGGGTTTAGGCGAAATAGGGGAACTCGCGAAGCTATTCTGGCGCTAAGAGTAATGTTAGAGAAAACAATAGAAAAAGGAAAGAACGCTTATATAGGATTTGTAGATTTAGAAAAAGCTTTTGATAACGTAAGATGGGAAAAAATGTTCGAGATACTAAAGAGCGCGGGAATGAAGTATAGAGATAGGAGAGTAGTACACAATCTATACATAGAGCAAACTGCTGTTATAGAAGTAGAAGGGGAAGAAAGGGAAGTAGGTATTAGGAAAGGAGTAAGACAAGGATGTACGCTATCACCACTAATTTTTAATCTGTACATCGAAGAGGCGATTAATGTGGTAAAACATAGAGTAGATTTCGGGATTAAAGTACAGGGACAGAAACTAAAAATGCTGAGATTCGCGGATGATATAGCAGTATTAGCATCTAGTAAGGAGGAACTAGAATCAGCATTGAACGAAATGGAGGCAGTGTTGACAGAGGAATACGGAATGAGGGTGAATAAAAACAAAACTAAAGTGTTCGTGTGCAGAGGGCGCGAGAGCAGAGCAAAAACGAAAGTACAAATTAATAATGAAAGATTGGAGGAAGTTAAAGACTTCACTTATTTAGGAAGTAAAATAAATTGGGATGGAAGAAGCGATAAAGACATAAAACAAAGAATAGCGCAGGGTAGAGTAGCTTTTAACAAAAAGAAAGCACTTCTATGCTCGGGGGTAATAAACTTAGAAACAAGGAAGAGATTTTTGAAAACATATGTATGGAGCACGGCACTTTACGGCTGTGAAACCTGGACGGTAGGGGAAGCAAGTAGGAAGAAATTAGAAGCTTTTGAGATGTGGTGTTACCGAAGAATGATGAAAATACCATGGACTGATAGGGTTAGAAACGAAGAAGTATTGGAGAAAGTCGGCGAGAAAAGGAGTATGTGGAAAAACTTAAAGAAGAGAAGAGATAGAATGGTAGGCCACTTGCTGAGACATGGGGGAATAGTCCGCGATATTTTGGAGGCAGAAATAGGAGTGAAGAAAGGCAGAGGTAGGCCTAGATTAGACTACTGCTCGCAAATAGTAAGGGATGTAGGTTGTAGCACAATTAGCGAAATGCGTAGGTTAGCACAAGATAGGAGAAGCTGGAGGTTAGCGTCCAACCAGTCTTAGGACTGATGACCTAATGATGATGAACTATCAAACGCGGAACTCTCATAATTATAATTCATGTCCAAATATAGTATTTTAATTAAAGAGATAGCTTGTGGAGCGAAGAAATTGTAACAGTTTAGTATAATTATTTAACAAATTAAATTTTCATTAAGCCATTATTTGTAGAAATTAATTTCATATTGTATACAGGGTTTCCCAAAAGAATATTTTAAGGGGATTTAATCAAACATGATTTGTTAAAATATCCTCCCTATTAACACGAGTTGTCAAAGTTTATGACATTAATCATACGCGTATTAAGTCAACTAAATGACTCTTTAGGCATAAACCGATGGCATTATTTATCGCTTAGCCTCAGATTCAGACAGGTTTTAGTTGTCGAGATAAACAATCGTACTCGAAAAACCTTTTATAACCGTGTTGCAACAACGAAATATTTGGAGTTGTAACCACATTCGAACCCGAACTAAATATAAATTACTTTTACTAAAGTCTTCATGACCTTAGGCAAGAAGCTTAATACGCCTTCAAGAAAACGCTATAAAGCATACTTTAAGTAAAAGTTACATCCTTGTGATTAATAAGATGTAGTGAATTTAACACCTTGGCCAAATGGATAATTCTATACGTGTTTAATATTGCTGCTTAATATACGAGTATCTTAATTTATAAAATATATAATTAAACTTGTACTCATAATATACACTGTGGAAAATAAGTCTAGAACACCTAAAGAATCTTACAAAATATTTTTTTCATGCTAAAACACTCGAAGGGGTCAAAATGTATTTTAAATTTTCCGTCTTTTGAAATACTTTAGTTCCATGTACAGTGGCATACGTTTGTAATGTCAAAGGGGGCGTTTTGTAAATGGCAATTTGTATTTTTTTATTTTACACACTGAAAGAACTATCGATTACTTCTGGGCCGATATTACGTCTTTTCTGCTGAATTCGTTCCTTTAAATCATATATTTTTTCGGGTTCATTAATAAACTTTGGTTTTTAAATTTCCCCATGGGAATAATCAAGGGGTGTAAGATATGGGAAACGAGGTGGCCACTCTATAGCTCACGTCGTCCTATAGATCGTTGTGGAAAGATATACCGTCCTATTGATATCAAAGTCTGTTATCAGGTATGTCTGCTTCATTTGCATTTAAATATAAACGTGTCAGATTTAACTCTTCCTGTAAAAATTGTAAATAGCTGCGCCAACCAAGTTGTCATAAAAATCCGCGCCAAAATTTTGTTTCTAACTATATCTATTCAAACGTTCACTTTTCTTGGAGATTGAATATGTGACTCCTGCATCCATCGTGAATTCTGTGATGCCTATTGCCCAGTACCTACAGTCCTGTCTATTTAAAATTCCATTAAGGAAAAATGTGGCTTCATTCGAAAAAAATTTTATTTTTCGCAAACATATCATTATTACGACGTAATTGCACTAGACTCGTAAAATTTATGTTTACAAAAACATTAAGCAGTGTAGTATGACTCATACTGATATCCAAGTCAATCTGAAGTTAACTGGAATGTGGATTTTCACGAACTCGTATTAAAATGTCAAGTTGTATATCTGCATTCATTGCTTTATAACCAGCTCTGTACAACCATAAATCGCGTACATAATGTATTTACCTACAATTCTACTGACAATAGATCATACTACAGACTGACGATCTTGATAAGCCTCAGTAAAGAGATACTTCCACTGTAGTTCTTCTCCTATCTCTATAACCATACTTCATAAGAGTTTCCATGCGACCTTTTTCCGAAAGAGCTAACTAAGATTTGTTACTAAGATTTTTTGACTTCAAATAACATAAAATTACAAGCATCACTTTTTCCATAAGCTAACTTGACGTAACTGACATTAAATAAAATTTATTTTAGCGCACTGTACACAACATATTACATATAGATTTAATATCAATTTTCACAATTAATACGTTATTTGCATTTTTCTAAAAAAATGTTTTTTTTTGAGAAAAAAATTGCATAAACTTCGTTTATGAAATTTAATAAAATTTTGCTACGACACGTCATGTTCAAATCTTCATTTAGAATACTTTGGCATCAACCCTAGAAAATTCCAGTTATTTTCTCCAATTCATCGATTGTTCTACGACGATCAACAATAACATTGCGCACTTTTTGAACATTTTCGTCTATTCTGAACGTTTAAGGGTGACCTGAACGGGGTTCATATTTAAGTAACATTTGACCATTAACACTGAACCAGGCAAACTACTCGTAAATTCTTGCCTGACTTAGAGCTTCTTTCCCATAAGTTTCCCGAAGCATTGGAACAGTATCTGCTGCTGTTTTCTTTAACAGGAAACAGAATTTGATGTTGGAGTATTACTCTTTAAATTTTACTATTGCAAAATCGCCAAACGCGTTGGGACGACCTTAAGAAAAAAAACTATGTCCGCTCTGTGCGACGGTTTCACACGAGCGATATTTGGCTACCTGAGCAGGAGTGTCTAGTAAACATATCTAGCGACAAAGAATAGCACTGGCAAAACTTGTCTACAGAAAATAATTCTCGTTTTCTGGGTACACCCCTCGTACATTCACAAAGTATATCTAAAGTCAATTTTAAAGTTATTGCAAAGTGATGGAAGCAGTATTTTATAATATGCTATTATGACGTAAAGTAATACTTCAATTTGCAAGCTCTAATAGGAGGACCAAAATGTACTACAACCAGTGGCGGCGACAGGGGCGGATACGGGTGGGCGAGCGCCCAGGCAAAGTCCTTTTCGCCCAACCAGTCGCCCAACCTCTTATAACACCACTATATCACATTCGCACATAAAATAATATATTTAACGTCCTCGCCCACCCTAGATATTTCCTGCCTATTTTCGCGCAACCGCAAAATAATGCTAGCGCCCCCACTGACTACAACAGGCAAATTTATACCATTTTTTCCTGATGGGAGACAAACAGACTACAATCCAACAAAACACGAAGCGTTTAATTTAAAATTTTATAATGTCTGAAAGTCTGACATGTTATATAGTACTTAGTCTATGGCAAGAGACTAAAAACTGTTACTGTCGTTAAGAGCCGTTAAAAACAAAATTAACAAGAAATTTATCACATCTAAGAGTACTTGTACTTATACACCGTTATTTGTTAATATATAAATAGCAATAATAGTCTTATTTTATTTGATTATAGATGTACCTGTCGGTGTATCCTTATATGTGCTTTCGAAATTGATCATCGATAATAATAAATGTTATGTAACAAGTTGAAAAGAAATATTAATACGCAGGAGATAAATTAATCAAACCACTTAAATTAAAGAATTAGAAATTATTTTGTTCTTAGTCAATGATGTAACTGTTGTATCCTTTATCTACATTTTTGTGTAGTAAGAAATCTATTTGAAATACATGAAATTACTCGCGCTAAAGAATTCTATTTTTAAACTCATTTGAAACCAAGTGAAGGGTACAGGGGAAGAAGGCGGGTTATCAGTAAAAATACGAAATTGAGATTGTCACAGCATCTTGTAGACAAAAGCCGAGTCTTTCCATTGCACTACTCATTTTAGGCAAGAATATGTAGGGTACGAAGTTATAGGTGTTGAAAAATATATGATACAGGGGAAAAATGCGGGATATTCATGCGGTACTAGGCAAAACGGGGGAATGTCAACTATCGCAAATCTCGCAACGAAGCCAGTACAAATATTTTGTTTTGCCATTGTGTTAGCACCTTGCGTCAGTCGAAACAACATCTAGTTTATTATTATTGCTAGTGAATGGTCTACTTGTGTATAAATAATGGAGAGTAATGCAAAATATGAAAGAAGTTATTGTGTTGAAAATAAGGGGAAAAAAGAAGGAAACATGGAAGGTTATGCAATGTGAGCAAGAAGCAACCTCCAAGGCCATGCAACTAGAGAGAATTGTCACTGCAAACGGTTGAAATGTTTTGATAACGTTCCCTTGGAGGCCAGAAATATGATGAATAGAAATTTCAGTTCATTAAATAGTGTGGATGAACAAAATAGTTATCTGTGTGGAATTATTATGAAAGGAAATCCAGCGCCATTAAGTCGGGCGATTTTGAAGGTCGGTTCAGGTCGCAATTACGAAAAATATTATTCAGTTAGGAAACACAGTCTTTAAAGGGTCAATTACCCTGCCTAACAGCGCCGCATGTGGTACCATCCTGCTGAATTAATAAATTCTTGGGGTTTTGTAAAAGCTGAAAATAAAAATTCTTAAACCATTATTTAGTACTGATCCACATTGACCGTCATTGCATTGCCTTCATTGTTCTCAAAAAATAAGGTCCAATCACTCCAGCCGGAGTCATTCTGTACCAAATAGTTACGCGAATTGGATACAGCTCTTTCTGTACAGCAACGTCGATCAAGAGTGGCTGATAAAAATCTCGCAAACTTTCACGAGGCACCTTATTCATACAAAGTTAGTTTACCACATATGGATTTTGAAGGTTTGCAAAAATGGCTATAGCTTTCTGGTACTGTTCCAAAAGACAGACGAGGTCGACATCACACCAGACCAAATAAACTTTCCATAGACATAAGAAATTGTGTGATTGAACACATTAAATCATTCAAGGGTCGTGGAAGAAACTTTAGCTTGAAAGATTAAAAAAAATGTATTTACCGGGAAAACTAAATATTAAGAAAATGCATGGCATGTAGTTTCCCAGACTATAGATTCCAGATAGAAGATCTGCAATTTCTCCATTTTAGATCATCCTGGAATGAATGCTGGGAACTGCAGTTATAGTGGATAAAAAATGGAAAACTTGGATCTTAAGGAGAACAGAAAATCAGTTTGAACTGTCCAATGTATCTTATAAAGGTTTGTAATTAGAAAATCGTGTTAATTTCCTTACCTATCTTTTTTCAGGACTTCTACCGATATCCCTTGAAAAGTACAATAACCTTCAGGCACTCATGAAATTTTGCCAAAATCCTACAATCTGTAAGTACTATAATGATGTCACATACGGAAAAACCAGGAACGTCGAGACCAGTGCCAACGAAACAAACATCTCCGGAGTCAGAGGTAACACAAGAAAAAACCCAAAGAAGAAACTCAAGATATGAAACTCATGCAGTTCCATTAAGTCATATTCCTAGGAATCGATTATTATTTTCTATTTAATGTTTTTCTTTTTAATGAAAATATCCTTTTTATATGTGTTCCACTTTCATCGACAAATTGATTACTGCACTTCATTATGTTGACACAAATGTCCCTTTATTATTTTTGTTTATATTTTATGTTTACAATCTATACTTTTAAAATTTAGAAAAACGTTTTAAACTTATATGGCATTTGCAAAAAGGATATGTTTTCTGTTGCATAGGTTGTTGTAAATTTACACTTTATTAGTGCGGAGTACCGTTATTAATTTATGAACATGTCATGCTTGCTGTAAATAAAATACATTTGTACAACAAAAAATCATATAATCACCTCATCAATCATAGACAGTCCACTAACGGTACTAATGGATGTCTAATTAAAACAGCATAATTTTGTACTACCTTATCTGATTGATATTCTAGGATCTTCAATTAAATATGAATAATGCTTTGTAAAATCATTTGACAGCATTGTTAAGACCATGCAACATTTCCAACGGAAATATTGTCACAATTTTCGTAACATTACGATACCATACGAGTCATAGATATTTTTAATAACAGTTTGTATTTATGTTAAAGATAAATGCCATATTAATAAAGTTAGACATTAGTAATAACGTTTGGATTACTTTTTACGTTGTTTAACAGAGGAAAGATTTGGTGATTTCTCATTTACCTGCTGTATACTACTCATGATAATTAAACTACCAGTAGGTACTCGTCTAGTACAGCTAGTTTTTGAATAAATTGAACTATAATTTTTGAATTAATAAAATTTCACTATCAAATTAAACTGTTTGTTAAGTAGATTGTACCATGGAGGAAACCCACCAGTGACGGTTGAAGGTAATTACGTTTATATTCGCAAAATAATTAGAAGCAGTAAAGAAATACCACATATTTAAAAAACTAATAAAATCAATATTAATATTAAAACTTTTTCAGGCTGTACAGAAGACCCAATTTCAAAGTGATAAAGTTTTTAAATCAAGTTTAATATTGTATAATGGTAAGAAAAGGAACTGTAGACATAGATATAAGATTCTAAGTAAAATATAATGAAGCTAAAATAATAATAAAATAAACTGTAAAAGTTGTGGACGAAACAAGGGAATTCAAGTGAATAAGATATCCGCTTACATCAGTGAATAGAGATGCAGAAACTAACAAATAATATATCCAAAAAAATGTAGACATCTCTGAATAAAACAAAAGAGTTTAAAACGTTTGGACACATAAATCGGCTTCCTTCCCCTAAAGCCTCAGGCTACGGAGGGGAAGGTTACACACAAATACAAAGACAAACACACACAACACACACCAACAAACATGCCAATACTGAGCCCAGTTCGCCACCCCAAACAACAGTACGAATGACATTGACGCAGTCACCTCTACAGTTGGTGCACGAATAATTTGAGTACACATCGCTTTTATCTCTGAAGATATTACTAACAATAGATTTATATTTATTAAGGTGAACACCACTATAAATTTTTCAAAAAATCGATTAATTGGCTTAAAAATTCTTTTAACCTTTTAGAATATGCGGCAGAAAATGAGACATACATATAAGATTCTAAGTAAAATATAATGAAGCTAAAATAATAATAAAACAAACTGTAAAAAGTTGTGGACGAAACAAGGGGATTCAAGCGAATAAGGTATCCGTTTGCGGATGCAAAATAGAGATGCAGAAACTGACATAAATAATATATAGAAATGTAGACATCACTGAATAAAACAAAATAGTTTAAAACGTTTGGACACATAAATCGGCTTCCTTCCCCTAAGGCCTCAGGCTACGGAGAGGAAGGTTACACACAAATACAAAGACAAACACACACAACACACACCAACAAACACGCCAATACTGAGCCCAGTTCGCCACCCCAAACAACAGTACGAATGACATTGACGCAGCCACCTCTACAGTTGATGCACGAATAATTTGAGTACACATCGCTTTTATCTCTGAAGATATTACTAACAATAGATTTATATTTATTAAGGTGAACACCACTAAAAATTTTTCAAAAAATCGATTAATTGGCTTAAAAATTCTTTGAACCTTTTAGAATATGGGGCAGAAAATATTGTTCCATTAAAAAAAAAAATCCTTGAAATTTCGTGCTCTTTCCTAAACGCCTCGGACTGTTCCGAAACGACACCGGCGTTAAATAAATAACTGTTGGGAAGGTACTGTCTAGGTGCAGCTTAATGTTTTACCCAAGAAGACTAGAGAACAGGAGAAATAACTCGAGTGGTGGGGGTAGGACGAAAAACGTCCGCACCATGGTGGTCCTTGCGTAGAACCGAGCGAGGTTATGTTTATTTTTGTTTACTGTGGTTTGAAGGTTTTGAGCGTTTCCAGTTTTTCCGTTAAATATGTCAAAAGCGTCGAGATATTGTTGCGTTACGAATTGTTCCAGCAAAAGCCCTGATTGTGTCATAAATAAACGAACAATTTTTAAAGTTCCTGAGGTAAGTCTTTCGATAAACAAGTATTGTAATGTTTGTGTACACCGATAGTAACGCTTATTTTGTAGTAAATAGTAAAAGTGCAGTGTAATGTAGAAGTAAATTGTCAAATAATAATTTACAACTCAATTTCGTTTAAGGACTGTGAGAGACGAGAAAAATGGTTGGAGGTGCTGTCACCGTATTACCTTAACCTTATGCAGCTCAAAGAAAGAATACTTTATAATAGTAGAAAAAGAAAACTCAAAATACGAGTTTTCCTTCACTTAACGATAATGAATTTGAACTTCCCACAGAACGTTTCCGTAATAAGATTTTTGGTTATCATATTTTTTTAATAAGAGGTAACATCCTATATTATTTATTTTATATTATTATTATTATGGCATTTTAGTTAAATTGAAAAAGTTTAACTACAGTTAGTTAGTTAAAGTTAGTTAGGTAGTTTAGTTTAGTTCTTTTCATTGCAATGTTATTTCTTCGCTTACATTAGAATGCAACTTATAATTTCAATTTTCTTGAATAAATAGTTTTGTGACATTTCTTGTTTTATTCCTGTACCCTTCAATTTATGTCTAATTACTAACGTTAATTCTGAAAAATTAATTGATTTTACATCACACACTGTATTGCCTTCATAGTACACTGATTTGAATAAATTGTACTCTTATTGAATGCTTTGTTTTTACTGAAGCAACATACAAAAAGTCGGTAAATATGTAATGTTATTACCACAAAATCGCAAATTTTAAATTAACCGAATATATACAATTGATTAGTAATTGTTTAAAAACAACTTCACATTTCATACAATAATAGCTCACAAGCTAATTTCACAGGAAAACTATTGATTACTTCTTGGATGTTTGAAATATCTTGTACAGACTTCGGCACATCCCATTCCATCCATTCCAAATATTCACTGTGTAAATACACATTCATACCATTTTAAATAAACCAGACTCAGTATACCATTTTTCGCTTGGCAATTCAATGGAGTGTCTGTTGCTTTGTAAACTTTCAAACAAAATATTTCCTTCCGAGATCGAACACTTCTTCATTTCCCCATGCAAAAGTGATCGCAGTTCGACATTTTCAATTCCACTTGTGGCCATGGTTAAAATATTGTAATCTTCCTGTGGATGATTGAAACTCGTTAGACTAAAAGCTCATTATGTTATTTCATTTCCACAAAGTTAAATTATCATCGATATCCTACTCGTGGCAGACATAAAAGAAAATTATAATTGACAGATGAAAAAATGCAATAACATTTCTTGCTCTAAAAGAAAAGCATTCAGAACTATTATTTTTTGTACATACTATGTATTTAGGACTGAAAATACTGTATCCCAATTTTCATAGCGTGTTTTCACCAAACAATTCGGAAACAACAATTGTAAAGAAATGTACGCGAAAATTGTTTACTGTTTACATAATGAGCACAATAGAACCCTAACCCTACATTTAAATAGTGAAGACCCGCGATAGACGAGGATAAACGGCATGCGCACATGCGCAGATCCCGCGCGATTCTACGCGAGGCTGCCATATTGGCGCCGTTTTTCGTCCTACCCCCACCACTGATTTTTCGAGGAGCTATATCTCCTTACTCTCTAGTCTTCTTGGTTTTGCCTTATGATTTGTAACTTCTCTATATCTCTAATATACAACAGATGTCGTTAAACTATGTATATGTTTAGTTAGAAGCATTTATCAAAGACAAGTACGTTAGTATAACTCCAGTACTGTACAAAAAAGATAATCTCCTCGCTTAAAATCACGGTTTTTGTGTGTAGTGCTGATTTTTAACAGTTTATTTTTAATCTCAGAGTACTTATAAGATAAGTTACGATGAGTGACGCAAAAGTGTACCAGGGCAGGGAACATCCGCATAACGAGAAGTACTCAAAGTCTTGGTGTGACTGGAAGAAGGCGCAAGCAGCGGATTCCTTGGGCACCTTCCATCATAATCCGCCGCTTCCGAAGGATGTTTTATAACCATCAAACAGATTTGTGAGGACCTCAGCCAAGACGAGTTGCTAAACAGTTGCTTGGGAGGCTACACGCAAAATAGCGATGAAAGTTTCAATGCTACTATTTGGAAATTGACTCCAAAGTCTTATTCAAGTGGAAAAAAAGTCTTGAATATAGCGACTGATATTGCTGTGTGCACTTTTAATTATGGTTTGACTAATATTCTTCGAAGTATGAAAGGTTTGTATATGGATATTGGCGTTCAATCATACAATTTTTGTCTAGAAGCTGATGCTAATCGGGTCAAGCACGCCGAGATGTCTTTGATAGATGCAACGAAGGAAGAACGCGAAGAACGCGAATATGTAAATACAGAAGGGCAGCTTTATAGTCCTGGGATAGTAGATTAATGGTAAAATTTTTTAAATAGGATTTAAATTAATTTTTTCATGCCTATACAACATATTTCAAAACTTTAAACGCTTTTTTCTCGAAACATGATTTTCAAAACGGCACGCAGCATAAGTTCAACAATTTTCATTATTTTCATCCGAGTTTTTAACAATATCTTTAGAATAACCTTTTGAAGTGAAATAGGTACGGAATATTTGAAAAGTTAATTTAAACTTTATTTATTAATAAATGATTCCCCTTTTTGTAGAAAATTTAATGTTTTTTATTTAGATAGTTGCTAATCACACAAAAATCGATATTTTCAAAATCCCCTACTAGTAGCTATAAACATGCAGATCAAGTGAATTTTTTTCCAGATTCAAATTTGTACCAGGTACACTGCGTGCCACAGAGCGCATTAAATTCGACATGTCTCCCGAGAATGGCTTCGGTGTCGCCATTTTTGAATATTTTTTGATAATAATATTTTGTATTATACTTAAATATATGCCTAATCACTTCCATAAATATTATTATCTTAATACCTTTTCTTCTATCCAAAATAAATTATAAAAATAGCCCTTTTTGTAGCTTATTACAGTAGTATTTATTATCCCTTAACAATTGTAGAGATTGTACTTATTCAATTAATGTTAAATAACTGAATTAATAAATGATATTTTTAAGACGGTATTCACTTTTTAACAATGCAGTATCAACAGTCACTTACTTCCCTAGGGAAGTGTCTGTCATGGCTACCTGAACAAAATTGTATAAATTTAACCTACTTCCCTCAAATGGCATATCGTACGTGTTGGTTACTTCCTCCATAGTGAAGAAAAGAATTTTATAAAGAAATTAATACTCCTCATTAGTTATCTGGTAAAAACGATTTGTTATCCACTTGCACGTAAAGCGTTTGACAAGGGTGTAAATGAGAAAATTAGAATCGCCGAACAAGAACACAGCCACACTATATTCTCGATGAAAGCCGCCCGCTATTAATCTAAAAGTAGGGCGACCGAAAGAAACTAAATTGAGAATCGTATATCAACTGGGTTAGCTCGCATCAACTTTATTTCGAGCAATATAAAGAAATTAACACATAAAACCGTCTATTTTAATGAGAAAGGTAATAAAATACTTGAGAGAGAAAAGGGTTGGGCAAACGGTTTGTTTGTACAGTGCTGTCGTGCGAAAGGGCAACGTAAACTACTGTATTCAGATGTTCAGAGGTCGAGATAAACGCAACATGCGAAAAATTCGGCCAATTTTAATTGGCGCGGTTCATTTGAAATATGGCTGGATTAATTAGGAAGTATATATACAGTATTGGACATAATGGTTACAACTTTTGCAATTTTAAAATAATTAATTAATTATGTGACATATGTGACATTACTTATATTTATTAATAGTTAGCTAAGGCGTTTTGAATAAAAATAAGTACACTTATAATTTGGTTTAAAGTATATTACATTTTTAAGACAAAAAGTAAAAAATAAGCGGGACAAAATGGTTGGAACAAAAACGATTTTTCTAAAAACTGATTACGTAATTTTTTTTTAATATTCGGTGTGATATTCTTTTGTTTTAATCACATCTGCACGTCTCTTCCGCACAGATTCTATTAAATGTTCTATAACATTTCTGTCAAAGCTATTCCAGGCTTCTGTCTGTTTTTCAAAAAGTTCAGTTGCATTTTTGACATTTTCCCGTTGGATTCTTATATTAACCAACTCCCATAGATTTTCTATGGGAAATAGGGTTTAATTCGGGACATTATGACGGCCACTTCAGAACATTTATTTTTTCGCATGATAACCACTATTTTACAAGCTTCGACGCGTGTGTTAGGTCGTTATCATGCTGGAAAATAAAATTTATCGGCATAGTTGTAAATGTGTAGGACTCCTGTACATCTCTAAGAATGTCTCTGTACATGAAATGATCAATCTTTCCATGTATACGATGTAATGGACAAATACTATATCACCAAAAACACCCCCACACTATAATAGATCTTCCGCCATATTTTACGATTGGGCAAAGACACTTCTTATTTATTCGCTGACCCTTAGGACGCCGTACATGTTTGATTGTATCAGTGCCAAACCAGTTATATTTAGACTCATCACTAAATACGACTTTTTTCCAATCCCTAGTAGTTCAATTGACGTGATCCATTGCAAATACAAGTCGTGCTTTAACGTTATGTTTACTTACTAATGTTTTTTTTTTAATGTCTATGGCTCAGAAGACCTCGTTCAGCTAACCTACGCCTTATTGTTCTGTCGCATATTTACTGATCACCCTTACGGTTACTGATACACGATACACCACCTGACGCACGTCATCAATGTTTTGAAATTCTGAAATTTCAATTCTGAAATTCTGAAATCTTCTCGCCTAATGCTTCCTTAACTAGACTAAAGACATAGTAATCAATTACGATGAGTTTGGGACAATAAAGAGGATGTGAGAGACACTCAAATTTCAAATCCTGATGCAACAACATTCTTTGACTGTTCTCTTAGTTTTAGGTTGTGATTATAGTGCACCTAGAATTAATTCCCAGTTACAATATTTGCCATAAAGGCATTTCATTCTGTTTTACATCAGGGCATACGTTTTCCACAACCATCAGCATTTTTTGATCAATGTTGGAGCCAATTGTCTCGCAATCTACTTTTTTATCGCTTAGTGGGACTGGAGTGCGATGTACAAAACCATGCTTCATATTCGAAACTTCAGTAATTTTATCAAGGATAATTCAACCGACAACGAAGAATTAGTTACGAGAATCCCCCATTTTTGAACTGTTGTCAAAAGAAACCGAAATTACTTTTTTTAATCATTTTATCTAATTTTTAAACAAGAAACCGTCAATCCCCGCTAAAAGTACTCTCCAGTGGCAATAGTATACTTGTCTAAGTTTCTATTGCATTGTTTAATAAATTTTTGAAATTTGTCTTCTGTGAAATTTGTCTTCTGTGTCTTAAGCCGGACAGCGCCTCCGTAGTTTTTTTTACCTCAGCAAGGTCCGCAAAACGCTTTTCTTTCATGTCTCTCTTCACTTGGGTAAACAAAAAAGTCACAGGGTGTAAGGTCGGGTGAATAGGAAGGATGAGGCAGAGCGGTTATACCATTTTTGGTCAAAAATTAACGGACAGTCAGAGCTATATGAGCAGCGGCGTTATCGTGGTGGAAAAACCAGTTGCTCGACTGCCACAAATCAGGTGAACTAAATTCCAAGTCACTTCAGACAGCTCCACAACTTTATCAATGGTCCATCATCGATCTTCTAGGATGGTTTCGCGAATTTTTTCAACATTGTTATCGATTCGAGCCGTAGAAAGACGACCAGAACGAGATTTGCCATCAACTGACACTTAAGCTCTTTTGAAACGGGAAAACTACTCAAACATTTGAGTCTTCCCAATGGTATCATCCATGTAGGCCCTTTTTAACATTTCAAGAGTTTCTGTGCCAATTTTTCTGAGAAAAAAGCAAAACGGCGAGCACATAAAACCAAAAAAATGCACCCAAGCCCAAACATTTTTGACGACCGTGCTTGTACTTACTGACTCGAGAATGGGCTTTATACGCTCTTAGCGGTAGAACACGGTACTACACAAACTCTGCCCACGACAACATCAGTTCGGTTTATTCTGAGTACCCCCTTGTACATGGAGTGACAAACACAAATTTCCATATCGTAGTCATTCATCGATGGATATCAATAGGTCTCTTCGCCCTCTTTCTGTAGAAGAAACGAACTTTATATGATGTAAGGTATATATGTCGAATATAGAGAGTTTTCTTAAAGAATATACTGTCAATTTGGTAGAAAAAGTAGCTCGAAGAAGTAATTATTATTGAGATCTGACACACTGTTTTTACTTTTGCGTGAGTGATTTGGTATCTTTATTGGCAGCAAAACAATATTCTTAGTATCGTACATTTCAACGTCACATTTATTTGATTAATTCTTATATTAGTATACATGTTCGTCAACTTTCATAGTTACTATCAGAAAATGTAAGACTGCTTGTTTTCTATACGCCTTAAAAATACCATACTTTGAGCTATTGTGTTTTAGTTGCTTATCTAACATACGTATAAAAACATAAATGGATTATGAATGTTAACTCCAAAAGATAATGACTTAAGTACACAAGAAACGAATTAGTAGGTGTCATTTATGGACGAAATCTTAAAAAGATAAATAGGTACAGCGTACAAAAACACCTTGTGCTCATATGATTTCAAGGTCGCAAAAGTAACCACACAACACTATTTCGTAAAATCGGGTTATCAAATAAAATACACATAATCCATTGAAACTACAGGTGATTGGTTCGTGTTTACGTCATTCAAGTTTTCGCGCTATTTAAGAACAGGCACCGATATTTCGCTGTTGTTAAACTGGATCATTAATACGTTTGCTCCACTTTCCGTCTTAAAATATTCAAAAATGGTAGACTCCGCGTCTAGCATTTTAAATTAAACGCAGAACGGTGTAATAAATCATGGCAACATTAAACACAGCTAAATCCTCGGGCCAAATCCAGCGTTAATTATAAATTAAAAACTAAAATAAAGTTATCAGCGCAATAATTTAAGTCCGAAATTATAATCCACTAAAAATATCCATTTTACGTGTGACACCCGTCCCTATTTCTTTATTGTAAACGTATCGAGTTCGTGTTATGAAAGCAATAAAATACCTTAATTAGGTATATTATATATAAAGTTGAGTTGTAAAGATGTTAGTAACGCTGTTTTGAATTACACTATTTGAAATGTTTAAAAGTTAAAGTTAATTAAGATATGTTGATGAAAATATAAGAAATGTCAATTAAGAATAATTCCATGTTAGTGTTGATGGTATTATGTTTTACGATTTTCAAGTTGTTTTGAGTTGTAAAATGACAGGACATATTGTAATAGTAGTATGCGTAACAAGTGGTGTATCTACTAGACTAGTATTCATACAAAATTGCACAGAGAAAGCATGTTTTTTTAAAGAGACCACAAAATTCGCGAGTTATTAACACTGATTAACATCAATTTATCACAAACAAATCAGGTGTACAGGTATCTTATGGAATTCGCAAATATAGGGTGTATCAATTGGAACTATAGGATTTTAATTGCGCGGCATTTGTGTTCTGTCAAAGATAGGGTGTCAATATTTAATGACTATCATCTACAAACCATGCGACGTCAACTACCCTATTTACTGTGATAGCACTACCACCTTCAATTTCAAAGAAGTATAGTCCAATTACCCCATCAATCCAAAAATCGCAACCAAGCAGTGCATCTCTATGGAAATATTTCTCTTTCATGAACAGCATCTGGATTTTCAGCACCCCAAATTCGACAATTTTGTTTGTTGTATCCGTCAAGGTGAAAATGTGTTTTATCATTGAATAAAATTTTGTTGCAAAAATCAGCATCACCTTCTAACACCTAATTAACAAATGTACTACGTTGTAAATGATGAGTAACTTTTAATTGTTGTTGTCAAACGATTTTTTTACGCTGACAGATGCAAATATTTCTTTAAAATCCTATGCGTGGTCGCTTTTGACAGATTCAATTGTTATGTACGACGTCGAATTGATGTGTTTGGAAACTCCCGTACACTTTTTCTCAGTGTAGCAATATTTTCATTTGACCGACCACGATGAGGACATATTGGTGTTGCCTTACCAATAACAGAATCCGTCTCTTGAGTAAGTTACGAACTGTTAACTCTGTGGGCACTTCATTTTGTACTAATTTTGTGTGAACTCTTAGTGCAACTGCCAATGATCGCTCACTTTCATAAAATAGTTGTACACAAACTATTCGTTGTTGAACTGTTAACCGCAGCATGTTGAAGTCGTATGGTTTGTAGATAAGATGTAGACAGCATGGTCAGTCGTTAAATATTGACGCAATATATTTGATCACCGATTAAAGGTCTATCTCAACACGTTTGATGACGTGAATTTTTTCAGGACATGCTTAAAACTAATCAATTTTATTATAGTTAAGAAACTGATTTCCTGTTTTTGTTTTTAGTACAACCATTGCCAGTGGCGGCTCGTGATGAAATGAAATGGGTGTTCTGCACAGGGCCGATCCTAGTGTATTGGCCGCCCGCGTGCAAATTTCAAACGTATCCAAACTACTGACGCCGTAGGGGCCACAACAAAATTGCGCCGCAGACGAAAATTTTTAAAATTTTCAAGGTACTTCAGAATTTTTATGTAAAATCCGTTTATATGAAAATATAGACTTTCACAAGAAAGTTTTTGGAATTTAATACCTTTTTGAAGAACATTCATGTTTGCCGTCATATTCTTTGGTTAAGAGAAAAGGCTTGTAAGGTGAATTTTCTACTAGAGGGTCTATAACACTTAAAATATTTTCCGAAAGAGTTTCAGCGTCACATTTTGTAGGTTTCAGGTATGTCTAAAAACGTTCAATCGGTTCACCATCGAAAATATATCTTAAAACTACCACTAACTGAGTTCTTGCAGATACATCAGTTGTTTAGTCTCCCATAACTGCCAAAAATGAAGGTTTGTTAATTTCTTTAATTATTTCTTCATGACATACTTTTAATATACAGTCTAAAAGATCATTTTGTATTTCTTTAGAGGTTCCTTTAAATACTGAAGCATTTTGTAGATGCTCGCTTAAAGTTACATCAAGTTCTGCAGAAAAAATTATCAAACCACGAAATATCCCCGGGTTTTGAGAGGTTTCAACTTCGTCATGTCCTCGCAGCGCCAGTTCAAAGGCCCCACAAAACTTTATGCAGTTTATAATTTTTGACAAAACGTATCTCTTTTTTGTCACATTATCATTATGCTTTTGCACATTTATCCAATAAGCTAAATCTAGCTGCGCTTTAATATTAGTTGTTCCTAATAAAGCTAATTCCATTGTATTATGTAGATGGCTTTTGGAGTTGTCGTGCTTTTTTATTTTTTCAGTTAAGTGCACCAAATTTGTCACCCCTACCTCCGTCCATGCTTTATCACTGCCAAAAAGTAAACAAGGAAAACAAAATAACGCATTTTTTTTGTTGCGCCCACAAATCCAATTGTTCTTCGAATAAATGTTTCTATTAAATTGACGTTTATATGCTTTTCCGCGGCTAACACCTGCAGTCTCAATAACAATATCGGGCAATGATGGCCTACCATTGTTTTTTAAATAAATTTTTTTCTTCATAAGAGTATTTAAAAAATCGCTTCACATGAACTAAATTATAAACTAAATCCATTGTCACTATCACAGTATATAAATATTAATAATTAGTACAATAAATCACTACACAAATTCACAAAATAGTATTTAAAATCTCAAATTAACACGAAATAGGTACGATTTACGCCCGCCCGAGTAGGAAGGAGTAAACATTCACTGATGTTGCCTTAGCTGGAAAAAATACAGCTCACTGACCGTGTAAATTCGCGCATTTACGAGGGCCAAGTGTGAATTGTCGCGGGAGTTGAGGGGGAGGACGGGTGTGCCGAGCCGTGCTGAGAACTACCTCGTGTGGACCAGTTCAATGTACCGCGACACGCTCGCGTAGAGACCCAGATAATTCATCTGGTCTACTACTCAATAGAGGACGGCGGGCAGAATGTGACTTTAACGCAATAATTTGGTTAGCTGCACCAACTAACCAAATTATTTTATTAATAAATTTTTAATAATTATTATGTCGCGAAAATATGCAAATATCTAATTTTTTTGGCAGTTCTGCAGCTCTGCATCACCTATATACCAGCCGCCCCTGACCATTGCACAGTTTGATGAAAAGCCTCAATGTCGTTAACTTCTGTTCCGCACATAAATAGAACTATAGAACTAACTAAAACATACAGATTATCGTTTATTTTTTAGAAAAAATATCATAATCAGGACCTAACAAGGCTAACAAAACTGTTTTTATAAGTACAACAGACGAGGACCGCAAGATGGCAACCCTCTTGTTTGATATGGCTCATAAAAAACTAAATAAAATCTCATTAACATACGTCAATCAAGAAATACTAATATTAACAGATGATCGATAGTAAAACCATGGCATAATCAGACAGTATGTCCACGTTGATGGCCCTAAACAATTGCAAGACTAACTCTGGGCTGATTCCGCAATGTAAATAATAATTGAATGTGCTAGGTCAAATAGACGATGTCACTTTATGTTGGAATGAATAAGTAGAAAATTGTGGAGAAAAGGAGGCCGTGGAGAAACCTTGACACGTCGAGGTTCTAGGGAGTTATGTTCTGGGGAGTTCTGCTAGGACCAGTACCAGCTATAGCTCTTAGTGAAGCTACTTGAAATTCCATCGTGAAGAACTACACATTGAAGAACAGAGACGGGTGGGCAAAGGTGTAGAGAAGAAAAAAATATTTTTATCTGCTAGTCTCATCTGTAATATGCATAATGAAACTGCGGAATCTTGATGGCTTGTAAAAAAACGTGACTCAGATTTTGTAATGCGTACCTAATGTCTGCTTTAAAATTTATCTAAATATGTATCACATTATATTAAACCAATTGTATACTAAGGTGTGAAATAACCGTCGAAATTTACTTTCGACCGATATAGTTGAAATCGCACATAAACTTTGCCGCCTTACATCGAGAGAACGATTTGTTTATTTCTAACGAATTGTATTTATGACAAATAAATGTCTCTTTTTGGATATGGTAAAATAAATTTAAATTTCCCTTAATTCGAATATATTATATAAATTATTGGGTAAGATTTGACATATCAAGTAGTGATGAATAAATAAATGTGTTTACATATGTAAAACAAATGCTACCTTTAGGATACAATATTTAGAATAATATAAAATAAATCAACAGTACCAAATTGATACCACACACTTATTTCAGTTCAATTATGCTCCTCCGTGAAAGGTGTAAAATTGAATATAGTTTAGATGTTCTTTTTCTATATCATATATTATATATTATATTCCATTAATAACAATAGCTAATGTGTTATTTCAAAAGTTATTCTAATAATTATATTCAAAATCCGCATCTCCCGCACAATCGTGGTCATACCGATATCCAGCGGCCTTAGGCCAGCGCCATATAAAAACCAGATATAAGTACGTCATATATTAATCACATAATATGTAAACAGAATCATCTAGACACACGGCAGTGTGTCAGCGAAGTTTGGGAAAAGAAAGTCGAGTCACTTTCGAGCTCCCATAAGTCAAAAACTGTTAGACCTCCACGCTTGCAATTTTTCATGTCTAATAAGCACCCTTGAATATCTAGAATTCCTAATTTCATGAATAAGCCTATTATAGTTCTCGATTTGTTAAGGACTGAAAAGTGCTATTTTATCACTTTGTGAAGTTAAATGGTCTAGATTCTTGGCGAGCCAATCAATGAACTGACTCGTCAAAAACCTAGATCATTTCTGGGTGACTTAGAAACTTGAAGATTGGCATCAAGATAGATCATTCAGTGTATACAAAGAAAAAAATCGATGTTCGGTGTCGACAAAGTTATCAGTGATGTTAGTTTCCAGACAATGAATGGACTATGCGTTTAACATTTGCACCGTAATATAAAATACAAAAATTAATAATTAAAAAAACAGTGAAGCGTAAACGTTGAAAATCATGTATTTATTTAGATAAAAAATAAATCTCGAAAAAAGAACTCAAAATAAAATCCAGTTTGTTTACTGAAGTGTCCACTTTAAATCAGTGTATTTTTTATACTATATAAATACGAGTACATTATAAGGTTAATAGAAATGATTTAAGACGGGCGTATCCCATGTTTTTAATTCACCGATAATAAAACATAGCCGCATTGAGGCGTGCAAGAAGGATAAAACTTTTCAAAACTTAATGATATTTCACCAAAAACATAAATGTGGAAAGGAAGCCAAGTTCGGTACAAACGACGTCGGGGGTTGTCGGATTCGCCGATAAAACAGTTGAGAGATCTGAATGGGTGCCAACTTCCATAGGAACTTATAACAATAACTTACAATAAGAAGGTATTTCTTATTGTAAGAACATATTTTCTTTTAAATCAATTGAAGACAGTGCTTTCCTATTGTAAGTTCTTGTTGTAAGTTCCTATGGGACTTGGCACCCATCCTGAACTCTTTTATTGAACAACCCCGAATGTCATTTGTACCGAGCTTGACCCCCTTTTCACATTTACGTTTTTGGTGATTTTAGTATACTCGTATAAGTGAGAAAAACAAAAAAATAATAAAAAGCAAATTAGTATCAAACCGATTTGATAAATATAAAATTATATTTTATTCTCTTCAAAAATATCAGTTCATGGTACACCAGACAAGAGGAATAATAATTTTCTAATTATGGTGTGCCATAATTTTACAATGAACAAATATATTTCTGATAAAAGAAATTGGTACAAATAACAAATATATTCTTGACTGACTTATTGCTGATTACTTTAGATATATTACAACGCATTTTTCGAAAAATGAAGATCAAACAAACTATTCTCTCGGTGTATAAATATAAAATATGTAATATAGAAAATATAAAACTGCTTTGCAAACCTCCACCCATTGCCCATTTAAAACGTAAGCAATAAAGGAAAACTAACTATTCTACGAGTCGTATCTCAGACATAATTGATATTATATAAATATCAATCATGTAATGTTGTAATATCTATAAATAGCAAATTTTGAAAGTCGCTTTAAAATTCAAATATACAGGAAGTACGTAAAGTTAACGCGTATCGCAAACAAAAATAAATCCAGATTAATATCGAGATATCTGCAGTTGAAATACGGCTTATTGGAGTTAATCAGTATTGATTACGTTTTTAATGATATTACAATTATTACATATACCTCGAAAAGGAATAAGAAAAGTATCTTCCATATATTTATATATGGAATATATGTTTATTGATAAGGAAATTGTTATTATCGATACAAATTGATAAGTAATGCCAAAAGTGTGTTATTGAAGCTGTGTGCAAGTACTATTCATTTCATCGCTATTTGCCAAATAAAAAACTCTCTTATCTTGCCGATAAATGGAACAGTCTACCTGAGCCTAGCCATAAAAACAAGTCACGGTATGTTTTTATGTTTTTTATTTGGCAAATAGCGACGAAATAAACTATACACCAGTAATTTTGAATATTTTATTTCAATGCATGACGTTCAACAATCCCAATGATATTGCAACTTTGTTATATGACGTTGCTAACTCAACCTTAACGTTAATTAATGAATAGATAATCTCTAACAGATAATATTTATCTCGTGTTGAATTAGGCACTATAAAATTTACAATGTTTTAGATAATTCCTTATTAAAAAAATGATTAAATTCGAAATTGCCAAAAATTATCTGTGGATAATACTAATCTATTTGAGTTACCAAATTATAAAGTACTGTACTGGTAAATTCTGCCTTCATGTATTTATAGGGTGTCTCAGGGAACTATCAGATTTCTTACTTGTGTTCTGTAAAAGATAGGGCCTCAATATTTAACGACTCATCTACAAACCATACGACGTCAACACGCCTGGCTGCCTCATTTGGAATTATAGTTATAATCAATTTTATGAAAAGTGGAAAATTATTTGATTGCAAGGATGCGATGTTCGATTTTTACTTTTGCTCACTCCACTATACGCGGAAAAGTAATGTAATCGTGTAAGAAAAAGTGAAAAAACTAAATTTTTTTGGGTTTATTTTTCGTTTTTCGGCCTAAAAGAATGGTTTTGAAGAAATGTTTGCTGTGTGTGTGTCGTTGTCGTTGTCGTCGGAATTTATTCTTGTTACACTCAACTCAACTCACGATAACTCAACGATATTGCACGATAACTCAACTAAATCGTGTCGGATCGATCGGGCATTAACTGATTCTGATTGGGGACGTCTCCCAGACGACACACATTGATTTTGAGGTGGATAGAACACACTCTACTATGTACATGGGTTATGAGAAAGTACAATGGTGGACTATTTGAGAAATTGTTTTTGTTAGCAGGATCACTCAATTAAATCATGTCGGATCGATCGGGTTTCGACTGATTCTGATTAGGAATGTCTACCAGACGACATCTATTGATTTTGAGGTGGATACGAGACCTATATATAGGTGGATAAAACACATATTCTGCATTTATGTGTTGGTTTATTTTTTTCTAGGCCACTCGATTTCGAGATGTTCTACGTGCGGAAAAGTCCGTTTTAAGGTTTTAAAACTGTCTATTTTTATTGAAATAAAATTTCACCAAAAATATGAAATTGCACGCTGAGGAATGCACTGTGAAATATGTGAACTGAATAAAATCACCCGAATATAGTAACAGAGAATACGGTGGACAGTTAGTGGCTCGATGTGGAGCTAATAAAAGTGCAGCGCTTTGTTCCGCGGCGACAACAGGATGGATACACATATTCTCCTATAAATATGGCTGCACAATGTAATTCATGTTGTGGTGCGGGGTGGCGGACCGAACCCAGTAGTGTGTTTGTCATCGTCTTTGTGTGTAACATTCTCCTCAGTAACTTGAGACTTTAGAAAAAGGAAGCCCACTACTGTATGTATAAGCATTCTACAAAAATATGTAATAAATACTGATCTTTGATTAATTGTTTGGGAAATATTTTTTTTTACTTTTCCTTAGTTTCAAACTAGTTTATATACGATATTATACAGTGATATCCTTTCAATACTAGCCGTGTGATTACTTCTTTTAGCAAGGAAACTGATCTCTAGACAAAAAAATATAAAATTATATATCAAATCAGAAGTAATTAAATGGCACCCTCTATCTTGTAATATATTACAAGATAGGGGGTGCCATTTAATTACTTCTGCTTCGATATATAAATTTATATTTTTTTCTCTAGAGATCAGTTTCCTGATCTCTGACCTTATTAGGTTATATATCCTAATAAGGTCTTAAAATTACTGATTTCACTCCGCTTAGAAAACTGAAATCGGTTGATCCGTTCTAGTAATAAGAGAAAACACTCATGTATATACGTATTTTGTGTTATAGATAGCATTTGTAGATAGCAAACAAAGTTGTTTAAGTAACATTATTTGATTACTTGATGTAAATATTAACCAATAACTTTATTTCAAATGTAACATTAATTTCACATAAAATCCATGGATGGATTGAATAAGCTTTATTTTGACATATTCGAAGTTATTATGTGTTTAAGAGAATATTATGTTCGCTTAGATACTATTTAAAATTAGCATTTGCTTAGCATGAACATAATTCGTTAACAATAAATAAATTGTTTTCTCGGTGTATATATATTTTTAAAATACCAGGCGTGCACGCATTGTGAAATTCTTTCATGTAATGTAACGACTTCAAATCAAACAAATTTAATATTGACGTGGATCTAATGATTGCCAATAATGTTTTAAATTGGTTTAATAATTGCTTATACATTAACAAATATTGATTTATGTTTGTTGTAATATATGTATTTGTACAGCAAATATTTTCATAAATATGTAGCATTTTTCAGTACTATATAATTCGATATAGTATAAGATGTAAAGTTATTCAATGTCACAAATTTATTACATTTAATGTTGGGAATTAATTTGATATTAGACGGTACCTTTTTCGCTATAAATAGAAGTATTAATATTAAAACATATATGATAAATATATGTTAACTTTGAAAGTTAAATAAAATGACGTAATTATAATTATAAATGGCAATATCGAAGAAAGCCCGTCTTTGATACGGGAACAAAGAAAAGTTAACCAAAAAAATCAATACACAATCGTATTTGATTACTTAACGGGCTTAATATTAGGTCAAATAATCAACAGTAGTCGACAAAGCCATCGAGGTTGCACCAATGTTTTGATATTATCTAGCTTGGCGTCCGTTTTTAATATGGAATGTCGCCTTTTCAACAGGTAGCCATGATACACTTTAGTAGGTGTTTAACACCTTCACATTTTACCGTTTAAAATATAACATACTTAACTAATAAAGAAATCGTCAAACCACAATAAGGACTTAATTAAGGATGGCGTATTAAAGTACATATACAGCATGTTGGAAAAAAATTGCACTGTATTAATACTGTTGCTATTAAAATATTTTTTAGTTTGAAACACCTCTACTTTGTTTTTAAAAAGATATTGTCTGGTGTATTTTTTAACTTGTAATCAAGACAAACATTAATCCGTACAGTTTTCCGAAGTATCACGGTAGCCTCCATTAGAGATTAACTAGTTATTATATATAAGATTGGGGGTGTCTCTGAGAAAAATACAAATAAAGCAAATACGAATTTATTTCTGATATAAATTTTAAAGTTATTCTAAATATCCTCCATTAAATACTTTACACTAGGGACGGCTGGTGTATAGGTGCTGCAGAGCTGCAGAACTGCCAAAAAAATTAGATATTTGTATATTTTCGACATAATAATTACTAAAATGTATTAATAAAATAATTTGGTTAGTTGGTGCAGCTAACCAAATTATTGCGTTAAAGTCGCATTCTGCCCGCCGTCCTCTATTTAGTAGTAGACCAGATGAATTATGTGGGTCTCTATACGAGCGCGTCGCGGTACATTGAACTGGGCCACACGAGGTAGTTCCACAGCACGGCTCGGCACACCCGTCCTTCCCCTCAACTCCCGCAACAATCCACACTTGGCGCTCGTAAATGCGGGAATTTACACGGTCAGTGAGCTGTATTTTTTCCAGCTAAGGCAACATCAGTGAATGTTTACTCCTTCCTATTCCTCGAGCGGGCGTAAATCGTACCTATTTCGTATTTCATGTTAATTTGAGATTTTAAATACTGTTTTGTGAATTTGTGTAGTGATTTATTGTACTAATTATTAATATTTATATACTGTGATAGTGACAATGGATTTAGTTTATAATTTAGTTCATGTGAAGCGATTTTTTAAATACTCTTATGGAGAAAAAATTGATTTAAAAAAACAATGGTAGGCCATTGCCCGATATTGTTATTGAGACTGCAGGTGTTAGCCGCGGAAAAGCATATAAACGTCAATTTAATAGAGACATTTATTCGAACAATTGGATTTGTGGGTGCAATAAACAAAATGCGTTATTTTGTTTTCCTTGTTTACTTTTTGGCGGTGATAAAGCATGGACGGAGGTAGGGGTGACAGATTTGGTGCACTTAACTGAAAAAATAAAAAAGCACGACAACTCCAAATGCCATCTACATAATACAATGGAATTAACTTTATTAGGAACAACTAATATTAAAGCGCAGCTAGATTCAGCTTATTGGATAAATGTGCAAAAGCATAATGATAATGTGACAAAAAAGAGATACGTGTTGTCAAAAATTATAAACTGCATAAAGTTTTGTGGGGCCTTTGAACTGGCGCTGCGAGGACATGACGAAGCTGAAACCTCTCAAAACCCGGGGATATTTCGTGGTTTGATAAATTTTTCTGCTGAGCTTGATGTAACTTTAAGCGAGCATCTATAAAATGCTTCAGTATTTAAAGGAACCTCTAAAGAAATACAAAATGATCTTTTAGACTGTATATTAAAAGTATGTCATGAAGAAATAATTAAAAAAATTAACAAATCTTCATTTTTGGCAGTTATGGCAGATGAAGCAACTGATGTATCTGCAAAAAGTTAGTTAGTGATAGTTTTAAGATATATTCTCGATGGTGAACCGATTGAACGTTTTTGGACATACCTGAAACCTACAAAATGTGACGCTGAAACTCTTTCGAAAAATATTTTAAGTGTTATAGACCCTCTAGTAGAAAATTCACCTTACAAGCCTTTTCTCTTAACCAAAGAATATGACGGCAAACATGAAAGTTCTTCAAAAAGGTATTAAATTTTTCTTGTGAAAGTCTATATTTTTGTATAAACGGATTTTACATAAAAATTATGAAGTATCAGGAAAACGCGTGACCTTGAAAATTTTCGCCTGCGGCGCAATTTTTTGCGGCCCCTACGGCGCCATCGTTTGAATAACGTCGAGATAAGCCAGAACGTAGAAATTACAAATTTTTAACAACAGTCAAATCTTCTTCAAAGTAAGGTCTTAATAAGCGATTTCTTATCATTCTAGCCCATACATTTACTTTACGTTGAAGGAAGGTAGATATAACGCGATTCTGGAATTACTTGAGATGTTTTTGAGATTAATATCTGTAAGTCTTTACGATGGTGCAAGAGAATGTAAGAAAACTGTCGTTAGGTGAATAGCAATTTTCAATGTTTCATTTTTCAATATAATTTAGAACTTTAACATGTGCTATCAAACAAATGATAAATAGAAAATTCCTAATACGAGGTATCACCTCTCTTGGAAACTCTCAAGGATTCATTGTTATAGAAAATAAACAGTTTTAAAGCCTCAAAACAGACTTTTCCGCACGTAGAACATCTCTATCTCGAAATTGAGCCGAGAAAAAATAAACCAACACATAAATGCAGAATATGTATTTTAAGCGACAGTTTTTTTTTTCAATTTCTTCTCAAATAGTCCACCATCGTGCTTTCTCATGACCCATGGACAGAGTGGGGTGTGTCCTATCCACCTCAAAATCAATAGATGTCGTCTGGTAGACGTCCCTAATCAGAATCAATCGAAACCCGATCGATCCGACACAATTTAATTGAGTGATCGTGCTAACAAAAAAAATTCTCAAATAGTCCACCATTGTACTTTCTCATAATACTGTACACGGTCTCTACCATGGACATCTACCATGTACATGGTAGAGTGTGTTCTATCCACCTCAAAATAGGTGTCGTTTGGGAGACGTCCCCGATCAGAATGAGTCAAAACCCGATCGATCCGACACGATTTAGTTGAGTTATCGTGCTAACAAGAATAAATGTCGACAACAACGACACACACACAGCAAAAAAATTTTAAAAACCATTTTTTTTCATTTTAAGCCGAAAAACGAAAAATAAACCCAAAAGAAATTTTATTTTTTTAATTTTTCTTTACACGATTACATTACTTTTCCGCGTATAGTGGAGTGCGGAAACGTAAAAAACTTGTACGTCAATCAAATGAAAATAATATTGTTACAAGAGCAAAAATAAACAAAAGGAACTGCTTTAAGGAACTTAATCTGATATGTTATTCGATAAATTAATATAAATAAATTATTGTATTAATATAAATGTATCAATATAAATATATTAATACATATGACGGGATTATAAATATGACGGGACAAGGCTTTGAGAAGTCTTAAATATATTTTTAAAATTGTGTTGGTACATATCACCGTTGCACACAGATGAGGACTGAATTTGGTAAAATAATTTCTATTTTAAAGACTACAGCCAATGTATATACATAGATAAAACATGCACTACATTTTGTATGCATTACAAGCAATGGCTAAAATTATTGATGATTTGTTTGTGATAGAATATTCTTTGCTTAAAAAATTCACAGTTGTATTAGAATTTGGCTACTTATCATTAAATAAAGGTTATATAATATATTTCATTTAATTTTATTACCGTATCAGCATGATAGACTGCATAAAATTTATTACATATCCATCGGCGGTAATACTGAAAACGTTTTGAAAAGTTATTTATTCTGATAATGGCCAATATTAGAAGAGACAAGTATCAATAAAACCGCGGTATTTATAGGAATTCGCATTTGTAGTCTTTTCTTTTAGGATTGTTATTAAATATGTACCTATGATATACATGTGCATTATGTTTCTCTGTAAGAATTTTAATCTACGTACTATATCAAGTTTGACAGTCCAACAGTTTTAGCACTTTCTCACTAATTTCGGAAGTAAATCAGCAGTGCCTCAGAATAATTGTAGATGTTATCCAAATAATGTGGAAAAACAGTCACTTCACAAGTAACACTCACGTACACCTCTATTTTTTCTATTATCTAATTAACCGTGATTCTTTTTACATTAGCACCACTGCTCGATTGAACACCACGAAAAAACGGTTCGAGGAAACGTGTTTAATATCACATTATATCACTAATATTCCAACAAATAAACCATAATAAAAACACAATTTGTGTACTCAGCAGTGACGCACGGTGCTCACATCTAGATGACTGCGTACAAACAAACGCATAGCTAAGTAGATAAGATACCGTTGTGTGTTGTAGTTGACAGTGACTTGGTTTTTACAATAATGAATTTATTTCGCACGGCAACTTGACGGTAAACCGAAGCGAGCATCTCAGGCATCAACTTCGCCGACTTCTCAGTGAGGTCTCCGACTGGACTGGTGCCTGGTAAACGCAAGTGAATCGTGGACGCGGTTAGTTTTTACCACCTCGATTAATTAACGCGTCTTTGAGATATAACAACGTTCTTTGATGCAGCAAACGTGAGCAGAATATCGAGCAGATGACTTCCCATGGATGCGAAATGAGAGTGGATGATAAGCGTAGGGTAGAATTGATGTGATAGATGTGATTTCCCTGGCATCCCTGCCTGGGAAAATCGTTAAAGCATTGAAGACTGGATTCTTATAAATGAATTTTCTTTGGGTAAAAAGATCTGTGTAGATTAATTCTTTTAAGGTAAAAGGTTATCAACTATCTTATCTAACGTGAATCTATCTTATCTACCGGTTATATAAAGTTGTTTCCTCTTTAATAGCCGAAGATCTCGTAACGAAACACGAAGGTGTTTTACTGAAATAGAAATTTTGCATGGTAGTACCTTTATGGCAAATATATAGGGAATGGCAACTGCGGAACCCGAGGTATCACGCAAAGTAAAAATTTACCAAAAAACACGAGGGGCACTATTTATATTTTGAACCTAACAATAAAATAACATTAATTGGTCATTGAAAATTAATTTATTGTTTTTAAAAATATTCGCCTTCATGATGTATACACTTTTGCATGCGTTCGAACCATTTTTTAAAGTATTTTTTCCATTCCGCTTGAGATATCTCCAAAACATGGTTTTTGAACGCATCATTTTTGAAAGCATGATTTTTGAAAATCGTTATCCACACAAATTATTTTTGACGTTCGGGAACAAAAAGAAGCCATTGGGTGCCAAATCAGGACTGTACGGCGGATGACCCATTAATTGGATTTTTTGAGTGATCAAACTTTCGGTTGTTAGACGAGATGTGTGAAAGCTCGCATTGTCATGATGAAGAATGATCCGACGGTGCTTGTTTGTATTCCTTATTTCACTGAAGACTTCCGGTAAACAAATGATTGTGTACCACTCAGAATTGACCGCTTTATGTTCCTCTAAAGGCACTTTTGCTACATGACCAGATTTTCGGTCAATGATTCGTTCAAACAGGCGATTGACTATCCGAGAAATTAGTGAAGAACTGAACATCTCGTACAGGCCATGGTTTCCTTCTTCATCACGACAACGCGCCGTGCCACATCTCGCTTATAATTCTCGAGTTTTTTGCTGAAAAAGGATTCTTGTCTGTCCACTTTACTTTCCGGATTTAGCACCATGCGACTTCGAGCTATTTTCAAAAATCAAAGCCATGCTAAAAGGCTCAAACAACGTTGAGTTAGTTGTATCGCTAGCCAAGGACAGTACTTTGAAGGAGATTAATTCAAATTTGAAACAAGCTTATTACTTTGTTCATAATAACATTATTCGCCGTATTTTTTGAGCAGCCCTCGTATATTCATTATTCCGATAATAATGTCCACTTAAAAGACAAAGTTGGATATCGACGTAATTATACCGGGTGTCCAAAAAGTCTGGAAACGATAAATACACATTAAATCCAAAAAAGAAACAATACTTCCTTAATAATTTTAAAAGCGCTATCCAATGACACCACATGCGACCCCTCACCGCAACCCCTTGGGATGGGGCGGGGGAAAACTTTAAAATCTTAAATGGGTACCGCTATTTTTTATTGCAGAATCGGATACCGTGGCAATAACTATGTCAAGTTTGTCTGGAACGTTTTTTTTGATTCGTAACAGATGGCGCTGTAATCGCAAAAATATTTTTTTCGTAATTTCAAAATAATTCTACGGAAGAACGAGAAATAATAAAGTACGAGTTCATTTACTTAAAAACAGCCATTCAATAGTGTTATATTTAATACCCTCCCACCACTGTGGTGGAGGGAAAATGGAGGGCAATTTTCAAATGCCAAATGGAAACCCTAATTTTTTATTAACACTGACTTAGTTTTCCACAAAACGCCAAAACACTATACACTATACTCAATGAGCGTTTCGCCAACAAAGTTGGCATCATCTGGAGATGATTAAAATTGTTTTACTAGTTGTAAGAGTTTTGTGGCGAAATGATGAGGCGATGTGACGAAAATGAACAATTTTCTTTCTGAATATGTTTTCTGATGAAGTCACATGTCAATTGAGTGGAGAGGTCAATAGACACGGTATGCGATATTAGTTCGATGAGAACCCTCATTGGATGAGGGATTCCCATACACACTATCCATAAAACTTAATGTTTGGGCTGGAATATTGTGCAACCGAATTGTCGGGCCGTTTTTCATCGATGATAATTTGACAGGTGAAAAGTACGTCGATTTATTGAACAACCAGATAATACCGTAAATCCAACACATTACTGGTATAGAGTTAGGTTACGGAAAATGTTTTGGACACCCGGTATGAATGTCGTTGAGATTATTAACAAAGATGTATGGTGAAAATGTAAAAATTAGGAGGATTATTTTCAAATTATGTAATTGTAGCATGCTGCTCTAGAAAATGGTAAGAAATGGTTTGTTTTCCTCAATACTTATTATAGTATTTTCGAAAAATGTTTATTGATTGTTTTCATAAAACTTCATAGTTCAGAATAAATATAATAAAATATTTCTATATAATAACATAATTACTGTTGAGGAGTATCAAATAAAGATATTCTACGATAGGTTTATAAACGATCTCCGTTACCCTAGAGCAAATGTATTAGAACTCTTTTTATTATTAGTCATAATAATAAAAAGTATTATCTATTTTTAAATCAATTTCAATGTAAAAAAATTCATCGTAAAAAATGTTTTTGTATTGATACAGAAGATTCTTTCTGCATGAAATATTTAGTTTATTATCTTATTCTTTTTATAAAACGAAAAAATCTTGTTGAAGTTCGCAATTTCATTATTTAAATATCTGGGCATGGAATATTAAAATATACTTTTTATACATAGGTATGCCCAAAAAGCAAAGTATAGGTTACAAGGTCGGAGAATTTAGAAGATTTAAAAGCAATAATTCGACAGAAAATATAACTTATATGGCCTGAAGTTATTGTTGTTCAATAGCAAACAATGTTCAAAAAGAATTTAAAACTCGTCTTGGCTACTGTCAGACAGCTAAACGGGGCATAATTTTAACATTGAATTCGGTTATTGTTTTTTTTTTTAATAATTATTGTCATTCAGTTTAGTATTGTGAAATTGCACAGTGGCTTTTCTTTTTCATTACAGAAATATATCGATGACATCATATCTCTTACAAAAATCATCCTGTGTGTACTAATTATGTTTAAAAAAATGCGCAACTAAAAATAAAATTTTACGGGTCCAAAAGATTTTCCCAAAAATCATTCCTTAATTTTTTAACAAATTTATTCATTATTTTACGAAAACACTGTATGAAAACGGATATTTACTGTTACCGTAAAAGCAAAGTTATTAAGTATCGGTCACAGAACAATAGTGTCCCTAGTACCACAAAAACTTCCTATTACAGGAAAAGTCTTACCTTGAATGAAAGACAGTGTCCAGCTCGTTCAAAACCTACCTGCAAACAAACATATATTTGAACTTAATTAACAATTATATATTATATATTTATTAACAATGTAAACTCATAAACAATACAATACCACTAATACAATTTATTGTTTTGATTGTTGGCTTTTTTATTAACATATTGACATCATGTATTGGTATGGCTTTTGTTAATCAAAAGTCAGACTTTGCTGTAAATAAAAATACTTCGATTTAGACATCCAAAAGTCAGTCATGTCTTTTGATTAACAAAAACCATTACAAAGTGAAAGTCATTATATTTATTCTCCATGAAATTATATATATACGCAGTATTCGTATCGATATACCTGTTCGCCTGCTATTTTTTTTCAAAAACTATTTTGTATATTAATTCAAACTGAAGTACTTAAATACTTAACTTACCTATTTAACTTATTCCCTAATTCCAGTCGTCTAGACCAGTTTCCATCACACACAAATCACAACATGTGTCCAGAAAATTGTTTATGAACACCCACTACACATACATATCTTGGATTTAATTAAAACTCAATTTCAATATAACCGAACAAAGAAAAGTCACTACTGCACTTCACTCTCATCTTCACCAAACCACATATTTTAACGACTATTCAATAAAACGGCCGGCAAATCTTAACGTTCAGTTTTTTTTTGCCTATAAAGTAACATGAGGTCATATCTTTTCATACCTTATACGAAAAAAGAATGACGAGAAATATTAATAAACTGTTATCGGTTGCTGTGGGGCTTATAATACAAATGCGAATCTGGACTTAAAATACGACATGTATGTATATGACTGAAAAAAATGCACAACGATACGCTCACGGAGAAAGCAATTAAAATATATATTGATTGCATTTTCTTACCATAACCAAGCATATTTGCAAACAGTTAAATTTGGGTTTGGAAAATTATAAAATGATAAATCAATAAGGAGAATTATTGACTTGTTATTGACCATACCAGTCAAAATTTGCAGAAAAATTTTCTATAATAATTAGTATTTCCACCCGTCCCATCGTTAATGTTTTATTTATGACAATCGCATGGTAAAACATTTCATTAGAATCCTTTGTGATTATAAAGAACTTACTATACCTTCGATGGTTTGGATATTTATATTTACGTTTAATGAATATAATAATTATCTATGAACCAACGAGGATCAAATATCATAGTGTCGAAGGGTATTTTCCCATAGACATATGAATTTTCTTTAGGAAAAGAAAACACAAAATCATGCGTCCACAAATCCATGAAACTCTAAATTAAACACCACGCGTTTCGCATTCCATTCAAGTTGACATCATGGATCCTTGATTAAATGAACTGTTTTTCCTATAAATAAGATTTTGTAAGAAACATTACAGATAAACGCGTATACCACAAAGAACCATTATATTAAACTCGACGCACAAATCTTGCTATTGTCGATGTTCCATTAGTTGAATTTTCTAGAGAAAAGCAAAGAAGAAAACCAATGTTCGATAAATCTTCAAATTATACATTGCACCAGAATTGTATTTCGCAAATCATGCTAAGACAGTAAACTAGTCCAAGGTGATTAAAAACTAATTTCCTGTGTGACTGGCTTTATCGAACATAAAACCATGATATTTATAATACCCTAATATTTTTCTTCCATAAAACACTGATGCATTACAACGATTAATACATATGAAGGAGCACTCCGTTAACCAGGTTAGCGTCATTGGGAGAAAAATTACAGTTATAGAAAGAAGAATTACATAAGAAAAATACTACAACTGTGGTAATCGATGTACTTTTTGTCAATTATGTTAGTATTTCTGGGGTATGATAATGGTCACCAATGTAAGATGTGGATTGTGACCTCCATAAAAATAATTTCTGCAATTTTCTGTATTACAAATACGTTAAAACGTAATTCAGCGGTTCAACGATGAATCGGTTCAAATGTAGATAAATATGAAAAACACAAGAAAAATAAACAGTTTTAAAACCTTAAAAGGGACTTTTCCGCACGTACCTAGAACATCTCTATCTTGAAATTGGGTGGCCGAAAAAAAAAAAACCAACACATAAATGCGGAATATGTGTTTTATGCGACAGTTTTACTTTTTTCAAATAGTCCACCATCGTACTTTCGGAAAATCGAGAAAGGAACCACCAAGCCGCCAAGCGGTTATCAAAGTAGTTCCCGAATAGCAAATCTATTACATAATCGCCCTAGGAAACAACTACTCCTCGGGCTAAAGCCCCGCCAGGCATTGAATTATACCCAGAAGTGATCCTCGACCCCTTTCTCGTGTTTCTGCACGATCAGATAAGGTTTCAAAAAATAAAACCAGCCACAGGTAAGATTCGACATTTGTCCCGGATCGGAACCGAACGACATACAGCTGTTTCAAACTTGTTAGTTATCATCGGTGCCGCATACGGTACGCCGATACAGGACAAATGCCGAATGAACTTTATGGCCTATACATCTTTATCGATACGATCTCTGTCAGTAACTTATAAGTCGGAAATCGAGAAAGGAACCACCAAGCCGCCAAGCGGTTATCAAAGTAGTTCCCGAATAGCAAAGCTATTACATAATCGCCCTAGGAAACAACTACTCCTCAATAACTCAACTAAATCATTTTTTTGAAATGATTTAGTTGAGTTATCATGCTAACAAATTTTAAAATGCCGACGACAACGACAACGACACACACGCAGACAAAGTTTTTTTAAAACCATTTTTTTTCTTTTTAGGCCGAAACACGAAAAATAATCGGTAAAAAATTTCCTTTCCATTTTTCTTTACACGATTACATTACTTTTCCGCTCTGGTATAGTTGAGTGCGGAAAAGTAATATAATTTGTGTACGTGTGAATTATTAATATGACCAATCTCTCTAGTTTTAGTCTATTCTAATATATTGCAACCGACTTTGTTAACACTATAAATAATTTAAATGTCATAAAAGATGAAACTCAACCTTATTTGCCTGCAGCTGAATTTACTGATGATTCAATATATGAGTTTTTTAATATTTACTCTTCTCTAATGTTTAATGTAGCTAAAATATGATTTCATATATTTTTTTATACTTTCATATATAAGTGCCACTCATATATATAATCATCATCTACTATAAATAAAAACAGCATACACGCAATAATGATTTGAAGAGTATCATAAGAGGTACATATTATAAGAGGAATAGTACTTCAATGGCGTAACCAAAAAAGCAGAATCAGTTACACATTTGATTCGAGTAATCTACGCCTTAATTGGTTTATTTCCAGACTTGGAAAACACATACATATGCACTGTGAAAAATAAATCTGGAAAACCTGACAAATTTCGCGAAATATTTTTTTCTTGCAAAAACATTCAAAGGGGTCAAAAGGTAATTTAAATTTGTCGTCTTTTGAAATACTTTAGTTCAATGTACAGTGGCGTACGTTTGAGTGGTCAAAGGTGGAGTATCTTTTAAATGACAACTCCTATCTTTTGATTGATATAATGAAAGAGAACATTTTTCTGAGCATTGCTATAGAAACTTGACTGATGCCAACGTATTTAAATTTTTTACAGTATATTCCAACCCTGACAGCTTTATACTCAAATGCAAATGAACCAGACATACAGCTCATAAAGAATAGGCACAAGTCTCAAAACTGCGATATCGGACCGCCTACGAGGTATGCAGTAAATTGTCTTTATGCAGTAAATGCAGTCTTTACTCAGTCGATTGAGACTGTTGCAGAGTGAATATTGATAAATCTATATTGAATGTGAATATATACATAGTTCGATATGGCCGCGCGTAAAATGTAGCGTAGGACTATAAAGTGACCACCTTGTTCCTTAGATCTTACACCTCTTGATTGTTTCTTATGGGGAACAAATTTGACAGGAAATACGCAATATCGGACCGGAAATAATTGACAGAGTGTAGAATGAATTTATGTTCAGTCTAGGACATTGTCAAATAGTCAATGGTCAACAGTTTGAACACATTATTAGTTAATATATTTATTTTGTTCTGTTTATAAATAAATCAATTTTCTCAATTAAATTGTACTTGCATTTTTTAAATGTATATGTCACTTTTATTGTGTACTAATAATAACATATTAATCTTATCAAGAATGTACTCAATTAGTGAATAATGAATTTAATGATTATGTATATTATTTATTACGTTATTACTAACTGTTTAAATTATAATTTTTATTTTCAGTGAGGACCAAATCCCTCATTATAAAAATAATAATTAGTAAATATGCAAAAGCATCGGGGTATCAAGAAGATGCATTTATTATTGCTTATTAACCCAGAAGAATATTTATATTAAGATCGAATAATAATATTTAATTAGAAAGCTCGATAATACATGTAGTATTCAAAATGTAATAGTCAGATATTACAAAAATAATTATATATTGCTTTGTTCATGAATATATAACAATTGTTTATACTTGCATTAACACATATATATAATATACACCAATATTTCATGGGCAATAGAGAAAGTAACTTTGTATATTAAAAATAATTAGTGTATTCTACTACTAAAATACACTTAAAAAGAACTATAATATTAAGAAAATAGTGTATTCTATTTCAAATTCGTGTTTAAAATACATTTTATGTTCCTTTATTATACGATATAGATAGTAAAAGGTGAAAAATTGAAATTAAGCTTACACTAAACGGTGATGAAGTTTATACCAGACGTCGTTGTGATTATTTTACTCCATTACCGGTGTGAAAATTCACACCAACAAATGATAAAATTCTACCACGACCTTGCGGTGCTCATTTCACACCAAACTGTGTATCCCCAGTGGCGAAGCGTCCATTAAGGCTGTAAGGCGCAGCCTACCCTACATATTTTAGATGGTAGACCCCTTTTTTATATTGGCACTTGCCTCTGCCAGAATGATAAACATTTTCTATTCATATAATCATACATATTTCCATTTAAACTGAAGCGCCGACAACCGGCAGTGCGCAAGCCTTGGCCGGCCGCTGTCTGGGGTGTCGACAGCCAGCCCAGACAGCAGCTTGGTTTTAACGGACTTATAGAGATCCGCGGTGCAGGGGAAGAGAGGGGAGTACACGAAAAATTACATGCAAGTTAGCTAGCCTGATAGATCAGTTTGCGTAATACAGTGGCTATAATATTGACCTGTCGTTACTCGTAGTGATTAGTGTTATTTTTAAGGATAGTGGCGGCCCTAGACAACGCCGATTTAGTAGACTTTCGAATTAATAAGAGTGGTTATTTTAATAATGTATCTTTAAAAAATAAACTGAAAACTAAAGACGTATATTTAATGATAAACTGAAAATGAAAGCGGCAAAACCTACCAATTTATTTCAAGGTCTATAGATGTTCTTGCAAAAAAGAAAACGCGGCGAATGGAATTGATATACAAAAAATTGAAGCAAGTAGTTTCTGCGACTCAATTATTCAATATATTCATATATTGCATTAAAAATGAACCCTTGCCTAATTCAGGACAGCCAACCCTCAGCTTGAATCGACGCTTCGCTACTGTGTATCCCTATATATACTTACCCCGTGGTGTGAAATTAATACATATCAAATTTCACACCACATTTCAGACACTAAATATAATTTATCCCCCACACATCTACTCTGTGGGATTTCTATTCAATGCTTCTCTGTTAGTATGTTTATGGAAAGAAGAGAAAAGAAGAAATATTGGAAACCAAGTGTCACTTTATTTGAAATACGCGGAAAAGTATTCTAAAGATTAATTTTCCTTAGAGTTCTTGAGGATCAAAAAGATTATAGTGACTGATTTACTTAAGTATATGTAGATAAAGTTTTTCAATAGAATGATTAGTTAGACACAATCACAGCTTTATGTAATTTTAGTATATGTTACGTATTATGCATGATAACTGGAGTTCCTATAAACAATTAAGATATTTATAGGTATAATATATAATAACATACATACATAATGTACCTATTGAAGTTAAAACTGTGGGTTCTGATTTAAATATTAGAATTTCCCAAAAAAAAAATTATTTTGAAAAATACCAAGGACTGTCAAATAAAGAAATGTTCATACCTATAACCTACTTTCTTTCATTAGTGTTCAATTTTAGTGTAGAAATTTAGTGTAGAATTATAAGTTATACAACCTGTACATATTTTTCCGTACTTTTGTCACATTCTCTAGTCAAACCGGCAGATACGCCACTGAACACCAAAGTATAGAAATCCATAGTCGAACAGTACGTCGTATTTCACGTATAGACCTTTGATGATTCTATTATGAAACTCGTGTATATAATAGAATGCAGTGTAATGGAATTCCTAGCATGTATGTAATGCACGTCTTTTTGCTTCACTTACAACTTTATATCCAGTTCATATCGTATAACCTTGCCATGCATATTTTTTTACATACAAAGATGTTGCACATTCCATTTACATGATACTCTGAAATTGATATACGAGTAGCTTTTATAAAATCAAAAATAAGATTTATTTTTATTTATTCTCATAGCTACATAGCTACTTATTCTCATAGCTGAAAATTCAAATATTCGATAAATCAATAGCTATGGCCCTACGACAGAAACACTACTGATCTGATTGTACTTCTTAGTCTACTGTAGTTAAATGGGTATATTTATAGACAAATGTTAGATACAAAGTGTTACAAAGATACCATTTTTCATCGAGATAAAGATCTGCCTTAAATTCGTAGTTGTATTAATGTAATTTTTATTAATTTTATGATAATTTTTAGTAATAACTCGTAAACTAACAATAGCAACAATAAAAAAATACATCACTGGAAAGTAACGAAAACTACTATTGGTCCTTACTGATCGTTTGATACTCACCTATAATTACGGAAAATATTAATGGGGCCACACATAACAAAATAATTTTCTTACCACTAGGTTTATTTCGTTTATCTTCATATACAGGGTGGAATCCTTAACTAGAATAAACCTTCTAACTCAGATATAGAGGATTTAAATAAAAATTCCTCTAATATGTCAATTTTGAATTTTGGTTTATACACATAGGCGAAAATGACATTTACTTATTTTCATCCTGGGGGATGCAACCGCCCCGACTCTTCTTTTAATTCAAGAGTATGTTGAGTGACATTATTTGAAAGACTGTATTGAGAGGCGCTCACGCAAGGCACTTTTTAAATATTTCCAATTATTACAGTCAAAGTAATAAGAAACTTAATTTTATGATAATTACTCCACTCAAGATGTGCAAAATGAAAAAAACCATTTCTTTCTTCCTGACGTCTCTTATTGTGAGGAGAGGAATATTGGTAAAACACATTTATTGTTGATAAGGCAATGTGAATTTTTTCAATTAATATTTTAGACATTTTTATTCCACATCCACGTTTTGGTCTCCATCTACGTTTTTTATTTACGTCTATGTTTTGGTTTAGGTCTACGTTTTTGATTCACACCCACGTCCACGTTTTGATTTTCCTCCGCGTTTTTGTTTTCGTCCATATTTTGTAGTGAGTGTGAAGTTTTTCTTGATCATATCCGTTGTTATTGAGGGTTGAAACAGATTATTTTTTGCTGATAGACGACGAGATTTGAGGCTGAGATTTGATTGATGTTGATGAGTAGCCAAAGAACATTATATCGGTTGTAAAGGATTTAGTACACACTGTAGAATGCTGTAGCAACTGTGCTATAACTTTCTATATACTGATAAGTACAGTGTCTCGTGAATTTCGTAATTGAACTGAACCAAATTGAATTAAATAAGAATGAACACTCGCAATTATTCTATTGTTCAGTGTTATATGCTTAATAAATATATAAGTAATTTTGTACTTATGGAATTAGTCTTAAGCTGCTTCAAATATTATTTTTTTTGGAGTGCACTTTGATCCATATCATTAAGTTTACACCTTAGCATTTAAATTAAAATTATTTTAGTCAATGTATTTTTTTAACAGCTATCACTATCAATTTGTAGGTACAATGGCATACGATACCTTATAAATAATATTTCTATTAAATATAGTACAATAATTAGTTAAGAATCCAAGCATTTTTTATTCAGATGAATTATTGGTTCACGTCTGTAATATTATTAGTTTATTTAGTTAGGTTAATTGAACCAATCGATGCTCTATTATATTTATCCCCAATCACTTATTCAAATATGTTTATAAATATATTTTGTAGTGAACGGTACAAAATCAAAGTATCATACATATGTTCATGAACCCACGCCCAAACTGAGGTAGCACCGCTACCTCAATGAGAACTGAGAAAATTTCAGAACGCCGGTAATAGTGTCTAAAAATATGTAAAGCTTTGTTGATGCTTAAACTAAATTAAATTTGTTGGTAGCTGTTCAAAAAAGCCCTTCAGTTCAAATTGACAACTGGATCGTGATGCTAATCATAGTGAAATTACTAAAAGAGATTCAAATGCACAAAATAAATAACGTTATATTTTTATAACTAAATAAATAATAATAAATGCAAATATACTCCCTTAACTTCATGGATCTTCTACAGAAAGAAGATTATATACAGACAACATTTATAGATAATATATAAAAAACTATTTTTTAACTAAAGCATAAACAATAATGTACACTGTAGTGTGTTATAACTTTAATGATATACCTAATTGGTCTACTAGGCTAAACATTCTCAAAATGTTTCCAAATGTTTAAGTAATATGTTGGTTAATAACAGCGATATCGAAAAATAACCTTCAATATGAGAATATAGATAATACGATGGGCATTCAGTTCAGTTCTCGACGCATTATTAATCAAGCTTTTATTCCGCATCTGCTATGTAGATACCCTGAACTGGGGTCATCACTTTATTGTTGAGCTAGAGAACCAACAATATCTCGTTTCTCTTCGAGAGAACTCGTACTCTCACTAATTTTAACGATGAAATTGAGGAAAATAACCAAAGACATTAAAATCCGTTTGAGTTTAATGACATACCCAGGATGTGTTTTTCCTAAAAATGCAACCTTAATTTAAATGTTATATCTACAAATGGTTATATTTAGGTGTCATTGAATCTTGTTTTCGTAGTATCATCTAGTAATACGTACAGAAAATTAAAGAAATAATTCCACAATGTGGATAAGGTGTATATTTTAGTTACATGTCATACGAGCCCGAAATGTTAGCATATTTTAAACATTTGGTGCTTTATTTGGTAGAAATTAAGCAAAAGGTATAACTTTAGGCACTTGTTGAATAAATTACTATAACAGCGGTTTCCAGAACATTGCAAGCTATTTGATCATTTGATTTTCCATACACGCAATTTAAATCGATTGTGCAAACACAGGCTGAAATTGTTTTGCGTTAACTTCGCACACTTGCACTGCAGGTTATTTCATTGCCCGTACAATTTATTGAGGAGGGAAGTGAATTTATCGGTACTTAAATATGTATCTATGATAAATACTTATAGGAAGAAGAATTGCAGCTATTACTACAAGTAACCGGTGGGATATAACATGAAGAGTTGAAATTTGAAAAGAAAAATATAAATTATTTATTCGTGAATTCAAGAAAAAAAAAAGGAAAACAATTACCAACTACATACATGATATGTATTTGTAAACTAGTGAATAGAACAGTAGAGCACACCCAAATATGAGTATGTGAAGGAGTTGTGAAAAGATAGTGAGGTATATAGAATACAGAATTTCGATGGGTTTAACGATTTGTAAAGAAATACCGATTGAGTATTATCTCAGTACTGTTTAGAAAATACGTCACTTATTTATCTTATGAAAATTTTACGTAGACCCCGAACTATCTAAAAATAGTTTTCTCTCTAGATAACCACCTATCTATAACATGCTATGCTTACTTCGGTGATAGAGAAATACAGAACGTTCTCTGAATATCCTATGGATAAGGTGGTTCAAGACTTATAATTTATGTTAACGAACTTTCATAAACGAAGGGCATGAAACCCAATTTTGTGACAGAAAGCAGCATTACTTTCCATAAATATATATTTTCTATTACTAGGTCATCTTATGTAAATATATACGCAGAAAGAAAATATGTCCCGTTTATATTACGTATTACGAAAAGCAGCAATGTAACATAGACTTAACTATACGTATTACGTATTACTGTTATCTATATAATTATACATATCTATACTATACGTTATCTTTATACAATACTATCAACTCTGTTGCTGAAGAGCAATTTGCTACGTCTCTCTAATCTACGCATCCTCTACGATGTCCCTGGTTATTCCCATGTTGAATTTGGACTTCAATTGTAGCGCAGACCGATAACTGACTGAATGACCATCTTAAAGCGTGGAAATAGCTACGCTACTGCCATACGCCAGGGGCTAATATCTGTACAATTAAGGAGTTAGCTTCAAATCAAAATACGATTATTCAGCAAAACTTTAACAAAGCGATTTTACGGGGTATTATTGTGGAGAAGAAAAACGCGTTCTTCAGTCTCCTGAAATCCAGTAGTATGGCAACCAAGACCTGAATATAAAACTCCACTGTAACAGTTTTTTCTTCGTCGTACAGAAACTAATATGTCATCAAAAGCTATTTCGATGATTAACCTGTACATACATTCTACTTTTTTTTTATGAGGAATTTGTAGCAGTTTCGCACTGATCGCTAGACGAAGTGTTGTTCAGAGGGTCCGTCTCCGACCAAAAAGAAAAAAATCTCAGTTTTATCCACCACCAATGCATGCCTTAAATATCGTGGATGTTTTTAAGGGGAGACTAGCGATTTTGGGGGCAAAAATTTCCATTTTTTATTTTTTAAACACAAACTACATTTAATTATGGATCATCTACTAGCAATTTCATATTAATTTAAGCACTGGATGTAGGTCAAGTAATTTTTTGAAGTTTGCGAGTTTCAAAATTCGGTCACAATTAACAATAGCCCGTTAAAAAACACTAGAAATAGAACGCCATTAACTGCAGTAGGTGTTGCAGCAATATTAATGGCCAATGAACCAATAATATCGTACTGAAAATAAACAGATGTGAGGGTATTTCGTGTGCTTAATACCAGTCTTGTTTTTCTTAGTATGGCCAATTAAAAATTTTTTTTTTTTGATATACCGTCAAAAATTAAGTGAAATTTATAGTTTATCAATTATTTAGATATTTCGATGTAATAGAATTTTTTCATTATTTCTTGTTAATACTTATACATGAGAGATGCCGAAAATATATAATTGGATTAACGGCAAAAAGCCGTGTTGACCAGCGATATCAGCATAAAAATTAAGTTAAACATAAATCGAGTCCTCGATCTTGAGCCACTCTTTTTTATATTCGTGCTGTGAACTGTTTACATGTCTCTTACAATTCGTTTTGTCCCATTATAACAAATTGAAACGTCTGTCGGAAATTAAACATTTATGTTTGTACCATCGTATTTGAGGTCTGTAAATTCCCCTATAAACTTATATGATGAACTAGTCGTTTTTTAGCCCTACGTACATTCGACATAACAAATTAGCACTTTGTAATATTCGTATCAAAATGCACAATCCACAACTGTAAATTGATGTTGAACAACTACTGCGAAAGTCAGAGCTGCAATGCTGATTCACCGACTAACCGCACATACATCTACCACGGCAAGTCCTCAGCTGATAACATTGAGCAGCTCTAATTATTAGGCCTTGATAGCTAAATAGTTGTAAAGTCTTCTTATTTATTTGATAGTTTTTTTTAATTTTTTATCAAAGTGCTTTCATTTTTTATCTATAGCTGATAACAGATATATAACGGCTATATCATTTCAGCTACAGTAACATAACCTTGAGGCAGTTAACATTATAATTAAAGATACAATAGAAGATACAATATTTCATCAATGGATAATATCATGTCTTTAATTACCACTTAAAGATTCTCGTTCTCAAATAGTAATTTTAAAGCATACTCTTGTAAGTCAACTGAAAGAATATTGGGACACTATTTTAACCGAAGATATTGGAGGCGGTTCATTAAATTTATTCAATTTTAGCCTTTGCCTTATCTTCTGACAGCATGCCACAATCGGACAAAATGCGCCTGGAATATTTAAAATTGATTGGAGTAAGAAGCTTCTACGAACATACCAGCAAACACCAATAATCAGATTATTTGGAGCTAGAGACAAATTGAGTTTTATCTTACCGACTTTTTTTGTATATTGAATAAAATACTGTTCACTTGCCTTTCCTCCTCTAATTGTATATATAAATTCAGACTGGAGCTGACATGATTAAATTTAGCCTGTTTTAGTTTTTGCGTTATGCGTAACAGCATACTTCGACCATTGTTGGGCATGTCAAATGTATAATTCATTGCAATACGCCGAAAAAATATCAAAATCCAATGATAAATAATTTAATGTAAAAGACAAATGGAGTTATCGTGCGGAAAATAAAAAAGGTTTCATTTTATTATTGATGTTCAGGATCATTTCAGTGGCAGGATGGAAATGTTTGCATTTGAAACATAGTAAAGGAATGCAATTTTATGTCAAAGTTAATACATACTGAATAAGATACTTTACATTTAAAGGAAGTATTCAATATATCAAGTTTTCAGGAAAATTTTGGTAAATGTTTATTCTTCATTTTTTGAGAAAAAAAATATTTAAATTAGTGTCCTACATACAACAATACGCAATAAAAAAAACAGGAGACCAGTTTGCTACGACATCGAAAAATTACACGTTTCTCGAAGCGCGTTTCATCAACAAAGTTGCTTTCATCGGTAGATGACTAAAGGTGTTAGTTTTAATCATTTGTCGATGATGCCAACATGGTTGACAAAATGCTCATCCAGAAACGTGTGTCTTCTCGGTATTCGGTATTCGTGGAAAACTGGTGTCCTGTTTTTTGTCCCTGCACCGAAGGCACCCCAGTCAACGTGGGAGACTAGGCTCGGAACAAAATGGAAAAAAGCTAAATATAAACATGAATAATAAAATACATACAAACATGCTTCGTACAAAGTATTACCTAGAAGAAATAAGACCCGCAACAACTTCAGTATAAATGATTTCAAATAATATTCCTCATATATTTTTTGATGCTAAATTCGACAAAATTATTATGTACATTTTATTTTACAAGGAAAATCAACATTTCGTATCTACTAATCTTAATAGTGTACATTATAACTAAATAACATGATAATAGGCACTACCATGCTCCAGTGGCGGCTTGTTGGGGTAGGCAAGGTAGGCGCCGCCTACCTTTAAAATTTTATGTCATTTCTCATAACAGAGCAATTACAATGAACTGTCAACGTCCCTGATAATACAGAAATATTTAATATAATTAATAATAACTACCTTATACTAATTAAATTATCTATCGCCGTCGGCGGCGCTGGTGTCGTAAACACCCTTTATATATACCACCGCACGACGCCGCACTACACCGAATTAAATCATTTTATTCCTAAACAGAACAACCAGACCAGGCTCGGTTCTCCATCCCACCGCCTGTAAATCGATAGCTACACGTCAACCAGATGTCGGTAAGACGACAAACAGCGCTGTTATAATGGCAAAATAATCGCAGCTGAGACGTCTGCAGCGAGTTATATTCTTTAAATAAAGCAGTTGAAGCGGATGCATTCGGCGCCTGAAGTAGATCGGCGTTTTTCGGCAGATCTGAAGACGCCTTCGCATTGAATAAGCCGTGACATTACTGGGGATATTGGATTATATATTGTGATGATCAATTTGAAACATTAAATATCGAGTCAATGTTGAAATATTTTGTGGAATATGAATTTCGAGAAATATTTCCAGAGGTTTTTAAACTTATTGTTTTAATTGCTACAATTTCAGCAACAAGTACATCGGTTGAAAGACATTTTTCTTGTTTAAAACGTATTAAGACGCATAGTCGGAAATCCATGAAGAATGAACGTTTATCGTCGCTTGCACTTATTCCAATTGAAAAGGAATTATTTAGCACACCTCAGAAATCTGATGACTTCACGGAAAATATAATTAACAAATTTTCATTAATTAAAGATAGGCGCATTAATTTAAATTATAAAAAGTAGTAGGTATCCACTTTGTAATTGTCAGTCAATAATGGCGATGGTTAAGGAAGGCTGTGAGGGGAGGAGGAGGCCTATACCCTAAAGCGCCCTAAAATAATGTATTATTGCCAACCCAATTTACATAATATAGGTATAATACTCAATAAATATATTTCGTTTATTCCAATTTATTTATACCCACAATAACTATTATTATTCACGAATAACAAAGAGGTATCAAGTTCAAAAAATTCTTGTGAAAGTCATATATTTTTGTATAAATGAAATTCAATCATTGAAATTCTGAAGTACCAGGAAAACGCGTGACCTTGAAAATTTTAAAAATTTTTCGTCTGCGGCGCTATTTTTAAGGGTTGATGAAGCTCATACGCCGCTATCGCCTACCCTAATATGGATACCACGAGCCCCCACTGCCATACTCTTCAAGAATACAGTTAAGATTTTTGTATTTCTTTCCTTATTTAATACTATCTTACACTGTTGAAGATCTGCTGACGTAAAACTTTACCGCATTTAATGGTCCAAAATTTTACTATTTCTGGTATAAAATATAATACCAGTGTGACTGGTAGAATATATTGCACTTTGTTTATTGAACTTTAACACATTTTAGATATAAAACCAGTAAAATATACCAATAATTATAAATAGTACACTTTACTCCGCATGGAATAGACTGTAATTCTGCCGTAGCAACTTCCCTAGAGTGAGTACGCATACATCTGGTCATACATATACACTGATAAAACGTGAGGCAATAGGGTTGTTCCTAATTTCTGATTAACTTACGCCCAAATGCTGCTATATGTCTCAAGAAGCAAATATTAAGTATGTTGGTTAAGTTTATTAAGATTAGAAGAATTATTGCCTGGATGACTGAAAAATGTGTTGCATTCTGTATTGAATCTAGGCTGTGACTAGAGTCCCGCCTCGGGACCCAGGTCAAGTCCCGAATAACGTCATCAAATTACGTCATAGGTAGCGTTTCGGGACTTATATTGCGCCCCGACGCGGGACCCTTATCCGGTCCCGAATTTATAAGGAGAACCGCACCTTCGTTAGTTACAGACATTTACATACATGATATACATGGTGTTCGAGTTTTAAACACCCAAACTTCACAGACATGTAGACAATCTCAATCTGAGTAAAAAAGTTCCTATTAACATACCTATTACCTGGCTTCCTAAGGGAGATACAGGGTGTTGAAATTCAAAATTTTTAATTTTCATTAATACTTTTCGAAAAGACAGAGATATAGTTTTCAAATTTTGGTACACTTATTTACAGAAGCAAGACCAATATATTTTGTTGTTTTTGTGGTCAGTGATATTCTGGATGTTCATTTTCTGAGGTCCAGGCAAGATTTCAAACTCTAGAACTTTCTCGTCTTACGCCACTGACATGTGTCTATACACTACTTTTAAAGCATGATATATTCTCAATTTTTTTTCTCTGTAAGTTTGTGATATCTCGAACGGTTTTCGAGATATTCTAATTTCTTTGCACATACTGCCAAATTTTTGCACATAATAGAACAAAAATGCAAGCAAAATGTTTTTAAAACATTTTAGATACACTTAAAGTCAAAAATTGATGCAAATTGTGAGCTTATAATGCGTAATTGTAAGAAAAATACGTTGACATTCTAATTTAACTTAGGAATTCAAATAGGTTGTTTTGAAGACACAATTTTTGAGGAAATAACAGTTTGAGTAACCGAGTATACTCTAAGTGCATCTACTAAATCTAGGCAAAGATCTACAAATATTTTTTATTATGTTCTCCTTCATGAAGAGATTTTAAAGAGATACGCAAAAATCTTGCAGCATGCGCAAGAAATGAGAATATCTCGAAAACCGTTCGAGAAATCTCAAACTTACAAGAGAGCAGAAATGTTGCGAATATACATCATGCTTTAAAAGTAGTGTACAGACGGCAAGCGTCAGTGACGTACGACGAGAATGTTCCAGCGTTTGAAATCTTGCCCTGACCTCAGAAAATGAACATCCGGTGTCTCACTGACCACGAAAACAATAGGATATATTAGCCTTGCTTCCATAAACAAGTGTACAAAATTTGAAAACGTAAAATATTAATGAATATTATAAAAATAGTTCAATTTCAACACCATGTATCTCCCTTAGGAAGCCAGGTAATAGGTATGTTTATAGGAATTTTTTTACTCAGAATGATTGTCTATATGTCCGTGAAGTTTGGATGTTTAAAACTCGGACACCATATATGTAAATGTTTATAGCAAAGGTACGGTTCTCCTTATAAATTCAGGACCGGATGAGGGTCCTGCGTCGGGGCGGAATAGAGTTCAGATAAAGCTACTGATGACGTTATTCGGGACCGGATGCTGGTCCTCTGTCGGTAAGGAATATCAGTCCCGAAACGATATCTATGACGTCATTTAGTGACGTTATTCGGGACTTGACCTGGATCCTGAGGCGGGACACTAGTCACAGCCTTGAATCTATTAGTGCTTAATGATGATGAACTAAAGAAGGTAATATAAACGCATATTATGTACATATCTGTCATTTTTCATTTATGGTCTTCATACTAAATAAATTTTACTAAGGATATTACCAAATTTGTATTTTCAGCAAAACTAAATATCTGTAAGGATTATTAACAATTATTGTTAAATCCACGCTTTTCCTAAATAATATGAATACTTAAAATGTAAGGTACTCGAGTAATACGAATCCTCATATCTTTCGTGAGACTCATACACAATTTCCAGAAAAAGTCGACGTATGCAGGAACCTTGGGCAATCACATAATTGGATCTGTATTCTTAAATCGAAATTTGACAGAAGATGTGTATTTAGACATGTTGCAGAATGGTATTGAACTTTTCGAGAATGTTGTTCCTCCGTACTATTATGGTGCAGTAAGAGTTTATCTCTATAAACAGTATTCCAATGGGTAGATTGACCGACGGGGTATAATAATAGACTGGCCTGCTCGACTTCCAGATATAATGCTCTTAGATGTATTTTTATGGAACTACTTAAAGACGCGCATTGAATGTATGTATGTAGCCCATTTGGTGATAAATTTACGTAAAATTTTCCGCTACATCTCAGAAAGTTACGGTAGCTTTGACTCTCTACCAATTCTGTTAATTTAGTTATTATATCCCATATCGTCATTATTCACAATACTTTCATATATTTCATAACGAAGTCTTACTTTTGTTTCTCTACTTGCCTTTCTTTAGGTATAGAAAGAGACTTACCGACTTGATAGAAACTGGACCTTGATATTGGATACAGTTTTGTCTCCCGAGCTTGTAAATGAGAATAATTTACATTGCGCATTCTAATAATTTTATGTACATTCAGTAAAATTTTAATATACAAGAAAGAGCATATCCTATAGCTGTATAATTATTTCTCTATCGTTTGAATTTCACTGAAAAGTAATATAAAATCATCCGCAAATTTGTGAAGTATTACTTAACTCGATATTTCTACGTCGTATAATTAAAATATGCTTTGTTAGCATACCGATAGTATTTATAGATTTAATTTGCATGTTTATTTACTAATTCTGCTGTTATTCTCAATATAAATGCAAACCGTTTTCTTGAATTGAACACATTAAAATAAAATCAAGATGTAAACTTCTTGATAAGTAATGAAGCTTGACCGTCCTAACTATATCGGTATCTTTATACAGTGACGTGATAAACTTTCGTACAATATTCATAATTTTGTTATTAAATAATTCTTTGACACTCCTGAAATATGTCACCCTTCTGTTTTACAAAGATATGTGGTAACGTAAAAATTTTATATTTTCTATATTATTTGGCCTATTAAAATACAACTGCGATTATAAGTAACCCCACAAAAATAAATCCAAAGGAGGCAAATCCGGTGAACGTGGTGGCCAATCAGTTTGTTCTCGTCGCCCTATCGTTCTGGACCATTATCATTGAACTCTTGCACTGAATGTACTTTGTCAGGGTGCAAATTTTTTCTATTTTACAAATTTCAACTGTGGAATGGTTACCATAATTGCATAAACCCAGTTACATAGTTTTATATAACCCTTTGAAGTATATACTTTAACTTCAGGCAATACCTTTGATTTAATGTTTTTATTGGTTTGGTAACTGCTTGTATCTCTCTGAAATATTTGGAATTGTTCTTCTTACTGTTGATTTTGATCTAGAAATAGGTAGTTTATCAGGATGTTGTTAATTAAACAACTGAAAAATCTCCTCGTAAGATCATAATTTGTTACTACATCCAACTACTATTAACATTTCTTCTTTAAGTTCTCGTCCGCTTCCCAAATATATATTTGATTTGGGTAAATATTATTTTCAATAAATTTAAATAAATGCATGTTAAACGATAAAAATAGTTTTAACAGGTATTTGTTTAACAAGTATTACTTTTAATAGGTTTAACAGATACAACAAGTTTAGGTGTTACAAATGGGTCATCAGTGGATATTGTCACAATTTTCTAGTTTTAGCCAACATAAATTCAGATCTATTCATTCAGTATAATTGTTCTTTAATATTTTGGGCACAGAAAGAGAGAAGGATTCAATTATGTAAAATTATGTAGGGTAGTTGCCAACAAAATCTACATTTTGTCAATAAAATTATATTCTCTGATGAAGCCACTTTGGTGTTACATGAAATCATTTCTAAGTGGTCTTAACTGTTATTACTGAGTCCAGTCTAATCATTGGATGTCGAAGTTTGCAGTCTACATTCACAGAAATTTAACGTTTGGACAAGAATTGTACCAAATCACATAATTAGACCTTTTTTTATAGAAGAAATTTTAACAATGGAAACATATTTGTCTTTATTAAGATATAACATTATTCCTGCCATAGAAGCTATGTATCCTGACGACAACAGTATTTGGTACAACAAGATAGAGCACCAAATTATTGAAATTCTTTAATGAAACCCCTAATAAAAATTATATGTAGAAATAATGTATTAATTCAGAACATGATTAAGAAAGGCTATTATTTAAAAAACAAATATCCCCACCATATGTAAAATAAATAGCTAAAAAACTATTATTTAAGACCTTTTTATAAAAAATCAATAGTTAAAAAGCTGAAAACATCACTCCATATTAACGCCCGACCCTGTACAGGAAACAGCGTTTTATGCATATCATATTCAACGCAGTGAAAATTTGTACAGATACATATATATTTCCCTCTTAGAGAAAACTACATTAAATATATTAACCTAAAATTAATTACGTAATTCATTATCGACGTGAGTATTATCCCCATATTTTTATGATGTGCGATACAGCTATTATATTGACGGTTTTTATTAATACAATGGACTTTATAGATTTTATGTCACGTGCTGTCTGCCTTTGATAAAAAGCAGCTATTAACAACATAATACGTCGATTTGTATGCAAAGATAGACTGCACTAGAAGTCAGGCTAACCGTCAGACAATCGTGATCTACGTACGTGTTTAAAATAAACGGAAAATCATTTCGTCATTTTGATTAATATGTTGACTGTGTTTAGAACAGTAGTATAAAAGGCTATACAGGGTATGTTATCTTTTGGTTTTACTGTTAGTGCAAGTACAACCCTCTAGTTACCTACTTTAAATACGTTCTGATATAGAAATATAGCTAGATTGACAACTGATTGCTTCGAATCCTGTGCGGCCAATGCCCCTCCCCCCTTAAAGGATCACTTTTCCAGAGAACATCGCTCCAACGCCATTGATCAATTTGCAGTCTGAGTTGTAGCCCCATCTTGCTAAAACTGTGTCCTTATTAAGAGCAGCAATATTTTTAAATTCTGGTGCCCAAAAATTCTCTAGCATATCTCTATATCGAAGAGAAGTGGACATAAAAGTAAGAATTAATTATTCCAAATGCAGTCATTTTCGTGCATACCGTTAATGTGGGAGAATGTAGAAGGAATTTTGGTGCTTCTCTCAAGGGTTTTCTATAGACCAGTAACGGAAAAATTTTCAAAGTTTTTGAATAATTCTTGCCCAAAAACAAATCGAATTTGTTAATCTTTAACCTTCAAAGCTTGACCCAGATGAATCTTGTAATGATAAAAGTTCAAATTCTTTGCTAAGATGTCGTAGATAGTGGTTTTTGAAATATTTAAGGCGCCTGCATGTTTTAGTACAGAACGGCGATGTGTACGTGCCAAAAAAAAAGTTAACTCTGCAGCTGGTTAGTGGTGCAATTATCTGAAGAATAAAATATCAAAATACGCTTCTGCTACAAAACATCTGATAAAATGCGGAGTTTTTGGGGCTTCGCTTTGATCATGAAAAAGAAAAACCTTGATAACATTCGTAATAATGGTCTGCTATAACCCTTTTTCTATCATCGTATTGATGCCAATATACAGGACCATCAAAGTCCATCACGACAACCAGTATTTTCTAAAACTGTACTGTAATTTTCTAATTTTCGTCGACGAGGAATTTGTGATGATTGCTCTTCAATCGCTAGTCATAACTGAAACTGGTCTCGTTTAGAGGGTTGATACACAAATACCCAACTATCATAATATTTTGGAGGTTTTATTGATAAAAAGAGATTCTGGAAAGCTGCACCAGCTCTTTTCTCAATTACGTCTTCCATGGGAAAGTAGGATACCCACCGACATCTCAGAATACGCAACTTGCTGTAACTTTATTAGGTTGTAATTTAGTAACCAGGCCGTAATGTAACTTTATAATTTGAACAGGGAATAAAACTCTACTACTATTAGCACCACCCTCAATAATTATAAGCTGATATGTATTTAAAATGTAGGATATCTTTGCATATGCACAAGTTTGAATTATATGACCTATTAAAATCCCTAAATGACCTAAAGTCGAAACTGTCTCGTCAAATGCATTACCATACCTTACCTAGTTAAGGACCATTGTAATAATAATAGCAGTACCACCATTAGTATTTGAAACTGCACTAAACAATAGTAGGGACACAGGGAGAGGGCGTACCATTGAATTTTCTGAACATTGGTGTCGCGTCGTTCCTAGTTTCAAATTAATTCAAAGCTAACTAACTGAATGTTTGTATCTCAAGTGCACTTTTACTTTTCCGCACTCCACTATAAGCTGAAAAGTAATGTAATCGTGTAAAGAAAAAGTGAAAAATCAAAATTTTTTTTTGGATTTATTTTTCGTTTTTCGCACTAAAAACTGTGTGTGTGTGTCGTCGTTGTCGTCGGCATTTAAATCTTGATAACTCAAATAAATCGTGTCGGATCGATCGGGTTTTCACTGATTCTGATCGGGGACGTCTCCCAGACGATACCTATTGATTTTGAGGTGGATAGGACACACCCCACCTTGTCCACGGGTCATGAGAAAGCACGATGGCGGACTATTTGAGAAATTTTGTTAACACGATAACTCAACTAAGTCATGTCGAATCGATCGGGTTTTGACTGATTCGGATCGGGGACATCTCCCAGACGACACCTATTTATTTTGAGATGGATAGAACACACTTTACCATGTTCATGGGTCATGAGAAAACACAATGGTGGACTATTTGAGAAATTTGTTTGTTAGCACGATCACTCAACTAAATCGTGTCGGATCGATCGGGTTTCGACTATTCTGATTAGGGACATCTACCAGACGACATCTATTGATTCTGAGGTGGATGGGACACCCCACCCTGTGCATGGGTCATGAGAAAGCACGAGGGTGAACTATTCGAAAAAAGTAAAATTGTCGCATAAAACACATATTCTGCATTTATGTGTTGGTTTATTTTTTCTGTCACTCAATTTCGAGATAGTGATGTTCTACGTGCGGAAAAGTCCGTTTTAAGATTTTAAAACTGTTTATTTTAATTAAGGTTTGAAGAACTAAATCGATCATACCAGCCTATGGTCATCTCCAAAAGGACAAAGGAGTTTAATAACTTATTTATTAATTTACTATTACTAATACAATGTATTAGATAATATACATTTTGCAATTTAATAATCTTTATTAATACAATATGTATTATTAATGGTAATATGTATTACCATTAACTGCAAAAGAATTATCATACTATTTACACTTTAGTAGTCTCATGCAGTAAGCCGTTAAATAATTTGGTAGACTATTTCAAAGAATTACTGATATTTCAATCTGACAATAAATTCTTGTTATATTTCATCAAAATACATCTTTAATAAAAACAAATATCCAAGGAGACTTATTTGTGTTTGTTTTAATTTTTAATAGATCTCGATTAAGTTTTCAATGAACATTAATTTGAATTTATGTATTTTCTTTTAATTTTAAATCATTGAAGGTTGTGATAGATATAATTAATTATATTTAAGTGTGATATTTAGAAAACTGATTTCATACAAGTGTTTACAGTAACTTTACGTTTTTCAATTAAAAATTCTTCATTAACCAAATACGAGGAACTATAAAAGAACTAATCATAATTTCATTATCCCTTACAATTTTTGTGAAATGCTTTCTCCAATCCATTCAGTTCAACATAATAATTATTTTACAGTTATTCGAAATGTTTACTTTTATTGAAATCCTTCGTTACACGCACTACGCTAATTTGTGATAAAAACTAAAGAGAAAAGTGTGCACATAACAGTTGTCTACTTCAGTGGCGGCTCGTGAGTGTTACATGAATGGGCACAGTAGTAACGTGATATGTGGGGGGTGGTAAAATGACGAAAACATATATTTTAGCGTTACCTGCAAAGGAAATTATCTATAATGACAAACAAACCAAAATAGTTAAGTCGGGCCTACTTAACTGCTTAATTTCCATCACTTGTTCCTAAGTTATTGCTTTATTAGTCAATAGCTAATAAACTGAATTAACTTTAAAATGTTTAAAGTTACGAACGAAGATCACAGTACGTGGCGAACATTACAGTCAACCACCAGAGACACGGTCACCTACTCACATGTGACCATTTCCGACGTAATATAGGCGAATTTAATTACAACGTGTTTGCTGTCCATTTCCCATACAGCGTAGCCTGCCCGCTCAACGAAACAGTACGACTGGGTACGACTAACTCCGAAGGCTATCTAAATGTGTGCCCGTAGTCACTGTATCTCAATACGCAAATCTTTCAGACTACGGTGGTCCGATCAAGAGTCTAGCGTATAGAATTGGTATTATAAATATCCTTTATAAAGTATATAGTTTATACATAAATTACTAATATATTTTTTAGAAAATACTATTATGTTTTTTTTAGAAAGTTTATAATTAAAATATTGCAAAATTAACAAAAAAAAAAACAACGTATTTCTTTATAGTAAATTGAAGTGGACACGTGCCCCTATGCCCCTTATTACCAACCGCCACTGGTCTACAGGTCTACAGAAATGTATCCATTCGTTCTCGACATATTTAGAATAAGAGAAGATACTAAGAAGTAAATAGAGCACGGTTCTAGACAGGTAGTACAGTTTTAATATTCTTACCTCTGTGGGCAAAAAATGGCATGCTGGGATTTTTAGCTCGTTTTGGATCTGAAAAACAATGTCGTTGAGTCATTACGTATAACAATATATGCAAAAACAAATTTTGAGACCATGCGCATTTATTTACCTAAATATAAAGAAATAATAATTAATGTAAAATGATAATAGCAATTTTTATACAGAAAGAGGGCCACCTGTAGTATTGGTTTTTATGAATCATCAAGTAGGTTAATATATAATGTATTCGCATTCATAGTTTTAAGGTATAAGTCATCATAGTAATCGTTCTTAGTCTCTTATTCCTTTATATTTTGAGACGAACAATGAACAATCAAATAATACTGGGGGAGTTTTAATAATGAAACTGATAATATTGATGATATTGTACCAGTAATAATCGTTTATAATAACAATAAAAATACGTACCAATAATACTGTTTAGTATTTTCTAATGATGTACAAACACTATTGTTTAAGTTAGTGATATATGCTGTTTATAAATGTCTATTCTTATTTATTATTTTCCATAGATATTTGTCATATCAATTTAGGAATACTGTTCCTTTTAAAACTTTTATAAAACTTTAAACTGAAAAAAACTGTCCATTTTCAGAAGAATTACGTAATGTAATGTAAACCCATTTCTTTGGAAGCAATTGAACTTTACATTGCTTTAAAGCATCCGTATAGTTTGGAATATCTGTCTGATAATTTTAGTATGTATCACAGCGAATATATAAACGATATTTGTAGACTGTTCATTTAAAACACTCTTTCAAGAACTATATACATCAAAGTACCTTTCGTTAGTTTTGCATATTGGTCTTTTGGTTTTCATTAAAATCTTTGAATCTAACTCTTATTTCTGTAAATTGCAGACAAGTGTGTTATACTGTTAAATAGGGTATCAAATACTAATATACAATTGCAATAACGAATTCTGGAATAGATAAATACAACATACTGGTAAATAAAACTTACGATCCACAAACATAGTTTTATATGACTTCATGATAAACTTTTTTTGATAACATTATACTATAGTGTTTGTATAATAAAGCACAAAATATCATAAATACGTACAAATCATATAATACGTCCACCGCCACAAATAAACATCATTATATATTAAAATTGTTTACCACCTACATGTTTTATATGGACACTTCCACATAAAATATCATAATAGACCATCACCATAAAGTTCACATGTGATGAAAATAGCAACGTAAAATACACAAAACAAACTAAATGATACCAAAACATGCAAAGCGCCCTACACCATTTTATAAATAAATATAATAAAAATATAAGCGCCTCGAATATTTTACACTAAATAATAACAGGATAGCATGATATCGAATTCGATTCTGTCATCCAGTTTATGCCAGGGTGGGGGGTGTGTGGGCGATTGCAACTAATAGTACTTACATACATATATATTGCACGATTTGAATGATGTAAGAACAGCTCAAGTAAATTTTCGGAAAGACATAAAGAGATAATAGATTCTTTCTTAAAGAAAAAGTTGTCTTTATTTTCTTAGTCATCACTTGGTTAGTTCTCACTTTATTATATAATATAGTATAACAAAAGAAATACCCCACTTCTCCTCCCCACAATTGCCGGTATCGGTATTCTCTAAATATAATTATAATATACACAATAATTGAATTATATAGGGTGAAAATCTAAGCGCCTGAAATTATGCACCATATTACGTTTAAAGTCATTCAGGTGTTGAGGTAATGTAAAAGGTGTCACAATAAGGGCTCAATAATATGAACTTTAAATAAAACATGTTTTTTGTAGCAAAGTATTGAAATATTTATTGATTTATAGTGTAAATATTTGGGAAATTATGGTGGCACACGACAGCCAAGATCTGCCAAGATCGTGGGAGGCAATTCTAGTCACCAAAACGAGAGACGACACAAACAGAAAGACTCGTGGAAGATCGTCAATGTTTCACGGGTCGTATGACAAGTGGCACCGTCCAGCTGAAACCACATGTCTTCAAGAGCAATAGTTTACAATTGAGTCACAAAGAACTAGGTTATCATGTCACGATAACGTTCATCATTTACTGTTAATGCATTACCTTCTTTATTTTCAAAGGAGAATGGTCCAATGATTCCTTCAGACCACAACGCACACCAAACAGTGACACGTTAGGGATGTATTTGTTTCTCATGAATCTCTCGTGGATTTTCTGAGCCCCAAATATGAAAATTTTGTCTATTACAGAAGCCATGCATTAATGTGAAAATGGGCCTCGTCCCTGAAGATGATTTTGTCCGAAAAATCGACATTCATTTCTTGTTGTTCAATAATCCAATTGGTAAACCCTCTTCGCTGTGCATGATCTGTTGGAAGAAGTTGTTGAGTCAATTGAAATTTGTAAGCATAGAGATGCAAATCTTTAGTGAGGATACGGTGAAGAGTGGCTGTTGATCAGGCGCGTAGCGTGAGAAAATAATCTAGGGATGTGATAAAAATTTTATAAGGGGAAGAGGTATAGTCAGATGTATGGTAGGCCATATGAAAATGGTAAAAATAAAAAAAAGACACTAACGTAAAATGATTACGCCGAGGTATATATCCTAATTTTTAAAATGAATATCAATTCTTCGGTTTTTGTTTGTCCAGAGAAAACGTCTATCACTGTTTCTTCAAATGTTAAGAGACGATCTCATATCTTCTAACAAGGCATTTTCAATATTTATTAATGCTAAAGCTAACAGTCTTTGTTGCTTTTGAGAATTTCGCAGATAAATCTTTATTCTCTTTAAACATGAAGATGATCATTCCGCGGAACTGCTTGTGGCAGGAGTAGTCAAAATTAAACGACACAATTTTGACGACTCTGGGAAAACAGAAGATAATTGAAGGTACATAATATATTGCTGAAGCTCAAACACAGTGCTCTTTCTGATATCGGGATCACTATAAATCACTGAAAGTTCACTTTTTAAACGATTTGCGTCAAAGAATGTTCCATATGTATCTACTAAAGAAGAAAAAAGTTCGTCAGGAAAACGTTTCACGAGTGAAGTAAATTGTGTGGAATCTAGATTTAAGAATTTCAGTTTGGAAATTTCACTAAACCGTTCACTAATGTTCACAGTAATAACGACCAAAATTTCATAAAACAATCGTGCGTAGGTGCTTTTCTTATCTTCTTCAGGAATTAAATCCAAACGTATTCTTTTACTTGGTGGTTGATTTTCTAACACAAATCTGTCCATACGGTCCCAAAAGTCACTAAACTCGTTTCTCATTTTTTGAATATGTGATTTTAAATCCGTGATCTTTTTATTGCAGTAACTAATATCTGATATTTTTGTCTGTAGAATTTTAAACAGACTCTCAGAATGTGGGAATATTGCAGAAAACACTGCTAAGAAAAAATTAAAATCAAAGTCGCGCAATAAAGTTAAAAGGCCTCTAGCGCAAGTAACGGTTTCTCGATCCCATTCTTCATTTTCATTTTCCACAATTACCTGAAACAGCACTTCCAAATCTTCTTTATGTTATGGCGACAGTCGCCAAGATGCGTTCACATAATCGCATAACTGAGTCCGTAAATAACGACAACACCCACTCGAGGTTCCACTGTTGACTGCGTAAGATCACTGACCTATTCGCTCATCTACGCGTAGCTTGGATGTAACGTGGACTATCACTGGTATTTTTGCGGTCGGTTTAAAATAATTAAAAAATTGTAATAATTGTACCAATTTTTAAAGGATGTGACGCATCACTCGCATCCATGTACGCCCCTGCTGTTGACATGTCCAATTCTTGTGCACGATAACGAAACGAGGTCCCTGTGGTCTCGGCCACACTCTCGCGAACTGCCGTGATGTTTTGTTCTAAACGACCACTACAAGCTTGTGTCGTATGTTTCACATCAATGACTGAATCAGTACTTTCGAATCTTTCGAGTTTTCCTTTTACAGTTGATAAATTTGGAACATTACTTCTGTTGAAAATTGGACGCCGTTTACGAATTGTAGCAATCAAACTTTCATCATTTTTAGTAGTGTTTAACAATAACGACGCGTTGCTGTATCGCGTAGCGCTCCATGTTCACTACCTCCTATCTATCTCCTATCGACTTGTTATAATTGTCGACCTATCGAATCATGACAAAGTGGCATGCAAATCAAATCTTGCGCTCTTACTGTAACACACTTTATATTTTACTATATTTTTGTAACACGTAAATCTTTATTTTGTAACGAGTTATATATATTTCCTATCTATATTTAGTACGATTATGAGAAAAACCATGAAAAACTAAAATAAAACCTATAATTTTATTTCAAAGGTAATACATATTTATTTCATATAAGAAATATATGTTTCTTACATAATAATTGAAAACATCAAATTCTATCTAATACGTTTGCGATGATTAGGGTTTAGTAATATATTCGAAGTTATTATATGTTTGAAATAAACGTATTTGTTTTGCCATATCTAAAATCAATATTTATTTGCCATAAAAATAATGCATTAACAATAGTTTAATCGTTTTTTTCTTCTATTTAAATTTAATTTCCATTTCAATTTAAATAGATGTTTAATCCAAACGTCCATTTGTACGCTGGATGGATTGCATAAAATTATTTGCATAAAATTATAATTTATCTGTAATAATACATAATAATTAAATTATTAATATACAATATGTATCTCATATAAATTATGAAGTAAAAATGTAAATAGAAGAAAGGTACCTTTCTATTCCTTCCAGGAAAGGTATTCCTTTCCTGTGTACAAAGCAACAATATATACCGGGTGTAAGAGGATCATGGTATGCCCCCCTTTTCTCCTTTAGTTTTGAAGATAATTGATGGAAACTTAGGATATCTTATACACATAATAAGAGGCACTTTTGACATACAACTGATTTTCCTTTCACTTCCGGTTTCGCCGAAAGTGGCACTAACTTTCGAATTTTAAATAGAATACTCTATATATTATTGCATTTTTGAATTCTGCATAATTTTATGAATCCAACGATACCAAATAAGTCACACTTCAAAAGTCAACATATTTTATAATTTTTAGTTTTTCATTTAAGTGTGCCATGACGGTTCCTATTTATTCTAAATGACCCGTGTAATGCTACAAAAATCGAAATCCCGTCGAAAATACTAAATCACGTAATTTATGAATAAATGAATTTCATCAAAATTGTTTTTGGGGCAAAACTCAATTTTTTCAAATGGAACCATATTGGTACCGTGGTACCATTTATTAGTACTGTTAATAAGGAATTTATCCATATGTCGTATTAAAATGTGCAATAAATACTAACAAAATTACAGCTAAAATAAGAAAAGACTAAAATTTCCTTGGTACCACGGTACCAAGAAAATTGGTACCACGGTACCAATATGGCTCCATTTGAAAAAATTGAGTTTTGCCCCAAAACAATTTTGATGAACTTTATTTGTTCATAAACCACGTGATTTAGTATTCTTGACGGGATTTCGATTTTTGTAGCATTATACGGGTCATTTAGAATAAATCGGAACCGTCATGGCACACTTAAATGGAAAACTAAAAATTAGATTATAAAAAGTTTTGACTTTTGAAATGTCACTTACTTGGTATCGTTGGATTCATAAAATTATGCAGAATTCAAAAATGCAATAATATACAGTGTATTCCATTTAAAACCCCAAAGTTTGTGTCACTTCCGGCGAAACCGGAAGTGAAATAAAAATCAATTGTATGTCAAAAAGTGCCTTATTATGTGTATAGGATATCCCAAATTTCAATCAATTGTCTTCTAAATTAAAGGAGGAAATGAGGGCATACCATGATCCTGTTACACCCGGTATATGAAATGAAAGAACAATTCCAATGTCTTTACTTGTAATTATTTTACTTATTTAACTGTACTCCAGCTTGTAATTATTTTAATTATTTAATAACTTTAATACAGACGCTCCTCGCGTTTTAGTGGTCTCCTTTTACATTACAACTAACGCGAAATGGAGACGCCAAGAACATTTTAATTAGAGAGTGACGTTACTAGCATAATTCCTGTTCTATCATCGATAATATTTTTACATTTATTTATGCATATCTGTAAAGATTCAGGTTATTTCGGAAACGTGCGTAGTTATATAATAATCAATTCAAAAGATAATACTATGTAGCGTGTGCAAATTGTTGCTATTTAAATATGGATGCCTAGATGAACGAGGATTTGCGTTTAAATATAATGGAAGAATCTATTGAGATATGCATGTTAAATTTAACATAAAGGAATATTAGTTTAAAAATAATAGCTAAGTTTGGAAGGTGGCAAACGAAGTACTGAGCTGCAAAATCGCAAAATAATTATAGAAATTTAAATACAACGGTTTTAATGCTAGAGAAGTAAGAATATTTTAGTACAATAACTTCTGTATTTGTTACTCGATGGTCGATGGGCATTACCATAAAATTACGTTCGTAGTTGCATAAATCATGTTTAAGTTTGACACATACAAATCAACTTCCTTTCCCTAAAGTTTGAGGCTTCTGAGTAAAAGGTACATAAGATACAAGGACAAACACATCCGTGATCAACTAGGGATGCCAAACTCCCAACGTTGGAACTCGACTCCAACATACAATCATATCCCAAATACTAGGTCCAGTCTGCCACCCCTGACCATAATATGAATGATATTGTGACAGCCACTTCTACAGGAGAACGGTACGGTAGATCAGTCATCCATTTTTCAAAGCGAGATGCTGCACATTATTAGCTTGGCTTCGGTGTATTGACCTGATGATGACTGACTTAATGTTCAATTTATTCTCACATTTTACTATCTAGAATATATGGAATCAGTTTTAAATTATAATGATTACCAAGATATTTTCGTATTGCCCAGGAATTTATTTCTTTTGCTGCAGCAGTAATAGCGAACAAAGCCATGAGCAGCAGTCATTAAATGTTTATTAAATCTGATGTCTGGGCTTGATCTTCCACTGAACAAATTAAGACCTGTTCTAAGAATTTAATATTTTTTTTATATCCCTCTAACGCAACAAAATAGACAATTTAAGAATGTCAATTTCTATGAATGGGCATCTACTATTTGCTATAAGGTTATTTAGTATAGTATACAGCAAAATTTTGGTATATTCAATTTACACAGAAACATGGAATACACAGGTGATGACATTACTCATAGAAAAGAAAGCGATGACACAATATTTCCAAAACAAATAGGCCTCAAAATTCCATCTCTAGGCTCATCTAGGACACACAGCTCGGGCATGTTTCTGTTATTGAATGACCAGTAAAAGGAGAATCATAAGAAATCATTGGGAAATCCCTAAATGTTCTTAATTACAAGTTAAGAAATGTGGTAAAAGTTATGAATACAACAATGAAAATGGGAAAACATAAATTTAAAAAATCACAAGCAATACCATTCCATACCATAATTTCCACAGTACCAGCCAGTGGCGTACATGCCACTCCACACAATCAGTAGCGAAGCGTCGATTCAAGCTGAGGGTAGGTTGTCTTGAATTAGGCGAGGAAGGAGGGTTACTCATTTTTAATGCAATATATATATTGAATAGTTGAATCGCAAAAACAAGTTACCTATATATATTTTTTTTCCATTCGCCGCATTTTCTTTTCTGCAAGAACATCTATAGTTCTTGAAATAAGTTAGTAGGTTTTGCCGCTTTCATTTTCAGCTTATAATTTCAGTTTATAATTAAATATGCGTCTTTAGTTTTCAGTTCATCTTCTAAAGATAAATTATTAAAATAACCACTCTTATTAATTCGAAAGTCTACTACATCGGCGCTGTCTAGGGCCGCCATTATCCTTAAAAATAACGCTAATCACTACGAGTAACGACAGGTCAATATTATAGCCACTGTATTACGCAAACTGATCTATCAGGCTAGTTAAATTGCATGTAATTTTTCGCGTACTCCCCTCTCCTACCCTACACCGCGGATCTCTATAAGTCCATTAAAACCAAGCCGCTGTCTGAGCTGGCTGTCGACAGCCCAGACAGCAGCCGGCCAAGGTTTGAGCACTGCCGGTTGCCGGCGCTTCAGTTTAAATGGAAATATGTATGATAATATGAATAGAAAATGTTTATCATTCTAGAAAAGGCAAGTGGCAATAAAAAAAGAGGTCTACCATCTAAAATATGTAGGGTAGGCTGCGCCTTACAGCCTTATTGGACGCATCGCCACTGCACACAATACTAGATATGTCATATTTTCAAATGTCATTTCCCCACTTTCATATGGCTGTCGTGCACACCACGATAAAAAGAAAAGAGATTCATCACCGAATACAATACCATTCCATTCTACACTGAAGAAAAGTAGTCTCTATTCTACACCTGAAAAACCTCGCAAAATATTTTTTGTTGCAATAACGCTCGAAGGGGTCAAAAAATATCTTAAATTTGTCGTCCTTTGAAATACTTTAGTTCTGTATATAGTGGCGTACATTTGCAGGATCAAAGGGAGCACATTTTTTAACCAATTCCTAGTCTCTTGGATAAAAGTGAAAGATCACATTATTTTGAGTATTTATATACAAATATTAATAAGTTACATAATGAAAGTTCCTAAAAATTGTAAACAAAGTAATCTACGTTAAAATTATCTACATTTATGGGTTTATTAACATAGACTTTGGCTTTTAAATGGCCCCATAAAAAACAAATGGTGTAAGGTCTAGGGAAAGAGGTGGACTACTCTATAGCTCCACGTTGCTATAGAGTAGTAACATCTTTCCACAATGCGTTGCATTGTGGAAAGATGTTATTCAAGTAAGTGCGAACTGGAAGAGTGTAATGAGGAAGTGCACCTTTGTTATAAGGCATGTCTCGTTCATTTGCTCATTTGCATTTGGGTATAAAGCTGTCAATGTCGAAATCGATGCTTACTCTATAAACTTCAAATACATTGCGCCAGTGATCATCATAAAAATCTACGAGGCCAAAATTTTGTGTCCGACTATACTTGGTTAAACGTTTACTTTTCTTGGAGACTCAGTATGTGACTCCTGCATCCATCGTGGATTCTGTGAGGCCCAATACCTACAGTTCTGTTTAGTCACAGTTGCATTAAAATAAAATGTGGCTTCATCCGACAAAATAACATATTGTCATTACCATTTCTTCGTAGAATGGCAATCGACGACCAAAATCATCTTCTGAAAACTGAGTCGATGTAACTTTATAAGGGTGAAATTTATGTTTATGTAAAATACTGAGCATGACTCAAATCTATATACAAGCCAACCTGACAGGAACTGAAATGTGGCTTCTCACTAAAATCCACATAAAAATGTTATCAAAAAATGTTAAGTTGTGTATCTACATTGATTGATTGGCGACCAGCTCTATATAAATAAGGTACATGTCCATGTACTCTGTATTGACCTATAATTTTACTGACAGTAGATCGTACCATAGGCGGACAATGATGGACCTCATTTAAGAGAGCAGAAACGTCTATTTCGTATATAACCATATATCATTAGAATTTCAATGTGATCTTTCTTCGAAAGAGACATTTTTACTAAGATTTCTTGACTTCAAGTAACAAAACATCACAAGCATCAAGTTTGTCGAAAGCTAACTTGACATAATCGACATTAAATAAAACATTTTTCAACGTCTAGGCAACATATTAAATAAATCAATTTTTACATTAAAATTTAATTTCCATTTTTCTCGGACCTCTCTTTGTGCAAAATAATGAATTTTTTATAACAATAGGTACTCAAAAAATGTGGTCTTTCACTGTATCGAACAAAAAAATAGGGGCTATTATTTAAATAATGCGTCCCCTCTGACCTTGCAAACTCACGACACTGTACATGGAACTGAAGTATTTAAAAATACGGAAAGTTTAAAATATCTTTTGATTCCTTCAAGCTTTTTTGCAAGAAATACATATTTTGCGATATTTTCAAGTGCTCCAGGCTTCTTTTTCACAGTGTATATTTCTCAGGAAATATAATAAACCGAAACTAAGCATGCTAGAGCACTAATATAGGGTGTCTCATTTGGAACTACTGGATGTGTTTTGTGCATTCAACATAAAATGGAGACCATGCAGCTACAAATGGAAAATAATTCGTCCGTATGGCCGCCTCGACCCATCTGGCATGATGTTATTCGTTTAGCAAAATTTCTCCTAACAGGGGCACATAAAAGTGGTTTTGTTTTATTTACCGAATAACATGCTGAATGTTTACTTGGAGGTCATTGATTGTTACTGGCTGGGTGGCGTACACTTTTACCTTGACAGAACCCCAGATAAAAAAGTCCAGGGGTGTTAAACTACTTGACCTTGTAAGCCCATTGATGTTTACATTCCGCGGGACAAGATGATCAGGAAATTCGGTATGTAACAGTGTTCTCATTGGACGTGCTGTATGACACGTTGCACCGTATGATGCGTGGTAGATTCTTGACAGATTCGATTGGTAAGGCCGTTACAGACTATGCGTCTATGCGTGTAAATTAGAGCCTACAGACTATGCGTTTACATATGCGTTTACAGACTGTGTTAATGCGCGACCTTTGGTATTCGTCAACCTACTACCTCCAAGAGCAAATCACTGCGAACACACGAATCATGTTGTTTACGAATCGATTTTCAGCGAACAAGTCGCTACACACTATTCGCGAATTGCCCACGAATCGCGAACACACGCATAGTCTGTAGCGGGCTTTATACACAACGTCGAATTGATGTATTTGGATACTCCCGTACATTTTGTCTCAGTGTTACAATATCTTCATCTGACCGACCACAACGAAGAAGTATTGGTGTTGCCTTATCAATAACATAACCCGTCTCTTCAAATTTCTTATTCTTGTTTAAGTTACGAACTGTTACCTCTGTAGGCATTTAATTTTGTTCTAATTTTGTGCGAATTTTTCTTAATGCAACTGTAAATGATCGCTCATATTCATAAAATAGTTATACACAAACTATTCGTTGTTAAACTATTAATCGCGGCATGCTGACGTCGTATGGTTTGTAGATGACAGTCGGTAAATATTAATACCTTATCTTTGACAGAACACAAATGGTGCATCATTCAAATATAGTTCCAACTAATATACTTCTATTGTTCTATAGTTTCAACTGAGACACCCTATACCATGACAACTCTAAACGTTAAGTGGGTATTGATCATAATAAAAATACCTACAAACTATTTTTACGACTGCATTCAAAATTCTGTCAGTGCTTGTTTGCTATACCCCGGTGTCGAAATAATGTGGAGTGATTCATATATAATATCAGACCACCATAACTATTCAACGGTTTGTCTATTTCTTGTGCAATCACCTATTATGTGCATACAAATTTGATGTGCCGCTCAATAGAAACAGTAGTTCAATGTGAACTACTCCCTCTCCTATTGAATTCCGAATCGCATAATCGGTTGTACCGCCTGGTGCGCTGTTGTAGCAAAGCTAGCAAATCATTTTAGGCGGTTTTAAATACATTTGAATTCGATTGGTCAGCAATTGGCGGCACGGATCAATGTCGATCGATAGAATGACGCATGCGTTATTTAGCCCAGATTTTGGCGCGCCATTGGCATTACATTGTGGTTATGTGCAATTCATTCGGGATTCGAGAAATTGTTTATTTATTATATTCTGCGATAAAAGTGAGTGTTTAGTGTTTTTCTAACATGGAAGCAGCGGATGCAAGTTGTAGTGGTTCTATAACGAAGAATTCCAATCGAAGACAGCGACTTTTAACAAATGAAGAACTTCAAATGATTAAAAACATCTACGAAGGAATTCGGGCGCGAGACCCAGGTATTAGTACAACCGAGGCAGTTGATATATGCTCTTCTTTAACAAAAGTCTGTCGAAGTAGTGTGTACCCGTGCAATGAAGTCTGATGAAGAAGAAACAAGTGCAAAAATGAAGAAAACAGAAACCCGCGGTAGGAAGAAGATTGAAGTTGACGAAGATGTTAAATACATAATTCTTAGGATTATTCATGGATTTTTTTAATGAACTTCCGACGCTGAATAAAATTCACGCTGCCGTCGCTCAAGATTCATATATAATTTATATATAATAAGTTCTTTTGAGAATTATGCATGAAATGAATTTTCATAATTTAAAACGAAATCGAAAGAGTCTTCTTATTGAAAAAAACGAAATTGTGTTATGGCGAAGAAGTTATTTGGAAAAGCTAAGAGATTTGTGGAATTCTGGTAGGAAGATTTATTATTTGGATGAAACTTGAGTAAACGAAGGTCACACCGTGACGAAAGTGTGGCAAGACTGCAATATTTTAAATAACCGACAGGCATTTGTAGAAGGATTATCTCCGGGATTGAAGGCACCATCTGGAAAAGGACGAAGATTAATAATCACGCATATCAGAAGCGACTCAGGTTTTTTGGAAAATGGTTTAAATGTATTTGAATCGCGACGAACAGGGGATGTGGCATAAATATAATGATAGTTTTAAATAGTGAAAGCGGTAGGTCAATATATAGATTCAGAGGGGCCACTTGTGTGTAGCTTGCTACTCCTACGTCCCTTTATATGGCACATGTTGCCAAAATGTCTGTTTTATCAGGATATGCTGACAGGAGATGTTCTGACTGGGTAAGCATGAAATAAGTACATTACATAACTTACGATACTTACATTGTTTACTAACTAAAAAACTGTTACAAATTCACTTAAAACCCTTTTCAACTGTCTTTGTATTATTTTGTTATTTTTTTACATTTTGCCCCCTCCAAATTGATACGCCTATGGAATTTCGTTCACGCACACTTCTTGCCCCTGAGCCATCTATATGTCATCGATGAATCACTCCATATTATTTCGGCACTGGGGTATAGGTATTGAATATATAGGTATAATATTCTACAGGTTGCATTTTATATTTCACTTAGTATAGTATATAAATTGGTCAGCCTAATTGCATGAAACTTTGTTTAGAATTAACGAAGATTAGAGTTTAGTAAATTGATTTGCTGTATAAATATAAGTAGTTCACAAAAGTTTACATTTTTATCACATGTCGCTACTGAATAATTGTGAGCGAATTCTCGAAAAAATCTGTAAAAAAAATATATTCTGTCGATGGAAAATACCTGATGTAAAATTATCTTTAATAATTGTGAAATGTTAGAATGTATGTTGTGTCTATAAGTGTACCTTCAAAGCGGTTTATAATCTTGAAATATTGGTGTACGGACTATTATTATATCAGAAATACAAGATTTATTTTGTACACATATTATTTATATACTGCGTATATAGATCTTGGCTGTGATACAGGACCATTATTTTTTCGACGATAGATTTTTTAAATATAAAGTGCGAACATCGCATAAATACAGTTTAAAATATGCACATTGTGTCTCGTTTAGCGGACTTTATGGGAAAATTAATATTACATAAATCATCTCTTTTAGGCAATCTTAATTTTTTCTTTTGCATAATTATTTTGGAAATATGTGTCTTATTATCGTAGACATGTATGAAAATATTAACGTGAAAAACTAATAACACGTAAGATCAATAACGGAAATTAAATTAACAAATGAACCAGTTCCCTTTCGATTTAAGGGGAGGTTCTCCTCAAACTCGGCCAAAAAATCGATTTTTTTTTTGCCTTTTTTGAAACCTTATTATATGTAGAATATGTTCCTAAAACGATTCGGCCGAAAACATTTTTATAAAAAAGATATTGCATAATAATGGAACCCATCTTTTTACGAAAAATTACGCAAAAATAGAGTTCGCGCAGTGGAGCATATCTTATCCTAATATTTTTGAAATGCACGCCTATATTAACATTCTATGGTAAGTATAGTTACCCCAAGTGCCACTCACTATATCTTAGAGTATATGATATAATATTAGACAGTTTACCTCTCTATACGTTAATGTCGATTGTTGTAGCGTGTAGCGTCAGTCGAACACGCGTTTTTCTCGAAACCATGTTTTTAAACTGGTGGGAACTGTAACTCAAAAACTAATTGACGGATTGTCTTTATTTTTCTATTAATTTAAAGTACTTTAAATTTATTGGAGCTTATACCTAAGAAAACATTGATTCCGCTGTTTTTTTTTATAACACTTTAAAGCGCAAAAAATAAGTGAAAAATCGGTATCAAAAATACGCAGGTCTGCCATTTTGTTAATTTTCGATTTTTTTTTTATTGGTATAAGCTCCAAAAAATATCAGATATTTTATAATTTTTTTTTAATTTTGATTTTAGATGATTTTTACAAATGCTAGAATTCCCACCGATTGGGCATATTTTTTTGAGACGGTCACATTACCGAGTATATAAGTAATTACCGTGTCATTTTTTTAACAAAAAATATTTTTGTACACCTGAGTACTTGATAAATATGTATAGAACATTTTGAGTACTTTATTTACTTCCTTCTATAAAAAAAATTAAAAAACCATGTAATTTTTGGGTCGCTTGAGGAGAACCTCCACTTAAACAAAATGTTGAAAAGGTATTTTAAAATTGATTTTTTTTCGTGTATGTAGTGAATAACTGAGAACATAGGTGCGTATTCCAGAAATGTTTGAAAACACTTGGGACAAATTGCTTCGGAAATATTCATATTTATTCAAACATATGAGCTGTTCTCGAAGTTTTAGGTATTTTATGCAACTCGTACCTAATAATAAGAGTTATTTTAGAGGTTTTCGGTATTTCATTTCATGTCACTACTCTTCTCCTGAAGTAAGTCTTCAATAACGAGAAGATATTTGTCAATGGTCAACAGTCAGACTTATATTAATTTAATTTTTTTACGTAATCTTTAAAACTTTTCTAGTGTAAGTAAATATAGTAATCATATACTATTGAAAATTTTCTGTGGTAAGATTTTTATCACTTTTAATAGTGTGAAAATATTATAAAATTTCAATATTTCTAGTATAAAGCTTAACACTAGTGTAATTGGTAAAATTTTACACTACCATAAAAAATATTTTATAGATATAGATATAAAACTACTCCAAATTATATTACTGAACTTATTACTATCTCTGAACAGCTGAAACCTGAAATTGTTAGACTTTCGTCCTGCATTGAATCGATACAGAGTGAAGGGCAACTGGCCAACGGGAAATGTGGAGGGAATTCGCCAACAAATGCGAAATTCTGCTGTAAATGTCCCCCAGGTAATGGGGGGACAGGTAAGATGCCAATATCTCCCGGAGAGTTTATGAAATCATCTACAGTCTTTGCTGCTTGTAGAAAATACATAAGATTTCGTAAATACACTAAAAGAGTATTCAAAACGCCCTTGAGGATTATATCAGTCCTTTGGATAAGTCTACACTACGTTTAGTAAAATTAAATTTCTTCTTCTTCCTTCTTTTATATAGGCATTTTGCTTGTTTTTCTTCGTCGTCTTGCCTAAGTCTGGCTATTTGGAATATTGTCGCTCGATCGCTTCCGATGCTTCTGCGTCCTGACGGTGACTTGTCTCTAATTACTTTTACCAGCCTTTCCTCTGACATTCCGTTATTGTGTTCATTCCATTCTGTTTTTCTACCTAATACCCATTCATTAATGTTCTCTATCCTACACATTTGCCTGATATCCTCACTTTTTTCTCTATCCAGCAATGTTTTGCCAGCTATCCTGCGTACTATTTTCATTTCTGCTGTTTCTAGTATTCTTTTTGTTTTAACTGTTTCGGGTCTGGTTTCAGTTGTGTATTTCATAATAGGTCTGATCGCTGTTTTGTATATCCTAGATTTTGCTTTGATTCCCATGTACTCGTACTTGTTTCTCCATACTATGTTATTCAAACATACTGCCATTCTTGTAGCCTTTGTCACCTGGCTTCTTACTTCAGCCTCAATATCTCCGTAACCAGATATTTCTATGTCGAGGTAATTAAATTTCATTTCATGTTGAATAATCTTATTATCAATACATAGTTTACATCTAATTGGTATTTTTGAAGTAGTCATGCATTTTGTTTTTGCTGTTGATATTGTCATGTTAAATGCTTTTGCTGTTTTGTAGAATTGAAACAACAGTCTCTGTAGATCATCCTCGTTTTCCTCTATTAATACGGCATCATCGGCATAGCATAAAATTGTTATCTCTATTATCGCATCATCATCGGCATAGCATAACATTTTTATCGCTATTAAAATTAAATTTGAGTATAATAAAAAATATTCTTTGGATTTTTCGATAAATTGTTTTTGACATCTCAGTAGGTGTTGAAGGTGCATATGCGACTATGTAACACATGCGGTTTTATTAATACACTCGCGTTTGAGCTGTGTTTCGCAACGATTAATGTTTTAAATTGTTTTTTAACACAAAACTGTAAATTATTTTCTTTTTACTTGCACTGTATAATCTGTTTTTCGTAGTGCGATTTTCCACTGACTTAATCGCTATTTAATTTATCTTCAGTAACCCCTATGTTTTGTAACTAAATTGTCAAGTGTACCGTTTTGGAGCTATTTGGCGGGGTCCGATAAGATTTCAGAAGAATTTTTTAGTTCTAGAAATGCCGATGGTAATTTTTTCTGAACTATCAGATATATTAACTGAACATTTTCTGCGCTGGTTCTAGGGAACCTAAACGTTCATTTAATTAGGAACTGAAGAGGGGTGACAAGGGTTTCATAGTACACGTTTTATTTACATATGATATTTTAATAATTACCATGAATGATCGAATTCCTCGTTCAATTCTCTCTATTTCTCGGTTTCAAATTGCCATAACGGCTTCACATTTCCACTGTTTAAACTGCGAAACACGGAAAGCAATTAAAACGAAGTTCGTGCATGCCAAGAAAGAATTTCGAATTAAATTACACGCGATTTAGGGTATGCCTTGGAGATCTCCTTCATTAAATTAACAAACACCAAATTTGTGTAAAAAATACCGCCGTGGAAATTGGAAACACCTGAACATCTGACGTACACAATTTAGATAATCGCGCAGCCTACTTTTTTATTCACATGGAGACGTAGACAGCCGGGACGAGAATATAAGAATGGAGAAAATAACAATGAAGCGGTCTTACGAAATCAACAGGTGTGTGATTTGTTGTTATGAATTATGCGATAGTGTCCTGATAACTTCTTTGCAGTCGTGATTCTTGTGTACTCGTACCTAGAAACGGCTTTCACTTTTCGTCTCGACCTTTGGCTCTTACAAATAAATGCTCATGTTATGTTATATTTGGATGTGATTATTCCCATTGCTATGTCGCACTTTTTTTAATTTTCGTTTTAATCTGATACAAATCAAATTCGAATTTTTTATTAACAAAAGAAAAAGAGTAGTCAAAAAAGGCAGTAGCTTATCAGAGATACCCATTTGGATGGCTCATCAATGGCGACGCCATGCCATACAGATGTTATAATGATTTACATAATATGTAATGCTCAGTTAGGATTAAGAAATCCACATTGGCTTGGCTAAACAATTCGTTTCCATGAGGGATGTCCAGTGCGGTGAAAACATGTTCTTATGTAAAGAACACGACCATCTGGCGTTTAAACATGTAACATTCATATAGTTAAAATGATTTCATTTATATAATTAAATGAAGTTATTTAATTCACCCGTCTCAATAACTACTAGACATAAATGTCTTCTCTGGAGAAATATGGATTGCTCCTTATTACACTCTCAACTTTGTCTCCAACACCAATATCTTTCTCGTCGTTTAATGAATGTAGGTAGCACTTTTTACGCGAGATAAAGTATGGGCTTTGATTTGTAAACACTGATTTTAATTGAATGCCCAAATTTCAACATTAGATCGTAATTGTTATTACAAAATATCATCTGCATTACGAGTATATACTATTTGCAATTATTCATCTAAGAATAATAAAGTGTTTTATCATTTGTTTATGGTATCCGCTAGTTTTGCGTAATTACTATAAGTTATAATTAAAATTGCATCCATTTCAACGTCTTTAATTTTTATTTGCGTTTGTCTAGTGACAGTTGATTCTTCAGCATCAAACTATACAACTAAGGACTTCATTCTTTGAAAATTTTGCAAATAATACAAGGTTACTTCTAACCATAGTCCCCATCGTATAATAGCTATAGAGGTTCTGGAATACCAGGATACCATTTACAAAATTTTCAATTGCATTTGGGAGATCGTCCACGACAAATTAGTTTCTCTATTGTTTATTTACTTAGTATTTAATAATACTGTATTTTCAAACAAAACTTGTAAATGGTGGGTCACTGCTTTTCCCCTAGGATTTTCTCCTCACAATATTATTGTAATGAACCCACTTTTTATCTCCGGTTACCAATATTTTTAAAAATGGGTCACTCATATTCCGTTTCAGGAAGAGAACCGCAGATGGAGATGCGATTCAGCCATATATCGTGCCGAGAAACACATCCAGCAGCTTTCAGATGCTTTGAGACGCTAGTATGAGATATGTTAAATGTCTCTGCGATGCCTCGTTTCGTTGAGTGGAGATTGTTTGTGACGAAAGCTAGAATTTGGTCATCATCAACGATTGAACGACGACCACAGCGCATGACGTCTTCCAATCTAATGTTCACTTTGAGGCCGAGCAAACCACTTACTATTTGTTTCATCACTATTTGCCAAATAAAAAACTGTCTTATCTTACCGATAAACGAAACAGTCTACCTGAGCCTAGCCATAAAGACAAGCCACGGTATGTTTTGAGATTTTCTATTTGGCAAATAATGATGAAATAAACTATACGAACGGTGATGTCTCCCAAAGTGTCATTGTCGTAAACACTACAGTCTGTTTGTGAAGAATCACTGTCAAATGGTTCATATCCATTTTCTAATGAATCATATTGTTGCATTGTAAATACGACTATCATCAACTCTTTAACCATAAATCGAGTATATAAAAGGGGTAACAGTCTCACTTGTATCTGGTCTCACAATTAATTCCATTCTAATCAGAATGAGACAAGGACGCAACGCATACTGAAGATAAATATTAGTACGCATGTATGCAGAATAATATGGAACACACGGTGAGCACTTGGTTCAGGGTCCAGTCCAGATCAGATTCCAGTGCAGATTTTTTAAGCTCTTTAAATATGTTTTGCTGTTCAGTTTTTTTTCACTATCCGTTACACAAAAATGATACGCATTAAACGCTTTAAAAGCCCAGGTGGCAACGAACTCAGTATCAAAAATGGTGACTATGTACTAGTAACAGGTTTATGTACTCGATTATGTGAGGTGTTTGTCAATTGTTACAGTGCAAAGTGCATTTGGGCTGTACGAAACAGAACCGCCAGGTGACGACAAAATTCTGCGATAGCAGAAGGACAATTTGGTGATGGAATGACACAGGATCCGAAAGTAAACGTAAGTGTACCGGAATACCATCGAATAATGGGGGAAACAGTCAGATAAATTTTCGCGCATATCCTGGAATAGTCTACTAGTACAACAAACCATGAGCTTTGAACTTTGCAAAAAACTGTAGGGAAGATTTTCATATTGAACCAGTGACTGCGATTCAAACCGTGTCTAGTTTACACATGGTAAAATTTACGGCCAAAGGATCATGTAAAAATAACTGATTTTTGTAATGAATACAGAACGCGATGGAGGGCGACGAATTTGACAACCCTTTGGTGTTAGCGATAGTTCACAATATAGATTTCCCTAAATTTAATGTCTTCTGTGTAGTTTCCCAAAGAGAAATGTACGGACCCTCTTGTTTCAATGAAACAACAGAGACAGGTACAACAACCTTGATACGTTGCAGCTGTGATTGTTTCCGCAGCTGACAGAGGATTCCAACAACTTCATATACTAACAATATGAAGCTCCATTTCATTGGCATAAGGAAGTACGTAGCCACCTGAACGAGGAACTCCTCTGCCGCTGAATTGAGCGATGTGCAATAAAGGACTTGGCATTGCTCAACTGGCCTCCCAGATCTCCAGATCTTACGGTTTGCGATTATTTCTTTAAGGGTAAACTACAAATATGGTTTACGTGTCACCAATGCTAATACCATTTTGTGAAGTCGGAGAATGCATTAGTGCTGCTGTGAACAGCATCAATGGGAACATACTACAGTGTACATGGACCGATGACCATTTTTGATGGATATATGAAAAGTTATATATTTTCCCTTTCTTTTCATGTGTTTATTTAATATCATAATAGTTTGTAAAATATATCTTCGTAAAACCAGATGTATCTTTTGCATCAACCCTGTATTTTATAAACTACTCGAAAGGTTCTCGGCAAGTAATAACTTATTAACTTGTTTCTTATGCTAATTTATTGGTCATCGTATTGGATTAATTGATTAATTTATTGATAATCCAGTGATGATTTATTTGAATGATTATACCGAGTTATAATGGATATTGTATAATATTAAAAAGTATGAAACAGTCCGATCCAAAAACAACTATCTGTGGAAGAACGAATATATTAAGATTTTTTCTAGCCGTTGATTTTTCAAATTTCTGACTTTCTACATTTTTATGTACAGTGTGTCCAATTTTCGTTGTATTTGCAGGGTTTCTCCTATTTCCAGCGGAGATAGAGACTTGCAAGTTTTACATTCCTGCACTACTCTTTTGAGAAATGAAGGATGGCGCAAACAGATTGTCGGTAGCTTTTTTGTTTCCGAGATACAGGGTGAAATTGACAATTTAGCATTTTCCGGCACATCCTGTATCTCGCTTATGCTGCAACTTATCAACAATCTGAAAATGGCTTCTTACAGAACTTTTTGCGTGGAATCCACAGAGGTACGCAGTTTTTTTCTCAGGGCGGCAGTTTTGGAGAAAAATAATTAACGTTGTTTTTTTCAAATGGAACACCCTGTTTATTTTTTCATAATTCGATTCAGCTCCATTTACTCTTTTCAAAAATATGATATAGACTATAGTTATTTTAATTACTTTTGTCATAAACTGCAATTAATGGAGATTTTGACATTTAGGTAAAATAAATACAACCCAGTAACTTAATTTTTCTAAGAATAGTAAGTTTATAAATTGTAACTGAAATTAAGTGTCCATATATATTTAGTGTTATACAAATACTTTAATAATAAAAGAATATAGAAATAAATAAATAGAAAACAACTAATACAAAAACGCAAGAACAAACATTTTAATAACAAAATAATATATAAAAGAAAAACACAACAAACAAGTAACGAATGACTAAATAACTGCTATTCCAATGAATTTTAAATTATAAATACTGTTCAAACACGTTTCCATTTTTTTGGATACACATTTCACATCTTTTTCTTATAGTATTCAAAGCATTAATAATCATGACAGGTCGCTCTTGTAATTGTCTTAATGCCTGTTCGGTTGCAATCCTAAGATCATGTTTAGTCTCACGACGCACACTATATATTTTATTTTTTATATAACCCCATACAAAGAAATCCAATACAGATAGATCAGGTGACCTAGGAGGCCAGTGTGTGGGCCCTCTAGTACCAATCCAGTGGTCCGGGAAATTATGGTTTAAATATTGAGTCACAATTCGAGAATTGTGAGCTGGGGCTCCATCCTGCTGAAAGTATATTTCAGGCAAATGTCCCAAAGGGATCTAACAAATCTGGTAAAATATTTTCTAAAATTTGTAGATATCGGGCAGCAGATAGTCTTTCTTCAAAAATTTCGTATTTTATTCTGTCTTCAAGTATAAAACAAGATATGCTGAATCCAAATCTGCCTTGCTGTTCACGCGCGAATGTAATAAATTCGTTTGTTTGCGACCAATGCCTAGTTTATGTCTGTTAAGAATGCCAGCACTGCTGATATAAGATTCGTCAGACCAAATAATTGTTCTGGCAAAATTTATGTCATTTTGAATATTTTCCAAATACCATCCACAAAAATTCATGCGTCGCTCTGCATCACCAGGGCGTAAACTATGAACAATTTTTGCTTTGTAAGGCGTGAACTTATTTTTGTGCAATATTGTTTGTACCCGCGACTTTCTCACACCTACATTTTCTTCTATTTCTCTACATGAAGTTTTAGGTGCGGCTTCCACAATAGCCAAGACATTGATGGTATCTACTTCCAGATTTTCTTTATTATAAATTTTGGGCCTGGGTTTGCTAAAGGAACCATAATTTAACAAATTTGATTTTATTCTAGAAAAAATCACTTTATTTGGTTGCCTGCGCTCTGGATATCTACAACAATTAAAATGTAACCTATACAGTTGCTATTCAGTTGCTAAGAAATTAAATAATAAATACCTGTTAAAATAAAGGTCAGTTGCATCGTCAGCATTTTCTTGACATTCAAAATAACAACAAAGCCTATCATACTTTTCATAATATTGAAAACTTTCGTTTACTGCCATACCTACTTGTTTAAATCAAGATAAATTTTAGGCTTTATTATAATTAAATGCTTTATTTAGACTGGATAAATAGAATAAATTTGACAGGTAGAATAGTTTTTTGTTTATCTGCCATAGCCTACTGTCAATGAAACCGATCAACGATATTAAGACAGACACTTTTAGTTTTTTTAATTTATTTTTAATGTCAAGAAATGCTTATGACACAGCCGAGCTTTATTTCAATATGTCATGTCTGTTCGTAAATTTTATTGTAAATTATGACTTCCATACCTATCTCCGCTTCATAGGTAATGTCACAATCTCCATTAATTGCAGTTTACGACGAATGTATTTAAAATAACTATAGACTATATCATATTTTTGAAAAGAGTAAATGGAGCTGAATCGAATTATGAAAAAATAAACAGGGTGTTCCATTTAAAAAAACAACGTTAGTTATTTTTCTCCAAAACCTGAGAAAAAAAAACTACGTACTCCAGTGGATTCCACGCAAAAAGTTCTGTAAGAAGCCATTTTCACATTGTTGATAAGTTGCAGCATAAGCGAGATACAGGATGTGCCGGATTATGCTAAATTGTCAATTTCACCCTGTATCTCGGAAACAAAAAAAGCTACCGACAATCTGTTTGCGCCATCCTTCATTTCTCAAAAAAGTAGTACAGGAAACTTGCAAGTCTCTATCTCCGCTGGAAATAGGAGAAACCCTGCAAATAAAACGAAAATTAGACACACTGTACATTATTATGCATTTGAAATTTTCAAATAGGGGGTCCTTGCTTTAAACGTCTCCTGTCCGGTCCCCACTTTAAATGTAATACGCCCTAATGGTTTACTTTCGTAGACATTAGGGTAATTTACACCCATTTAATAATATGTTTATTTACCTAGTCCCCAGGGGGAGACTGGGGCAGGGGTTACTTAGTACCGGGCATAATTAACAGCGGAAGCCGGTCCCTTCTTCCTGTTTACGCATTTCCATACTGCATGCGGAACTAAAATAATGATGTAGTCAACCTTTCTAGTGCGCGGCGAGTTACGAACGATTTTATTGTTTCCTGGAAAAATTCATTTCAGATGAAAATATCGTGAAACTGACGGATATAGACATTACGAGAGTTTTACGAAGAATTACAGAATCATTTGGAGCATACAAATTGAATTTGTAATATAGTTAAATAAAACGTATCTAAATAATATCTGCGCTTTAGGAATGTACAGGTCGTCAAGAACGGAAACAACCCTCAAAACTGTGATATCGGACCCTCACGAGGTGCGCAGTAAATAGACTGGTCGTTACTCACAATCAGTCAAATTGAGACCTTTCTAGAACTAATATCGGGTATGTATGAATGTACAGCTCGTCAAGAATAGGAACAAGTTTCAAAACTACGATATCGGGCCGCCCACGAGGTGCGCAGTAAATAGCCTGATCTTTAGTCAGTCGAATTGAGATCTTGAATTGAATGTGAATATACTCAGAGTTCTATCTGCCCGCGCATAAAGTGCATCCTTTTTCCTCCGAATGCTGCCTCACTCTTTCTTCTACGCATACCTAGAGAATCTCACACTTTTTCTTATTCTTGACGAGCAGTATACAAAGTTAGATCTAGCCGTGCATATGTTGCATCCTTTTCCCTTTGAATGCTGCCTCACTCACTCTTTTTTGTACGCAGACAAAGAATCTCACACTTTTTCCTATTCTTGACAAGCAGTATTTCTGTTATTCTGGTCAAATATAATTTTCATCCGTGGCATTCATCACGCACAATAAACCATCATGTATTGACACATAATGCCCACATAAAGAGTAAGTGAATCTCCATAGAAATAAATCTAGTGGTATCAGATCTGGTGATATGATCTGCTGTTCCATTGGCCACTCCTTCACATTGAATCATAATGTGAAATAGCCCGATCCTACTGATAATCTCCCTGAATGAATGAATCTCCCGTCTATATATTAGCTTTTGTGACCCTGACGTGTAATATTCCCCATAAAGATAAGAGTTTTGTTGATAGTCCCCGCCAAAGAAAATGTGTTCTCATCTCAAAACAGATTTTATAAACCAAATTATTTGATGTGCCGGAAATTCTTCTATATTTCCTATTTATTTCAACAGTTATTCCACATGTTTCGTTTTAAATGTAACACCCTGTATAATATACAATTCCAATAAATACAGGTATCATATTTAGAGGATTATAAAATCTATTGTGTGGCTTTTAAAATTATGATAAAACCAATTTTTGACAGATTTAGGACACTGCGTTTAAATTGAAATTACATCCTTAAGCTAACAAAGACCGTCTCATTTACAACTACTGTATATTCAGCAAGTTAACTATTTCATCCAAAACGTACCTTAGCATTAACATAATGAAAAAAACAGGACAGCAGTTTTCCATGTTTCAATCACGAGATTAAAATTCAATTTTAATCATCTCCTAATGCTGTTAGCTCGATTAGCGAAACGCGCCGTGATGATGATGGCCACGAAAGTGACGTAAAGACAGATTATCACACGGTGAAAAATATCAAAATTCAGAATAATCAAAAGTTGATTGTCCGTTTGGTTCTTGGGTGCATTAACGATTATTTGTAGTTTTTATATAAGGTGTCTCAGTTGGAACTATAGGATTTGAAGTGCGCGCCATTTATGTTCTGTCAGAGATAAGGTATCAATATTTAACTACCGTTTTTTATGAAAGTGAGCGTTCATTTTCAGTTGCATTAAGAAAAATTCGCACAAAATTAGGATAAAATGAAACACCTACAGAGTTAACAATTCGCAACTTAACTATGGTATGCCAGAGTTGTGGTTGCACGTGCTGTATGACGCATTGTACCGTCTTGCTGAAGCCACATGTTATTCAAATCCAAATTTAGTGGAAGGAGAAATTGTTAACATGTCACGATAGCGTTCCCCATTTAGGGTAAAGTAGCCTAATATGAGTCCTCTCCTAATATGATATGAGCTTATTTCCGATAAAAACCTCTTAAATATAGCAGAGAGCAGTTTTCTGCGATGTCAATTGTGTAATTCTTCTACTGTGTACACGATAGCGCTGCAGTTGTTTAACGAACGGATAAAACCAAAAGTTTGAGAATTTTGTAGTGAAAAGTTTTTCACGTAGTGTTGTTAAACTACAAATATTTCGAATATGGTAAGTTGATAATTACTTTCATTGACATGGGTACATAGTATAAATACAGCAGATCATGACCTACTATGTTTATTTCAAAATTAATTGACCACTAACCTCGAAATATTTTTTGTGCTTGTCAATTCAGTGCGGCCTATTATGAGACCCCTAAGAGGTCGCAATATGAGACAGGTCTCATATTAGGCATCCTAATTCTGTGCATATTGTAAAAAAATTTTCTGGTTTAGGCGGATTCACCTAACAATAAGAGGCTAAAACAGTGGAATAAACAGCAGATGGTTTTAGAAGTTAAGTCGGTTAGATAACATACTATGGGGTATAAGAGAGCGGCAAGACAGTTTGATGTTCCAAAAGGAACTTTCGAACGTTATGTGAAAAACATCCACTTTTCGCCTGAACAGTTGGTTACAGAGTCTCTTGGCAGAAAACCTGCATTAGGCAAAGAAATAGAAGGCGAGCTGGTTCAGTACTGTCTTGCTATGGATAAAAGATATTTTGGTTTGCGAAGGTCGGATGTAAAACGAATGGCGTTTGAGTTAGCCATTTCTAATTCGGAATCGCGGTTGTCCAATTATTTATGTGCTGATATTGGGCATTCTCAGTCAGGAAATTCGAACGATTCCAATGAAGTGTTCCGAATGAAGTCCGTCAAGGGATTTCAAAGGATCAGGTCAACGGCAGTAAAGAGTCTTGCTCATGAAACCCAGAAACTGCAGCTCCAAAAGGTTCCATTTCGACTGAACAGTTTTATTCAAAGGTTTCTATGGCTCGTCAAGAGATTTCAAAGGACCAGGTCAACAGCAGCAAAGATTCTTGCTCACAGAACACAGTAAGAGAAGCCCCAAGATGTTCCATATCGGCTAAACAGTTTTATTCAAGGGCTTCTATGGCTCGTCAAGAGATTTAAAAGGACCAGGTTAACAGCAGCAAAGATTCTTGCTCACAGAACATAGAAAGAGAAGTCCTAAGAAGTTCCATATCAACTAAACAGTTTTATTCAAGGGCTTCTATGGCTCGTCAAGAGATTTTAAAGGATCAGGTCAACAGCAGCAAAGATTCTTGCTCACAGAACATAGAAAGAGAAGTCCTAAGAGGTTCCATATCGACTAAATGGTTTCATTCAAAGGCTCCTACTGAACTGAGCCTTGTAAGTCCTCAGCAAATCAAACTATTGCCAAAGATATCTATTAAAAAGGTTGGTAAACGTTCTGGTAACTCAGCTGCACTCATCTCTTCGCCTTATAAAACTGAGTTAGAGGAAAGTTTGGATAAGAAAAAGACCAAGTTGGTTAAAGAACAGAACAGAGCAAGAGTTACTAAGAATGTTCCTGTTACGTGTGAGCCCAAGAGAAAAAACAGTTCTAAAAAGGCCAATAAGAGGAAACGTGTGGAGTTGGAAAGTGACAGCTCATGTGACAGCGAAGATATGATTCTCGATGACAGTGATGGCGAAGAAAATTATGACGCAGAATGCTTGTTTTGCACCAATCCCTATTCTTCAGATACATAGGGCGAGCAATGGGTTAAGTGCACAAAGTGTTATCGATGGGCCCACGAAGACTGCGGTGCTGAAGATGCGAATTTCGTCTGTCCAATGTGTTTAAAGAAACAACATTAGAAAATACAACAGGGTCTCATTTTAGGAACCCATTTTTTTTATTGAATATTTACATTATTTGCTTTTATTGTATTATAAAAACAAATGTTATATTTTTTTACAATAAGATCCAACAGATACCAGAAGTATACTTATCCGACTTTAAGAAATTGATTTGAAATTTAATAAATATGTTTCTAATTCAAAATTATGATAGTTTTTATAAATAGGTCTCATATTAGGCTACTTTACCCTACTGTGATAGCATTACCAGACGTGCATCTTTGCATTTATTTTTCGTGAATGCAGCATGTGGGTTCTCAGCACCCCAAATTCAACAATTTTGTTCGCTAACGTATCCGGCAAGATACGTTAGCGAAAATGTGCTTCATCGCTGAACAAAATTTTGTTTCAGAAATTAGCGTCACCTTTCTTCTCTAACGCCTAATTAACAAATGTACAAATGTACTGCAACTTTTAATTTTTGTGTCAACTGAATTTTGAATGCAGACAGATGCATATCTTTCTTTAAAATCTGATGCATGGTAGTTCCTGATATATTAAATTGTTATACACGACGTCGAATTGACATGTTTCGATACTCCTGTACACGTTCTCTCACTGCAGCAATATTTTCATCTGACTGACCACAATGAGGACGTACCTGTGTTGCGTTATCAATAACAGAACCGATCCCTTAAAATCTCTTGATTAAGTTACGAACTGTTAACTCTGTAGGTACTTCAATTTATCCTAATTTTATGCGAATTTTTTTTAATGCAACTTTCTTATTGATCGCTCACTTTCATAAAACAGTTGTACGTAAACTATTCATTACTGAAGTCTTAATCGCGGCATGTTGACGTCGTATGGTCAATGGATGCCAGTCGTTAATAATTAACACTTTATCTTTGACAGGCGCGCAATTCAAATCCAATAGTTCCAATTGAGACACACTATATTTGTTATTTCTTCGAAACAACTTTTATTGGCACAATTGCAGATATATATTTTAAACATCTTGATAGACTTGTTGTTCTGGAGTACATGATTGTATTGAACTCGATTTAATAGATTTAAGAGGACGTAATTATTTTAATTGATTATAAAGAAAAACATTAATTATATAATAATGAAATCAAAATACGTTTTAACCACTATTGTATTTAAATCGACTTTCTCCTGTATGAATCCCTTATCATTTACATCTACGCAAATAGATAACGGATTCTATTCATCTACGTCACTGTATGTTTTTAATACACTCTAAACATTTCTCCACACATCGTCGGTCGTTCCTTATTTATTCAAATGTATAAGCACTGATCTTAAAAGATACTGAATGTTAATTTATCTTTACTGTGTCAGAATACTGCCACAGGTTCGCGATAAATAAAATTAATCCTACAGATTAATTTTATAGATAAAATACGTAATAACTAATTACCCGCAATAAGGAAATACAAATTGCCGCCCATAGATATGTAATGAATAGAGAAGGCATATAATTTAAAATATATGTATTGAGATAATATATCACAGCTGTTAGCTAGCCGTAGTAAATAATATACGGGGTGATATATACTTCGATACCTGAGTCGCCTAGTTCCAAAACCCAAATCCCGCTTAATTATGCTTTAAAACACCGTAGATTTCTAACGTTGGATTAAAAATCCACTAAATCCATATGTGAGTGATATTCAGACATCCCCAAATCCATTCAATAACAAAACCCACTAAATCCATATGAAATTAGCATGTATACCGTATACTTAATAGCTCTACTGATACAATTTTACAGTCGTGTCTGGTTCCTCTAAAATTGAAAAAAATAATGTCATGGTGCATACTTGGTTGGAATCAGAAAGTACAAAAGGTTCCAACGAAATTGCTTTGGCTGTTTACAGTAAAAAATTTTAAAATTTCTGACGAGATTTGTTAGGTAAAAATTGTATCTGATGGGTGTACCGGACAAGACAAGAACAGCACAATTATTGCAATGTGTGCCAAATGGCTGGCAGATGACGCACCCAAACGTATCCAGAAAGTCAATTTAATTTTTCCGGTGACCGGCCATTGAATCCCTCCGCCAGATAGAATTTTCGGGCAGATTGAAAAAATTATAAAAAGAGAAGGATACAATCGTTAATCTCAACGACTAAAATATTTGAAAAGTTTGGGACTGACAAAAAGTTGAGAGTTCCTTGGAAAGTTTTAGACTGGCGAAAGGCATCCCTGATGTAATCAAGCTCACATCTTCCCTCAATTTTAAAGTCAATTCCTGCAAGAGAATAATTCTATGTATGTAGAAGTAAAAAGGAACAATATTGATTCGCGGAGAACCAATTATTTAACCGACATAAACAATGTATTAGGAATTTTCAAGAGAGGTAAACAAATTTCTAATATAAATCCAGAAGAAATTGAATTAAATAGAGTTGAACTGAACATTAAAAAAGTAAAAAATTAATTACTTTGCAAGCATTTTGGAATTGACTGGCAAAAACAGCTGAAAAAAAAATCTTATATTACAAAAACATTGGTACGAGATTCGGAAAAGCAGTAGAACATGAGAACAGTGGCAATGAAGAGGGGGGAGAAGAAGAGGAACTGTGCGGGAGAAGTGACTTTCAGGAAGATGACGTTGTATAATGTGTTTTTCTTAAAAAATATAATAGATAAGAAATAAGACACTACTTCATTTAGTTATTGTGTATTTTTTATACCTACCAAACACAATTTTATTTTTGATTTTTTCCATTTTCCATTTTATTTTTAATTTTTTAGCTAACGTCGCAAAATGAGACTTAAACTACAGTAAATCAACGTAAATTTCAATCCAAAGTCCCCTAAATCCAGATAAGTTTCCAAAAACAGCTAAATCCGACAAATTTTTAGTTTTTCAAAAAACTATTAAAATGGGATTTCTCCGCAAAAGTCCTCATATGTTATGTCACTGCCTAGCAATTTCTATAGTCAAAATTCTAGTATCCTTATTCTGTGAATAGTAGCAAACTTTTGCGATTCCTGAAAAACATGTTCAGGTGGATTTAGTGGGTTTTGGAACTAGGCGACTCACCGACCTGCATGTACTTTACGGTGTATGTCTAACCATTTGGAATATTTTTAAAGGGCTGATGAATGAAAAAAGGAAAGTACTAAGTTTCCTAAACTTATAGTTCACAAACTTACATTACGATATAGTATATAAACTCAAAACAATATCTTTTTGAATATATCTACTTTTTAACGCTATTACTTACTTAGATCTTATCTGCTAGTTGTGATATAGCGGAAATCCTGCCAATTTACTTCGACGTTATTTGAACTCATTCATTCGAGAGACTATTTACTTGAAAGATATAAGATCCTTGAACCTATATTATCATATATTGCCGAGTTTGCAATTAGAGTCCTTCAAATTCTCATAGAAATCATCATCAGTTGTTACCAGATCAGGACATCATCCAAGTTAATCATTCATCCAGAAGCGGTGTTCGGATAGTGTCGAAACCTTCTTTGTTACAGGTCTTTTTGTCACTATTTTTGTATCATTAAAAATATTTTTGCCACGATATATTTGTGTTCATTTCTTTTGGGTGTATTTTAAGGTTTACTAGTGAGATTAAATATCGACCTCATCCCTCTTAGTGTCCATGTATGATCACATGCAAAAATGCTGAAGTATTAATGAAATTAATGAATTGCGAAGTGTATATATAGAATTGTATAATAAAATTAATGTCGAATTAGGGAGATCGTATATACTGGTACACCGCGTGCTAGTTATTTCCGTCGCATCGAGAATTTGAGGGACCTGTATTCTCTCTCATAGGGAACCACGATTTTTCTTAAATACGTGTGCCCCCGATGTAGTAAGATAGTTAAAAAATAATTCAAGAAGAGACAAGACCAAAAGAATTGAATACTAGCAAACTAACAGTTACTGTCCGCTGTCTCATCCGCATCGGTCCCATTATTTATCGGAGTGTAACGAAACTAACTTCAATGTCCCCATCATGCACGTTGCCGAAAGAAGGGGTTGCGAACCTGAGGGAGAGTTCTCCGACGCCATAGAGTGGGAAATTTCACCAATTTAGATGGACAAAAGTCAAGTTAAAAGTTATGTATTTTGGAGTATTCTGTGTTCAGGTTATTAGTTGGTAAGTCGCAGTATACTAATATTTTAAGCCGTAGACTGTTTATAAACATACAGTCCAATGCGAACGCGATCCTTGTTTACACAAGTGTCTGTACCCTGGACTGGCAATAGTTTATCTCGTTGACCGAATATTTAGTTAATGCTACCGTATCCGTTGATTGTATTCATTAAGAATGGACTTATCTGAAACAGGTAAGATCATATACTTTTTATTCTTAATTCATTATTTAAAATCCATTGCAATCTACATTTAAAATAATGTTATCAATATGTGATTTTCTGCTCACATTCAACAAAGAAAAACTTTATCAACCCTAAGAGATTCCAACGATCTTTTTGCAGTTTTTTTTTCCAAACCTTAGTTTCTAAATGTTTCACAAATTGTTTGCGATTTTTTTGCGTTTTGGATGGTATACGGCTTTTTTCAGATTTCGTAGTCCAAATCGAACTGAGGCAGTTTTTTGAAAAGTGGGCGGAATATCCCAAGAGACATCGGAATGAATGCTTGGTGAGGTATATTCTTGCTGTCGCTAACATTCCCAGCACAGAACAAGTCAATTTAGGACCTTGAAGGACAGTATCACTCATGTATCCGAGAAAATGATTGACACGATAGGAGAGGTGTCACCGAAAATTGCTGAATTGAAATTGAAATTTGAAAATTTTTTGACCATATATTCACGTTGGCTTGATATGGATGACTTTACGTTTACTATATCAAACCGAAACATCCAACCCACGACACGACGTACAGAACGCTCTGGAAAAACTTTCTTAGAGTCAAGTGAAAAATCTAAAAAAAGAAAAATTAATGATTTACTGACAGTTGACTGCGAAAAATTAACTTATGTTGCACATCTTTCTCTTTACACTGCTGGTAGGCATGGTGCTTCACAAAAGTAAAAGAAGCGTCTACCTCTCAACAGCCATATTCAATTTTAAAAAAATCAATGTGTACAAACGAATGATGTTTGTCCGCTGATGAAGCTTTGGCCTTGTTTGTTGACTACAAATTAACTAAAGCTTCATATATTTTGTTGAGAGAAGCAGCGAAAAAAGTTGGACACAATCTATACCCTCCATACCACAGACTCAAACAGGCCAAAAAAGCATCTGATGAATCATATAATGGTACAAGTAAAGATGAAACAAGTGATAGTGACTGACCGTTATTTTTAAAATTTTTCTGTTAAGATGTTTTAGTTACTTTTACTCCCCAAGGAAATTTAAATTTTATTAGTGATATTGTTTATTATTAATACTTGTATATATGTAATTAGTAGTGTGTAGTATTGTAGTTAAATATAAATTTTCTGAAATTTAAATGATTTACACACAAATTTACAAATGATTTACACTACATTTATTTTTTCGTAATAAAGTAATTTATGACTGATTATATATTTATTTGAGAAATATGTATTATGTACATTGAAAGAAGAGACCGAGAATGATTTTACTAGAGAAACCTGGATTAGTATTATTAAAATTTGGTATAAATTAAACTAAAATACCAATTTGTTGCATAAATAATCCAAAAAGACCATATTTTTAAGTTTTTTTCTCAATAACTTACTAAATATTCTCACTCAGTGACTAGAAAAACATTGAAAAACGCGTTAATACAATTTTGTCCACCTAAATCGCTCATTTAGCCCACTGTGCGCCATGATTATCTGATCCTTGCTAGGTGAGGTTTATTTAATCATTCGTAGCTCAGTTAATTCGATTATCGTAAATACGCATTATCGGTAAAAGGGGGACTTATTTAATAAATGGCTCTACATCTGCGCCGCTATTTCACTCAATTATGATTGAATACTTTTTAGGTAACTTGTATCATAATACTAATTCGCTGCTCTAGTTTCAGTGCAGGCTAGTAACTACTTACCCTTGTTTTTCATTCATTCATAATTATTTCTGTTACAGAGAACTTAATTCCCTGTATCTACCCATTTTACGCAAACGTAAATTACTGTGCACTGTGATGTTCTTGATAGGATAAAATTCTATGATCATAATTTATTGCATCTTGCAGTACAGGGTGTGAGCGTCTTTATACAGGGGCATTGATATATCAATGATATAAAGTTATATTAGCAGTTACTATAGGTGAACTTTGCTCAGTGATTTAATACCATCGGTGACGTTTACTTGTTGTTTAAAATGGTAATAAGGTTTAGGGCTTACAGTCTTAGGGTACGTACATTATCTACCATAGAAGGGCAAAACGTCATCGGGCTAGTTGTCTCTACCTGGGCATCTCATAACGAGTGGGTATGTGACACAAAACCATTACTAGAGACAGTTGTCTCTAGTAATGGTAGTAAAATAAGGCAACAAACTGTTTGCTAACTGAGTTGGTGATTGAGCTTCAGTTTTTAATGTCTCTCCAGTGGAGAAACTCACAGAAACAAAAGCAGAAGTGTCTCTGTGCATATTACAGAGTTCTGTGTATGCAAATTTATCATATGAAACGTTGAAGAGCGGAGCTTCTGTCTCTATTCGGAGCGGATATTCTGGAAGAATATTGTTATGTTAAAAATTGTTTATCAACAGAAATGCAACTATAACGTACAAATAAATTATACATAATAATAATAAGCAAAAAGAAAATAAAAGAATTATATTTGAAATATCTTTCCATTTAAGCAAATATTTAAAAAGCTGGAGGCAATACTTCGTGCAAATACCAACTCCGGAATGAACGAATATGAATATAAATTTGAACGAACTCTGCTTTTATTCTTATAATAAAAAAGCCATCCAAGATTAATTTAAAATACACATTGCGACTGTTATACATTTACAAGATAATAATTAAAAAAGCATACAAAATGTTGTGATGTATTAAAAAAATATACGGCAAAACGGTAAAAACTGTTTGCTTTATAATTCCAAGAAAAATACATGAAATTAATTTTCAAAGCAGAATACATGCACAGAACGTCATAATATATATGTGGTAAATAATTTTATGTAACTACACTACCTATACTCGTATTTTGCTAATAGCTAGTCGATTTGAAAAATAAATCATGATTTGGGACACGTGACTGCGAACTGATACGTTATGTGGAAAACTTTAGGACACGTTTGATATTTTCGAAAACCACAAATATCTACTTCAATTATTGAAGAAAATGTATAGTCTTCCTCATAGATTGATAGTTACAAATTATATATTCGTCAGATAAAATTAAAATATTTTAAGAAAATACTTAAATGCGTTAATTATTTTTAATATATTTTTTTGTAAAACAAATTTCTGAAGATTACATAGAAATGTAATGTATTCGGAATTTTTGTAATGAAGTTTTATTTATTATTTTACTTAATAAGATACCTTTCCTTAATACAATACACCTTTCATCGTCATGTGCAGTTAGTAAACAAGTAATGAGGTATTAGAAAAGTTCCATTCAAAAATAGCATTTCTATAGGCGATATAGGCAAAAGATATTCCGTCCTTTTCTATGATGTTATAGTATCAGCATAAAATGTAACATGAAGAAAGAATATAGTGAGAACTTTCAATTCGTTTCTCTGTAATGTAGGCAATAATATACATATTCTATAATTTTAGATTTAATTGTATCTACCCTTGGTATCAAAGTGTCTATTCCCTAAAAACATAATTAACTCTGACATTATTAATTCAGTACTGTCATGTTTAAGATTTGTGTATGATATATAAGTCGAGTATTTATTTGTAAAAATACATATTAATATAATATATTCATAGCTAGCAATCGAGTTACTATAATAGATAAATTTCAACAATATCTAGAATAGATAGAATTGTGGCATATGTATTGCCCTCTGTGAATGTTCAAAATAGTAATGTGCTAATGTTAGTAACGGGTGCAGCAGAGAAGCATTGAACATACGTGTCTCAGTATGACTCATTTTATGTGTTTTAAATACACTTCAATAGCTTGATAGAAGAATACCATGAGCTATATCTAGTAGTACATTCTTTGATTGTGGATATTGAAAACATAGGTATTTGTTAAATCAAATTAACGACTACGGGTATCTAAATATTTTCCTAAAATACAGTACTTACTCGATCATAATGTATGTTTACTGTTACTGGAGTGGGTTGGAACCTGTGGTGTGAAGATAACACTGACTTAGTTTTAATTATCTCCAACCATCATCTGAAACTACTTTTAATTATCTTCAGATGATGCCAACTTTGTTGGCGAAACACGCGTTGAGTGTGCAGTATAGTGTTATGGTGTTTTGTGGAAAACTAAGTTAGTGTTATGTTTATTGTAATATTTTCCTTGAAATTTTCATTTTCATTGAGTCATTGTTTTCTGATAGCCATTGGGATTTTTTCCAGGACCAAAGAAATATTCAGTAATAGAGGAAACAATAACAATCTTTTTAGTTATGTTTCTTATTCTTCTTCATAACACAACAAATTATCTAAACGGTAACAGATGAATACACAGTACACAGCAGTACAATACAAAAATAACGATTTTATATTTTCTTTTCATACGAAGTGTTTTATTCTGATTTTCAAAAATGATCAGGGATAATGACGAGAGTAATAAAAAAGTAGAATTTTGAAACAAATTAATAATATTCTTGATAGTGAGATGGAAGTAAATTTTTCTCCAAACTGTCTCTAACTCTGTTAAATTGTCCTGCGTACTTTTTGTTGGAACATATGGCTCAACAATATCAAATATTAAATATTCCAATATATACATTCACGTCATTATTATTACGAAGAAGTAATTATCGTTTTCGTTGTCTTTCAGTTAAATCTCTCAAAACCAAGAGCTTACAGTTAAAACTATATTGTCGCAAGATTATCACTAATTTACGCAGGGGCGGCTGGTGTATAGGTGCTGCAGAGCTGCAGAACTGCCAAAAAAATTAGATATTTGTATATTTTCGCGACATAATAATTACTAAAATTTATTAATAAAATAATTTGGTTAGTTGGTGCAGCTAACCAAATTATTGCGTTAAAGTCACATTCTGCCCGCCGTCCTCTATTGAGTAGTAGACCAGATGAATTATCTGGGTCTCTACACGAGCGCGTCGCGGTACATTGAACTGGGCCACACGAGGTAGTTCTCAGCACGGCTCGGCACACCCGTCCTCCCCCTCAACTCCCGCGACAATCCACACTTGGCGCTCGTAAATGCGCGAATTTACACGGTCAGTGAGCTGTATTTTTTCGAGCTAAGGCAACATCAGTGAATGTTTACTCCTTCCTACTCGGGCGGGCGTAAATCGTACCTATTTCGTATTTCGTGTTAATTTAAGATTTTAAATACTGTTTTGTGAATTTGTGTAGTGATTTATTGTGACGCTGAAACTCTTTCGGAAAATATTTTAAGTGTTATAGACCCTCTAGTAGAAAATTCACCTTACAAGCCTTTTCTCTTAACCAAAGAATATGACGGTAAACATGAATGTTCTTCAAAAAGGTATTAAATTCCAAAAATTTTTCTTGTGAAAGTCTATATTTTTGTATAAACGGATTTTACAAAAAAAAAATTAAGAAAAAAGTATCAGGAATACGCGTGACCTTGAAAATTTTCAAAATTTTCGCCTGCGGCGCAATTTTTTTGCGACCCCTATGACGCCAGTAGTTTGGATACGTTTGAAATTTGCACGCGGGTGGCCAATACCCTAGGATCGGCCCTGTACAGAACACCCGTTTCATTTCATCACGAGCCGCCACTGAGTTTACGGCTTTTCAAAATATTAAATAAACACAATGTTAAATGACCCTAACGTCACATTCTCTTAATAAATTGTTTTCTAACAGCTTATGAACAGATCTAAATAATAAATTACATCCTACACCAACATTCATCTTGAAATAGATTAAATAGTGAAAATAAATTAAATTATATTTGAGCAGATATGAAGCCGACAGTTCAAGTAAATGTACGTTCTACTAAAGCGAACAAATATTTACAAAATTCCTCTAGTAAAGTCCTCACCACAGTTCTTATTTAATTAACATTTCGATCAAATAGTATATCTACACACTGTGGATAATAAAATACACTAAAATTAAGGCATCCTTCCCCGATTAAGAGAACGTCACTTATATAGGTATAACTTTTGATAATTTATTAATGATATTTCAAATTAGCATTAAAAATTAAACATATTTGATATCATTATTAGATTTTGAAATTAAAACATTCAGTCCACAACTAATGAGAATAAGGTTATTATTTGGTGGCGCGAAGGTTCACTCTCGTGTATCGTGAAAATAAAGATTTTAATAAATAAACACAAAAATATATTCTATGTCTGAGTGGGTTTAAAAGCCTGAAAGTGGTTTTTCTTTTTTCATGGAAATCATCTGTGCATTTGTATAGCTCCAAACGACCCGCACAGGACACTTGCTACACATAAAAGAGAATAAGAACAACTAAGTGGAAAAAAACTTGAATTATTCTATTTTATGAGAAATTCATTATAGTGTATAGTTCTAGGATAATAAAGTCACTAAATAATGAGGGTTGATTTAAATACATGATTCATATTTACAAAAGGAAAAGTGCATCCTTTATCAACTGAAATTGTATCTCAGTTTCTCTCATACGCCTACAAAGCTCTGAAATAGCGTATGTTAAACACTATGTGCATTATTATTTGGTTGGCAGATGTGACTGGATAAATAAATTTAAAAGACGGAATAGTATCCGTTTCCCAAAAATATACGACGAAAAGCTTCCTACAAACAAAACGGATCAACGTGTCATCGCCAATTTGTTGAAGATGATCTAAATTTTCTAGATACCGTTTTATTTTATTTGTTTGATGAAGTATCTTTGAGTCTTTTTAGTTTTTCATTATTTCCCCTATAATATAAAATATAGGAATATGGAATATTTAGGTCGCGACCGTTGTTGAAAGAGGAGGTCTGCTACTACTGCTCGCAAATAGTAAGGGATGTAGGTTGTAGCACAATTAGCGAAATGCGTAGGTTAGCACAAGATAAGAGAAGCTGGAGGTTAGCATCAGTCCTAAGACTGGTTGGACGCTAACCTCCAGCTTCTCATATCTTGTGATAACCTACGTATTTCGCTAATTGTGCTACAACCTACATCCCTTACTATTTGCGAGCAGTAGTCTAATCTAGGCCTACCTCTGCCTTTCTTCACTCCTATTTCTTCCTCCAAAATATCGCGGACTATTCCCCCATGTCTCAGCAAGTGGCCTACCATTCTATCTCTTCTCTACTTTATGCTTTTCCTTATACTTCTTTTCTCGCCGACTTTCTCTAATACTTCTTTGTTTCTAACCCTATCAGTCCACGGTATTTTCATCATTCTTCGGTAACACCACATCTCAAAAGCTTCTAATTTCTTCCTACTTGCTTCCCCTACCGTCCAGGTTTCGCAACCGTATAGTGCCGTGCTCCATACATACGTTTTCAAAAATCTCTTCCTTGTTTTTAAGTTTATTACCTCCGAGAATAAAAGTGCTTTCTTTTTGTTAAAAGCTACTCGACCCTGCGCTATTCTTTGTTTTATATATTTATCGCTTCTTCCATCCCAATTTATTTTACTTCCTAAATAAGTGAAGTCTTTAACTTCCTCCAATATTTCATTATTAATTTGTACTTTCGTTTTTGCTTTGCTCTCGCGCCCTCTGCACACTAACACTTTAGTTTTGTTTTTATTCACCCTCATTCCGTATTCCTCTGTCAACACTGTCTCCATTTCGTTCAACGCTGATTCCAATTCCTCTTTACTAGATGCTGATACTGCTATATCATCCGCGAATCTCAGCATTTTCAGTTTCTGTCCTTGTACTTTTATTTCGAAATCCACTCTATCTTTTACGACATTAATCGCCTCTTCGATGTACAGATTAAAAATTAGTGGTGATAGCGTACATCCTTGTCTTACTCCTTTTCTAATACCTACTTTCCTTCTTTCCCCTTCTACTTCTATAACAGCAGTTTGCTTTTTGTATAGATTGTGTACCACTCTCCTATCTCGAGGAACAGAAAAATCACTCATGAGAGATGGTCATCATGTGACCATTTCCGAGATAATTTCATCGAATATGCGCCTTTACTGTCTACTGCTATCAAAGCGTATTTTACCCACTCATCCAAAGAGTACTAGACACGACTAACTCCGAAAGAGATTTAAACCTGTGTCCATAGCTGTGTCTCGATACTCAAATCTTCCTAAAGCTTCAGACTACGGTAGTCCGATGAAGAGTCTAGCGTAACAATTAATAGTATAAAAATTATTTATAGGATAAAAGTGTGAAATTTTAAAAATATATACTTTTTGGAAAGTTTATAATTAAAGTATTGCAAACATAAAACAAGTGTTTTTCTAAAAAAAATAAGTAGGCATGTGCTTTTTATTGCTAGTCGCCACTGAAATATTATTACTTGCTGGTGTTAATGATTAAAAAACTTCTTCAAACAAAACGTATGCAATAAGCGCATTTAATAAATGGTTTTCTAATAAAAATTTTCATCTAAAGTACGTACTGGATAAACACTTTATTTCGAAGAACTATAATCTAGGGTTATAATCTAGAAAAAATATAAGAACATTCTATTATAGGTATGTAGAAAATATATAGAATTAAAATTGTAGAATTATAAGCCAGAAGAAAACTATTTTTATAATATCACCAATTTAGTGTATAAATAAATTATATTTGGACGCTTCAAGGAACCTTAGGAACTGTTTTAAACAGCTGTTAGCAGATATAACAGTAGAGAGCATCTTCGCTAAATCGTAGGTTTATTTATTCCAGGAAAATTAAATGAGGACATTTATTTATTATAAAATTATATAAATATCAGGTCCTATGAATTATGTGAATTAATTTGAACCAAACGTTTTATTAAAGATAAATCAATCTACGAGATCTAACTGATAGCTGTTTAGAACATTTTCCAAGATCTACATAATCTACATTTCCCCACCTTATTTACTTATAAAATTTTATAAAGATTGCTTTGAATACAACTAAGGTTATTGCCTGTTCCGGTATTTTGTATACCGTATAACCTTTAAGTAAAGTTCTAAACTTCTCTCTAAAATAATACAGGCAGTAAAAAGTTAAAGAAAATATAAGAACACTCTAAAACTTTTAATACGGTTATCGCAACTTTGGAACGGATTATTTTATTTTGTTAGGAACTTTAAATATGACACGAGAAAAATAAAGTTCTTGGTGGGCTGTGCTGATATGATGAAGAAGACGACAGTATAAATTCAATCACTGTCCCAACTACTCTGGGGCCTGACAAATACTTCTGGGGTTTCGTTTAATATTTTATGTGACCGCGTGGAAGACAGCCCAATTGACTTTTTTTATATTAAATAATGCTCTAATGGGAAGTTTGGATACATTAAGTAATAACTAGAATACGTATTTAGTGAATTAGAAGAAAAATAAATTATTTAATAATTAATTAGAGGTAATCAGTGAAATAATTTAATTAAAGTAAATTATTGTTTACATATGCTAAAAGACTAATATGTATGATATACGCATATTTATCTCCATGTTGACCAGCCACTCTCTGCAAATAGAAAATCATGTGGCCCGAAAAGAAATTGGGTACATTTTTCAAAAGTTATTATTAATTTTCATACCTTTCTGAAGAAAAATGACCGAGCATCTAACTAACCCTAACGTAATTTTTGCAACTTTATATTTAGAGGGCTAATATACATAAACAAGAAAAAATGACAAAAAAAGGTTTTAAAATTGTGATCTCTATGTCCTAGTTCAATGGATCTCGGCGGTATGTATTGAAATTTACCAATTTTTACTTATATGCGGGGTTCCCAAGGAATGATGAGTTATTACATGAATTGTTAAGTCCGTTTACAGGGAATACTAAATATAATGGTTCAATTTTCAGTATTTCAAGGAATATTTAGTAAGAATAGTATTTCAAGGAATATACGGTAAGGTATATGATTGGTCGAAACCGTCTATTAAAGACATTAAAAGTTCCCCCAATTATCCTCCTCTATTCAGTGCAATATTTCTAAGTCACTATCAACTTCTCTGTTTTAAATGGCATGGTATATTTTTTGTTGCATATTTGGTACCTATTTATTATTTTAGAGAGACTTTCACTATTTAAATTTAAAAAAATGTTGATTTCACATCTCTATTTAGCTTCTATCCATAATAGCTTTTCCCATACCTATCTTCAATCGTTTTATTTCTGTAAAGAATTTTTGATGGACTTATAAAGTTAAATGTGCATTTTGATTTATTAATAAAGGATTGTGAACATTTAATTTCATGTCAGAAATACGCAGAATATGAATTTGAATTTCAGAACACAGTTTCAATAAAATTTCACAAATTTATTGCTGCATGTTTCATAAAGCTATTAGCTAATAATATTAATTATTAATTAGTGTAGGCAAATATATATTATAAAACGAATTTTATTATTAGCATTGGGCTCGTAATAATTAATATTTTCCATGAAACAACCTGATATTGTTTCTTACATTTCCATGAATATAATCAATTAATTAATTTGAAAATTCTATGACACATCTAGTACAATAAATTTTATAATATTATAATCATTGAAAATGTTAATTCCCGGCCTAAACTGCCCCACCGAATCTCGAAGTTTAATTCTTGATTTTGATACTCGCTGCATAATGACCCTTCACACAGTACATATATCACTCATGTAATATTTGTATGACCCAGTGGCGCTACATTAACTTATGTAGGCACACTAATTTCTGTAAATTAACAAATTCGATACCGACAGACCTGCACGCCACTGGGTTTTGTTTACATTTCATCTCTTCAAGGTTAAATTTACAAATTTCCCGCTTTTTATATGCCGCAGAACTTATATCACTTAATATGAGCTGATTCCAATATGTCAGCAGTTCTCAAACGGTGCGGTGTATAATTGAATGTTTTTTCTATCATATCTAAGCATAAACACGTAGGTTAGCACAAGATAGGAGAAGCTGGAGGTTAGCGTCCAACCAGTCTTAGGACTGATGACCTCATGATGATGATATCTAAGCAATTTTTACTAAGGTAAACTTTTGTTAATTTGCTTTTTTTTTTACTAACACCTACCACCTATCAAAAATACTTGGAATAGACCGTAAACACCTTGGACATGTAAGGCTTGGTCACTGTATTTTGTATTTAACAATAAGTCTGTTATCTAAACAGACTTATTGTTAAATACAAAATAATGCTTTTGTAACATCTAAAATAATGTTACAAAAGCATCTACACACAGTTTTTGTAACCTTTAATAGAACATCTATCCGTTGATAAATTGAATTGATCTTCTAAAATGTTTCTTTTGAAGAAATCACTTGACATTGAGTATATCCCATAATTTACTATATACACTAGGCACAAAAATTAAGGGATGTAAAAAAGTCCTAAATTTTTAGGTGATTTTCAAAGGACTGTAACTTGGAGAAAAACAATCGCAAACAGTCGCAGAACAATTTTAAAAGGCAAATCGAAGCTCTAAGTTTCTAGTTTTTAGATTCAGAGTTAAAAATTTTTTACCTTCAGCAGCTTTTAAGTAATCATAAGAAAGCCATCCGAGAAAATTTTTCACAAATTTTTGCTTGCTTTTCAAATGGTTCAGGGACTTCAAAATTGTTTTTTTCAGTTGTTTCATTATAAAGCTATTTCAGATAATTTTATCCTCTCTAATTTGAGCGGTCTAAAAGCCTTGTACGAATTTTCGCTGAGTTATCATCGTTCAAAGCAAAAAATGTCAGTTTTGATTTTCCTAATTAATTACTCCGGAAATAATGATTGTACGGATACGGATTATTAAATTGATTTTTAGCAAAAACGACAAATTCGCTCATTCCGAACATAATGAAAAAAATCGAAAATTTCTTTGAAAATTTCAAGGTTTCTTTGGGATACTTTGAGGTTAAAAGGAACAGTCGACATCCTTAGTCTATCAATTATTTGCAAAGTTATGTCAAGTTAAGCGAAAATACACAGTTTTTTGCCCCTTTTTCAATCAACATTCCACCAATCACACCGACATTTTTATTTTTCCGTACTCCACTATAAGTGATGTAATCGTGTAAAGAAAAAGTGAAAAAACAATTTTTTTTTGGGTTTATTTTCGTTTTTCGGCAAAACAAAAAAAAAATGGTTTCTAAAAATGTTTGCTGTGTGTGTGTCGTCGTTGTCGTCGGCAATTATTCTTGTTAGTATTATAACTCAACTAAATCGTGTTGGATCGATCGAGTTTTTACTGATTCTGATCGGGGACGTCTCCCAGAGGACACACATTGATTTTGAGGCGGATAGCATACACCACCACCTCCCGTGGGTCTATTTGAGAAAATTTTTTGTTAGCATGATAACTCAACTAAATCATGTCGGATCGTTCAGGTTTTGACTAATTCTGATCGGGGACGTCTCCCAGACGACACCTATTGATTTTGAGGTTGATAAGACACACCCCACCCTGTCCATGGGTCATGAGAAAGCACGACGGTGGACTATTTGAGAAATTTTTTTTTTGTTAACACGATAACTCAACTAAAACATGTCGGATCGATCGAGTTTTGACTGATTCGGATCGGGGACGTCTGCCACACACACAAATAGAACACACTCTACCATGTTCTCGGGTCATGAGAAAGCACAATGGTGGACTATTTGAGAAATTTGTTTGTTAGCACGATCACTCAATTAAATCGTGTCGGATCGATCAGGTTTCGACTGATTCTAATTAGCGATGTCTACCAGACGACATCTACTGATTTTGAGGTGGATAGGACATACCCCACCCTGTTCATGGGTCATGAGAAAGCACGATGCTGAACTATTTGAAAACAGTAAAACTGTCGCATAAAACACATATTCTGCATTTACATATGTGTTGATTTATTTTTTCTCGGCCACTCAATTTCGAGATAGAGATGTTCTACGGCCGAAAAAGTCCGTTTTAAGGTTTTAAAACTGTTTATTTTTTATCAAAAATCAATAACTACAGCTTGTAAAGATTACTTTACAGTTTTTAAACCCCTAGTTGAATATTCTTTATGATCATTATATTTCGAGTAATTACTGACCAAAGTCAAAACAGACTTTTTTGCTTGTGACAACGGTAACTCAAGCGAAAAATTATCATACAAGGCCTTATTGAAGTCCGTGGACCTTTTAAGAGGCAAGCAAAAATTTTAAAAAAAGTTTTCCTATGGTTTTCTTATCAGTACTCAAAACCTGCTGATGATAAAAAAATTGGATTTAAGATCTGAAAACTAGAAACTTGAAGCTTCGATTTGCTTTTTTTTTTAAATTGATTTGCAACAATTTTTCTCCAAGCTTAAAATTAAACAGCCTTTTAAATATCACCCAAAAATTTAGGATTTTTACATCCCTTAATTTGTGTGCCTAGTGTATAAAGAGAAATAAATTAATTGGTGTATTCAAGCTTTTCACTGCAATTCACGTTAAAGCATACAGCACACTTACATCAAGAGAACCACAATTACGCAACCGTTATTATCTATAGAAAATAATTGCTTGAATATTGTTAATTATTCGGTCCAATTAATCTGTCTTTCAGAAGATCAAATCAAACTGTCGGCAACACAAACACGAACCTGCATCAATTATGCATACTCCGTATCGCAGCTTGATTTACACCCTTCTGTGATATTTTGTAATGAGGCAGTCATTTAATTACCGCCTTGGGCGGACTGTTTCATAAATTAGTACAATGTGTATGCCAGTGAGTAATTTTTTGTTGTGTATACAACGTGTCTGTGATATGAAAGTACAAACCAACAAGTGAAAAATATGGTTATTGCGAATCCACATATACATTTTCAGTGACAAATTATAATTGGTCCAGTATGGTGCAACTGCGGAATAAATTTATTGTTTAAACAAGAGAAAATATATTTTTCCATTTTCGTAAAGTATGAAAATAATGCAATTGAGGGTCTTCATGTGCAATAAATGGAAAATAAGATATTGCGTACAAAATATGTATTTTTCAGTTTTAGTAATTTATTTAAAAGAAAATGAGAAAAGCGCAAGAACGGCTAAGACATACCACGAGGTTAAGTTTTGTAATATACACTCATAATATAAGTTTTGATTTTTATTTCCAAAATAGCATTATTTGTGCAATATCTTATAGTCCCATTCATACCCCTTGAAGTGAATTACTGCTTAAAAAAAATTAAATACATTGAAGGTTAGTATGTTACCTCACTTTAAAGAACTTCCAATCTTATTTTCCAATTTTAAAATTATCAGGCATTTAGGCTTCAGTAAATTGATAGTTTTTGCCTATTTACTAAATATATGCCAAGAGTCGCAACAGAGACGGACTAACACTCGATACGCTGCCGATGTCCGTTTCTATATCAACGACATTGCCGTCGCATGTTACACAGAGGGCTATTATGGGTTTGTCTTCACCTCATCGATGTTTTTACTGTTTACGCGGCCTTAGAGATCACGTCGTATGGTTAAATTTGTGTTTTAAGTTGTACAGTAACGTGAAAATTAACATGTCACGAGACAAAAAGTGCAGACCAGAATTACAGCAAACCTGGATTGATAGTGACTCGGAGTTGTTTGCGGATATGTGTATTAGAGGAAGTGATCTATCTTGTAATGTGTGTGAACGAATCTTTTATCTTTTAATTCGCCTAAAGAAATAATGTAACAAGATATATAAAAAGCCATGATTCATCTAGCGATCACGATAGCGATGACACTGTATTTTTCTATTAACTCTAGCTTAATACGAGCTTTTTTGGCGAACTATGTTTCGTTACTTAAACTGAATAACTCTAGACTATGTCAATTTCTAGAAAAATATGTGGACCGAAAACCTAATCCAACTGCATAATTGATCTGATATAATAATAGGGAACGTATTGCAAAATATTCGCAACCACGTTGGAGAAAATTTTGTGTACTTAATTACAGACGAAGCAACTGATGCATGGAGACGTTCAGTGGCAAATTTTTTAAATAGTGCGTTAAAACGTAACAGTTCCAGTGGCAGCCATTTAGCGGCTTTTAAGATATTAGACAGAATCAACCACTAAACAATTGTTGATTCTGTGACTGAGTGCTTTCACTGTGTATGACCAGATCAAGACATTTTTCAGAAGACATATTAGTGCAGAAGACAATATAGAAAATACTGCAACTACAAAGCATAGGGATGATGCCCTTTACATTAATATCTTATTAACTATTTCTTAGTACCTATTCCATCTTAATTATTGTAATAAAGAGACTGAAAACATGACTTATCGTTACAGTGATAGTTTATGGAACTAAGTGCTGTTAAACAAAAAATAAACAACCACAATAGACGTGAAGTCAGTATTGCCATTAAAAAAACTGCAAGATGTTTTACGAAAAATCTTTTTTCAACATATTATGTGTTCAGTTCTACATCTCTTAGTTAACTCCTTCAGTTGAAGTTAACTCCTACTTTACAAAAATATAGTTAATATGTAGTTAACTTATTGTATTGTCCTTTGGTGCCATTAGACATTAAGAAGACTTTTTCATTCCGTAAACTATTGTTATGTAATATTTGTCGAGGTTTTACTGCAGAAAGCTTAGACAAAAGTGTTGGAATATGGAAAAAGTGCTTAGTGATAAACTTTCATAAGCAACACCGGTCTTCACCGAGTCAGAAACTGAGACCGATTGGGACATGCGTGTAGTTTTTTATATTTATACATTTCTTTCCTAGTTCTCCTATTTATTAGAGTATTCAGTGTTATTCATTATTATATTATGATACACTTGATATTTTCTGTGAGTTATCACTGTGCAATATACTGACTCTGTTGTATCTGGCTGGAATAGATGCTAGTTATATTAGTGTTGTAGTAGTCCAGTAGTCATATATGTGAACTTAAAAACCTAGTTATTTACCGTTTATTGTTAAGTTGTTTGACTATTATTTGTGCAATAACTATGTCGAAGACCTAAAGAATTGGATTTTAATACTTTTAGAATGTGGTGTTAAATAAGAACACAGAATAAGGTGTGCAAAGTGTCGATTATTAGTATTCTCAACGATGAATTTTTCGGTTAGCACAACACAAGAGATATTTTGTCATTTTTGAAATGTTAGATATCTTTCTAAATCAGTTAAAAACATATTTTACGCGATTAAAATGAATTGAATATATTGGTAGCTATTGAGGAAAATTCATTCATAAAATGAAAAATAAGGTACCACCGATAACGCTATTAGTAAACCTTACACTGCCTCTTCTAAGAAAATAAATAAACCTCCTCCCATGGTTCAAAAACTGTACGTAATAATGGTAAGTAAATTCCAGGAAAATCCCTTATTAAAAAACACAAATTTCCTATTTTTATATAATTGTAATTATATAATTACTGTAATTATATAATAATTGTAATTGTATAATTTAATACTAAACGGAAAGCAATATCATTTCCGTTTCTTTTTTATTATTTTTTTGAAGCCAATATAAACATGTTTTATGTGTACCAACTGACTTTTATTTTAGAAAGAAAAGAGGTTTCTTGGAGTCGTCTTGAAACTGAAAAAATGTGTTATTTTTAAAAATTTGTGAAATCAAATCTTTTGGATAACATTTATTTTTATAGTTTACTTTATTGCTATTTGCCAAATAAAAAATCTCAAAACATGCCGTGGCTTGTTTTTATGGCTAGGCTCAGGTAGACTGTTCCATTTATCGGCAAGATACGAGAGTTTTTTATATGGCAAATAGCGATCAAATGAGTAGTACTTATTTTTACTATTTCCATCTACTAGTAACAAATTAAAATTATATTTTAACGTCCTTTGCAAATGGTTATAATTTTATATTTATTCAGTTGCTTCTTAATTTTTGTTTACAATGATGAATATTAGATTTTTTAGTTCCGATAAATGAATCCTTAGTAATGTAGCTTGTTAAAAAATGTCACCTATTCTTTTACGGTTTTCTAATTTTAGTGCAAAATATTATGCAAAATGATTTAACATAAACAAAAAGAAAAGATAATTTTAAATTAAATTTATCAGATTATGGCGATTTCTGGTTACCCTAATAACTTGCTCGTCTTAAAATCAGTACTATTCTTCCGAAAACTATTTGAGAAAAATTTATAATTGTTGGCTAAACGTTTTCACAATTTATGAAGAATTAAAAATTTTTGGTATTTTGAAAAAACGTGCTTTCTTCCTAAACTAAAAACCGGTAAGTAATTTCAATATTACTGGTACAAAAGTAAATTAAAAAAAAATATGAAACAATCTGCTTCCATCCATTTGGTGCAAACTTTTCGGCTATCATTGCTCTTAAATTCCTTTTAGCTACGTATTTGTGGGATTCAATTTTCACATAAAGCATACACGTTTACTTATAATCTCAATAATTATGTAATTAATATTCAAAGTCTTAAACATCGAACGCTTCTCAAATAAGATGATATAATAATATAAACTTATGTCTGATTCACTTTTATATAAAACTCACATTTGATTTCTCGGCGATATAAACGGATTTTAGATGTGTTTTCGTGTTACGGGCAATATTTAGAACATCCTACGTATGAGCCACCTTCTCCCATCTTAGACATATTTAAAACGGAAAAATTTCGATACCACTTTGATAGAAAAACACGTCAGTTTTCATATCCATTATCACTAACAATCCATTTCATATAACTTCAGTATTACTTTGCTATCACTACATTTTATTTATATTTATTTAATACAAAATAAGCCATTTATTAATTAATAAACGTATTTCAATTTTTCTTATTCTTTATGGATATCCTCTTTTAGGGTACGCCTACAGAACTTTATAAATTTATATGTCCTCACTCGATTTAGTCTTGACGTCATATTATACACACTATATTAAAATCAAGTCTGATTTTAAGTAAACCCAGGCAATCTAATAAATTCCCACGCAATGAAAATAAAACTTGGCAATGCCTAGGAACATGTGTAAATTTGTTTTACCATAATTTTGTGATATAAACTGGAATTAAGCTAAATATTATTTTGTTTTGACATGCAGGAGTTTATATAAAGGTGAATATATGATAGACGAATATACTGTTGGTTTCGTAACAGTTATTATTTATATACATCTCCCTTGTTTAGTCCGTATGTGCTTTCGTAAGTAATGAATAAATTCGTTAAAAATACAAGGAAAACCTTTGGGAAAACTCTCGGACCCGTTTAATTGTAATTTTCGTTACGCATTTTTTAAAATAAAATTAATACATACATGGTGGGTCATATAGGAAGGATGTCATCGATTTTTTTTAATGTCAGTCCCCTTTTTTATTACGGAATGTGGAAAAACATATTTTTTAAATAGATAAGCTACGGTAAAAAATAATATTCTCGTATACTTCGCCCTTCGTGGCTGTTTAAAAGAAAATAATCACAATGTTTTACCCTATGTCGGATGGATTGGATATCAACCATACTAGAAAAAAATGTGAATTGCAAAAAATGTGCAAGAAAGACAAGTGTGCAATTTCAGAAAAGTATATTTAATGGCAATGAATATTTAAAACATCAACTAACTAAATCAAATTGTGCACTGTTGGCTGCCTGAAGGTAACCAAGACGATTAATAAATTCTTTTTGAGCATCAATTGAACATCGTCAATAACTTCAAGAGGTATACGTCCGGACTTGCTTTTTAAGTATTCGCACAAAAAGTAATCTATAGGTGTAAAATCTGGCCACTCACTTGGCTCCCTCCTTCCTATCCATTCGGAAATATCTAAATAAGCGCGAGCAGGTGCTTCATAATAGGGAAGTGCATCATTTTGTTGAAGGAAAAAGATATTTCTCGGAAAATCAGGTTGAATATGGGTATAACATTATGAGTGCGAGATTAAGGTCATGTCGAAGAAAATCCAAATATCTTGCACCACTTAGGCTCACGTCAAAGAATACGGGCCGAGGATTATTCCGTCCACTATACATAAACATTTTAGGGATTTTGATACAATAATGGCAGTTTTGCCTGTTAACGTGGCTGTTCAAAACAAGGACAGCCTCATCGGAATATATAATGTTTTTTTACGAAATTATTATCATTATTACACAGTTGTTGAATTTGCTCCCAGAATTGATTTCGCCGGTCAAAATCGTCTTCAGAGAGCTCATGGACAATACAAAGTTTATAGAGATGGTTTTGTTTTTTTTTTTTAGAATTTAGTGTATTGTATACGCTGCCATTTTGAAATTTGAAGCCAACGTAGGATTAAGTGTTGAGTACTGATTATATTGCATTACCAACAGCACATTAAACTGGCCCTCTTCTGATGATGGGGATCGATCAGATTTAGGAAGATCACGAACATGCACAAATTCTCAGTATTTTGACTCCATATTACTTACCATACTTTGGCTAATAGGTCACCGATCAGGATGAATTGGATTCAACAATTCTACTACTTCTCCTTGGATGCGCATCCTGTCTTAAAATCTGATGATGCAAAAAAATTTGATGCTTTATCGTTCAGTTAATTTAACCATTTTTTACAAATTTAAACTAAGTTTCTGCTCAATAAATACTTCAAATACACTGCTTCTGCCAAACAAAAGAAGTGTATTCTTTAAATCACTTCAAAAACCAAAAGAAAATTGTTGAACAAAGTACGATTTCAAGTTTTTATCTTAAAGGAATAAAAAAAACATTATCGGTCGCTAAGACTACTGTGAGGCAGTCAACAGTGCACAATTTGAACATTTGACTTTGTTAGTTTTTTTAAATAAAATCATTGCCAATAAAAGTATATTGAAATTGCACAATTATTTTTTTAATTTCTTTTATCCAATCGATACTTATTACAATGTAATTATTATTGTAGCTCTTTGATATTCCATAATAAAAAAGCGGTTTCTATTAAAAAAATATGTATGACCTCATACATAAATCACCCTTTTATTTCTAGTTATGTATTTTTTTAAATATAACTAATACACATGTATTAGTTATATTTTAAAAAATACATAACAAATATAAAATGTAACGGGTCCGAGAGCTTTTCTCAAAAGTTATTCCTTAAATTCTTAATAAATTTATTCATTACTTTACGAAAGGACTGTACATCAATTACGGCCTGGACGTGACATGATTTTGGAAGCAATTTTAAGCAATAAGTTTCTCATACAAATAAGCACACAGAAAAAAATGTACTGCAAAAAGCAACCGTGTAACAGTGGCAAGACAGACTGTCACTTCTCCCCCAATTTGCTTACTCCCTGAGACATCCCTTGGTTATTCCCATCTTTAATTAACGTAAATGGATGTCTCTGTGTGTGGAAACAATAAAAGGAAGGACTAACATTTGAAGAAAAAACGTAGTACAGTACGAAGTAAAAATTCGGTTCTACCAATGCGGAATTTATGGGAGTTGGCATAACGTCTTACCAAATACCACTAACACTTACAAAACAACACATCAATTATTATATTGCGTCAACCACTGTCCCTAACTGGATTTCGCAAACAAATTGAAAATGAAGTTTTCATTATAGAAAAACAAAATAAAAAGACACAAAACTTCGGGTGTCACAAACGAGATCTGATGGAATAATGGATTAAAATATATGGATATTTTCTGGAAAAATAAATTTTTAGTGGAAATTCATATCCTCTAGTCATATCACGAAATACAGCTCTAGCAGCTAAACTAAATTTTATTATTGTTTTAACCTCAAAAATATGTAGTCGCAACATGTATACGAAATATTAGGACACGCTGTATATTCTATATACATAATATTTAAATATACCGTGAATATGTAGATGTTTTCCGTTATTATTAGAACTACATTTTTATTAGTTGATTTCTAAAGACGAACGACCAAGAGAATTTTTCCATTAATACAAAACAACTGTTTAATTCCAATACTGCTTAATAGAAATAAATGTATTTTTTAAATGTTACACAAAGGAATAAAAAATTAACTTTACAACACCAAAACCTTCTTATAACGTTGGAGGTAGCCCAGTGGAATTCTTAAAGGGTTAGACCACTCGAATATTTTGGAAAAATGTGTATTTTTTATTAAAAAGTGCCTAGGGGTCTTTAAAAAGATATACCAAGATATAATCGGCGGTCAATATCTTTAAGAACTCCAATTTAGAATACTGCCGCAATCTTTCTCGGTCCGCTCCAAGCGCCTTTTAGCCTTTATAGGCCAGGCGACAGGTAGTTCAATAAGGAAATAATTAGTGGAAAGCTGGAAATTGCTTTAATGCAGTTATACTTGTAACAAGTTAATGGCTTGTGCACCTGGAATGCTGACAAATATTTATAACATGTAGAAACATTGATATGGCATATGATTTCGATAACTTTTCCGCGAGAATCAAAAAGGGCTCCACTTTGAATGGTCGTAGCATCGTAACGGTTCACTTTAGAGACAAACGGTAAAGAACTTTTTTGTAGCAAATTTACTCTAGATTATTTATTATAATATTAATAGGTATTTTGTTGATAAACTTGATGGTTTGGAAGATATTTGCAAAAAATCGAAAAATGGTACCTTCTTAGGGCCACAAGGGCCAACGCAACGAAGGGACTTCGCTCGAGGGGGAAAACTTGGGAGAGGAATATCTGGGTCCAAATAAAGCGATTAAAGCAATTTCCAGCTTTTCACTAATTATTTCCTTATTGAGGCTTTTTTCGGCTTGTCGCTTGGCCTATTAGCAGCTTTTACCTTCGAAAGGCAGGAATCAGCTTGAGAGCTTGATAGAAGGGAACAGAGGAGCATGGCATCAATATATATGCCAATTGTATGATCAGATTCGTGACAGATATCGCAGATTCGTGGTAGGTATATAAGAATTTTCTATGATTTTATAATACTCAAAACATTAAACACGTTCTTCTCGAGACCACGGTTTTTGAACTGGGTGGAAACATAACCCGACCAAATTTTCGAATGTCAATTGAAATCAATTGACCAATTGACCGATCGACCAATTGAAAATGTAATTGTATATTAATATCTAGATTATCTACAGAAGTACGAAGGATTTTTGTGTTATATTGCATAGTTTATTTGTTACAAACAATTATCTGATGATTTTTTCCAAAACTTGTTAATCTTGTCTAAAAAATGCCCCATCTTGTTCCAAAAATCCATATATAAAAAATCTTACATACTTCTATAGTTATCGTTATATGTAATCGAAAAAATTTACCATTCCGAAAAGATGGAAGTGAAACCTTCCAAAAGAAGTGTCAACGGAAAAATGCACGTGTAAAAGGAATTTTACACGTTTAAATTTTGTTACATGATGACAATTAATTTATATTGTTAAACTATATATTTTATGGCAAAAGCAATAATAACATTCGAGGAGTCTATTAAGAGGAACTTAGTGAATATTTTTTCACCATATTCAAAACAAGCATATCTGTCCATAAATTGTACTAATACATTTTTGTTACATTTCAAATATAGTGTCTTTTGTTTAAAACTATGATGTGTTTATGTTTATTTATAAAACTATATAACTTTGCAAACTCTAAATTGTAGTTAACATCAGTGACTAAATGTTGTAATTTTGACGTAATCAAAATTAAAGAGTAATCAATAATAATTAAAAGGTATGCCCATGTGTTTGTAAATATATAGTATAAACATACCTTTAATGACTTAATAGTTTTACAACTAATTATATTTCTTAAAATTCGTTTGACATACTTTTTCCTTTTTAATTTTCGTTCTTAAGATAAAATAGAGTTCGTCATCGAGGGAGTATGATTCTGAACATCCTTGCACAGTATAAGTAATTTTAATGATAAATTATTTATTTAGGACATAATTATGTTAATGTATATTTACTTTCACTTCAAGTGTAAAAGTGTAAATATCATCATCAATTTTTTAGAACGAATTAGTCAAAGTCACATTTTATCTACATAATTTTATGCATTATTCTCAGCGGCTAGCTGAATAAAAGCGACATAAAATCGATTTTACTACCGCCCTTTATTAAAAGTCCCTTTTCATGATTAACTTTTTCTTTTCGCCAAAAGTTAATTTATATTTATGTATAATCGTAAAGAATATTCTTACCCTTCCGCGTTACTCTGTAATGGATTTTCATATTAATTTTAAACTGGGATGTTGTATTTTGTATTATTAAAGATTTTAATTTGATAGCGCATCTAATTAGATGTGTTTTGGTGATAAACTTTTTGCATGAAAACAATGTTAAATATTATTAGCTGCAGCTCATGAAGATTAAGAGTGTGAAATCGTTTACTTGCCGTTCTAAAAAAACATAAGTATAGATAAAGTATAGGTAGTCAAAAAATGATGAAAAATGGAGGCGACATTTTATGAATATGAGGAAATGAATGTGAGGAAAATGTTATAATTCGCAACAAAATAACAAAGTCAAGTTAATGTACTTTCGGAAAGACCGGTCTTATTTGTAAAAGAAACTATCGTTATCGACTATCACAATATTCTTGGTGAAATTAGTTTTCATATAATTTTCCCCTTATATAGCATCTAATACTTGCAAATATAGAGAATTAACCATAATATAAGAAACAGGATTCGGTAAGCACAACGAGGCATGTTGGAAATGTGTTTTAGACATCCATCCACAGAATAATTTGGTTATTTAGCAGGCATATGGCGATAATGCTATCGTGTATGTACGGGGTTACCCACATAACATTATACCCCCCTAACTGTCTTATTTTTTGGAATAGAAAAAAAGTGTAAATACGAAAGTTGTAGGAAATTTTATTGCGATCTCAAATATGTATTTAGAAAAACAATAGAATCTCGCGTTTCGGAGATCTAGACTAAACTTGTGTTTTTTTTTATGGAATGTCCCATTTATTTTGAATTCATTATTTAAATTATTTCGTAATTATTTGACACAATAATTACGAGAATTATTATAAACAGAGTTTGACATTTACAGCTTGTCTGAGGTGTTAGTTAGTAAGTCCTGACATGACCCCACTGGATTTCTTTCTGTGGGGCACTTTGAAAGATCGGGTATATACAGAAAGGTCAAATAACGTAGAAGAACTTAGAGAAAAAATATGTCGGGAGATCAGAGACATGAACGAGACTGGTATATTGGCTTACAAGCGAAATTGGTTAAGGAGGTATGCTCTCTGTATTGCACAAAATGGGGTTAAATATTATAGAACACCTTCTATAATTTATAATTATAGTTTTCAATAAAATGTTACGTTCCATCCAAAAATATGCTCTTTAATATAACTATGATAACATCAAATATAAAATCTAATTTAAACTATCAAACTTTGTTTATAATAATTCTCGTAATTACTTATTGTTTCAAATTTTCCATGGCGATCTTGATTTTGTTTGATATTCCATATTTCAAAGGGCGATACTGTGCAAACTACTAGAGCAGAGATATAATATGTATATATTGTTGTAATCGGAAAAGCACGTAGATTTCAAAAATCGAAAAACAAACAGGGTGTTCCATTAAGGAAAACATAAGTTTGGTCTTGATCTCCGAAATGCGCGACTCGATTGTTTTTCTAAATACATACTTGAGATCGCAGTAAGATTTCCTAAAACTTTCGCATTTACCATTTTTTTCTATTCCAAAAATAAAACAGTTAAGGGGGGTAGAATGTTATGTGGACAACCCTGTACAATGAGATCCAAAGCGGTAGACCCGACACTTAATTCTCTCAGGAGATCAGCCACCGAGTACGCTGCACTGGCAATTAAATGATTATAAAATCGTTAAATACAGTTTTCTATTGAAAATAAATTAGATGTCATAATTCTCTTGTAAAGACCGATTCTTGTAGAGTTCTCTTAAGGAAAACTCATTTTACTTATTATGTTAAGCTGTAAAAATAAACAGGAGACCGGCTTTCCACGAATACCAAAAGATTACACGTTTTTTCACGTGCATTTCGCCAATCAAGTTGACATAATTGGAAGATAATTAAAACTTGTTATTTTCAACTGATTTAAAAGTTCTAATTATCTTCCGATGATAATAAATTAATTGACGAAATGCGCGTCCAGAAAGGTGTAATCATTCGGTTTGAATATTTCAGCTCCTTCCCGAAATAAACAAGTCATGATATCCAACATGACTTGTTTATTTCGGGAAGGAGCTGAAATATTCAAACCGAATGATAAGCTAATAAGCTAAAAGAAGACCTTCTACTATGTGAAAAAAGAAACGAACTGGATATGTCATCAAAAATGCTGTTTTAAGTCCAACTGTCTAAAAAATACACAGCGTTCCATTTAAAATTATTGTCCTCGGCTTACTTCCAGAAAAAAGTGATATTTAATTGCCTTTTACTTCTCCGTACTCAACTATACTAGCGGAAAAGTAATGTAGTCGTGTAAGGAAAAATGAAAAAAAAATCGTTTATTTCTCATTTTTCGACCTTAAAACCAAAAAAAAGATTTAAAAAAAATTTTGTCTGTGTGTATGTCGGCGTTGCTGTCGGCATTAAAATTTCTTGTTAGCACGATAACTCAAATAAATCGTGTCGGATCAATCGGCTCTTGACTTATTCTGATCGGGAACATCTCCCATATGACACCTATTGATTTTGAGGTGGATAGCACACACCATCCCCCTCCCTTGGGTCTATTTGAGAAATTGTTTTTGTTAGCACGATAACTCAACTAAATCGTGTCGGATCAATCGGGCTTTGACTAATTCTGATCGCAGATGCTCCCAGACGACACCTATTCATTTTGGGATGGATAGGACACACCCCACTCTGTCCATGGGTCATGAGAAAGCTCGATGGTGGACTCTGAGAAATGTTTTTTGTTAATACGATAACTCAACTAAATCGTGTCGGATCGATCGGGTTTTGATTCTGATCGGGAGCGTCTCCCAGGCGACACCTATCGATTCTGAGGTGGATAGGACTCACCCCACCGTGTCCATGGGTCATGAGAAAGCACGACGGTGGACTATTAGAGAATTTTTTTTCTTGTTAATACGATAACTCAACTAAATCATGTCGGATCGATTGGGTTTTGACTGATTCTGATCGGGGACGTCTCCCAGACGACACCTATTGATTTTGAGGTGGATAGAACACACTCTACCATGTTCATGGGTCATGAGAAACCACAATGGTGGACTATTTGAGAATTTTTTTTGTTTGCACGATCACTCAATTAAATCGTGTCGGATCGATTGGATTTCGATTGATTCTGATTAGGAACGTCTACTAGACGAGATCCATTGATTCTGAGGTGGATAGAACACACCCCACCCTGTTCATGGGTTATGAGACAGCACGAGGGCGGACTATTTGAAAATAGTAAAACTGTCGCATAAAACATATATTCTGCATTTATGTGTTGGTTTATTTTTTCTCGGCCACTCAATTTCGAGATAGAGATGTTCTACGTGCCGAAAAATCCGTTTTAAGGTTTTAAAACTGTTTATTTTTATGGAAACTATGGCCCTTAACGAACCTATATTTAATCCAAATTTGAAATTTCTTAAACTTTAAAGATTATTAAATGGCGCCAAGTACAACGATCCGTTATCACTCGCTATTTTATCTATTTCATAACTTTACATAAGCGAAATATGTTTTAAACGTTCTGAAACTATTACGAAGATAAAAATACCGGAGACAGTCTGCATTTTCGATCAATCACTTCGTAATTACGCACGTCATATGCACACAATACTGAAGGACATTTCTGACTGACTAGTGTTCATAAATAAGATTAGATATTTTCGAATTTATAAATCCCAGTAGTACATAATATAATCCCAAGATCATCTTACCTGTCAGCATCAGCGTATTACACTTTCAGATAAAATTTCTTAAGTAATAATTGTACTAATGCGTACATTGGCAATAAATATAATTTAATATTTTTCATAAAAATATGAAATTTATTTTTATTTGCAGTACTCTAATCACTCAGATTATTTATAGCCATGTGAGGTCAGAGTTAGGCAATAAATACTTAAACTATAATTTAAATAAGATAGTATTGATAAGAATTATTTTAAAGCAGTTTTAAATTTCATTCAGCATATTCAGTTTTAAAGTTCACAGAAAATAGTAAACCGCGAAATCAAGAAAATTATATCATTTCCCAGAACCTAGTCGACAATGATTATTATTTTGTGAAAATAGTTATTATTTGGTTTTTAAGTAGTCTTTAAACATGAAGATAATTTCATCAGGATAGGTTCACATCCATGAAATGCAAGAGTTATTATATCTTGAAGAGTTATTGTGTGGATTTATTTTACTAATCCCTCTAAAAAGATAGTTTTCCTCTCGCCTTGGAAAATGCACAAGTTATTCCAATATTCAAAAGTGGAAATAGGAATTGGGTAAGTAACTACCATCATACGAGTCCCTGGTAAGTTACTTGAGGCTATAGTATCTGATTATTTATTTTCTAGAACAAAACATTTTATCAGTCAACATCAGCATTGTTTTTTCGAGGTCATTCTGTAGTCACTAATTTAATACCATTTGTATAGACTATCAATGACGGAATGTATAATGGAAAGCAAGTTGATGGCTTGTATACCGATTTTTCAACAACTTTTAACAAAGTGAATTATAATACTCTTTGAATAAAGGTAGTAAATAGTAGTATTCACTAAAATTTACTAAGGTGGATTACATATTATATTTTGAATAGATCACGATGTGTCAAAATTAATAATTGTTAATCCCCATTTGTTAATGTAACATCTGGTGTTCCTCAGGGATCACACTTAGGACCTTAGGATTTATGAATCGTAATTACTGTTTGTATGCCGATGATGTAAAGTTTTATCAAAGAGTAAATAGTTCATCTGATCGTATTAAATTACAAGATGATATAATGCGTTTTTATAATTATTGTAAAATAAACAATTTTTTTAAAACATTGACAAATACTATTCAATAACATTTTTAAAGCGATCTGAGAACGCTGTGTTTTCACGCCATGGTATTTTTCAAATTGAGACACCTTGAGACCCTTTTTTTTAACCCAAATGAATTTCCTAAAGTTTCCGGATAAAACGGTACTTTTCTGTTTTAAGAAAGTTTTCTGTTTACCGACTATAAAATAGAACATCCCAAACTTAATATTGTCGACTTTAGGAGACCACATAATATATATATATATATATATATATATATATATATATATATATATATATATATATATATATATATATATATATATATATATATATATATATATATATATATATATATATATATATATATATATATATATATATATATATATATGAGCTTATAGCAGCTGAAGCAACGAAATAGAATCGAAGAATATCAACCTGGAAATTATTAAACATTCAATATAAAGTGCTTATATATGTATCTGCTAATATCAGATTGTTGAAGATGTCTTGAGTAACAATAATAAAGTCGTATTTCCTTTAACTGTATTTTTATATAACGAAATCCTTTCCCAACTCCGAATCCTACTAGGGTACTCTTGTATTAACAAAAACTTTAAGGAATTCGTTTTTATTAAAAAGGAGAGGTTGCAATTTAAAAAAGTATATCATAAACTTACAGCTTAAGTACACATTCTGAAAAAAGAAAGAAAAAATACGTTCGTCAATGTCTTTTTAAAAAATAAGATTGAAGAAGGTCCAGAATATTTAAAATAATTAATATTGTGAATATTGTGCGAAATTTTATCACCACACTGTATATTATCTTTCATTTTTACATTTGTCTTATTATTACTATACTATTTGTTTATTATTTTTATTATTTTATATTAAATATATGCCTGTATGTGTTATGCACAACGCTATGTATACAAATATATAGTGTTTCATGTTAGGTATAATTAATATTGTGCATTATTTAATGAATAAATTGGTTAAATATGATTCAAAGCAGTTTTAAAAACTTTTACGCACGTAGAACGTCTCTATCTCAAAATTGAGTGGCCCAGAAAAAATAAACCAACACATAAATGCAGAATATGTGTTTTATGCGATAGTTTTGCTATTTTCAAATAGTCCATCATACACACACACACACACACACACACACACACACACACACACACACACACACACACACACACACACACACACACACACACACACACACACACACACACACACACACACACACACACACACACACACACACACACACACACACACACACACACACACACACACACACACACACACACACACACACACACACACACACACACACACACACACACACACACACACACACACACACACACACACACACACACACACACACACACACACACACACACACACACGCACGCACGCACGCACACACACACACACACACACACCCACGCACGCACGCACGCACGCACGCACGCACGCACGCACGCACGCACGCACGCACGCACGCACGCACGCACGCACGCACGCACGCACGCACGCACGCACGCACGCACGCACGCACGCACGCACGCACGCACGCACGCACGCACGCACGCACGCACGCACGCACGCACGCACGCACGCACGCACGCACGCACGCACGCACGCACGCACGCACGCACGCACGCACGCACGCACGCACGCACGCACGCAC